>JAVHJL010000003.1:4087575-4768838 GCA_036971715.1 Arthrobotrys musiformis | reverse complement strand
AAGAGAGAGATAACCTAACCTAACCCTAACCTAACCTAACCTAACCTAACTAACCTAACCCTAACCCTAACCTAACCCTAACCCTAACCCTAACCTAACCTAACCCTAACCCTAACCTAACCCTAACCTAACCCTAAGCTAAATTTCCATTTATCTGACCTCATTGTCTCGTACCAAATGTAGACAAGCCGATGTTCTATTTGTAGCTTAAGCGCTGGCATATCTTTGTCATCGGCGTTTTGAACCCGCCCTTGAAGGAACGGGGTGGAGTTTGCCCTATAAGGGACCGGCTATCAAATGAATCTGAGCGGCTTCCAGCACACCTTGTCTATATGTTAACCTCTGGAGTGTGGATGCATTGAGTAGGTAACCCAATTAATCCAAAGGGCTCGCCTCGTATGCAAGGGCTTCTCGAAAACCCGGTTAACTCGTCCAACATGTGCGTGAACGATAAGCGGAGTCTAGTCCTTCAGAGCTCAAGACGCTGCCAGTGTTGCCCAAAGGGGTTCCCGACGGGGGATAGGTCTTTTATTCAATTTCGAAAATTCGCGTGTATCTGGACCAATAACCATTGCAATAACGCAAAACGCACAATATTCAAGCTCTTTAGGTCGCTGAAATTTATCTAATGATCAAATGGGGAAGCACGATAGCATCTTCGGCTGACCTTTACAATATAACGATGACGCAGAGGACATATGGTCTCTCTTAAACTTTGTTCTCCGTTTTGTCCCGACTACAGTCGCCTGGAGTCGACATAGACTTCTAATTCTAGGAGGTAACTCTCATAGTAAGGGACTAAGGAGTTGAGCGAACGCATCTTTGCTTCGTAGGCTCATCATTAAATTCAATTCCTCGTATAGCATATATGCAGATCTCCGAAAGGGAAGATAGTATACCGTCGGGATCGGATCTAGATTATAGGATTAATAGCGATACATATTAGGTTGCGAAGGATATCCAAAATACTGAGACTGATGCTGGTATTGCTGCTGTGCGGCGGCCTGCTGCTCTAGATATTGACCCTGCTGGCTTAGGATTTGAGGGGCTGGAATAGGGACTTCTTGATACTGGGAAACACCTTGCTTCTCCGGTATGTACTGCCTCGGAACCATGGAGTTCACATATCCGGCGTAAGGGGTGGGAGCGGGTGTTGGATAGCCTGTCGGATAGCCGGTAGGTGGTGCATATTGGGCTGGAACATACTGCGGGTACGACGCTCCCGGTGTTTGTATAGGCGTTATGGGGTAGTTGGGAGGTGCGCTAGGCGGGGGAGGTGGCGGGAAAGAATTAGGCGGGAAAGTTGGGTGCTGTGGATGAGATCCACGGAAATGATGAGTCGGTGGTAAGGGCGGAGCATAAGATTGGTACTGATTTGCTATTGATTGTGGGGTCGAATAAGATCTTTGGTCCCGCTCAACATCGACCAGTTTGTACTTTGAGTCCGACCCCAGGAACGGCGTTGGTACTAAGCCCAAGGCTATGTCCTTCTTCTCAGAAGACGATGGCGCGAATGGGGTTTCTAGAAGAGGCCCGGGATATTGAGGCGGAGGAGGGGGGGGCAGGGTGTCCTGCGATATCGCAGAGCTAGGATAAGGATAGCTAGGAGGATTGGGATCATTGGGAGCAGCGACCTGTTCGCTGGTCTGGACTTTGGAATGTCCTTGAGGTATCGGAATAACGGGGTAAAATCCATCGGGGGGTGCTTGCTGGCCAGTGTTAATTTGCTGGGTTGAGGCCATTTGTCCCTGCAGCCCTGCTTTCAGGGCCTCTTTTTTCCGTTTGTGTTCGGTATGTGCATGCTCTCCCGCCATAGCAGCCGCATCAAAAGCGACGTGTGTGCCTACTTTTACAGCGAGCTCATTTTCTACAACTTGTTGGATTCCATAATTAGCAGCGTGGCTGGTGACAGCATCCGCGGCAAGGCTGCTGGCACCCATTGTAACGACACCAATTGTCCCACTGATCGCGACAGACGACAAAACATCCCGCTTTCTTGTGACATGCGAGGTTCCGTGGCTGTTTAAGTGTTTTTCGATAATCTCGCGCTTCTTTCGGGCGTTGTGGATCGCCGGAGCGGCCAGAGCGACCCCAACAACGGAGACCCCCATTGTGAGAGGTAAAGCGACACCGGAGACGGCGGTGGATGTCGCTGCTCCTGAGATAAGGCGGGTGTAATGTTCCCACTGGAGCTGTAGCTCAGCGGGACTCATGGCAGCACACTTCGCATCATACTTTTGGAAGTCGAACGGCATCGATATCGAATCGAAGGTACCCCACTGACTGAGCTTGCGAGGATCGAAGGGTTTTATGATAATTTCAGAGCTGCGCGTTGTGAGTGTTGGATAAGCTTAGTATGTGGTACCATCGAATCGGGTGTCTAAGATCTCTCTTTGGTAAAAGTGCTGACGGTATGCTTTATATACCTAAGCAGATTAAAGGGCGTGTAACGAATATTGTGTCAGGGGCAGGACGCTCTCGTCGGCAGCCCTCCTTTCAGCCCCACATCCGATCTGTGAGTCAATACGGACACAGCCCTCCCTCTACCCTTCTGGTGTTACCATATTCTTTGTGTTTTGAGGCTCTCCAGGATTATGGCAGAACTTTCCCGTTCGAGTTGGCAAATCCCTCGTCATGGAGCCTTCTGCGGCCAAGGAAAGCTTGATTCCGTTCCACCAATCCACTTCTCAATTAGCGGCACTCCCCGCCCACAGATATTTGTCATCGAGCACTAACCACATGAGGGCAAGGAGCTGAAAAGCCTCCGGGTTCGCTCCAGACCAACCCGGCCCTCTGGGACCCAACTTCAATCCGTCAGATCATGCACCAAACGGCACTGCACTGTGTCAAACCTCGCAAGGTCGATGGCAGAAGGTATTCCGATTGTCTCTTGGATAGAACAACAAGCGGCCCCCAAAATCCCGTTTGCGGTCGAAAAAAATAAACTAACTTCAATCCCCTGTCTCTCGGCGGCCTAGACTAAGCCAAGGCAGAGGAGAGTGACCGCCAGACGAAAGACTACTGTGGAAGCCAGCAAACTCGCTAGCCTCCATACCCTAGACTAAGCCTCCATACAAGATTTGAATAGAAAGCGTTAGGCTCGTTTCGGACTACGAACCAATATCACTAACTACAGGTTCGCTCCGCACCATCACTACAACGGTCGCAATACTTGGGTCTGGGCCAGCAATAGTTGACCGGTATACCATACTAAGCTAGCTAAGTAACCTGCATACATATATGCGTGTGCGAGAAACCAAGCCTCGTTAACCAGTCTTAAGTTCATGTGTAGATAGATTCTATGAACAAATTCACGATCGTACGAACACGAAAATAAAGCCCCAGAACATTTTGCTGTCGGAAGGCCGAAGGCAAACCCCAAATTCCCAGCTACTGAAAAAAATTTTCTCTCCCTCCTCTTTTGAAGTAAATATGGTATGTAAGCATATACATTTCCCCCCTAGATGCTTGCAAAATTTGATTTCTCTACGGTCTCAGTTCAGGCATTGCGAATAATACGGGTTCAACACCTTGCCTGTGAGCCGAATACAACGTTGTCATCAGCGTCCCGATTTAATTTACTTGTACGCATTCTCGTATGAAAAGATGGCTTACATGTTCCGGTTGTGCAACAAGTGGCACCAGTCCATCCAACCCCACCGCATTGGGTGTATAATCCACCACAGTTACTGGGTGGTGCTGTTGTAGTCGGCCTTGTGGTCACACCAGCTGTTGTCGTTGTAGTAGGCCTCGTGGTTACCGCTGCCGTTGTAGTTAGGTTCGGAGTCGTCCCGGCCGTCGTTGTCGCAGTGAGAGTCGGTATATTTGTGCCCCGAGTACAGGTTGTGGGCTTGGGCCGCGCTTGTTCCTCGTAGCAGTAGGGTAGACCTTATGTTTTATTGTCAGGATACCCACACTTTATAAACCTAGAGTCGGAAAGGCCTTTCTTTACAGCCGCTAGAGCACTGCAGTAGCAACTTACCTGTCTGGGCGAAAGGTATTCCGGAATAGTTACAGCCTGTCACTCTTGCTCCGCCAGGAACGAAATACTTGTTGTATAATTGAAACCAGACACTGAGGGAATCAGCTCCACCGGAGAAATGCTCAGATATGTCAACGGCGCCGGAGTGCTCACTTTGTGTTAGAACTGCAGTCTGACCGACAGGCTGCCTGTATCATAGCACCAACCGAATAAATACCAACAATCGAGCAGTCGGGATATTCGCACGACCTATATTCAAGAGGCTGGCCAACAACAGTACAGTTCAGAGAGGCCTCCACCCCAGAAAGGAGTGACGAGGCAAGGGCGATAACAACAGAAGACAGGAACTTCATAATGACGATTGGGCTTCCGCGAAGACCCGACTGCGATAGGTCGAGTTTTAAATTGATCAAATAGAAATCCGAAGGTATTGTATAGCAAGATTGATTACGCCAATGTGATGTTGCTCGATCCTGCAGCCTGAATATAGATCTGAATGTGGACATTGAGTCTGACTTCAAATACGGTGAAGCTCATGGCTTCAACCCGCCGTATTTATACTTCTCTCTTCTCTAGTCGCCATCTACTATACGCCTTTTCCTCAGCTTCAATTAATAGCCATATTGTCCCCTATGGTCTTCTATAGTACAGAGTAGTATACTACTACACCAACACGGCCCCAAAGGACAAAAGCCGGTTCCCTCAGTTCTCCCACCCGACATTAGTTTGAGTTCGAATTTAGATCTACACCACACACCATTCGAACTCGTGCGGTTGGTCTAGTTGCTCAATGGCCTAGAAAAATAGATATAATGTTCACGTGTCATCGCTTCTCTCGCTAGATTCCTCGCCTGAAGACGCACAGCAACCCTCCCAGTGGGATTTTAACTTAACCGGGAGAATCTTAATTTATTCCCGAATCCTTGCACCCATGCGATTGAAACAAGGTGGCTTCGGTGCAAGGCGGGAAACCAGGGCCGGTTATTCGAAATTAAAACATGATATATGTAGGGGTTAATCGAAAAACCCCTTGCTCGGGTGCTTGGCGAATAATCGCACGTCGCGCCTTGAATTTAGTGTCCAGACTAGCCACCCAGCGCCCAACAGCATCGCAATCTCCATTGTCGCGATACTGCCATATTAATACATTAGCTTCGGTCCGACTTTAAATTGAGCACGTTCTGAGGGAGTAGGATGAGCACGCATTGCGAGGCCCGAACCCGAATGTCGACGTTTTGACCAATTAGATTCCGAGCGAAGTATCCAGAAAATCTTGGAGCGAAACCTGCTAAGTTAGCTTGGTTTTGATTAGTTTAATACTACGGGTAACTGGCTCTTATGGAGTGCAACCCGTTTCGCATGTTTTGATCAAAACCTGTGCGCTCGAGAAGTCGAATCCGGATTCGCGAAACAGAATCTCCGTTTTGTAAGGATTAGCGGAAGTACTCAGCCTAGACATACTGTCAGACAGGCTTGTTGTCCGCCAGCCCTTGGCTCAGCTAAGCTACCAATCTTCGAGTTCAGCTCAATATATACACGCATACACCACTAGCTTCCTTCTATGAGTCGGATTGCTTATGAACCTCTAGTGGCTACCGCCAGAATTGATCTCGTATTTAGGGTTACTTTAGGAAATCCCATCAACTGCATTCAATATAAGCAGAAGCAAGTAGACAACCCGATATCCTTTGCCGTACATATTGTAGAATTCTGGCTGAAGAAACTATCAGCTCCATCGCATGTTGACTCGTTGGGGATGTCGGGACGTCGTAAATACAAGTCCCGAATTTGAAAAATGCACTGTGACCCCAAAAAAACATCTTATCGGGGAGGACGGGAAAGATTGGAGTTCTATTACAACCAACCCTATAGTATCGACACAGTTGATATATCACACAGCTGTAGGAAGCCGCTTGCGCCAAGATCTTGGCTCGAACGATCTAACATCATTTACATACTCCATATCATGCTGATGATATTGACAGAAACCTGCAGTTCATTCGCATTCTACAACAAAATCAACACAAACGTTTAAACTCACATCGGAAAATTTAGTTCGAGGGTTTAGCCATTTTGCCTGAATATTCGCGTGATACCCCAGGCCCTGCGCAAGGTTGGGTTAGTCCGGGTCTATTTACCCAGATTATAATCGCCAATTTCTCTACAAGTATATACCTTGTTTCCCCGGATAGTGACGACCGTTTTCCACGATAGGTACAGGATGCATCGGTGTGTATCGGCGAGAGTTCCGTTCTTTGTCCCGACGAAATGCGAGATTGAACTCGCTCATTTGAGTTCTTCGGATGGAACTCTAGCGGGTCTGCCAAGGATAGCTTCTGTAGGACAACCACCACCCGTTACGCAATGAAGGTATTCGTCTAGCGCTGCTACACTAGCCAACTGATATGGGAGCGGTCTTTGAAGGCGTGACGGCAATATTGTATGAGATAATACCGACCGGGAAAACGAAAGTTTAGGCTGTGAGTTCCGAAGAGGTTTTTTCGTTGGGCGCGAAGGTCAATTAATATAAATATCATACTCCGAGACTCAAAGCTGCTGAGTCGTAGCTTGCTTGCAGCCTGGTGTAGGTACGAAAACCCTTAGAAAAATAATCCAATCCAATTCTAAAGCCTCCCACAATGCCTCTTCTATCGCGCTTAGGTGCAGTAGCTGTGCAGTTGTTAATTCTCAGTAACATCTGCTCTGCCTATCCAGAGCTGGTCGACAAAATCAAAGCTCGTCAGATTGACGTAGGGGCATTGAGGTCATCATACGATTACATTATCGTCGGAGGCGGGCAAAGCGGACTAGTTATCGCCAACAGATTGAGCGAAGATTCAACAAGTAAATTCGCACCCAACTACGCTATCAGCCGCTCAATTAATAGCTAGCTAACCATCTTCTCTCGAATAGAAAATGTCCTCGTCGTTGAGTACGGATATGTTGACACAAACCCCAGTCAACTTGAGCCTAGCTCGGCCACGAGCTACCCATCGAGAGATCTTTTTAATGTTACTACGGTCCCTCAAACAGGGATCGGCGGCAAGCGTGTCTCTGTTTACGCAGCTTCTGTAGTCGGCGGTGGATCGACTGTCAATGGTATGCTCTTTGATCGTGGATCTGCTGAAGACTACGACAACTGGGCGGCTCTAGGTAACCCGGGCTGGGATTTCGCTGGACTCTTGCCGTACTTCAGGAAGGTAAGCGGGCTTGATCTTTTAGGAAGAAGGGCGCGATATCGATTCATAGGGCATAACTGACTTAAACAACCTCAGTCAACCACTTTTGGAACTCCTGATGCAGCCATCGTTCAGGAGTATGGAATTACTTGGGAACCTTCTGCCTACGGGAATGGGCCAATTCAAGTTACATTCCCGTCTTGGCAATGGCCAACGATCAGTAAGTTTTTAGCGTTCTATAGGTGGCGATTCTGTGGTGCTTGCAGGTTTAGGGCTGACTGTGCGCTTAGAGGTCCAGTGGAAAGCGTGGAACGAAGTGGGCGTCCCTACAATGCGCGATGGTGAGAACGGCAACGCCTACAACGCATATTGGGTCCCAAACAACGTTGACGCACAATCCCGTCGTTCGTACGCCAAGAACCGATACTTTGACACAGTCTCGTCCCGTTCAAATCTCCACCTTTTGACAGGGTACAGAGTCAATGACATTCAATTTTCATCCGCCAAGAGAGCTGAAAGCGTTCGTATCCAACAGCGAGGCACCGCAAATGGAGGCTCCACCACCACTATTCGGGCTACCCAAGAAATCGTTCTTTGCGCCGGCTGGCTTAATACGCCTGCAGTACTCCAAAGAAGTGGTATTGGCCCACAGGATCTCCTAAGTCGGGCCAATATCCCAGTTGTTGTTGACCTTCCTGGTGTGGGATCCAACCTTCAAGATCACCCTGCCGCTCAAATCAGCTTCCAATGTAAGCTACCGCCTTTGCGAAATTTAATTGAGAATACTGGAAGGATTCTAACCAAATGTTCACAACGTCGAAGACACCCGAGATCTTCAGCCCAACCAAGCGTCGCTCTATACCAACCAAACATTCCAGGCGTGGGCCCAACAACAATGGCAACAGCGCAAGGGTATGTCCTACCGTTAGATCTATAGAACTACCAAATATCGAATACTCACACGAGCATATATATACATAGGGCCCTTGTCAATGCTCGTCGGCAATGCTCTTGCGACGCTTCCACTTCCCACCATGCTCTCGACTTACCAGTCGCTCATCAGCCGTGTTAACAGTCAGAATGCTGCTCAATATCTTCCTAGCACATACAGTGCAGCCAGCATCCGCGGATTTGAAGCCCAGAGGAGGGTTCTGATGGCATCTTATGCTTCCACCAAGAACGGTATCGTGGAAATTCCCTTCTCCGGCGGCGGTGGCACCTCTCTCGTTCATGAGAAACCATTGAGTCGAGGGACAGTTCTTATCAATCCATCAGATAAATGGGCTGACCCGATTGTTGATTATAATACCTCGATTAACCCTATCGATAACGAGATCTTTGTTGCTATGATCAAGTTCTATCGCAAATGGATGCAAGCTCCCTCCATGCAACAACTAGGACCACAGGAACAATCCCCCGGTACCAGCGTGACCACCGACCAGCAGTTGACAAGCTATGCCACCCAAGGAATGATTTCCAGCACCGCCCATTCTTGTGGTACCTCGGCAATGATGCCCCAAGATCAGGGAGGTGTCGTGTCATCTGAGTTGCTAGTCTATGGTGTTACCGGCCTCAGCGTTGGTGACATCTCAATTATTCCACTCATCCCTGCTACCCATACTTGCGCCACTGTCTATGCGATTGCGGAAAAGGTATGTCTTTTATACTTTCTATATCACGCAGAATTCGGATCTAACACTCGATGTTTAGGCCGCCGATCTCATAAAAGCTAGAGCTGGAAGCAACCCAACTACTTCATCAACGACCTCCGCCCGGACAAGCACCACTACTACGAGGACGACGACTCCGGTGACAACCACAACGACATCCGGGTCCGGGCCAACCCAAAGCAAATGGGGCCAGTGCGGTGGTATCGGGTGGACAGGCCCGACGGCCTGTGTTTCAGGCTCGAGCTGTCAAGTACTCAACCCATACTACTCTCAATGCTTGTAGTCAGTCAGTGCGATCTTCAGGATACGACAGTATTTCACCGAACCAAGTGTCCAGGCTGCACGTATGTAAGTACTTAGCATCCAAGCGACCCTGAGTACATTTCTATCAAGGTTCGTGCCGGGAGGACGTTTCCCCTCCTTAAACGTTTAGTCAAAATTCTCTTTAAGAATCTAGTTTGGTCTATCTTTGGATGTAAATAGTTTGCTGCACGCACTGCTCTGTATATATATACTATCAAGTCGTTGCGTTTTGCTTCGGGAAGATCGAAGAGTGAATGATCTGGTGCCTTCTACAGCAACACCCAAAATCCAACACTACCTCAAGAAGAATTGTGAACGGGAGAATATTGTGGCCGCCTCACGAAAGTTGTAGTTTTCCGGGGAATAGAGTCTCTCCCAACCGTTTAATTGAGTGCATTAAGTCCCTTGCCCGAAGAGCGACGCCAGGCCATTGTTAGCTATCCCTGAAACAAAATTCGGCAGGCCAAAGGTCACCAGCAGTTAGCTCGCTTAATGCAACGGAAGGTAGCTGCCTCTTTGACCGAGCCCGACCCACAGCGGCACCATAACTAAAGCCTCACACTTGTCAAGACAAAAACTACAACGGCTCGAAAGTTTGAATCTAAATTACAAGACACCCGCTATAGCCGGAAAATTTGCAACTGAGTGGAAGCAACGCCGAAGCCTTTAAAACTCCCCTCGTACTCTCCAAATTATACCCCATTCGACTTGCAGGCAATCTTCCGCGCCTTGTTTGTACTCATTCAAGCTTCTAAACACGGGAACTTCGAATTATCCAGAATACGATAGACTTAAGTCCAAAACTTGATGAGGTAAGTTTAATTTAGAGCGCATCAGAGCGCTACCCACGCAAGGCGGTTCCGGTATTGATACAAACTCCAGTCACTATGATACCCTTTTCTAGACTTTTTCCAGACCGGGACTGCGGTTCGTTTCAGTGGGTTATTGCGTATTGAGTATTACAGCTGCCATTCGAGAAGGGTACTTACTTTGAAAATCCGTGATATAGGTACTCTAGAGCCCCCGGTGCCTCGTCGCATGTAAAGAATAGCAGATCGACAGAAACATAAAGGATAGTCCTAAAATGTTACTTCTTTCTCGAACTCAACGTGCACAAATAATGTCGAAAACACCAGCGTTTGCCGGTTCTACGGGGTTCTAAAGGATTGAAGATCCAATCATAATACATACCACATCATACTAAAAACAAAAAACGAAGGTTTCTTCAAAGGTCGGGACCAACGGAAACTTTATGAAGTAGCTAGGGCTTCCATATTCAACTCACCTAGGTCCAGTAATGGAGGGGGTACATTTTTTCTCGTATACCAGAGCTGGCCGAAGGGTATGTCTGCACTTAAGAGCTAACATCTCAAGAGACCGGTGCACTGGTCTGATGCAGTGGCGTTTACTCACAAAACTTAAAAATAACAGTAAGTCTAGACGACAAGTTGACTTGCTCACCCGCGAGCTGCTGTCTTTGTATTGCCCTAATTTGTTACTCAGAAGCTAGACTTGACATAGACTTGAGAACTCGTCAGCGCTGGCTTCTAGCCCGTTTCAATAATCATCCAAAGAAGTAAAACCATGGCTCGACGGCGGGTACTAGCGTACACGAAACCAGCATTAATGAAATAATTATCTCATCCCGCTGTCGCTATCTGTCCGATTTAAGAGTGGGGTAGCGTATCAGGGAGATAGGTAATATGAGCTTCCAGAATGAGTTTATCGTAACCCAACTCCAAACAAAGTACTTCATAATGCCCGGATGTATATATAACACCTCAAATGCAGTTGCACACAGGACCGGTTAAGGTTCGGACTGCAGTTTCGAAATTTCCTCGGTTTATTTGTATAATTTTTGGCTGAATCCGTGTGCTACTGGACTCGTGAATAACCTTGTGCTCCTCAAACTTCGGTCTTAAAACTAGGTGCCAACTTTAGATATTCTAACCGGAAAACGGTCGAATGATAAAGCGACATCAAGGTGCAATTCTACTTTGCAGGGTATAGCCACGGGTATACCGGTATATTTTGGATGTATATAAATAGCCTCCCGCATAAATCCTGATAAACAAAGCGAAGAAGTCTACGCGCGTTAATAGTGAGGTGATGTGCGACTACAATATAAGCTCACAATCAAGCAATCGAAATAGTGAGTGCTAGATTGACGACCCCATGATAACCAGCTTGTCTATCCGTGGCGCTTTTTTTTTTTTAGCACTTCGGCAGTGTATACCCGCTTTATCAGCCCGCATACGCGAACAATGTTACAGGTTGCGATAACATACGCCGCTAAGACAGCATCAGGTGCTTATGTATGCACTTTTTCGATAGGCTTCTGTCATATCTGCATATATAATGGGGCCAAATAAGCTAGGAGCAAGGCGATCAGGCCTGGTAATTTTATAAGGTGAACCACCAGAAGGGTGGGCATCAAACGACCAAGCCACGTTAGTCAGCTTGTGTGAGAAAATTGCTCAGTAGTTACCAGGCACCGAACAGTCTACCCACCAGGAATATACCCCTTTTAGCATCACGAACGTGCGCACGACCCGATTACCTCATTTAGAGTTCCCTAATGAGCAATGTCGGTAGGGCTGCCATGGTCGTTGGGATGGACATTTCCAGTTTATTTGCAAGAATGCCGCCACAAATCTAAAAGCGAACAAACCGCGCATCAACGTCGTTTCAGATATCAGCGCTCAAAAGCCTCCAACAAAGCGGCCAAGATACAATTTTCGTTGTTGGAAGCCCTCCCTGCATACGCCCCAAGGCCAGGCTCCCATACCACTTGTTGGTGGTGCATATGCAGCTAGGCACCTGAAGGGAAGGAGTGTGTCTTGCCCAGTTGCAGGGATGGGCTCGCCAATATGTTTCAACCTTCTATCCTAGCCAACCTTCTCCCCAAAGAACCTCAACGATCCCTGTTGGAGTTGTTCAAGCACAGAAAACCAACTGGCATGAACGGTTGGAGATAATTTGCGATATAAGGTCGGGCGCACCTTTCCTTCCCCAACATCCAGAATCAAAACTGCTTTTTTCCTTCATGTCTCCGATCTTTTCGACACTCTCCAAAAGTCAATGCGGTGGTTGGGCGGGGGACTAATTTAATATTTTCCGTGGCTTTGTCCGCTGCGATACTTCTCCGTTCGTCCAGATGTCGTTGAACGACATTGTCGACACCAACGTGGTGATTGTGAACTCAACGGGGCAAACTGCACACGACCTTCTCCAGTTGCGAGCGCTGTGGGAGATATTACAAGTTGATCGCAACCCTTACATTTCGGAAGGATGGGTGCCTCCAGGTCTTCTGGATCCCGACTATGTCCCTCATCGGCAGGAAGGATTGAAAATCGGTTTGACCGTTGCGTTTTTGTTCGGGATGCTATTTACTGGGTTGCTGGTGGCATTCAAGATCGTGACAACGCAAAGAGGTCGAACAACAAAACTTCTGTTTATAGAAGACTGGCTCTTGATTGTAGCTTTGGTGAGCGCCCGACGCCATTTATGGTATCTCTTGGGGTATGGCCTGACGTTTTGTGCTTTTTCCTTTCTTTTAGTTATCTAGCTATGCGGTTTTGATCGTTTCTTTTGCTTCAATGTACTTGTACCAGGCTGGATGGCATATCTGGGATGTGCACATTCGAAGTGCCGAGGGAACCTTCAGGGTAGGTCTATTTTGCAAATTTCTCCTACAATTACCTTAAGAGCACTGGGCTAATTTACTACCTTTCTTTCCATGCCATTCAGCTTATCAGTATGTTCACCAAACCGGTTCCATTCATGCATCTAGACTTAGTCAGAGCTCAGCTAACCAATCTGCAGTGGTGGTGAACCTTCTCACTATCTGGACGTACACGGTCACTAGGATATCATTGTTATTGTCAATTCGCCGCCTTTATTCTGGGTTCCGTACACGGATGCAACTCCTATGTGATGTCCTAGTTGTCTGCAAGCTGTTGTATTTCTTTGGAGGCTTCGCAGCCTTGATTTTCCAGGTGCCCCGACATCCAGGAGTCCTCTTCGATATCTGGCGGTCCACAATTCATAAAGCCCGGCCGATGAACCCGACCATTGGCATATGCGCCGCAGGCCTCGCTTTGGATTGTTTGATCCTTCTAACTCCTTTGCCTCTCGTTCCAAAGCTTCAAAAGCTAAAAAGGACACGTCAGGTACAGATCTGCATCATATTTCTTTGTGGCTTCTTGTATGTACTCCTTACCGATATCCCGCGCACGAACAATCGAAGCCTAGAATACCGTTTCTAAATTCCAGTTCTATAGGACGATTACAGCTTCTGCCGCCAGACTTTGGCAGATTGTCAGCCTTAAAGATGTCATCGTCTCCGACCAAACATGTAAGTTTTATCAACAGACTCTGCTCGGCGGGATGAGCCCACATCACTAACCAAGCCCCCAGATTACGTCCCCCTGCTAGAGCTGGTCAACTATTTCGAGGTGGTCCTAGCCATAATCACTAGCTGTCTTCCCTCTGCCAAATTCTTTTTTAGGTGGGCCTATAATAAAAGGTCCTTCCCTAGGCAAAGAAGAGACTCCCGCCCGGCCGAGACAAGCCGACAAGGATTTTTCGTCGACGCACAGAGTTCCGAAGTTGACACTTGGAATTCGAGGTCGGACTGGCAGTCACTCTACGCTATTACGTCAAAAGCGGACCTCGAGATCGTTCCGTCGGTTCAACAAGTCACGCGTTCGCCGCGAGCAGTATCCGTACGAACAAATAGCTTTGCTCTTCTCGATGAATGGGAGGAAGATGACGATAACTTTTATGACCATCTGCAGCCCAGTGAGGCATTCTTCCCATCGGCGACAACTGGGCTATCTCCAAGGCCACGGAGGTAGTCCCAAATTAATATGAAAAATAAATACCCCGTTTTGTTTTTTTTCCTATCTCTATTCCTCGTTCTATTCTTTGCCAGCCCTGCATCTTTAAATTTTTCGTCGTTGTCGTTGTTGTTTTGTTGTTTCTGGAATGCAAAATGCATTTTCCCCGGCGTTCTTTCCTTCCTTGACTACCGTGCTCTTTCGGGACTTGGGTTTTTAGCTGCGGGGTTTGAGTTCATTCGATCGTGTATCTGATCCTTAGTGGATATTTTGAGGATACGTTTCCATGGTATCTCTGGCGTTAGCATGGTGTTGGGGACCGGTTATTCATTCATATGGGTTCAGCTTGATGGGGACGAATTGTTTCACAGGGAAAAACAAAGGGATTTGGCGATTTAGCGTCGAGATCCGCACAGCCTGCTCAACAGTTAGGCGATGAATGCACAACAGTATGAGAATGCAGCCACATAGTATATAGATAACACGGCAACCACCATACCCTTGGCGGCATACATTACGCATCAGTACGACATCATAGTCGGGCGAAAAAATCCAGACAGATATAAAACAAGTAGTTGCTTCGAAAGTTCCCACCCTCTATTAGTTTCTCTTCGTCCTTCAAAATATTCTCCATACGTCGTTATTGAGCAGTTTGAATAAACCATAGTGTATTTCCGAGGAACGATTGGTATCAAGATCCAATTGACCAGGCAGCCATAAATAAGACGACTTTCAACGCCCGTCCGGATCAGAGCTCAACCATGTTCGCAGAAACCCTAGCCGCAACAACACCCAACACCCGAACCACCAACATGAACAACACCAGTAAGCCACCCAGCCCAAATGGAATGTCTGGACCTGATGCGGCTACCAGAGATTTGAGTGCCCACGAATGGTCTCGGGCCGTCATTGATGAGCTCCAGCATATCCGGGTCGGAACTCCCCGAATAAAAGATATTATTCCAACACGGCTGTCCGAAAATATGGGCAACAAAACCAACATGCAAGCCTCGCGACCTGGGCAGTGTGCCCAAAAGCCAACCGAACCCGCCCAAAAACAGCTAGGGTATGACCAAAGGAGCACCAGTCAGTTGGAAGAATCCCAAAGACCTCAAGTCGTGACCATCGAGTCGACCGCTACCATCGACATTGTAAAGCGAATACCAGGAGGCTGGTGAATATTTGATTTGTTGGAATTAATTAGGAACAGGGTATTGAAGCAATTTCCTGTTTGTTATACATGTATCTATACGGCTTGAGAGCGAAACCTCAGACGCCTTTCTCCAACTCCATGTAGCATTATTATTTCTTTTGTCGAGTCTTGCGGAAGAAGAAGAAAGAGACAGTTTAGAGTGGAACGAATGGCCACACTTAGAGCCGATAGTTAAAGATAATCTTTGATGCTGTCGCACGCATCCTTGTAAACCTCCTCGATTCTACTCGGTGGCCATATTGGATTTGGCATCTTATCCCAGGCATGAGTGACACCTTCAACCATACGAAATTTGACCTCTCTCCCGAGTTCTTCTCGAATCCTTGCGGCAAAGAGCTCCCCTTCTTTCTGAAGAGCGTCGAATTGGCATGTGTATATAACGACACGGGGCGGCAGTGCTGCGTCCAACAAATCAGTTGATGCCGTACCCGGGGAGAGAAGTGGGTGCGCGGATTCATAAGCGTTCAAGTGGGAGTTAAAAACATATCCAGTGTCAAACATGCTGGTCATCGCACCTGGCATCGATACTTCAGGGTGCGGGTTGGTATGCCGTCTTTCGTGTCGACTCTGTGTAAAGTCCACGGAGGGGTACCATGCGATGAGAGCTTTGATAGTGAAATCTGGTAATGGATATCCTTCTGGCAATTTAGAGACCGGAACTCCAAATTCGTCCATATCGCGGCCTTCGATGCCGGGTTCGCTCGTCAGCATCTGCTGCCTACGAAGCTGTTCTAGCAAGATCAGGGCGGTAAAGGCCAAATTCCCGCCTGATGAGAACCCGCTTAGAACGATTCTGTCTTTATCCAAGCACAATTCCTCAGCATTGTCGACGAGGTATAGAATCGCATCCAGCGAATCCTGGACAGCTGTCGGGAAGGTATGTTCCGGAGCGAGCCGATACTCCACGCTAACGACAACAGCGCCCAGCTGTTGCATGACATCTTTTGCCCATCTCGCATCATCTGTGCCACTTCCTATAGACATCCCACCGCCGTGGAAATTGACGAGCAATGGGAAGCGACTGCTTGGTGTCCGTCGGGCATAGGATTTGGGGACATAAAATAGCAAATTGAAATTGCCTTTAGTTGGAGATATTGTAACCGGAATTTCCACGTAGAACGAGGGTTCTGGGGGCCAGGGTCCTGCCCAACTTCCTAGGTACATGCCGAAACTCATGGCGGCCTGTAAGCCGGTTTTTTGGGCTTGAAGGAGCCACGACGGTCGTTTGGGAGGAGGCATATTCGGTATGGGGAGCAGGTTTGGGGAATGACGGGTTATCGTAGCATTATCTCGAATGTGTGTCTGACGCCCGCTTAGCGATTGCAAGCCTTTTGTGCTTAATATCGATGAAGTCGGGAGGGATTTTATAGATGTTTCCTTTCCTCTTTCTTTTTATTTTAAATTCCCAAAGGTTTCGGTCAAGAAAAAGGATATTCGGGGTCAACCGGAAAACGGATGCTTGTGCAGTGGAACTTGGAAGAGCGAGAACGAAGGTTTTACGGCCGCCGTCGCACGAGCTCCCAAAACGGAACACAGCAGAACGGGGCAACAGGGGCGGCGGCATGATGTCATGGCAGATTAGGGAAATACCACACATACAACACATCAGCACTCGTGTTGCAGTACCGAGCTGGCCTTACCTGAGCTGAGCTATACACCTCCTCCTCCCTCTTAAGATATTCCCTTCAAACATCCTTCCCCTCTCCACCCTATCGATATATCAAGCAACCCGCCATCTTCACTGCACCTCCTAGGAACAACCATCGAAAACACATCCATCACCTCATCCTGCATCTGAGTTCGATCGAAATGAAGCCTGTTCAAGTCTTGTCTCTGCTTGGTGCTGCCGCTACCGCGGTATATGCCCAGGACGCCCTCGCCCCCATCCCAGAATGCGCGGTATGTTGGACTTTCTAGATTGGTTGTTGGTGATATTTAGCTGATCCTCTCCACCAACCTTCTAGCAAACTTGCATCCAAGGCGGTCTCGGGTCATCCAGCTGCAATCCCACAGATTTTCAATGTCAATGCACTGATTCCCAGGCGCTTGGTACCGTTATCAGCTGCGTCGAGACCAGATGCGAACCTTCCCAAATTCAAGGTAACGAAAGCCGAATATTCGCCTTAGCTCCCCTTTGAAGACTAGGTCGCTAACAAACTATCTAGCCATCATCGCTGCTGCCTCCGCTATCTGTGAAGAGTATGGGGGTATTGATATCTCCACAGTTCTCACGTCTGACGGCACCTCAACGACCTCCTCGACTTACCCCTCGGCCTCATCGCGTATCAGTAGTGTCACAGGGAGCCAGAAGGTTCTCCCCACCACTACTGCTAGCGTTCACGCCACTAAGACCTCCATGGCTCCAACCTCCACCGAATCTCCAAACGGGGCCGGCAAGACCATCATCTCGAGCGCTTTTGGTGTCGTTGTTTCCTTTGCTACTATCGTCTTCATTGGTCTCTAGCGGGGTTCTTTTTCCTTTGGTTTGGAGGGCTCTTTTTTACCCTCCTCACGCCTGTCACGCAACGCTCCGAATTAATGTATCCCGCCTGAGAAATTTCTTTCCAATGCTACATCAGCTATTAGCTGTTAACATTAACAGCCTACCGTGTGGGAATAGCTATCGTAAATCACAAATACTTTAACTCCATCTAAAGTTCTACTCATCGGTTTCCCGTATCTTTTGTTTTAAAACTCTATTTAGGCGTCTTAGTCAGAACATGACGAGGCAATGCAGCGACCCCAGAGAAGAAAATATCTAGGACATCCTCTTCCTAGCAACCAGATCCGTATTGCACTCAGGACACAGTAATGAATACATTAGGATATTGGCTTCGATGGTGTGAGAAAAGGAGGCAACCAAACAGAAAGAAGAAGAAAAGCACACCGATTAAAACGCCATCTCGAGTTTGCATACCAGCTAATCGAGTTGAATTTGAGAAGAAGAAAATATATTTCTCTTGTTATTTCTCTTTTCGCCGTGAAACTAAATTACGTTACCGTCGACTGGCGGTCGCTCGGGTCTGCCGGATTCTTTGGCGGCGTAGTCCCTTTTTTCGTCGATGTCCCTCCGCTATCGATACGTTTGCTGTTTTCGCCGCCAACCCCCGCCTCATTCTCAGACGGCGGGTTTGAAAACCCGCGTTCGATGTCTGGTATTCTATCAGGAACGGCCCCTTGGAAGGATAGACTACTGATACTGTGGCTGTCGTTCGGAACATCTCCCTCTACCGGACTATCCATCCTGATCCATCTTTCCTCCGTCCCCTCGCCCACCCCACCTCGTAGATCGCTCCGTGTAGCAGGTGTGACACTAATTCTCTGGAGGCGACTTAATCGACTGCCCCCGTCCGTAAACTCTACTTTGACGCGAGACCCATCTCTGCTTCGATGTTCCAGAATCAAGACTTTGAGCGCAGGTATGCAAACTACGATGAGGCCGGTCATCTGTTCGAAGGAAGTCCAAAACCCAACCAGGGGAATATTAGAGACCAAACCAATAGACACTGTTCGGCCGATGGTACTCGCTATACAAACACCCCCAAGGGCGAAGATGGAAATCACACCCCAGTGCTGACGACGATTGAGCGATAGCGATTTCAGAATTGGGAAAGGGAGGGCGTAAACTAAAGAAACGGACAGGTAACGCGTTAGCACCATAATTATAATTTCAGCACCTGCCATGCCATATCGGTCCCTGCAATACCAACACCACGAGTGCGAACTTACTCATAAAGTCAGTAACAATGTGGAAGGCCGTCAAGGTGAAATACGGCTCGTAACTGCTGTATGCAAAGCACCTCCCGTGGCTCCCCTTCAACATTGTGACATCCCAATTCCTATCCACTGGCAAACACCAAAGTGCCATCAAGAGCATGCTCACGATAAACCCGACCCCAACGATCATCCATGTAGCATACAGGCAATTCCTCAGCCACCTCATAGACCGTGGTATTAATCCTCCATAGAGAAGTAGGAAGCAAACTTTCAAGCCCCATAGCTCACAGATATAAGGGAAGCTACTGGCGTATAATATTTGCAACACGACAACAAGTTCTTCGAGGTAACCACCGCCATGGGCTTCGAAGGCAGCGATAAGGTCGGATTCATATGTAAGGTTTTCGGCGAAAAGACCTTTCGAGGCCGCGATAGTATCGCATACTGCTGTCGAAAGGAAGCAGACCAAGACGAGAAGAACTAGGCCGTCACTGAAGCCTGGGTTGCAAGTCACGAATATACGAACGAAAAGTCGGAAAAAGACGAAAAACGCGGCTAGTCCGAAGAACGCCCATTCGCAGGCCTAATGTAAAATGTTTTAGCATCTGAGGGGGGCCGATACACAAGTTTCTGAAATCAGCAGCGCTGCCAGGAGGACGTACGATCGCCTGTTTGCCTGAAATGGCCATTCCCAAATCACCAGGTGTCTACACCGGATTTGAAGCGTATTCCTCATCGATGCTGTTCAGAATAGCATAGAACCTTTGTGCATTTTCAAATCCCGAATTCCGAATATTCAATTAGGGTGCTGGTTGTCGTAAATCGTAAATCGTATCTCGACTTCGGGGAAGAGGTTTTCTTCCTGACTCCAGCCAAAACGTGGGCGCACCGGCCAATATGTACCGCGCGCGCAGGTGCATGCCTACTGGGGGAAGGTGGTTGTCCACAGGGTGTATTGCATTGGCGTCCCCCTGTAGGACTGTGATATCTGGAAGCGATTTTCCGTGGGATGTCTTCATTCGTTCCGTTGGAAAAAGCCGAAGACTTTAGTGTGAGTGGACCTTCCCATGGATCTCAACATGAGACAAGGACCTCGCAAACCACTCATAACGGGACGCGGAGCGGGCATGGCTTTCCTACACCCTATCACATTATATGTACAAACATACAGTATGTGGATATATATGATCACTCTTTTCCTTTTTTCCCCCTAGCGCATTCCGAGGACCCGCTCGTCACGATATTTTCAAAAGCTTATGTAGAAATTTGGCACCGTCAGCAATTGGTCACGGAACCGCCGCAACTTGGTGGAGAATATAGCAAGAAATTTCCCACAAGAAGCATTCCCACACAAAATACGATACGGCAGTTATAACTTTGACAGCTGGCAGAGACCCGACTCCTTGGTTTCGTGGTCTTAGTCCGGCCTTTGCTGAGGTGTTCTTGGATTTACGATGCACGATGTGTTTTGATGCCTTATCGATATCAATTTATGTCGCCAATTTTAGCCCTTGATATCGCGATGCCCGGGTTGTTTATGGTGGCGAACCGTTGGCCCGTTTGGCAAGCCTCCCGGTACACGATAGGCGATGAGGCTTAAGCCAGGGGCTTGGACCTGCCTTGCAAAACCCCAAGTTGAGTTCCTGTGCATTCGCTTGTCCAATTAATTATTATGGCTCGAGGGGGAGTAGGGTTTAAAAAAAAAAAAAAAAAAAAAAGGAAAAAGTCGCTATCCTCCATGTTCCAACGGAGGAGCGCCCGTCAGCTTTGAATTTCCCCTACTAAAAGTTTTTGTCCGGCCATGTCAACTCGGGCTGACCACCCTTCTCGATCGGTTTGCCCAAAACAGAGCTGGTCCGTTGAGTGTTGAGGAACTTGGGGCTAGTGCAGTTGGTAATATGAGGTAACAACACCGCGAGACTAGGTAACGATGACTAAATGCTCCATTTCAGCCACTAAACGGCTTCAAGGCTGGTGCCCATGTTCGAAATACCAAACTAGCATAATGCACTTCGTCGAGGGGAAGGGTTCTTCCCGAGATCTTTTTTGGTCACACCATATATGTTTGTACTACGCTCTAACAAGTGACAAAGGGCGTATACGGGGCCGAATATTCTAGTGATATC
Organism: Arthrobotrys musiformis; assembly: GCA_036971715.1. Classification (NCBI taxonomy): domain Eukaryota; kingdom Fungi; phylum Ascomycota; class Orbiliomycetes; order Orbiliales; family Orbiliaceae; genus Arthrobotrys; species Arthrobotrys musiformis. Next base: position 4,747,807 of record JAVHJL010000003.1, on the reverse strand, counting down.
TGGCCTCGAACCCAGGCTCTCGAGGCGGAGAGTCATATGAAACATTCGATGACCCGATTTCTATGCAAACAAGATATTCATAACTCCAAAGCTTGAAACTTAAAAACCCAAACGCCGCTAGGATCCCGTCCAGATGATATATGTATATATACAGTAGGTAAACGTGAAAATGTGAAGGGAAAATGAAATAATGAAGATTTGGACGTAGTTTTGAGACCAAACTAGTGCAGGTATGGGTTATGCATCGGTTTTCACGTTGCATGAGCGTAGCCTAATTCAATCTTGAGAGTTTCTACCTGATGATCCCCCCCAGCAGACCTCTCAATCCCTCCTCTCTACGCAAGCAGACAAAGAGTGTTGCGATAGCCACCCGCTCATCACACCGGCTCGGATCGACCAGTAACGCCGAATGGTGCTTCCGTTTTATGGCGGAGTATTTCGCGCATAGTTCGCCATCGACCACCTTAGAGCTTGTCTCCGCGACCGCGGTGGCATTATAACGTCGCAATACACGAGTTCCATCTTCCTCTATCGTCCACCTATAATTGAAACCTTCGAATATAAAGGCCTTTGCTTTTGCTCCAGGTGACGTCATCGTCAACATCTTTTGGGTCATCTTTTTAGGCTGCAATCGCCTAGATGCCGATGCTATGGATGCTGCAGATGAGTTTGAGATTGAAGAGTTGCATGATTGCGGACGAGGGCGGCTGTTGATAGCAGAAGGCGGGAAAAAGACAGTGATGACTTTATGAGGATGAAGAGGAAGTGAAAAGTTTGCGACTTGAGCAGAGCTTTCTACGGACAACAGTGAAAAGGACGATATCGAGTTTGAAGATAGCGTGTATCTAGGATGCACAAAATTTTAGTGATGTGCCCGCATTGCGTGCCGATAAAGATTTTAATTCAGACTTACCCGTCGAGATCTACGTCAGCGGCATTAGATGCCTCCACAAGCCTATCCTGCATATCCTCGGGCATGCCCTTATCAATGTGCAGCTTAGGGAAGTGAATTGTGACATCCGACGCCGCCATGCGACCCTTCTTGCCGTCCGACCGCTTTGCCGCAGGTGACTTAAGCAGGAAGACCTTGCTTGGGGTGAACGATCTTGTCTTTCTTCTTCTCTTGGATGAAACTTTCGTAATTTCCGGTGAAATGGGGCCAGGTGACAAGGGCAGTGGAATCGCGGTCGCGTCTAGACTAGCGGTCGATAAAGGTCGGTTTGTCCCTTCCACTTCATCTTCCACTGCATGATGATTTTCAGTGGACGGTGAGTTCACGATGATCATAGGTCCTTTATCCTTTGATTCCGTTCCTTCCACCCTCTCCTCCTCCGGTTTCGCCGGCGCCGACGTCCAAAATGTGCTGAAGAGCGGCATGATTTGATGGGTAGTCTTCTTGGTGATGAAGTCCATCTGGTAAGATTATAAACTCATCTGTTGTTGGCTGCTGCTAAAGAACCACCACCACTAAAGTTTAGATCAGGTCCGGGTTGACCTGGCCACTTGGGTCTATATATATATATATATATAAGTATAAACAAATCAGAGAAAGGAGATTCCAACTCGATGCGGACGAGCGCAGAAGGTTCGAGGATGGTCGCTATAAAGGACAAGATATATTGTATTAGTAACTGTAATTGCTTATATAAAGCTCAAAGAGAAAACCTTGGGCAAAGCCTAAAATCCTACAAAGGGAATGTGCAGAAAGGAGAGGGGGCAACCAACCTGCCGGGGTATACGCTATCAGGTCGCGACAGAGTGGTTGCCGTCGCACTCAGGCTCAGAAGGGCGATAGAGCAAGGCGGTGCACAGGACTAACCGGACAGGACCGGTCGGGATTATATTCGCACCGTTATGCCAGGTGATGTGTTATTTGCCAGACGGTTCACCAAGAATGCAGCAGAAACCCTGGTAAGCTGACAGGATCTCTGCGACTCGGACAATATTTTTTTTAGCCTATCAGGCGAACTCAAAAGATTTCCCCAGTACTGCAGTGATAAGATTGATTTGGGTTAAGTTGTGGTAAGGAGGCCGGTGATTCAGTTAACTTGTGTTGCTAGTGTTGTCGAATTATCGATGATGAGCCTGTAGTGTGATTGGGGTACAAGGTGGATGACAGTCCAACAAAAAGAGTCGAAGTAATGGTGAGGATTATTTTTTCTTTTGTAAGAACTTTAGAGGTCGAAAGTTATTGAACAAGTCGACAGGTACAAGTGAGTGAGTGATTGAGTGAGTGAGCGAGCGTGTATAGTAGTGAGCGAACCTGTCTGGGGATGACGTCCGTAATATATTTTAGGCTTCGTTTTCCACCAGGCTTCTCTGCAAGCAACAATGCTCGTCTATTCCACGTTTCCGGTTTCAGAACCCACCTGCAAACCTTGTCGGCCTTCCCGCTAAAAAGGTAAAAAATAACGTTACGAAGGAAATGCCTGTTTTGTCCTGAACGAGGGGGCTGTAGGTCTTTGTACAGAAGACGCTCAGTAGGACGCGCAAGGGACTGGGTTTGCCTGAGGGAAAAGGCGTGGATTTGTATGTACGTGCGTATACCCAACCATGGAAATTATAGAAAGCGCTTACGTCTCAAGGTGCTCCTCCAAATTTAATTTGAGAATTCGATGGTACGTCGATTTGTCCCCAAGAAAACCTTAGAAAAGAAAGTTTAGATTCGTATCTCGTATGCGGCTTAATGCGCACTGGACGCTGTATTTAAATCGAAAGTGGTCTTTGACCTTCGCACCCCCAGGGTTTGGTTCAGAAAGCGACAGAACGGAGGGTTTTTGCGTTGTTACGGATGATAGGGAAGATACAGGGCATCCAATACGTATGCTCATGCGGGTGGTTGTACAGGAATGTTAAAGAATGCGCCTGTCCCAATGGAGTATTTGTCGAAAAGGCTGGAAAGATTTTTATTGCCGGTACGAGATACGATTAGGATGGGGGCGAAGCTTGGACGAAGAGGCAGGAAGACTTTCAACAGCTTCCAAGGCTGCGAAACCGTCCCATTCTGTGACGAACATTATATAAGGAACTGGACCATTTGAATAAACTTAAGGTCCTCGCCCCTCATGCGCTTAGGACTTCCTGGCCTCTTTCTGCATCGGGTGAACCATAAAAGCAGTTTTTTTTTTTTTTTTTTTTCCCTCGATTTTTGGTTTTTGATTATTACGGGGCTCTGTGGCAGACGAACTAGCCCTGGAGAATTTGCTGGAGAAGCCTCCTCTCGGTCCTTAAAGGTGCCGAAACGCCTGCTTATACACGCCAAGCACGGGAAAGGAAACAAGTGTGGGTGGATCCTCGGAGGGAAAAGCCAGACTTTTGACAAGGAGAATGGCCAAAGGAGCGTCTTATTGCACAGCAATACACTAAGTTGAGTATCGATGAGAGGGACAGACAGCAGCAATCCCCGCACTCCCTCATGCAGATATGTACGTATGTATGTATGCATGTACCAGTCGCAGACGATTTTCGCTAGAGCCTCAAGGTCCTCCGGGTCAGCGGATTCGATGAATCGTGTGTAGCATTGTCGACAATTGTCTTGTTCCACATGCACGCTGCATATTGATATTTACATAAGGACTTATATACACTTTACATATCCTCTTGGGCATATCCCATCCAAGGAAAACTACATTGAGGCTGAGCCGCGTCTAAATTCACAGCCGAATGCTAAGCTCTCTTGTCGAGGTTGGCTGCTTGATCAATAACGTTAATTGTCTGTGTGATTGATTGTTGGTTTCATGGATTACCACTTTGTAACAGACGTATCACGAGTCACCAGTCTACCAGTAATAAAAAAAAAATCTTTTCCTAGGAGCGCTCGCTTTCAAACCAAAATGCAAGAGGTTGTCTATACCTGATGCAACTAAGCATGCATCAGGAATGTCAGCAGCATTGCACAAACCGGTTCTCGGAATCTTCTTGCTCCGAGCCTAAGCAGTTTTTAATGGGAAACTCGGACCCCGCAGACCGAACCGTAGATTGGCCTCCGTTGGACTTTTCGCTCATCCGTATACGCGTATTATGCAGCTGCGGGACGAATGGGAAGAGGTGGTGTGAAATGGGTGCAATGAAGTGGATGTCAGCCCTGGAAAGAAATTCCAAATGCATGACTCTAAACCTGGCTTCCGAAACCTTCCGGTTAGCCCTTGATTGATCCAACAACAACAACGCCAAAAGTCACACGACCGACGTGGCCAGCACCAGTTAGGGCGTGATCTGGAGTTCTTCTCTATCTCACTAATCCAAACCAATAACTAGATCCAACCGCCGGCCGACAAGACCCGCCTCAGTCGGTGTTTCCAGCAAAGCCGATACGAGATACGCGAAGCGAGTAATTTTATATCGTATTAAAGCTAACGGACGTCTGCATCGGCGTCCATATTGCGGCCGACCTCCGGAGCGGGATTAACCCCTTCATGATCAGTTAAAAGTTACTATGCGCCGTCCAAAACATATTAATAACATCTCTTCACTTGCGAATAAGAGCTCTGCGACAAGGCGTCAATAATTTTCTCTCTCACAAGAAGTATGATATATATACCTGCGACGGAATCTTCCGTCAAAGTGGCGCTATCAGAATACTAGGATCACAAGGTAAATGTTGCGAATTTAAAACGTATTTACGAAGTACTGGTGCCCTAAAGGGGCAAGGAATCCGGAAACCATGCGTGTGTTCATAAAAGAAATCTGGACATATCTACTTCGCCAGCCAATCACCATCTAAACAATGGCCGCATATTTAAGCAAACAACAAAGTCTATTATATACACTTCCGCAAATACATGCTATCTATATACAACTAATGGAAATTATTATGCGGCGTAATTGCTGCAATAGGCTAAACAAGGTGGAACTTCACAAAATCCTCCTCTCCGCTACCTTTAAATCTGAGCCCGTATTGTCCCTCGATCGGGTTGAAGAATACGTCAAACTTGGTCAAGAAATTCCTTCCAGTGTTGACGTAGGGTGTAAGACTTGTGCTATTCAGAATTTGGGATGGGCTCATCGCATTCCTCCGACCTCCGTTCGTGATCGTATAAGTCGCAATCGGGCTCTTCTCATCCGGAATCGCAAATTTGATCTCATCGCCGGCTTGAAATTGCCTCCCAGCCTTTAAATACATTTGTGTAACACCGGTATCGACGAGAAGAGAACCTTGGGAGCCTGTCGCATACGTTTCATTGTTGAGGGCAACAGAAACCTTCGGCCCCCCCCATGCTCGTTGGTCCTTCTCCCAGTTTGGCCCCTTTTCTAGGTCCATAGTTACAAATCCTTGGGTGTTGTTGCTTGTTAAGCCGATAATTATGGAGCGGTCGGTGATGATATAACCGGGATGATATTTGGTCCGGTCAATGGTAACATTATTAATAGAGACGATATTAATCATCGGATTTCGATCCGGAGTGGCTTGAGACGATGTATCCCGATCCCTTCCGAACCCAATGCCAAAGTATGGCTGCTGCACTGCTCTCTTCACAACTCCTGTTGCAGCAGGACACCGGTGTCCATGAAGGGTTTGATTGAACTGGGGACATTTCACAGCTCTTTCGACAGCAAGAACTGGAGTTTTCGACATAATACGAACCCCCCTTGGTCCGAAGTATTCGATCTCAATATCAGGAACCCAATAGCCTTCCTCTAAGATTTTCGATGACGAGTAGAACACATGTCCTTCCTCAGCCTCCTCGGGGTCAAAACTAGGAAGAAATGATTTGTCCATGATGGCGCCAGTTGAGCCGGTATCGATTGTGGCAAGCCGGTGTATTCCATTAACGATTATGTTGAGGGCAGGAGCCACGCGCCAGCTTACGTTGGGGGAACCCCATCCGACCTCCGCGGTCTCCGTGAAGTCGGCGAACTTGTCAAGAGTCGGCATCTCTAACTCTACCGTGCTGTCATTGAAGAACGGTGGATGGGATACCACGAACTTAGACATCATAACGACGGCCCCGAGGACACGAAAATTTATTCCTTTTTGCGACATTTTACGAAGCCCAATTTCAAGGCAACAGAAAATACTAGTATCCTCGCAATGGCGGTATTCTGGGCAGCCAATGTCGCTAGCGGTATGTGTTAATCTATATTTGAACTTTATGAAAAGGATATAATGAAAGGGCGATATAGCGAAAGTGCGATATATATATAAACGTGTAAGATTAATGAATGAGAAGTAAGTTATAGGAACGAGAATATCGAAACAAGTAGCAAACTACATCTACCCATGAGCCGGCCGTTGAAGGCCCATATATATACCATGGATTGGATACTACACAATTGAAATATGCGTTCGAATATATTCGAAGAGGAGCCGGATGCATGAAATCACCAACCAAATACCCAAAGTAGGAGCACAGCATTATATGCGCTGACGCTTCGCAGGGAGAAATTCTAGCTCTTGGAAATTAGGAAAGCTCCAAAAGCCAACAAATTCGAATAATAATTCCTTGCCCGTAGACCAGATATCCTCATCAGGAGCCTACTACGCCAGTTATGACCCATATCAAACATAATGTCCGATATCAGCTAGAACCCCGTTTCGCCAACAGGTCTGGAGGTAGCAATTCGTCAGCGAGTAGTAGCGATTAGGATATATATCCGTGGCATTGCAGATTTGGTGAGGCTCCTTCTCCATTTGGTTGTTGTGAAACTGGCTTACTTGGTCCTAAACCTTATTTCTAGTCGAATCGTTGGTCTTCTTCAAGGCCTCCCCAGGCCCGCCTGGCTGAGAGGCCAAATATAGCATGGGTAGCTAACTATTTCGTAAGGCAGAGAACGCCAGACTAGCCATTTCGAGGTTTTCATATGCACCGAAACCACCTAGTCTGGGGGTCGCTTTCCTCAAGCCCCAGACTATGAAACCACCTCAATCAGGAAAGGGGAAAAAAATGGAAATATAGACCGAACGCAAGTCGATAAACAACGGTACCTTGACTACGGAGTAATATGGTAGACGTTCAATGCAATGCAACTAGTCTGGAGGTCACCAATGCAACGACCTCAAAGCTAAGTCTTGAGGGCTTAGCTGCATGCATCCTGTTTGCAAAATTAACCGAGAGAACGATTCGAGGCTAGAGAGAACGGCCGGCCGGGATACAAACCACACGCAACCCTCCAATCAAACTCACCAGCACTATGTTTTGGTTCTCGTCTGTCGCATGTGCTTATGTGATCACACAAGTTTCGATATGTCGTTGCACAGACCCCCAACTGCAACGACATTCTTCTTCTCCTTCTCATGTGGAATCAAATGTTTGAAGATTAACCGCTTGGTGCCGCACGTGCTTCATAACAATGATTTCATGTGCGGGTTACGGGTTGGTTCGTGAAAGATGGCAGAAGCTTAAACTGACCTCCATTAAGATTACATTATGTTTGAGGGTTGTGCCATCGATTCGGGTCTGTTCCTGATCGATGCAATGAAGAGGATGCCCATCTGTATTTATGATCAAAGTTCCAAATGAGGAATTAGACGAGTTATACGCCCGAATTATATATCCGCGGGCAGGCGATGTTGGTTCAGTACGTACTCCGCTTTGCAAATGCATGCATGCATGCATATGATGGTCAAGCCTCTCAACTCAATTGCTGAATCACGATATTCGCTGTGTCTTACCGAGGTTCCAAACCGGCCCCACACTTGCCTGATTTTGAAGCCCTTCCGAGCCGTCTGGAACACGATTGGTGGATTGTTCCTGGGAAAAAGGGTTTAAACCATGTCAAGTCCCACCGCCATCAAGGCTTACTTCTGGCTTCTGAAAATCCGTCCTATTCGCACTCAGGCTGCAACGTTTTCTACAGCTTTGAACTCAACGGCCAGTCCAGGACTATGGGAAATATGTAGATCTGATGCCAGGAGGCTGGCCCCAAGTTTCGGACTACGAAGTTTGGGGCTCCACTGACATGGCTATCAAGCCGCCCTTCTGGAATGTATGTATGGAGCCTCTCAAGGATATATTTCTCGCTACGCCTCCGAAGCTTTGCATCTGTATCCGTTAGAAGGCCTTTAAATTCGTACACATAAAATTCGACCTACTGGAACATTGGGTAGCGACACGACAGCAAATTATCTCTTTTCTGGGCTATGTGCTAAAAGGAACGGCTGGACATGATCGGTACGCCGAAGGGGAGGGCTGGAGGAGACTAATATTATAATTTTTTTTTTTTTGACAATCCAGTTGAAACCTGGCGTCGACGACGACTCGACTGGCCTTTATGATACTTTATTCGAACATTAGCCAACACATTTACGCCCACCCTTACGCCCACAAATGAGTCCACTCCATCCTCAGACTCCCATTGATAGGGAGTACCTCACTTCGCTGTTCCCACTGTTCAGAAACTTGCCACCGGATTTCCAATTTCCTTTGGAGGTGGACCCAGACTACATCCCAAGGAGGAATTCATTGTATTGTTTGGTTACCGGCTCAATAGTTTGTTCTTTGACGACCGTCGTGGCATGTTTACGATTTTGGGTACGAGCCAAATCGAGCTTTGGGATGGACGATTGGGTGATGTTACCAGCATTCGTATGTGACAGAAAATACCTGAAATTTACTGCCTCGCATAGTGTGAAAATCAAAACGGGGGCCTAACATATCTGTTTGCGGATTATCATTAGCTGTGTTACTGTGTGTTCAACTGCGTTAATATTGTCGGTGGGTATACTGATTCTCGGAAAGCCAGGCTTTTACGCTAAATGTTGTTTACCCAAGTAGGTCTTTCGGATACCGGCCTTGGTTACCACCTATATGATCTTTCGACCAAGGATATACATAACTACCTCATTGTAAGATCATAATACCCTTCGCTTTCGCGACATTGAATCTCTTGGGTATCTAACAACAAAATTATTCGCTAAGGTACAATACCTTCATACCGTCTTTTGGACCCTGGCTCTTCACCTTACTCGATGCTCAATCCTACATCTTCTCCTGCGGCTCGCTCCCGCGCAGTCTCAACTGAAACGGAGATTTCTACAAGCAGTTCTCTTTTGTTCTTATGCTTTTCTCTTCGCCAACCTTGTTATCCTCATTTTTGAATGCCGACCTGTTTCGGCTGCGTTTGACCTACGATCTAGGCTGGACGGAACCTGTGTGGGTTCTACATCTGTGGATATCTATGCAGGCTTGTGTGCCGGACACATCGCGCTCGATCTCCTTACCATATTCCCGCCGATCCTCGTTATCTATAGGCTTCCGATGACAAGAGCAAAGAAATACAACCTTTATTTCATTCTTGCCTTAGGAGTTATCACCATTATATTCACGTCAGTCCGGATGTTTTTATTTTACAGCATTATGGTCAATTCATTCGACTTGACAAGGAACGCAACGGCCGTCGGATTCTGGAGTATAATGGAGAGTAGTCTTGCAGTAACAATCGCTTGCCTACCGGCTCTCAACCGTTCCATCGTAAACTTTTGTGGATGTTTCCACGCTCGGAGGAGCGAACAAGGGAGCACGCAGAGAATTAAGAACAAACATGGAGTTATCAAGTTTGATGGGAAGATATACAAAGGACACGCGAAATACATCAGTTATTCCGCTGCGGCAACGGCAACAGTGCAGGGTGGTACTGTGCGTAGCTATGTGGAGATATCTGACACGAGAGCAGATTCGGACGAACAATTAGACAACCCCACGCCTCTGGATAGCAAAGGGCCAGACTCTTACCCGGATATTACTGTGGAACGGAGCTTTCAAGTTGTAGAAGAACGAGCTTCGGTGTTAGATCATCAGCTCGAATCCCAGAGACAGGGATCTTCTCTCGCGCAGCCTATCAAAGCCCGTTTTTTCTCTGGTTATAGGCGGTCATCACCTCCTGATTTGGACGAAAATGAAATGATTATTATTAAAAAATAACCTGTTCTAACGCACCAGAGCTAATGATACCCTCTTTGAGTTTTTTTCTGCTTTTTCCGAGGATGATATAAATCAACATGCAATATGTTTTCTTACGGTTATATATATGTACATAGATAAATGAACCTGACGTTGTTAGTCTCGAGACCTCAATTCCTAAACAAACTCGATCAATGACCATCACGGCCTCGAGAGCATATCTCCCCGAGGCTGCTAGCCTAGCTTATGTCTTCTGAGTCATCGAGATGTATGCATACATGTTATAGCCTATATAGACTAACGGGAGCAGCCCGAAATGTTGGAGATCTCGGCGGGGCACTTGACTTCAACGAAGTTAACAGACGGGTTATCAGAGCCAGCGAACCAGTCGAAGCGGAAGAAACAGCCGGCTTGAAGAGCGGATGGAAGGCCGCTGCACTGGCTGCGTGAGGAGACACCTCCGTATCGTTCACCCCAGCTAGAATTGTGATTAGCACTGGTTCGTGGCACTGCGATAGTGTTCCCTGGGAGGGACGACTTACTTGGAGGCCGGTGTACCCGGGAATTGACGTGTACAGGCATCGAAGATACCGAAACCACTACCTGGGAAGGCCAAATCGAAGTGGTTCTGGCCAAGGTCACCCCCAGTGTTGGTAGCTTGGACAATAAACTTTTTGCCAGTTGCAGGGCTATTTTTTAGGATCCGATTAGCATGCATATACAATTTGTTGGAGTTGTTCTCTTTGGAGAGGCATACCCAGAGGTCAAGGTGAGCTCATAGCAAGAGCAGCACCACGATTGCTCGGTACGGCCGGCAATGCTAACAGCAGCGAAGCCGTAAGCAAGGTTATCGTTGATGACCTGTGGTTGTTGGTTGATGCACATGAAAGCATTTCCACCATCACAGGCTGATTTGGCGTTAATTGGGTCATTGGTGATTCTGTTACCACTGGCGTCGCAGACGTTGGGGATAACAGGTCCTTTGTTTGGCCAAGCACAAGAAGCTTTGCAGCAATCCCTAGGACGAACCAAAATTTGAGACTATATTAGGACTACACCCAATCGGCACAGCGATAAACTCGATAATATCATTAATAGCTTACCAGTATCTCGTGGTCTTTCCGGATCCAGAGGCACCACCTGATATAGGTTGAGCACCACTTCCTCCGGTCTGCTGGTTACCCTGGGAAGTGGTTGTGCGAGTTGTCGTAGAGGTGGTAGTAGTCGCACGTGTAGTTGTTTGTGCGGTCGTTGTTTGAGGGTTACCGTTTCCACCAGGGACACACTGAGAGTAATAGTCGTTGAGAAAGCTTCGAACAATCGGTTAGCATGTAGGTAAGTAAATGGACTAAAATTTCCACCATCGCCATAAGGTTCCATACCTGCATGTGCTACCACTCTGACAGCTCGTAGGACCAGTCCAGTTAACACCCCCACACTGCCCCCAGACGCTTTGCTGAGCCGAAGCGGCGCCGGCCAAAGCAGCAGCGACGATCAAAGTAGACTTCATATTTACAAAGAAGGGAAATTTATACTAGCTTGTAGTATTACAGCGATCAAAGAAAGAAAAACTTAACAGGTGTCGGAGTGAGAAATCTTATATAATTATGTTTGAGCCCCGGGTTCGTTAGAGCAGCGATGTGTTGTGCTTTGTTGCAGGAACAGAGGGTATTTGAATCTGACCGACGTTCAGCTATGAACCTTTTATAAAAATACAATGTAATGCAAAGGGAGTCGATTTATAAAAATCCCTGAGAGGTGTGATATCAGCCGGGGACTATGGCTATTTACTGGGGTACCTTCCAACTATCAGATTTTTCTGCGTATTCGTTCGTCTATACCAGCGTTAGCACCTCCATCATGGCCCCATGATGTCAGTTTCGGAGTAAATTAATTTCAAGACGTTTGAGGTTTATCCGGTTTTTTAAATTTTTCGACCCATGATTAAATATAACTTCGCACGACTCCGGATTTTTAGGCCTGCTATGAGCTCTGATATGCGGTGCGGATCAGGATTGTTTCATACATAGCAAATGGAACCACGAATATGGCCGGTTGTTCTGTATTTAGTATCTAGCTAGGTATCGACTTATAGCCTACCCGTCTACTTAGGTACCGAGTAGCTGGAGACTCGTATATAAGTATGCAACATTGACAAGGTGTCGACTGAGTAGGTTGACGCTAGCATCGTTGATGTCGGAAGCCAAACCAGCTCAACCCGTCGGCAGGTTCGAAGGTATTCCTAGGTGTGTGTAAAGTCTAGTCGCTAAGATATACCAAGAAACACGCGTATATAAGATGCCCACGGTCTAGCATATCGACAAGATCAATGGTCCGATGTTTAGACATTTGTTTCTTGGTTTCTACAAGGGATCCTTGGATTTTGTCATTTAGGCGGTCAGCCGGTCCGTAGGCCGTTGTAAATCTGAAACGGGTAAGTGCGTCTGCCCAGAGCTTCAACAGTTGGGATGAACAAGGGTCCCTAAATTCCTAGCATCAGTCTTTCTCGAGGATAGGAAGACCGTTTCCGCATCACTCCACCAAGTAAAACGCGAATACTCTGCGTTTCTCTTTTTACTCTGGCATGGACAAGCAATCTTGTAGACTCCCAATATATACAATTCTCTTGGTTATTATATATTTATTTTAGTATACGACCCTCGACAGAAATATATATGAGACGTGGGGCAGTAATGGAAAGTTTGTGAAAGGGAAGCTTGAGAGAGGTTGTATCAATCCGGATTCAACCCTCTGCCGAAGGCTAGAGCGCGCTATAAGCCCTTTCGAAATTAAATATTCGAGACTAATAAGGGGTGGCCCGAGCTTCCAGCTATCAAATTGGACTTGCGACATTCAAATGTATGTACAGAGAGCTACATAGTAATTATATATGTGCTAGCTGGAGCTGGAAGAACTGAGCCCATGCTCTTGTGCTTATTTAACCCTCAGCTCCTCGTGGATGAGAGTTTTAAAATCTTCAAATTAAAAAAAAAATATCCCGCATCCCTAGAATATCTCTTTAGGCCCCGGCTAGACTGATCCGGTTGATCGAAGGCTAATTAGTGTTTTATTATGTACTTAAGTAGTTGCCGAAACGAATGGAAGAGAAAGACGTCTTGTTTTGGGAAGTTTTTTCCGGCGTTTTTCTTCCAAAGCGTCTTTCTTCAGAACAGTAAGAGCAGATGCCAGCATTGCCACTTCTCCGATATATTTCGTATTCGCCTCGATTATGATCCTCTTTGAATCAAGATTCGAAGTGCGTTTCATGCTCCCTACTCTCCGAGTTTGCGATCGTGGGGCTGGTGACAATGGCTCCACTAGGCCCTCGGAGACCCATAGATCAAATACATCCTCGTTTATTCGACGTTCCCAAGTTATAGTGGCGCCGCGGTCACCAGAAAACCGTGTTTTGTTGCCTTTCGATTTCCCCGAGAACTTGACCTTTGTTTCAAAGCTAACATTTTCGGAGGAGAGGATATCCGAAAATTCCTGATATTCAATTGTGGGTTTTTGGAAGGAGATGAAGGATATCGCTGCAATCGTATCATGGGTCGGTGTCAACAAAACCGACCTGAATCTTGGATCAACCGAAAGGTAGTAAGCGACTGGTAATAGTTCCATATAATCCGCAGGTCTTGGAATTTCAGATGGCTCTCTAAGTCTAGAGATAGTGAGTGTGCGTTCTCGTCCGAAGTCGAGTGTATAATCGAACAAAAGGCTCACGACCCCGGACTTCGGTACGTAATCCTCTCCGACAGTGCTTCTAGAGCTCACAGGTAGCAGGGGAGCCGTCGACATGGAGTTGGCTTGTTGTGGTTAGTGGTGTTAAAGTCTTGGATATCTCAGCGAACATGGGGTTGACATATCAAATTCGAAGCCAACACACTGAACGTAAAGACGCACGGGGCCGCTTGTGATATGTGGTAGAAGAGAAAATAGTCGATGAAGAGGAAACGCCTTGGCGTGCATTTAAGAAGTATCTGGTATCACACTGAAGTGTCGCGGGGGTGCCGTCATCGTCAGGCCTAACGAGGTCCATGGTGCGGGGAAGGCTAGTACGTTTCAAACATTTTAGGCCGAAGACTGGTTTTGAACATTGACTTGAGTTCACGGGTACCAACTTTTGATCCTGTGGCTCCCACAACGCCAGCTAACCGCAGCAACGTAGGCAATGCAATGCAATATACATCTACCGTATACCAAGATGGTACACCGAGTTGAGGATTTCGACTCTCGTCCAAGCTCAAATTCGCCGCTCAGTCGACCTGGCGTTTTATTATTACTTTTTAGTAATCGTTCTTTTCGGGTCCGTCGCGTCGATGCGCGCAATCAGCCTAGGCATTGCATACGTAGCGCTGCGATATACGGGCCAAGTCCTTCCAATTATACGGCGTGCAACGGCAACCAGGGACTCCCAGCCATCGTGCACGTTTTAGAACCAAAGTTGGAATTATAAGTGCCCGCCAAATCGGTTCTCGTCGATCGGTCTTTAGTGTGTTTCCGGAATTCCGATATGCATCTGCATTGCATATTGATGGACTGGGGCCGGCCTCGGGTTTAACAGTGCAGTGTGACGTCCCCAATATCAAGCTTTGAGTCTAGTAATCCCTCATCGAGTTCTCCCCTAGGGCCCCTTTTTCTTTCTTTTGCTTCATTCATATCGCTGATAGCACGGCATCATAGGCCGACCGTGTCGATGCCATATTTGAACCCAGCTAGAATGATCAACCCTTTGCATTAAATACAAGAATACCGTTTTGAATATCAGTTAAAAGGCGCAGATACAACATGCAACGCCTGCAACGCCAATGTTTTTTTTCTGCCCGCGAATTCGTGACTCCATCTTCAGACTCCTAAATCGTGAGTAGGTGGCCTTAATTTAAACTTCCCGGATAGGCTCTCCTATGGAGTCCGTCAGGGTGTAGCTATGAATATGAGGATTCGTGACCGGTATTTCGGCTTGCTGCACCCGACGGCTAATCACGACTTTTATATCCAAATGCCATATATAATCATCGATATCGTGCACGCAAGGTTCAAAACATGTAGCGCGAATTGTCGAAGCGCGCTTATATAACTAAGGCCACTAGTTGGGAGAGCAATCGAATCTTTACGTAGCATCCTGTAGAATAGCGCCGGACCATCGCTGTATACGGAGCTAGTTAAGAGGGAATACAATGACCAAACTATTACAGAACATTCGATATTCGGTCGTCGGGAGCTAGTTAAAAAAACAGGAAATACTCCATATAGAGTTAGGAAATTAATTTAAAACCAGAATTTCTAGCTAATATAGAAGTCCTCCAAACAAAGCGGACTCAGTAGGATTCAGCTCCGTACCGTGATATCGGGGGATCCCGGGTTGTTTCGAGAATTCGCGGATAGCCGAACTAGCTTTTAACTCAGATATCAATCAGGGCTAGTCGTACGACTCCGTCTCAAACGAGGCACCTTAAATCGTAGAATCTGAACTGTTGACAATTGGCATCACTTGAAAAGCCATTCGCGTAGGCATCGGCGACATTCGTTTCAAAGATATTGCAAACTGTGTCGGAGTTTGGAGAACCGAATTGGAAAGACTGGCAAGATGGAGTATTCTGACAGAAGTTCCTACAGCCTGCAAGAGTTGAACCCTCCAATTGGTCATAAAATCCGTCACTGTCAGTGCACCCAATAACCCCGCAAGGTACCGGCCCCCCTTCGATTACAGATGTCGCCGTGACGGAGGCTGTTTGAGTAACGAGTGACGTCTGAGTGGCGGTTAAGGAAAGCAGCGATTCCTATAGAAAAGTTTCGGTGTATCAACATAGATGCTATATATAGGTTTGTTTAGATTTTTGGAGATTTGGGGATTTAGCGTACGGTTCTCGTATTTGTTTGGGTGACCGCCGTGAGAGTTAGCACTCCCCCGGTAGGCGGGACTACAAAGCAAGAACAGGCGCTACTAACACGGGCAGGCGGGTAGGTATTCGCGAGCCAAGGAGGATATGGTATTTCGACACGCTTGACAAGGGTATTGATAGCCGTAGGAAAGATAGTAGTTAAGACTGTATCAGTGCCCGTGACTGTGCTATCATGTTATAGCAATTGTTAGCACACTCATGATTTAAAGCGGACTATATGGTTTAATATAATAGGAAGACCTACGTGGTTCGCGTTTGGATAATAGTCTCTACTTCCGGGGCACTGGTGACAGTCACAAATATTGTGGCGGTCGCTGGAATGGTGGTAGCCGCGCTTTGGAGCCATTCAGAGCAGAAAATGCTTGCTGAACTGCTATACTTTCTGTTTCGCAGGTTACGGAGCAGATTGTCCCCATTGCAACCCGACCTCCTCTGAGGTGGCATCTTCGCGGCTGCATAATTTGATAGAAGGGATAAACACAAGGTGAAGAGAAGCTTCGCAACAGAAGGCATGACGTGGGATGGAAAGTAAGCTTTGCAAATTGATGAGAAAACTAAGAATATTGAGGAGTCTAATTTTCGAACAGTGATAGGGTGACGTGTAGGGATCCCTTTAGTTTATTAGGAGATCAGAAAATTTGAGCGGATGCTGGACCTCCGTCGCATACATGCTATATATTGCGCCCTGGGTGCAAGCCCTCAGGGGGATACCGGATGCTCTACTGACAGGCACCAGTGGTGCTGGTTCAATTTCAGTCTAGTATTGCAATCGGTGGAAGCACCTTATAGCTGGATAGGCTGTCTAACCCGAGAGAGTCTTACTAGTTCCAATCACCTTTTGCAAATTTGATCACTGAGTAAATCCATGGACGTAAGTCAATCTCGAGCTACCTGAACTATCGGGCTCACTTCACCTGCGTTCGAGACTGATTCTATTTCGGGTGCCCGCATATCCTCATCTTCAGGGTACCTTTCAGGCCTATCTGAATTTCAACAAGCTAAGAGTTATTTCAAAACTAAACTATATATATGACCGATAGTCTGTTTTGGAACATTTGGTTCAAGGAAGCCTCTGCAAATCTTTTCATCGCCTCGCGCCAAAAGCACATACACCATCCACAAATGTATCAAGATGCAATCTAACTTTGTGGAACTCCAGGGGTCGACGGTCGGTGCTAAGGAATTCGAATGCGGTACCTGCCATTGATAAATTGACGGCCATTCGAGATTCAGGTACGGGACTGTGCACCGCTCCACAATATTAGTACTACTAAAGTACTCGCGTTCCTTAGCCTTGTACTCGATCGATTAGAGCCCTGGCTCCCGTCCGGGTCTGGTGGCACATGCACAACGATGTACATACGCGCTCTTTAGAGTTAACTCCATTGGTAGAATGCAACAGCCCCATATATTCACACTACTACATTAGTTCGGGGACGCTCACTTATGCCTTGGCTACTGCACATTCTACCGGTTTGGGCCTTTTTGATTAAGTCGCCGGGTGTCCGCAGTACAGTGCGGTGGGATCTAATCAGCCACTGTGTTCCAAACTTCGGGATGTAATTTCGGCCGTCAAATGTCTCCTGGGAATTTCCAACAAAAGATCGTGTTGCAGGTTTATAGATACCGGCCTTAGATACCTCGCTGCCTTCGATTCAGCCTACCTCCTCACGAAACCCAGAATGGCCAGGTAGGCGAATTTTCAAGTTGACACATGTGCGCCCATTTTGGATACCCCTACAGCTGCCCTCTAGGAACGATGGGTGACTGCGAGGATAACTCGGATTATAATTGTTTGAGTGTCCCGCTCTATTTTAGCATTGAACACCTCTCAACCCACCCGCCTTGATATATCGATCGATCGATATATCCGTTACATATACTTAGATAATTATACTCTTAGCTAGCTCTCGCACTTCTGTCTAGGCTGCGCATCAAACTCTTGTCAATTCATATTTATAAACCTTCACATTGCTCAGCATACAATCTTCAAGGACAACAACCAAACCGAACCATTCGGTTAATTATGATCCATTTCCACTTCCATTTCCTAGGCCTTTTGGCCCTCACCCTCGCTAGTTGGGCAGAACATTCGTTTGCTTCGCCAGAAGGAAGCGGGTTCAATTTCTATAAACGAGCCGTACCAGAATATTGTAACGCTGGTGGCATTTCTCGACTTGCTTCACTATTGTCGATTAACTCTGCCGATTCCTTCTGCAGCGGCTACCTTGGCATTCGGACGGCCACGGTCTCCCAGACTGAAACGTCACAAACTTATACAATTGATACTACTATAGTTGATGTATTCATATCAACAACCGAAACAATGTTGACAGAGTACGTATCCTCATGCATACCTTTCATGCAATCGCGAACGTTGAAGGCGCAATATTCGGAATGCAAGTGACTATTCGAATCAAACAGTAACATTTGAAATCTATATTATCATGAGTAGAACACTTGCCCTCACGGTCACGACTACAGATGCCACTAGACCTACAACTGTCACGACCTCCACCTCTGTTTCAACTTCAATTTCTACTACTACTACGTACACCTCCACCGTGACATTCGTCACATCAACTTGGTACACGAGTAGTACAGTTAGGAAGCGAGGAATCCCTGGCGTAATCGAGACTACTGCACCTGTGCCTGCTTATCTCGCAGGCTTTGCGCCGCCCGCAATATCAAGTGGCTGCTCTTGCCTTGATATCCCATCCCCAACTATAAGCGTCACAGAGACGACCTATGTTCCGAGCACTATTAGTACAGTAGTAATCAGAACCATCACTAATACTATCAATGCTACCCTCACCGTAAGATAAAGTTGGCCACAGAGGTCTTGAATTACTAGTGAACAGAAGCTAAAGTTTCCTCGATTAAGGTATCAACTACTACCACTCTCAAAGAAACATCTTACGTTCCGGCAACATCAACCACCACGGCGATATCTATTTCAATTCAAACTGTATCGGCCGTTACCACTGTCACTTTTACAGCTTCGGTTGCGTACCGGCCACAATGTACTGGTATACTCGAAAAGCGGAAGCTGTACAATGGCATTCAGCCCGGAAGACAATATACCTATCCATTTTCCACCACACCCATCCAGAATAGCTTGGGTGGTGAGGATACGTTCAGTCAATGTTGTGAACAGTGCTATACAGTACCCGATTGCGCCCAATTCTAGTAAGTGTTTGAAAATAACACTAAATTTTTAGTAAATTGATTTTAACGCCGATAACTCCTTTTAGTGCATATGCTGCAAGTCTTTCCAGTTGGAGATGTCAGATAATTTTCAGCACTACCTCCGTTAGCACAGGGATTAGCCCACTTTGTCCTAAAGGCATCGTTCCTGGCGAGGGGGTGAGTGGCAGAACGGGCACTTTTACACCGGGTTTGTCGAGAGGTATCGGCCCGTGCTATGGCTATGCGGACGTCCCAATTTAGGCTTTTTGTTTATTTGTATAGCTCATATGTCGAAGAGTTTCTTTCGTAGCGCCGAGATTGTCGCGAATAAAATGCCAGGATTACAAATGTCTTTCCATTCTATTCACTATTATGGTAGTGCCCTTGACAAAATAGTAGATGTTACCAATTACAAAGAGTGATTATATTATCGCATATGCTGAGCTTAGCCCAATGAATAACTCTCAGCCGCACAGAAGTCAACCGCAAGCCCTAATATCCGTCCCGCCCTTGCACAACCCCATAAACCGGCCCACTTTTCTTGAACATGTCTTTTAGATCACCTACCAGAAGATCTGGGTTTTCCCAAGCCTGTGCGACGCATATAGTCAATATTAATAAGTGATACCAATATTGAAGCTTCGACTATCCGTGGCAGCCACGATAGTAGAGGGCGTAATCTTAGCATAGCAAGCAAGTCGCACATACCGCAAAATGCCCCCCGGATTTGTGGACCCTCTCAAAAACAAAGTTCCCCATCGGCCTCGCCCAAACGACAGGGGAAACGTTAATATCCATCGGGAAATGACTGATTCCCATGGGGCAGCTTGCCCAGGCGAAACCTTTCCTCCTTTGCTCTTGTGGGGCTCGCCTCGACTCGTAGTAAAGTCTAAGCGAGGCTGTTGGACCGGGTGTTGAGAACCAATATATAGAGACCCACGTTAAGACTTGTGGCACAGGGTGGTTAGAGGTTTCGAGCTATTGACCCGAAATAAGGCCTTTTATTTTGCCCAAGATCCCTGGGTATTCGGAAATAAATCGAAAAACTTACTTTCGTCATCGGTCCATGGATAGCTGTTTTGTAAAGTGCATGGGGTGCTTCATCAGTATTACTACGTCAACGCTACGAAATACAACCTCAAAAACCGTACTTATCTGTCCAATCTCGCAATTTGTCAAGAATCCAGCCCAATAACCCCACAGGGCTGTCCGCTATCGAGTAGCCGATAGTTTGGGGGCGGTGTTTGTGCATCAGGTTATATCCATATCCTTCGCTCATGAATCTCTGGGTTCGTTCGATCCCCGCCTTTTCTATTGCAGTGAACGGACCCCGCAATTGGTTTTGAAGCCAATATATTGGGTTTTCAAAGAAAAAGGGCGGTTCGCATTTGTCCGAGTTATTGGTGTGAACTGCTTTCACGTGTTTGGGATAATAGGTATTGGCCAAAATATGTGTGATGATCATCCCTGGAATACAGTGTCAAATTATCCCAGAATGGCCGAAAAAGGCTCGAGGTCCTGGAGAATATTTTGGAGCATACCCCAGTCTCCTCCTTGCACAACTGTTTATTGAGGCTGTTAGGGTGGTGTAGTGCTGATAGAGGTCACGCCGTCTGAAGAACACGAACAGTAGATGACATACCATACTCGCTAAAACCGAGCTTTAGCATCAATTTGTAGCACATTTCTGCTTGCTGTCGTAGGCGAATATAATTAGAACGATACGAAAAGCCAATGTGGAGAAAGTATTGTATATCGACACACCTTAAAGCAACTGAACCCGGGTTGGTTGGCACCATCGCTGAAACCATATCCTATACATTGGTTGTGGAGTTAGTATGTGGTTTAAGCTAGTAGTATATTTAAACCGTCTACTCTTTAGTTTCAGGGCGGAGGAGCTCGAAAGGCTAGGCTTACCGATGAGAGAAGGGATGATGACTCTATTTAAATAAATTAGCCAGTCGAAACGCAACAATGAACTTGGAGGAGCAATTCGAAGGGAGCACGCACTCGAACTTCGGCTCTTCTCCATCCCCGTTCGCAAGTGCCCCTAAGACTTTTGTGAATTCGAAGAAACTACCAGGCCATCCATGAATCATAAGCAGTGGAATAGCGCTCTTTGCACCCTTGTTCACGTGTAGATAATGAACACGGAACGTTCCGAACCCATCAATATCGATCGGAACAATATATTGCGGGATCAAGTTAAGGCGGGCCTCGGCTGCCTTCCAGTCGAATCCGTTGCGCCAGTACTCAACTAGACGCCGCATTGTCGGCAATGGAGGGCCATGTGACCAGTCGTCCTCATTTGTGAGGATGGCTGTCAACGTTGCGTGTGTCAATGAAATGGGTCATGATTTCCTCATAATTGCCAACAGTCTTAAACACTGACGCGGCCTCGATGGGATACTATAGCTACGTACCGTCGGGGAATGTAGCCAGCTCTAGCTTTTGCCTTAAAAAATCCAGTTTGTCGCTTGGGATGTCAATCGTGAATGGTTTTGCAGTTTCGGAGTCCGCCATATTGATCAGTGTGGTTGTCCCGTCAAGGCTGGTTGGAATATTTATACACCCCTGTGGTCTGGGTACGAGACAAATATTTATATCACATCCGCAAGAAAAGAAGTGGAATTTATTTTTAATTATCTAAGGGAAAGTGTTATGTAAGCTCCCCATGATGCTGCCATGTTTGCAACTTAGTGCGGGGATTGACAACTTGCATGACGTTATGCTATCAGGAGCCCTAGATGAACGAGCGACGCGATGTTTGAACCAGCATGTTCACCAAATAGAAGGCCTGTTATACAACATACAGAAGGAACGAATTTGAACACGGTAAATTCAATCTGACAGGCCTAGTTCACAGAATGGGAGAACCTCCGACGTCGCCGCGCTGACATTCAACCCAGTAAGCTCATTTACTGCTTTTCGCCAGGCAGTCTAAGGGCTTCGATTTCTTCTTCGGTAACGCTGTTCCACTCATCTGCTGGGATCCACCCAATGTAGGCTCTATCCCCAAATCCGCCAACCCAATACACGCCTGTAACGACCAATCTCGCCCATCTGCTTGTATGTATTCTGTTTCCGGGCAACCACCACTTCGCATCTGGATGGTACTTTGTAAAGCATTGAACGACACCCCCGCTAGCGACTTCTTCTGCGGGGATATCCTCCAACTTAGTCATTAAAGAGAATCGGGGAAGGCTCGCGACAGTGAACTTTCGTTCAGCACCCGCTGGTGGCTCGTATCGGAGAGACACGGAGATGTCGGACCCGGCAGCGACGTTTCGGAATGAAGTGGCGATGTTCATCGCCAAAACCGTCGGAGCACCTGGGTATTTTGGGTCGCAATCTCCGATATAGTCAGGGAGACCGATCGGAAACTCCTGGGCATGGGGGTCGGAGGACGGTAGGTTTGTGGAGAGAGTTCCGATGGGACTTAGCCGGAGAATTCGACGGGCCATCACGGCGGATTCATGGACCGTTGGGATGTTGAATTCCGCATCTCTGATTGGCTGCTGTGCGGGAGGGAGAGGGGACGAAAGCGCTGGAGCGGCGAGGAGGAGGGCACAGGCCGTAAGAAGCTGCATTCTGAATGTTTGTTTTTATGGAAGAGGACAAGCTTGGAGGAGGGGAGGAAGAGGTCACTTTAGCTATAGCTAAGGGGAAGCTTG
Source organism: Arthrobotrys musiformis (assembly GCA_036971715.1). Taxonomy (NCBI): domain Eukaryota; kingdom Fungi; phylum Ascomycota; class Orbiliomycetes; order Orbiliales; family Orbiliaceae; genus Arthrobotrys; species Arthrobotrys musiformis. The sequence goes on along the minus strand of JAVHJL010000003.1, from coordinate 4,725,202 downwards.
AATTCCAGCGTGTCGAAGGAATAGAAGGGAAGAAACATGGCCGAGGAAAGTTTCGCGGAGACATTTAAATGTGATTGCGATGCATATGTTGCCAGCGGTGAGATCATATGATGCCAGCCAGCCCAGCCCAGTCCGGCCCAAGAGCAGTGGTGGAGATGCCTTTTAGTCAATCGCGAAAGGCCCAGGCCGCCGCCCCGCTTTGGAACAGGGCAACAATGATATGATCAATCAGATTAGATTATCGCCAAGATCAAAAGACGGCAGGTCGGCATTGGTTACCAAGTAAAACCGGCAGAGCTGCAGAGTTTTCACAGGGCTTTTCGAGCTCCTCCTGGTCGCTTGTATGTAACGTCAAGAACATGCCATTTCTGCCTGGCCGTTGCACATAGCTGGTGGGGTATTATATCAATAGGTAAGTATTATCTAAGTATATTATCAACATGATATCCCGGCTGCGATTAGGTCAGCTGGTCCTGTTGTATTATCATCAACAACACATTCTGATCTTCGAACGGGCATTGCTCAATTGATCAATCAAATAATATTGGAGGATGAGTCGGGACTCCACTACTCACGAAATTGATACAACGGTTTAAAGGGCAGTTATTCTTAGTACCTTGTAACCCCGGTACGTTATACGTTAGCGGGTACTGAGGGGAAAGGGAATGCGAAACCCAACGCGAAGAAAATGGGGCGAAGGTGGCAAAGCTGGGATGGAAGAATCGAAAGTAGGTGATCAATCTTCGCCTCTTTTCTCCTTTCTTTTCTTCTCCTTCCTTGCCTCTGATACTTTCTACGTTATATTACGCATGCACGGAGTCTAGTTACGGGGAAAGGATTAGCGAGCTGGCTTTTGTAGACGTCGATCGGCGTGCACAACTTCCTGACTATCGGGGCCAAGCACGGTGCACGGTGTCGCTATCATAAAACAAGGAGAATTGGTATATACACAATTAAATTATCAGCTGTGAGTTGAGTTGAGTTGTGACTATATATATATACGTCTGACGAGTCTAAACATCTGCGCACGCAGCTGCACGTAGATATATTGCAGGTTGGGATGCCTAACCATACATGCGGAAGGGGCTTCACTATACCAATCCTTAGACTAGGGCATATGGGAAACCGCGAGTCTACAGACTTGCTGTAACTAGTGTATTTAACGGCGTTTGGCTTCTCCAGACCACAGGGCCTGCACGCTAAATACCTCCGCGAACCCGATATTATTCCGTTAGCTTGGCGCGCATATGCACATATACACACGCAGTTGCTTACAGGTGCTTGGATCAGTCTCTCGTTATCAATGTTTATCGTTGCACGTTGTGGATGTTGGAATCTGCAAGTACTTAAGTCAAAGCTCAAGTTGTTGTAGCGCAGCTTCTCCTGCCAACTAAGAACCAAAACACAATTAATATGCGCGTGCCATATATGCATATGGCCCCAGTTATACTAATTTTAATAAGCTTATAAAATCTGGGGGTGGGGCTCAATTCATCAGTTAGGTGAGTTCGCTTGAGCAATCGAGGTATATAATACACCCTTAGTAAATCTTAAATAATAGATTATAGATTACATTCAACCGAATTCAAATATCGTTTTCGATGATCCGAGTGTTCTTAATCAATTGTATGTCATGCTGCCGTGTGGGTGTAAAAGTTCGATGTCAGTGACCGCCTGATACCACCATTTGTGGTGGATTTCAATCGCCAAGATGAAAGCGGCGCGGCGATGTGAGCGCAAGCCCAAACAATATTCAAATTTGGGACGTGCCTAGGCATTGGGTTTAATGCTTTATCCACCGCGCCCTAGCCCCATGGTCGATGTTCGCCGGTCGGTTGTTTCTTTTCTGATCTCAAGAGCTTTCTCGTTCCCAAGTCTAAATCGGAGGCCTAATAAAGATAACCAGGCCTGCAGGGCCTTTCTTGTCGGCATGGTAATATTATAATATGAGCAATATGCAGTGCAATGCGCGTGGTGGGCGATCGCCTCCAGGAACAGCTCGCAGTTGCTGAAACAAACGCTCCGAAAAAGTGAACTTTCCGATGGGAATGCGAATGGCATTTCCGCTGTGCCTACATACTATCTATGTATACTGCTATTTTGCATTTCTCTGTCGCGACGTCGCCCTAATATAGATGTTTCGGTGGGTCGAGTGATGTTTTTTTGGGTAAATGATATCTTGGCGGATATCAACCAAGATTATCCCTGAGGAAAAAATTCCCAGTAGCTTAACGAAACGACTGGGCTAGCGGTACTGCTGCCAGAATTCCAAGCTGTCAATGCAACCCCTTTTTTTGGTACGCCCCGAAGTTCGGCGCTTGACAGGAACCACCATTCGTTCTTTGCCTAGACGAGACATCTACTTGTAAGTACCGAGCACGTGAACCCCCAAAAATGCCCCGACCGTTTTCCTTCCACTTCTCCTTTCGAATTCCTCCCAAGTTGGCTATCTGTAAAGCATTCCAACACAATTGATTTATTTATTTGCTTCCGAGCTCGACAGTATCTACGTATGACGTGTGAGACCCAACATTTGAAATGTTAAACTGGAGCTCGGCATCCGATGAATCGAAAGGCTGGCGACAGCGATGTAACCGACAGTTGCAGCCAGCCCGAAACAAAGACATTCATATTGGTCTGTGCCTTCTCGACGCTTCTTGGGGACTTGGAGCAAATGCGAGGCTAAGGAACATGGCTGGTTGTATTTTAGGTTGTGTCTGTGGGATTTGGTTGGTCGGGACGAGTCGCACAAGGGGGCCAAGAATAGTATCCTAATGTGGCCAAATGGGGGAAATGGCGTGGGGCCCTGGTCCGGAAACCGTCCAACCAGAGGCCGCCCCACCACAACCTTCAGTCTGAATTCGAGGTTGAATGGACGTTGACAAACATTTCGTCTCACTAGACGCGCTGGGGTCGAGGCGTGAATAGCACTGTTCTGCGAGCTAACAGGCAGAGATGCGATCATGTTGGATCTCTGCCCGTACCCGCATGTTACCTGCAGTCCAGTATGGACATAGGTAGGCTACATATAGGCCTAGCAGGGGTCCTGTGCCTCCTCCTTCTAAACAATGCAGGTCAGCTGCAGGCTGTCCCGTATTACCTCGACCTACCATGATCCTGCACCGAGAGGAAAGCTGGTGTTATAAACCGACTTCTCTCCTCGAACTACCCTACCGTTCTTTCTTGTGCAAGCCCACAATTCATTCATTCATTCATTCAAGCATTCGCTTCTGGTTCTTTTGCGTCCCCGTTGCCTTTTTTTCCTTTCTTTTTTTTTTTTATTCCCTTTTGTTTCTTTCGAGATCTAGCTAAGCTATCTCCAAATTCCATTCATTACCATCGAGTTCGAAGCGTACAAGCTACAACGGCCAGTCCGTTCAAGTTCATTCCTTTGATACCCTTTTTGTGGCCTTAACGTATAGTCAGTACGCGGTACACGCAGTTGTATCTATACCTGGACCGAGCTGAGCTCTCGTGAAGAAGTCTGAATACGTCAACAACCCGATTTATATAGCTTCAGCTAGTTTCTTGCATCACATTATTAACCGTCTCCCACTTGTTCGACATACATTGCGTAGCAACTTCCCTCGACGGGAAATCCGACAATGCATCTCATCGCTACTTCATTGGCGGTTCTCGCCACCCTTCGAACAGCCTCAGGCCATGCTAGAATCGCGGATCCAGTCCCGATAAATCTTGCCGGCGATACCACCTACAATGCACCTCTCACCCGCGGGTTCAGCAATTTCCCCTGCAAAGGTTACCATACCATGGCATTTGATCCAACAGCCGCATGGAAAGCCGGTGAAATGGCGAGTTTCACGATCGACACGAGCCACATCGCCCCTCACGGTGGCGGCAGCTGTCAAGCCTCCATTTCTCACGACGGCGGAGGGAGCTTCCAGGTCCTCCACTCCTTTATTGGAGACTGTCCTCGTGGAGCACACGGTAATGAACTTACCGACACTAATCAGACATTCTATTTCAAGATTCCCGAGGACGAGCCTGCTGGAAATGCCATCTTCGCCTGGACTTGGTTCAACAGCATTGGAAATCGCGAGATGTACATGAATTGCGCCTTTGTAACCGTCCAGAACGATAACCCTGTCTCTCAGGTCAAGGCTCGTCCCGCCATGTTCATTGGGGCAATGGGGTCTGCAGCGAAGGATGACAAATCGGATGATTGCTATACTCCCGAAAATGTCAACCTCCAATTCCCAGATCCTGGTGAATTTGTTACTGATGGCACTCAAAATCCCGGTATCCAGTTTACTGCAAAGCAATTGCCAATTGGAGATCTATGCGGAGATAAGGCTAGCGGTGGTGGTATATCTATTTCCGGAGCCCTTGGGCCAAATAAAGAACTGGCTGGAGGGAATGGAGGAGCAGTCGCTGGGCCTAAGCCGATCCAGAATCCGGACACTTCGCCAACAACTACCACAGCTATGAGCACAATGGTAACTTCGATGTCTATCCCATCTGCGGATCACCGTAAGGTTGTCTATATCACTGAGGTACTCACTCAGTCTGTTGTGGATATCGTCACCGTTACCGCCACTACCTATTTGCCTTCACCAACCGACGGTGGCGTTGCCAAGCGACACGAACACATTACACGGGGCGAGTCTTGCTCTTTCCAGGAAACATTCAAAGTTGGCAACAAATGCCCTGTCCCATCTGTACAATCTTCTCGATGGGATGCGTGCGTTTGGAGAGAATTCTGCCCTTGCCTGAATGATAACTTGGACAACGACGATATCGTCAACTTTGTGCAAGTCAAACGCTACTGCGATTGCGTAACGAATGGTATCGGCTGCCCTAAGACCGTCAGGTCGAGGCACATGCAACGACACACCCACTCAAGCGGCGTGGATATCGTTTTACGACGACGACGGGAGGAGGATTCATTGATACATACGTACAGAGTCTAGAGCGTGCAAAAAGCAACGGCTTTCTCTTATTCTTGAGGGTTTTACTGGCTAAGCCCCCCAACGAAGGAGAACAATGTTAAAGCATTTTTTGTTGTTAGTCGCAATGCATGCTGAGTTGGCTTGTATACATAAAATGTCCAGGCTTTTGTATACATCGAGTATTCGTTTGCAAGATTTTTCGGCCTATTACCTTTTCTCTCATATTTGAACGGAAGCATGGGATTACGGCGTTACTACCACGTTTTAGTTTTTGGTTTTGTAGATAAAAGGATAAAATCCGCATATATTGGTATATATATCTATCTTTCCAGCGAGCTCTCAATACTTCTAGCGACAAAATTGTACTTCTAGCTTGATATTTGATTCGGGATATACGTGCGCATCCTCTGATATAATTTCTTCGGTTTGAGGTGGTCTCGAGGGTGGGTACCTGTGAGGCTAACTTGGTTCCTGTGTATTCACATTACGTATACACGCATCAATGCGTCCACCCTTGGCTCATTGTGACTAGGCCAGGGCTCATTGATGGTAGCGCGTATGTATGTCTGTCTGTCTGTATGTATGTATATGTAAATTTCCATAGCTATTTCGCTAGGTATAGCTGGACCCACATGCTGCATGGCACAGCATGGTACCGTGAGACCAGTACGGCATAAACGCAACAACTTCATTACAAACTGTTGTTATACAATATTCATTTATATAACGTGTAACTTCGCTAATTCGAACGTGAAAGGTTTCCGGGCATTCAGACATTAACTACTATGTACATAAGTCGTAGATCGAATCGCAAAGAAAATGCGTGGGTTAAAATACATGAAATACGTGGCAAAATATGGCAAAATCGTGACAGTAAAGCTCAACAAACGAGAACAGAACATAGAGAGACAGGCCACTTCTCGAGCTAGGAGCCTTTTCCTTCCGAGGCTATCAATTATGAATATTAATGCGACTTGGGAGATAAAAACCAAGAAAAAGACTCCGGGTCCTGGGACCTCATGCGAAACGCTAGCTCTGCACTTGAACAAAGGAAATCCCTCTGTCTTCCTGGCAAGGATTCGTCACAAAGTTTGTGTCCGAAAGCCGGTGCCACCAACCTTTTTTTTTTTAACATTTCCAACACTGTTAAAACTCCCCGTCATGGCGACCTAGACTAAAGCTCAACGTAACCATGTACCCTTATGCAAACGACAGATCCCAACGCCTGACCAGTGGAACACCCAAAAGAATGAGGTAAAAGAGGAGAAGACGTAAATGTGGTAGACATGGATGAGCGAATTAGTCCATCTACGGTTTAGAGTGGCCAACAAGTTCGCTATTAGTCTTCCTCAACGATAATTGTCTTTGGCGCTGGTTGGAACCACCCGATGATCGTCTGAATGTGGAAGATGGCCCAGAGGATCAATGCAAAGAAGAGGAGAAGAAGAATGATAATGAGAACAATTGCATCATTGGCCTTCATTTTGAATGAACAAAACTTGTTGACGCAGCAAAATTAAAATGATTATCCGCGATATATATCTAGATATCTGTATGTTTTGTCGCGTTAGTCCAGAACCAACTACATATAAGCTGTGCGTCTAACAGTATAGTTGCGCCTACAGAAGAGCTGGGGATATGTATGGCATAAGCTGATCGGCAAACTTGCGCGAGAACTACCTACCTTGCGCCTCAGAAATTTAGAGGTATATTGGTATAATATTAAGTTGAAGACGAAGGCTGCCTAAATCTTCCTTATATATTCTCTCTTGAGGTGATATCCGGAGGGAGGAATAATTGAAGCTAGAAAGTTCGATGAGCCGTAATGATAACTCGAGCGGACACGGTCGTCAGGATTCGTCAGCAACTGCTTGGGAGTATATTTTGACTGGTAGGTGGTGGCGATAGGAAACTTGAAGTTCACCGCGGTGGCCTTATATTTAATATTTTATGGTGACCAGCTGTGGTTTGGTTCGGGTGCCAGCAAGCCATTGTTTACGACCTTCGTTCACTGGTTGTCAACAACGACGGCCCTTGTCCGACCAAGCTGAGATCTGATAAGATTAGATCTGATATACAAACAGCGATTAGATAAGTCCACAACACATCTTGATATCGCCCGCCCACAGGACCTAGATTCGATTGCACTTGTCAGACTAAGATGTTTTTTTAATGTTTTACAGGACAAAGGGAAAAAAAAAAAAAAAAAAAAAAAAGGGAGGGGAGAGTGTGAGGGAGTCGGTAAGGTAGTGATCTCGTTGCCAGACGCTCAGCAACGTAGCAAGTAAGGAAGAAATTAGAAAGGGGGCCTGTTGCTCCACCGCTATTCTATCAGCACCTGGCGGTGGCATAATAATGGAGACTCCGGACGGAGCATAATGGAGACTAAGCTCGATCGCTGTCAGCTTTCCAAATCCTTCCCGTATAAATATTCGAAATTGTTCGAGACGAAAGACAATTGCATACAAGCGAGTATTGTCCAGCCAGCCACAAAATGCTTGATTTCAGTTGCCCCACGCATGCGCTATTGTTAGTGCCTCGCCTGCTCCGCATCGAGCTTGCGAGGGGCTGAATGTTTCGTCCCCCGCCGTACGTCTTCTGTAATTAGGCCGCGTTGCTTGGTTCCTGAAAATAACAGTCATGCCCAGCATATATATCGAAATCCGCCCGGTTCATGTCGCTGATTCGAGTCCAACCGTATCCCTACGATGCGCCGAACCTGCAGAGGACAACACAGTAGGAAGAGAGCTAGAGTAACCTGCGACCCTCACACCATAGTAGTCTCATATCAGCAAAAGGACAAGAGCGGGGATGTCGTTCGGTGTCGGCGTTGGAGGTTCGTAACGCTTTGGTTATCCTTCTTTCATCGACTCATCGCGCTGCGCGAAAAAAAAAAAAGGGGGGGGGGGAGAAAACAGAAGGGCTCTAACTGAGATTCGGGCTGTTTTGGTTAGATATAATCCAACTAGCAACAATCGCTTTAAGGTTAAGCAATAGCTTTTCCAGCGGCCCAACCGGTGCGGCTTCGGAGTTTAATGAGGTTCGTATGTCTAGGCTCGAGGCCGAGGGCGTTCAACGTTTGCGCATATCCGTGAACTCCAGCCATTTTCGTGCAACGGGAATGTTCAAATACGCGTAGACGTACTAATAAATGAGATTTATACGATCGACTAGCTTACATTCAAGCTCTTTAAATCTATAGATCAAATCCCAGCTCTCTTCGTTAAGCATCGTTCTTGAGGCTCTCGCTAGAGAAACCAGTAAACCCGGTCGAAACTCCCACGATGCGCGGAACCAGGAGAAGATCGGGGAGATGGTGGATGGATGCAGAGTCACATTGCGTAGACTGGAGTCGATCGTAGAAAAATATACCGACAGGTTGGATTCAAGTTGGAGCTGGAAGATATGGTTCTCAAAGGGCTATAAATTGATACAGTGGACAACGGAAGGTGGTGACATCCGGGCTCTAAAAGAGGACCTTCATCAACACTATGTCATCATAGATGCCTACATTAATATCTTGAATCGGTACGCAACGACCAATGGGCATATATATATATATATATATATATGGGCAAGGGGAAGCCATCCTAAGCTAACTTTCAGTGGGGGTTTAAAGAGCCGATCTGCAACAAGCCTTGAGCGTGCTAGAGCACATGTTGGCTGAAGGAAGGCAGCGTCGGAGTCTATCACTACATGGTAAAAGACATAGTGGCGACCATGTGCTGCGCCCCGAGGCTACTCATATTTCCTCATCCTCAAAACCGAAAACCTTTGAAGGATTTCCCTTGTTTTTTGCGTCTTCGGATGTTGGGTACAAGAAGATGGCGAAGGTCAAAATGTGGGCTGCTCTCGAATCCAGTATCCTCGAAATTTGATCAGTCCCAGAAGGCTCATCCTGATATATAATGATAGGAACTTCTCGATCTCCCGCCGCAATCCAATGGCGTCCATTTGTCGCGAAGTCACCGTCAATCCGGATTTTTTCCTGGGCGGGTCGATAATCTCCAACCAGCCAATGTTTTGTTGCAACTGCAGTCGAATAATGAAGGGCGTTTTTCAGGACTCTCACCATGCATCCCTTGGGAAAATTAAATGTAATCGGATACTACTCCATTAATATTCGGCCGTGGGACCAAGAAATATGGAGTGTAGTTGTGCTAACAATCAGTTCCAAGGTGGTCCTGGGACTATCATTGTAAAAAATGAGAGTTCGGACCTTATGCAAAGGGAGTATACCCTCTATGCACCACGGATTGATGACCCGGAGGCATCGAAACGAGGCGACAACTTCGATGAAAGGCCGTATATTATCAGCATCCCGCTGCGAAAAAGTATGACCTGGCTCTTACCAAGAAGAGAAATTCATCGAATTAACGAAAAACTCACGTCTTTACTATTGCAGATCAACGGGCGTTCGAAGCATCTCTTGTTACGTTTCTCGCACATCAGGCGGCTAGATGCCTCGCGGACGGAGTGATACTCGAGAGCAAATGGGTTCGGTGGGAGAACGATGTCGCTGGGACAACGTCGGTCCCTCTAGCGAAGAATAGCGTCCCATTGAACCACCGCGGCCAAGGGAAAGATGAAAGAGCCTTTCAGAACAAACTCACACGTGGGAGGATACTAGTGGCAAGCTGTGTTCGCCTAGGGTGAGATTAACTCCTAACCACACCCTAAAGAGACTGACTAATCGTCGACTCTGTTTTAAGGATATCTGCAGAGAATACTATCAAATCAATGAATATCCGATATCTACCCCCGAATAACAGTAATTGGACTGATGGCTTACCGGTGAAGTCTCTCATGATTATTCAATACCGATCAATCCGGAAGCAAAAGCTTTACCTCGAAGAAGACGAACCTACAGCATGGCAAGATGGTGATTACTTAAAACTATATTTAGAGTTCGCAAAAGTTTCTGAATACCTCAAGGAAACTAAGTCATTGTGGTGTGATTGTAAGTGTTAATTGATACCCGTCTAGGTCTTGACCTCATAGATCTAACACTGTGGAAGTCGTATGGGAAGAAAAAATTCGGATTATGGGCCCGGCGGTGACATTCAGAGTTAGAGACCTTAGACATTTCGAGAATGGTCTTCAGGTTGAAGGAACTGGGACTCTTACTTACCTTGGCGAACGGATATCATTGACAGCCGGTGCTGGCCCAAGTAAGTTCTGTTGCCAATAATTGATTAGGGCCCGTTCTAACTGGTACCAAAGGCGACATACAACTGGATAAATGGAGCCTACCTAAACTTCCCGCGAATAAAAGGGCGGCCACAAATGAATCTGCATTTCTTGTGGCATGGACACAGCCTTTGCACGAGCAACTTCGAAACTTTTGGGCTTCAAGAATGTCCCGTAAAGAAGAGATCAAAGCGACCTTGTAAGTATAAATTTGTCATTTTCTTCTCTTCTTTTGGTGGGACTTTCATGCACGCTAACTATGGGTACAGCCACCTAAGCAATATTACCGTCAAGAGCAGACCTGATATATTTAATCAAGAATTTTACAGTTCTTATCTTGTCATTCTACATAACAGCTGGGCAAGATCAACTAGATTGGTCGTAAGAAGCGGATCAGGGCTGTGCGTTCTGACGCAAGATGGTAAGACATAATCGAGAAACTCCGCTCTGTGGCTGTTATACTAATACGAAAAAATCAGTATCTGACCGTAGATGGACAAAAGTGGACCTTCATGACGATACTCTTTGCATCGATGAACCCATGGCTAACGTCACGCATTTGTTGCCTGGTCGTGAAAAAGATGGCCCGTGCCTTAAGATCCGACAAGAGCCAAACACCATCAATTATCACTTCAGTAATGATCAAGGTGTGTTTTGCATCATTTTTGACGCTCTAAGTTTCTATATGTCTGGTTTTGACCCAATCTTTAGACGCTGTGGCTTGTATTTGTATGATTACTGAGCTTGCTCGCGGGGAGTTCGTTATGGAGACAATGGCATTGGAAGACGCTATGGCCGGTCCGTTATCAGGAGTGTCTACGCCTGCACTATTAGAGACCGCGGAGAGGACTTCCACACCGGAGTCCTCGTATCAAAGCCCTCGTAGTTCATCATCCTTCCTTGCAGAGCTACCCTCAAATCACATCCGGAAGGTTTCCATCGGTCAAATTCCGGCTTTCGAGGCACCAAAGGGCTATGATCTGTTCGTTTTACCAGACAAAAGTATTGGGCTGCATCGCCATGCTAACTGAGTCTCTAGGGATATTGAAATATACCTTGACGAGGCCCGCCAAAGTTGTTTATGTCCCCATGCTACAGTTAATCCTGCTTTGTTCCTGTCTTTTGATGCTATTGGACCGGCCGCTTTGCCATTATTCGCTTGTCGTTGTAAAACCACAACAGCTGGGATCAAACAACATGAGCTCACGGATTATAGAGGTGGGTTACCTCATGGAAACCGTGCTGAAGATGCGGATGCTAAACTACCTCTAGCTGGTGCATTTACGCTTCCAATCCTCGCACTTGGCTCAAGAAATTCTAGGGCCCCAGGTTGTTTTGTCCTTGTTAATGTTGTCGCCAAAGAGTCAAATCTGGAGCTCTACATCCGCTGCCCAAGTCCCCTAAGTAAGCCTTCCTGTTTGTGACAATCAACAATTTGCCATGCTAACAGTGACGCGAGGGAAATTTAGAGGAACGCCAATTCGAGGATGTCATGGCCAATCTTCTCCGGACTCGAATAGCAACAAATTTGGCGATTGTCGGAATGCGGGCTGGCCAAGAGTTGATTTCCGTTTATACTGAGGACATGGATACAATATCAATACTCTCTGCCTTTGGTAATCTTGAAATATCTCCATCAGCGGATATCAGGATAGATGGTGTTTGGAAATTTCTTTCGAAAACCACGAAGGAGGTTTCGATATCGCAGCACCGTATCGTCCGTCGGAAGGGTTTGGCCGAAAGACTAAGCCAAGAGTCTAGTCGACCCGGGGCGTTATTCGAAGATAGTGGCAGGAGTATGTTGCAATTTAAGTGCGGAAATCGAAACTTCACTTGCTATGTTCGAGCTGCACCAAAAATCCACCCTCAACAGACCTATACTACCTTAACGATGGGAGTGGACGACGCAGTTCTCTCGCCCCCCGAAAACGCAGTAGGTATTGATGCCATTGAGGAAAAACTGGGATCCGGGAGATTGCGGTTACGATTTGAAGGTGGTGGGAGGACAATTCAGCAAAGTGCATCGCACAGTTTTGGATGGTTCAATTTTTGGCGGAATCGCCTCAAAATGAGGAGATGGTTTGATATAGAAGAAGATGAAAGGAAGGAATATGAATGGTATGTATAGAATTAAAACCCGGCCCACGCTGGACCTGCCCTCTAGCAGGGCCGTCTACTCTAGCGCTAACTTGATCCTCATTATATAGCGTAATTGAGGAGGCAGCAGTTGATGTCGACAATATAGCGTTCTTTGGCGGATTCTTCAATAACAGCAAATTAGCCCTACTAAAGGACGACGAATTAAATTCCATTCGTATACTGGTGCAAAGTTTTTCCAATGATAGGATAATGTCCCAAGAGAGTAAGGGTCTTCTTCTCGCTCTCGCTCTCACGCAAAACTAATAAACTCTTCGCAGTACTGCCTAGTTACTTTACGAAGGAGCGCAACATTAGGGAGTCTATCGAAGCCTGTTGTATCGGCGAAAAGGCTTTCGTATTGGCCCATGATTCCGCAATTGCTGATAGGTCTGGGGATGGGGATCCGCGGTGCTGGCGCCTGAGCGGCAAAGCCAGTTATATGTTTCCTACTAGACAGTGTAAGAGGCCCCCGTTTTGCGCTTGCTTTCCTACGAACTTCCATATCTGAAACCCCCAATACAGTGCGAGACCTATTTTGCGACAGCCTTGCAAGGGTAGTGACAACAGTTGGGAAGAGCACTGGGGAGATTGAAGAGGGGGTCTTCGAACTAGATTCAGCATCTACGATATCCCCAGCGGCTGTCGAGCTCCCTACTTTCGAAATTTCTATGCCAACTCTCCTCCGTCGGGCAACAGTCAGCCACAAGATCGCTGTAGAGGCCGAAGAAAACGAATATGACGACTCGGACCAAGAACCTGAGCCGCCCTTACCCCAAACACCACCCCAGCAAATTCAAACCGGTGGCTTAGAGCTTCCCGACTCCAGTAGGTCAATCCGGCCCGCTCGTAGCTTTGTGAGAGAGCGGAGGCCATCACCATCCCCGGAGCCATTCCACCGCCGAAAAAGGACCCCAAGTCCCAAACCCACACTTTTCATTCCACCTCCTCCACCACTTCCCGCTTTCCCTGACGAGCTCAATGCCTCGCCAGTCGCAGTACGGTCTCAAGACAAGTTATTAAGCAACCCGACCGCTCAGCCACATTCCGTTGAGAATGACATACAACTTTCCCGCCCATTTACGCCATCTCAACCATCAGGTCATTCTCGCTCGTCATCTCGTTCTACTAGTATGACGTACAGGGTCTGGGCACAATACGATGCAAAGAAAGAAGGCGAAATTGATGTACAAGTCGGAGATATGATCAAGGTTGATTACGAAGAGGAGGATGCGAACACGGTTTGGGGCGCTAAAATGCATGGCAAATCAAGGTCGGAAGGATGGGTTCCGAAGTGGTGTTTAACTCAAGTTGGGAATCTAGATTTTAATTTAAGAGGAAGAAGGAGAAACTAGTTAGGATATATGAAGTTGTGGCCTGGAGCGAACTCTTGCCAAGTCGAGGCGTTGCGAGATCATGTTTTAATATTAATAGTAGCATCAACTGGCCGTAGTATAATAGTTGGCTATAGCTAAACTAACCACATGCACACTTGGAAGTTCAGATATTATGCCTACCTTACTATTTGTGGCAAAAGACTTCCTCGATGTAAGGAATTAGTAATAACCATCGATATATGCACGCATAGGTAATTATCATATTATATGGCATTGACGAGAGTACCTATACACGATAGCGAACAATACTTAATACGCGATAGCAAGTGGGGTATACGCAATAACGCGGAGTCAATTTGAAAAGTAATTATAACTCTAACCATCCAGACGCCTGCCTGACCTTTCAAAAACCATCACATCCAATATGAGAGCTCTAATATCAGAACACAAATGTACCACCCCAATCCAACGGAGTCGACAGATTCTTTGAATAGTTATGTTAGTTATACGGTGACCTTAAAATATACATGGGAGTTTCCACCCGTTCCTTCAAATTCGGCTCAATTTATCCAAAGGTCTTGATGAACTCATCGACGTCATCGTCGTCATACTCCGCGCCAGAGTCTCTAGCTTTCCCAAACACAAAATCGCTCCAGGCAGTTTGGCTCTCGTCTATTGATCCAACGTTGAGCGGGGCCTGAAGCCCAATTCGCATGCCTCGGGTGTAAGCCGACCTCAATGACCTATTTCCCGGTCGTGGAAGCATGCTCGTCATGTTAGGTGCGAACCTCCCAGCCCAAAAGATAGAATAATCGCCATGGTGAGGATGTTTTCCAAATCCGAGACGGTCTTTGATGCCTTCAGCAAATCTGAAAAGGTCCCCGTGCATTTTGTTCGTCAAAGACCTCCAGGCTAGAATGCAATTGACGCAGGCAATCTCGGGTAAATTCACACACTTGGGAATCTCGGCTGGATTAACGGGCTTATTTCTGCGATCTATCCAACCATTGGATGAAAAAGGATTTCGGCGAGGCGTTAAGGCTTCGTAGCCAATGCATGGCGATGGCATAGTCGACAGGTAATTTGAGGTATCTATCCCGTGGCTAGAGCCCACTGCAGCGAGATAATCACCTAAAAATGATTTGAATGGATTTTTACCTCGACAGCATGGGCATACGGAACTTCCTTCAGGGGATATGAAGAAACGAAAGGTTCCAAGGCGGCGGATGAGAAAATAGGCAAGCCTCTGGGAAAGTTGAAGTCGTCTTCGCGCTCTAGTACAGGCTACATAGAGGAGGTTTGTTGACTCCGTTGGTTTTGCTTGACCGGGTCGGTCCTCCAATCCGCTGACAAAATCATCAGCAATGATGACATCATCCCATTCTAGCCCCTTTGATTGATGCGCATTTGTGAGAATAATATCTGCAAGCCTTTCAACATCGACGATGCGGCGCGCGGAAGATTCTAGCATTTCTAAAAAGGAAGTACCGCCAATGCCCTTTTCCGCCTGATAATACTCTTCCATACCCACAATGAGGGCAAGTGCGGGGAGATCGACTTCGTCACAGTCTGAACTTTCGGAGCTTTCTTCCCTTCGAACATAGGCTTTAGCTTCCTCGAATGACGTTACCCCCCTCAACCTAAGATGTTTTTGTGCTTGACCTTTGTAAAGGAAATATCCTGCCTTGAGAAGGGGGATAACAGCCGTGGAGGCGTTCGCGGCGCTTGTCCTCAAACAAATGGTTTTGTCTGGAGCTTTTGCGAATGATGAAAAGAAGTATTTAATTAATTCTACCATATGTTAGCTCCTGAAACGAATTATGTATTCAAAAGTGGTGTACCTTACCTGTGTTACTACGAAATATAACAGTATGTTGACTAGGTGGCGCGGTATCGTTACAGCCTTTGACGGGAGGTAAAAATACTGCTGGCGATGGGGCATTCACGTTCCCTCCACGGACAAGTTTGGTTTCTCCCATCGTGCTAAGGATGATATTTGCTACGTCGGCGATGTCTTTCCCGAACCGAAAGCTTTTCGTAAGGTGGAAAGTCTGACTGGGCGGTAGCTTCTCGTCATCGAAACACTCATTTTTGGCGCCCCGAAATCCATAGATCATTTGATATGGATCTCCAATAATTATGATACCAGCACCCCCCCTCTGCCTCAGAATGATATTTTCCATACAGGGGTTCGCATCCTGCGCCTCATCAAACATTACAATATCATACTTGCCGAAGGTAATATGATCAGCCGCCAGATCAGCCGTTAGAGAAAACATCTTGAGATAGCAATCGTGTGTCATTTGCGGTGATTCTCCAGAAACGATTTTCCTCCACAATATCTTGAGCCAATTTGTAGCCAACGTGGGATTGCATAGCCTAGTACGGCACTGCCCAAGGGAGAGGTGGGCTATTGTAGGTTTGGGGTCCCCTGAATTGCAAAACCGATCGATACCAGTAGTAATAACTCTGGCCAAGCTTTCAGGGTTCTTCTGATTCTCTGCAGTACCGACAGTTGATTTGTTGCTATTTTTATAGCTCATCCAGTTTAAAAGCCCGTCTTCCCACTCGTAGCTAGTGGTGAAAACAGGCGCAACAGCGTCTAAAGTCAAGCCCAAGGCTTGTACGATCGCATCTATGTCCCAGTTCTGGAGGAACCTGTTTTCGGTAGGCGCTGATTGTATCCGTGCAAACTTGCCCCGGCGTGAGGACGGGCTAGATGTTCTCTCTGATCCACTGATGGCCTTCCCCTTGACTTGTAGATCTACGACCGGATTGACGACAGAGAGGGCATTGAATGCAACGCTATGAAGCGTCTTGCAATCTACCTATGCGGCGCGATTTTGTTAGGATACTCCGATTGCTAGCGACAAGGGGTATACCTACATTGTAGCAATCTTTGAATCTGAAGTCCGCATCCAACTTGGCCATTTTGTTATATGCCACGTAAAGGATTTTCTTTCGAGGCCGTTTGCTCGCGTAGTCTACCAGACATTTGGTTTTTCCGGTCCCTGCATAGGCCCTAACTTTAAATATCTCTCCTTTCTGAATATCATAATCCACAAATATTTGTTGCTCCCTTGTTAGCGTGGGTTTTTTAGAGCCTGCGAGGGAAAATATTTGCGTCTCGTAGAAATTAGCGAACCAACTCTCAATCCGCCGCTCCAGAATTTGGAGAGCGTGGCCAGATAGTGGAGAACCATTAGCGAACTTCCATTGAACCCGATCCGCTGTTTCGCTTTTGATCGATCGGATAACATCTAGTACACAAGCCCCAATTATTCTGAAAATTTTCAAGAATAACAAAAGATATGATAGATATTCGGCGAGGGCTTGCTCGTTTATGTATCCGCGTTTTGAGTATCGTGGGAGCAACGTCATCAGATCTTGAGGTTGTAACTCTGTAAAAAACAAATACCCGGTTAACAGGATGAAGTCAGAGACGGTAGGTTGAAGCGAATCAATGGACGTAGATATGGCGGGTGGCAGCAATGATCTGACAGAGTTGACAGGTAGGACCACGTCAAGAGCATACCGGAGTACCCTTGAACTTTCATCGGCATCTAGGCAATCCACCAATGGAGAAAACATTGTTCCATTACCGCTCCCCAACTCTTGGAGCGATAGAAAAATGTCATCCAGCTGAATGCCCTGTCCGTCTCTAAGCGTTAACCCCATTTGCGCCAAAGTTTGAGGTAAGTAGACGTCCTCAAAGTTGTTTGCTTTGCTCGCTCCAGCTGATAAGGCTGTCGCATTTACCGGCCCAGACAACTTTTTGCTTTGCTGGCGGTCATCATCAATAGCATCGAATGTACTATTGAGGTGATAGTTGAAATCGTCCAATAGTTTCTGCCATCTTCGAAACGATTTCCGGGCAACGAGGGTATTGATGCAAGGCAGGACCCTAGTGAAGGTGGTAACGTCATCGTTTGATAGGTACCCAGCGATATGAAGTAAGGTTTCGAGGGGGAGTGCTGCAAGGCCTGTAAACATTCTCCTGTGCTTTCCTTTAGTTGAGGTCGACGGCGTCCGTCGGTGACGAGAGGAGGACATGTTGGTAGAGTATGTTTAGGAGTCTGGAGGTCACTTTATGTCTGGTAGTCTGGAGTATAAAAACGGTAAGAACACTAGTTGGGACTAGTTGTTTGTGTCGGTAAGGCTCCACAGTCTTTGCCGTCAAAGAAATAGATCACTGGTATGAGACCAGCTCACCCCTTGCCTCTCACCCCGGGGACAGGCTCGCCACCAGGGCTTCTTTTTCTGTGGGAAACTTTCAACTGGGCTCGTGAGAAGTTGAGTCGGGCGCTGTCACACCCTCACCAGGAGCGGGGGGTTCAATAGCAACTGCGAACGGATGTGTGAGGTTGTTTACATGCCCATGCCCTGGCCTGTGGAACGCGTTCCTAGAAGTCCCTTGTGCAACATAGCAAAACTCCAACATTCGCAACGCAAATCCAAAGCAAATCCAAAGCAAATCCAACCATCAATTCTAGTCGCGGCGCCATATATTAGGCGCGCAGCCGATATAAATATTCTCCACGGACCTAACCTTCTTATGGTTAACGCGGAGCATGTCGCTCGAGATCTCGACTCAGTTCCAGCTCCAACAGAGTAACCCGAGCACCGAGACTAACCCTAGCACATCCAAAACATAAAATCATCCCAAGACCTTTGGTAATAAACGATGAATGAATGAATGATGCTCTCCGGAAGTTCATACTAAAACTGTAGAATAGTATGGTTTCTCTGGCACATTACAACATTAGTCTAGGTTATTTGACACTTTGCAGGGAACGTCTATCCATTAATAGCCCCAACGCTCCGCCTTAGGTGTCCGATACAAGTGCATCTTTTTTTAAAGTTTTATAGAGCTTCTAGGTCTCTATAACGAAGTCCCTTTTTGGGAGAGCCATCATCGACCATCGCACCTAAGACCATGGCCGAGTAAGCATACTCCAGAGCACCTGCGGGCTAACAGAAGCTAGAAGTGTTGCACCCGAAATCGCTTTGGAAAGCCGATGAGGGATCAACACAGTAATGCGTTGCGAGGCCAGAATGTCTAGTCGTGAGTTTCCTAATTTGATCTCATAAAGGAATACGGATGCGATGGAACATTAGCTTAGCACTCACCGATTATCGTCTTATATTCGGACGGGAGCTCGGCCTCAAGGAAACTGTGTTTTAAAAATCCCACCATCAGAGATGAGGTACACCCCGGGTAGGCTGGGTACGAAACAACATCAGACGTTGCAATTGTTGTAGTAAAAGTACATCCGGTAGAAATACAGCTACTTATCTAGACCGGTCAATATCTCTCTATAAACTCCAATATACACAAACTATGAGAAATTTAATTCACGGATTTGATTGTGGGAAAATTATGACGCCCACGACAGGTGAATCTTAAGTGAAACTCCTTGAAGGTCCTCCAAAGTACGAAGAACTGTGTAAAGGATAACCCTAGCTGCCCCCTTAAATCTTGCCGCCAGTGACGGTAGTGTTCTGGATATCAGGAAGAATTCCAATACGGAGGTGGGCTTCAGCGCCGCTCTTGAGCTTTGTATGTGTTAGTTCAGAAAGTGTAGAGGCACCACCGCTCTTTGCTTTGTCCTTTGTTGCCGCTGTCTGTATTGTAGCCTTTCCAATTATTGGCTTAGCCTTCATATCAGTGGGCATGACAACACTCCTACTGGTGACAGCAACCTTGAGGGACTTCATAGTTTTGACGTCATGTGGTTGGGTGGTTCCCTGCATATATACGTCAGCGCAGCTCGTCGAACGAATTTGGAAGATGGCTTATAACTACCTCGTCATTAAGACTCAAACAAGTCCACACCAGGTATTTAGCTAAATAGTCTTGGATCTCTTTATCCGTGCCTTTAACCCCTTTCTTTGCAAGAAGTGGTCCCAAGGGAATTGTCATGCCCTCCAATTTGCTCATCTTGGCTACGCCTGGGGTACCGAGTAGAGTCATGGTGCTAACCTTCTGTGAAGACAGGTCCCAGTTTTTAGGATCAGCTGGCGGGTTTCCTAGGAAGACATAGATCGAAAAGGTTCCAGGTAGCTCCGCTTGGTCGACGATAATGTTAATATCCCATTCGGTAACATTCTGGCCTGCAGCAACAGCCTGGACAGCGGAACGTCCTTTGATTTTGGGTGCGTTAACGTCACTATATAGTTTGTTGATCGCCTCCGTAGCAAAGTCGTCCAATGTATTTGTATCGCCCTGGTGGTAGCAGGGGACTTCTGGGTACCCGTATCCAGAGCTCCAAATATCTTGGACATCCTTTACATCGGCAGACGTCCAAAACTTTCCATTGGGATGTTTCCAGGGATACAAAGGGGTATTTAAGTCATCTTTGTCCCCATCTTCAACAGTTCGCTGGAATGAAGGAGTTGCGGTATCTGGTGTAAGATATCTTCCAGGGTTAGCGGCTTGCCAAATCGCAAGCATACGGTCGATGTTGTTATGATGAAGCCTAGGTTTAAATTAGTGAGGCCAGCGAGAATAACATATGTTGCAACTGACGTTCTGCTACTTACCAAAATATAGGATCGAAAGCCGCGAATGAAATGAGGCCCATGATACCATTACCACCAACTTGCATGTGAACGTCGTTGTGAAGCTTCTCAAGTGAATTGGAGAAGTAGTTGAAACTCGTGACACTGGTTAAGGTGTTATATGTCTGTTTACGTCTCCTAATGTATACACCGCTCATTAGCATTTCCGGAGCTTCAGAAATTGTGGCTTGTATCGCTCATAGCTTACGTAAGGTAACCGCTTTGCATAGCATTATCGGCCGCTTCATCAATACTGTCACTGCTGCCAGAAATCGCCGGCCTCCGTGCGGTGGCCTTCAAGCCCGAAAACTGTTATGAAGTTAATATATGTATCTCATTCGTTCATTTTGAAGGGCCAACTTCGAACATACTGCTTTCGATCTACTAAAAACTGTACCTTCTTTCCCCTTGAAAACATACGAGTAAAACGGATTGGCGATGGTGGTTTTCTTCTCGCCCCCCTGGCCGTCAGGGCCCATGACGGTAATTGTTTTCTCCATAGTAACTGGCGGCATTTTACTCTTCTCCGTGCTCTCTGCCCAGTCCCAGTATCTGTTGTGTCGAGTTAGTATAAATAAAAATATGCTAGCGGCTTCATACAAATACAAACATACGGCCATCTAAGCTGCTGCAATGCAGCTATGTACTTTTGTTGCACCGCTGGTTTGGTAAAAAGTCTCCGGCAAATATCTCTGCCATGTCGATAAAGGGCTTGCTGTTATACCAAGAAGTTGTTGTTTCAGTGACTATACCAAATTTAATCGCACCATGCTGGTTGTTTTACCTCGAAAGCCAGGATGTATGGTCTGTGCCATGTAGCAAACTGTAGATTTGAATAATGATTAGACAGGGTGCATGTAAACGAGGAATACCTGCATCATCAACATACGATAACAGAGTTATGCGTGCAATAGCCAAATGAGGTGTTGCCTTTTTGCCCCGCCACTGGCCAAGAAATAAACCTGGTTGGAGACGACTTGTAAGAAAAGTACTCCAAAGCAAAAGAAGTGGAGGGTTGGGGTTGTCACTTACGGTGCCCCGTGGATACCTAGAAACAACATAGGGTACCATTAGTATAGACATTATTTTATAATTTACACCACTGCCCGTGGAGAAAGGCACATCGGGCGTGACTTACCAGAAACTTGGAAATAGCTGAAAGCGTCAGAATCGGGTGTTTTCATCATTTTATCCAAAGCAAGAACGAGCAGGTTGAAGGTATCCGGGAGTTCGGCTTGAAGATTGACGATATTTCTTCTTGGGGCGCAGAATCTAGGTTTAAGAGTAGTGTCACCGGCGCCAGTAATTAGGTATTGGTCCTCCTCCTCCGCCTCAAGTTTTTTAGGAGCCGTTGGATTTTTAGTGGTAAGTTTTACCGCTGGAGGGTTGTCAGCGTGTCGTTCCTCGACTTCATCGTCTGCTGCCGCTGCTGGTTTCGTAGTGCTGGTCGTTACAGCCTTTGCAGTCGTCTTTGCCGCCGCCGCCGCCGCCGTCGCTGTAGACTTCCCCGTTGCCGCAGCAGTTGGTGCGGCTCCTGTTTGGACACAAACGTAGTAAAGGGGTTTGAGTTTTTCACAGTCATCCTCAAGAGCTGGATTGAGCCTGTCCGCGAGTTTCCCATCATGCATCAGCTTCAAGCTCCCCGAACACAAATGCAGCTAGTCGGTCAAACTAGTTTCGGTAGTCACATACTCGAGAAATTTGTCCTCTGTCAATTTGATACTTTTGTACTGGTTTATAATGGTATCGCAAGTGTCGGTTTTCTCAACAAATTTCCATTCTACACAATTCGTGGGCATCCCCTTTTGAGTCGGCGACGGGAGCAGGATAGATCTCTTTGCCAAATTGTTTGCCGCGAAAGCCCAGTCGGCCTCACTGTCCATAGCATAAACGACGCCATTCAATGACAGGGCCGAAACCACTGTCTGCATGATGAACGATGTGCGTGTCATCGTAACGAGTCGTCGAAGCACCTCTGTAAGGTACTTCTTATTCAAACACTTTATTCAATGAACGTCTGTTGTAATCGTTATTCGTTAATCGTTAGGGGAAGGAGCGTGTATGTTTCAACGAAACATCTGGAAGCAAAAAGCAAAAAGCAAAATGAATGACTGAGGAAACGAATGTAGACGACGACCGTCAGCAAGGAAGTAAGGTTGGGAAATCTCCTACGAACGTCGAAGGGTGCCCTCCGATTTTATATCTTTCTGAAGATCCCTTCCCTACACATATGCGGATAGGTAAGGCCAACTCAAGGTGCCCATCATGTTTCGAACTGAGCGGGGCCCACCTGCAGTGTGCTCACGCTACCCTCACCTCATACTCGATATCCTCGAATCTTTGTGATAGATCCGCCGCAATCGTACGCACAAGCAATATTGCCGGGTATATAATCATCGAGGGATCTAGACACGTCTTGGCAAAGACTTTCCTGAAAGAGCAATGTTCAGGCTCATTATCCAATCATGCTTCATCGCTAAGTCCTGGCTAATCATGTTTGGTTAGCGCGCATATTTTCTCTGAGCCCCAGACTCTGCTCGAGGTTGCCGACAGAACGAAAAGGGCATTGTCGAAGCGTTGCCTTTGCCGATCACCCGACTGGTCTGTTGTCGCCAAAAACACCCTTTCTCATGTCTTTCCGAGATTCCCTGCAGAAGCGTTCGGAGGACATTCGAAGCGCGGGCGATCGGTCGGGGCTCATGCCACTTCAACAGATCGCGGTGTGCTAACTTAAAGTCTCCGGTAAGGTTGGAAAAACTAATTCTAGCATCGATAATTACATTTCTGAACCTTTGCAGGTAGACGAACAACAACTATGCAGCCAGCCCAATACTTGAATGTCCGAGCGGTGAATTCCGAAGCTACGATTATATATGTTGGGAAAGGTGTTCATCTTGGTACAAATGAGCGCCACGCGAGTGGCGGTGCGTGGCGGTGGCGTCCGAAGGTCAACCTCCCTTATCCCCCAAGTTATATTAACTTGCAGGTTTCCAGGAGGAGACATATGTCGACATGCATTGTATATATTGCATGTACTGACACAAAACTAAGTTTTGTCTTGAGATCGTGCATACAGCGGAACATTACTACCCCAAATCTTCCAAAGGCAAATTTTTGCTTCGTGTGCACGTGTGCTGATCTCTATAGATATCTGAATCCTGCGTAAAGACGGATGCGACAATACTACATTAAACACGATATAGGTTGTATATCCTGACGCTGGAATCTGCAAGCCTATAGAAGAATCCTTGGGGACGGCTATGTCGAAGCTGGAGGCGCTTGGTGTTTTCTTGACGTTCTCTTCTCCCCTTGGTACTTGACATTTCGTTCTCTTTCTTTTCTTTTTTCCCTTATTTTTTTTAACCTTCATGAATTCACCCCTCTTTTTTTCTTTTTTCTTCTTCTTCTTTTCTCTTTTCTTCTTTTTATCGAGCTAGTGTTGGGGAGGACTTGATCCTAGCTGACCTACCTACCCGTAGTCTGGCAAGAACCTGATGCCGCCCTGTTCAAGTTTTGCTCTCCGCGTATCTGAAACTTTTACAACTGCCGAGAGATATAAGACGTGTGGCAACTCACGTGTCTCTTTGTTTGGAATATAGAGGAGACTAGTGGACAGGTAATCGGTAGACGCTACTCATATTCGGTTCCTTGTGCCAGTTTACACCTCGAGTACATCGTAGTCCACGACCACAGGTGAACACAAAATCTAAAAGACCCGAGGGTGAAACGAAAGTGGCCTCATAATCCAGTCAATCTTGATGCAAGTGGGATGGCCCGAAGCGACTGCTCGCAACCAATATGAGCCGTACATGCAATAGCTAGGATGAAAAGCTAGCACTCGCGCTAGTCCGGAACAGGGAAACGGAGCCGCGAGAATGGTTGAGTAACCTGGCATTCCAGAAACTGCTAAAACTAGTCAAGAGACCCGTCGTTGCATGGCTATGTCCGCTCGTGCTATTTTGACAGCTCGATTGCTAGATAGCAGCCGGGATGAGTTGATCTGAACAAAGCAGGGGGATCGTTCCCAAGTTTGTTCCAAAAGCCTTTGGATTAATCAGCCATAGCTAAATATATTATAGTAGGTTGCCAACTAAACTGCGCAGCTGTAAGGAACAAATGATTCTTGAAAAATTTAAAAAATACTTCCTTTGATGGTTGTTCAACGATCATTAATGGGCCCACGGATCATCTAAGTTCTAGTACGTTTCGTTGATATATACCACAAGGCAGCAAGGATTTGGCAAATGACTGCATAGATTGCTTCGACAAGATTTTGTGCTTCGCAGAACCTCGGGGACAGGAACTGAAATGAATGCTTCTCCGCATAACCGACCCCCAAGGTAGTACATTATCGTACGGGGTGATTGGCTATGAGTCGATGCATGTTTCGAAACAATCATATGCATGCATAGGATTCTAAAATTCCCACCCCCAAGGTCAGTCGGTTATACAAGCATGGTTTTAGAGGTAGCACACGGGCCCCGATCTCTTCTTGCTGTCCGCATCGAAACATAACCCTTAGGTTGCGCTGGTCAATGCAGCTGGCGCTTCAATTTTCCTCTCGCAAAATTACAAAATTAGAGATTGCCATGGCCATGGCGCTGTATTTTAGTACCAGGCCATTAGTTTTAGCTAGGCCAATTACGAATGCTAAGCCTACGCTTCTAGAGTAAAAACCAGTGCCCCCCTCTAGGCGGTTTACACACTGATCATAATTAGTTATAAATTCTAATCAAGTAGCTTCCTAGAAAGGTCATTTATAAACTTAAGGTCGATTCTCGCCAAGATTCGGTTTGAGAACTCCGTAGTATATGCGCTTGTATAAAAGCGTCGTATTCAATCGGCTAACCAGTGCAGTGTAATCGACATTCCGGATTCCACCAAAAGTTCCCTCATAAATATTGGTAGCATATTTTTGGATCAAGCTCATGGGCCCATGGCTCAAGAGCTTCATTTATCCCTCTATAAATTTACCTCGTGAATTGCCCTTTGTAAAAGGCTATAATCCTCGGTGGATACCTAATAGCGGAAAATACCGACCAGGCGAAATAGCCCACCCTTGCAATATCCACGATAAAGCTTCCGTCTCCCGCGGATCCCAAAGCAACGTTAGAATTTACATGAGTCCCGTTATTAGAATTCCTTGGGTGCGCAGAATTATCAAGCACATACATGAAAACATGAACTAGGCCTATTCTGTTTCGTATCTACCTGTAAGCTAATAGTCCTCGCCGAGGGCACCGACAGTTCTTCACAACTCAATTGCCGCCTGCAACAGTTGCACCATGCATATGTAGCACGCAGAGGCAAGACGAATTTCAGATGTCGAGATGTCCCTAGCACACTACACGTATACCCGTATAAAGTTTGGTGAAGCCTTGAAACAGAAATTTATTATATTGTTCGTCATCAACGTTGTAACAAACTAGATTGAAGAAGCCCCGTTGCGAACAATCAACTCCAGGTCAACGATACCACTCACAACTGCCGGTAGTACGCATACGAATACGAGGGGGTCCAGGGCTCACCACACATCGCATAACTCTAAGAGAGCTCAAATAACCAAAGTAGGCAGTTGTATCGCAAAAGTTGCATTGTGGGACTCCTAGCCAATACAACGAATTTTATCGTTTATTGATGATTTCTCCGACCTCGCGTGCAGCACGCTCTACCCTAATTTTGTCGTCGTTGATTAATGTATTAGAACTGTAGACATATACGCACAAGCATTCCTAGAGTCTCAGACGAGGATATCGAGTATACTGAGGAAAGATATAGAGTTATACTTGGGACTGGATTGTTCAACTAGCTATTCATTTGTCAATCTGAGCACTTTGCAAATTTAGGTATGGGTAGGCCCGGTGCGACTTTGATTCAAGATAAATGGTCAAATGCAATAGGCTTTGCGGTCCGATCGAGAAGAAAAATGCATGTCCATAAGTTCTAGACTTCTTCAAGCCTCCTTTATGTAAAATTTATAGTGGGGATGTACATCCCCGGGCTACCTTGTAAACTTAATCCTGCTACGGTTGCTAATCTTTTGAGCGAGAAGCAAAAGAAAGAAAATATGGCAAAAAATAAAACACTTTACTGACTATGATGTCGCATCCTATGCGCTTTCTGACTAGCGGGAATCCGAAATTGCCCTGCCGCGTTTCGAGGCTATAGTTATGCATTGTAATCCTAGGTACTTTTCTTCGCTAGGCTCACCATATAGCCCTACGGCTTCCTTCAGTACTGTAGTACTATACTATATATGCTTACGCATGCGCAGGCGCACTACACTCCCTAGACGTATACGTATGCTGGATCAGTATTAATTTTATAATCCGGGTAAGTATCTATGTGATGTGGTGGACTGAGTATACCGGCATATTGTGTATTAGTACAAGGCTCTAAAAACGGGTGAAACATCTCCAAGTATAATAATTAATAGTGGTAAAGTGTCCGTCAAATAATTCCGTCTTTGGTATAGAAACGCGCGAGCACTTATCGCTAATTATAACTGCTACTCGGAAGTTTTCGGTCGTACCAATTTTTGGATAACGACGGGTTCCTTTACTTGCATCAGAAAAAAAACCTATCGACCTTTCGACTTAGACCTCTTGTCACAGCTCCACTGGATTGGTTGACTTCCCCTAACCCCCTTAACTCAAAGATCGGGCGGCATTGTCATGATATCGCCGCACAGAAACTATATTAAGCTCAGTTATATATGTTAATTAAAGATACATGTGCTGCAAAACGCTGCTGAAATGATCCATGGATGTCTAGGATATTCGGCTAGTTGGTAGAGCTGTAGAGCCTGGCCCTGTACCCAGAAGTCGGAGAGCCTCAGAGTACCTGCGAATTTGCTACACGGAGTGTATCATTATAGTTCTTCCCTCAGGCTTGTCACAAAGCTTGAAAGTAGCATGCGCATCAGTGTATATATATAGTACTAGTAAGAGATCAAGGCCGATGGGCCCCTCTGTAACTTGCACCGCACGCACCTGATTGTGAATTAATTAATTAATTAGGGTGCACTTAGCCCCTCCTTTGTGGCACCTAGGTAGGTGTACTGGTGTCGACTTAGGCTCCTAGTCTGCCTCCATACTATCTAGTATGGTATATCAGGGCTAATTCTCACGCTGCAAGGCCTGTTAGGTCTCATTGGTGGGCTATATAAAATGTAGCTGTGGGGTATTAGTAGCTATTTGCAGGCCCGAGACTTCACATTTTACGAAAAAGAAACGCTTTCAACCAACAAAAACAGTTTCGCATATGATGCGGTCAGTGATTAAGTCACTATGCGCAAAATATGGCTATAATATCCTAATATTTAGGTCCTCCGTTTGCCTTTTTGCGATGTCTGGCCTATGAAAGAACGCCTTGGTCCCGTTAGCCTGACTCTAGAACCAACTTGAAATATTTGAAACTCAATTACGTTTTTACACGGGAAAAGCAACGGGACTACA
This sequence comes from Arthrobotrys musiformis, assembly GCA_036971715.1. Lineage (NCBI taxonomy): Eukaryota > Fungi > Ascomycota > Orbiliomycetes > Orbiliales > Orbiliaceae > Arthrobotrys > Arthrobotrys musiformis. The sequence goes on along the minus strand of JAVHJL010000003.1, from coordinate 4,697,611 downwards.
GAACAGCGGCAATGATGGGACAGCTTAGAGTTCAAAGTTTGTGCAAGTTCAGACGAATTCCATTCCATTGAGGACAGGCCAATTTATGATATGAGCGGTTACCAAAGTAAAGTAACCCAAAACACACCCCACCCTCCATACCCACCACCGCCTTCTATTGCCCCCGAAGTCTAGAACCAATGAAACATAGTGGTCTGAAATAACATCACACCGACTTTTCCAGCTACTAGTAGGCATAATGCGCGCCGTCATGGACCCCTAGAGCGCAATGAGGTCGTCGCCGACAATCGTGGCCTCCCGAAGAGACCAAGCCGATTGTGGCGGAATTTCTGACGGGCAAGTCCCCCACATAATAGCCGGGACTAGCGGTGGGAAGCCCAATCTCAGGTGCCTGTCATCATGGCAATCAATAATTGAGACAGGCTCCGACTCAGAGGGGCGGCAGAATGAACTGCCACCGCCCTCCGTCATCGCCGGAGTATATACCCAGAGATTAGGGCCTTGAGACCCACCGCTATCGCTGAAGCCGTAGACGGATGGCTCACGGCCACCGGCAAGGGCATCACACCCTTGGGCCGCCGGTGTATCGGTAGCTCCGACCTGAACACTCGGGCTACCTCCGGTGACCGGAGGGCTTGTGAAGTTGGTTCGGCCAGCCGCAGCCGCCCTAACCTCCCCCACAAGCTGCTCCATCCGTCTCTCCAGCCTTTCTGTAAGCTGGTCCAGGTGTTTGTGGAGCTCAGAGGGACGAACAACGATCCCTCTATCGGGAAAGTCGTTGTCCATGAGCTCCAGCTGGCTACTGATCTCGGATTGTCCTTGAATGAGGACCGGAGGGCCCGTTACGAATCCGTCGAAAGATCCCGGGTAACGGTCCCTGTCGATGTCCTCCATCCGAGCGTAGTCCAGGTTGTCCCACCATGGACACGAGCTTACGCATCCCTCCGCCTCCTTCTCCTCCTCGGTAGGGATGTTGGGGTTGGTGAACCTCCCCCGGTGACGTTCGACGTCACCGCACCACGCCTCCACTCGGCGCCCCACCTCCCACATCTCCCACCGCCGCGAAAACTCTGCCTGCTCCTCGACAAAATGGGTCGGCAACTCGGCGAACCGAAGTTGCCGCCCAGAGCCTGCTGCAATGCTAGGCCCGGGTGGGCCGAAGGTATCCCAGGGATCGAACCTGGCGTATGCTTCGTACGCGTCGCGGGCCCCGAAATAATACATCCGTAGATTGGGATTCCCTATGACAGGGAGGTAGAAGGGCCTCTTTGGCAGGTGATCGGGTATTTCGTAGGTCTTCGAGGCTTGGCGGATCGGGTCAACCGGGGTTGCCCGCTGAGTCCCGGATCCGCAGGACGAGCTCGCAATGCTCGGAGGGTACACTGTTTGAATCCATTTAGGGACTATTTCCTCGATGGTTGGGATGGCTGGCTCCCTTTCAGCCACTTCCCAGATGACGAGCTTTTCCTTCTGTAAGGCTTCAGCCTTGGTGTTGAGTATCTCTATCAAGTCCAGGATACGCTGACAGGATACAGGGCTCTTTCTAAACCGACTAATAAGTCTATCGCATTCGGTAGTGAACTTTTCTTCAAGCTCCGCCAGTTTCGGACACGGCAGTCCATCGGTCTATAAAATTGTGGGTGTTAGCGAGGCAAAAGCTACGAATAGGAAAATGTGGTGGAAAAACCAACCTTTATGAATGGAAGAAATGCCGGTGGCATTGTGGGGTGATAAGAAGAACAGGGGCTTGAGAGGAACCGCTAGAGGTCGAGGTATTGCCGATAAACTTTCCAAAAGGAAGACAACAGCAATTTCCTTAGGAGCTTTTTCTCGTAGCAAGATACGCGGGGTGAATGAGATGCCTTGGATCGTGGAGTAGAATTTCTAGATGAATCTCTGGCAGCAAGGACGGAATGGGAGAGGCGACGAAGGAGGTGTTGGCAGAATAAACGGCAAAACAGCCAGGGACCTGAGATTGTTCTAACCGAGAAGCAATCGAAGAAGATGTAGGTGGTTTAGTACCAAAGACAAGAGTCCAGAGTGATAGTAAACCGAGAGTGAGAACGATTCCGACCGAACTTTCGAAGATCAGGATACGAGCGGGGCGAAGCTAGATAAGGGGGGGGGAATTGATAATGGGAGGATAAGAGTTCAGAAAGAATGCTCTTATGAAGAATGAAGCGAGAAGATTTGCAAATGCGAGACGATTTTTCAAAGAGGTTGTTATCAAGAGGGAGGAAGAGAAACCAGACAACGGGAGGTTTATATAGTGGCCCTTTGAAAGCAAAGAGGGATCAACAATGCAAATATTCCCTTGGTCAACGCGACGCTCAGATTTTCCTCATTGCACGCTCTCTTGCGGATTTCACGCCCATTCCACGGAAACCAACACTTCACCAACATTTACGCCTTGATCGAGGCAGAAACTTATGGTTTGGAAACACACGTGCACATATGTACGTACATGTATGATTATAATTATAAGCGCTTTCAGTTAGATACCGGATCAACCTCAGGATGTTTCGAAATGCAACAACCTAATGTGTTGCAGGCGATGTTCTTGATCTTGGTGTAACAAAAGACAAAAGTCTGCAATTTTTCGTGTTGCCATTCCATTTTCCAACAAAACTATGTACTACGTACTACCGATTGATCTGATCATGATTATGAGCCAGCCTTATGTCAAGCCATATCGAATGACAACATTGTCGAATGTAGATTGATTGAATGCGTCCATCTACTTTTCCCCAGCACTTCCCTCGCACCTTCTCTCAACCAGTCTTCAATATCAGTCGATATGCATATCGATGCACCCGGTCATCAAAGCCACTTCCATACCCCCAGCCCGAACTAGCCCGTTCTATTGCCCTCCAGAGGGTACAATTCTCTTCATCGACGCAGCAACTTGGCGCATCTGAGAGTCTCAGAGATACGTATGATGAGGATCACATTGAATTTTATCGCAAGAACATCGCCCAAAAACGCACTTACAATCCCTTCGACAACTTAGATGCATATGAGCACTATCCGTGTGAAAAGGACTACCAACCGGATACATTGCAATCCAGTGTCTCCTGCAAGGATTTCGTTCTTTCACGGAAAGCAACTGGAAGTATTCTTCTTCGGTATGCCCCGCATTCTCGAATAGCATGTTATTTGCGTCTTGTGCAGTGCCTGATTGGATTTTTCCTGCTAGAATATACAACTCTTCAAATGCGACTTCCAAGTCGCCCGTTATCATCTACCTGCCCTCGCGGGGGACAAACCCTCTGCCAACTACAAACGAGCACTACGTAATTTCTCTACTCACTAGGCTCACAAACGCAACAACAATATGCGTCGGCTACCGCGTTTCCCCTCCATTCCCACTATCACTTCACGATGCGCTAGCGGCCATAGACTGGGCACGTGCTAACGTCCCTACAGTTTCACTCGATACATACTGCCAAAACAATTACGATGGCCGCCTGATGGCGGTTCTAGGGACTGGGATAGGAGGTAGTCTTGCGGCATCCATCGGTGCCACTGAAGGTCGCGAGTCAGGCATAGTTGCCACGGGAGCCTGGCTCCCGATCGTCGACTGGGCATTCGATCCGCTCCCCGGAATACCCGAGTCCAGCCTCTCCACTATCCCGAGATCACTGTCCTCTCTCGAGAAATATTCCCAGTCCGAGGTCGAGGGCATTGAACCGGATTTACTTCCCACTTACTCCAAACTCGCCGACAACCCATTCCTCTCTTCCGAGACCCTCAAGTCCATCCGTTCTACCTACCTCGCCAACCCAGAGGACTTCACCGACCCCTTCGCATCTCCGCTCTACCGCTTCTCGTCCTCTGGCGTAAATATCTGGACCAATTTAATCTCAAGGATAAAATCAGAACTCCTTGCCGACCCCGAAAACCCTCCTGCTTGGATCGACAAATTGCCAAATACAATCTTCAAACGAGGGCCACGCAGGCCTATACCATATCCACCATTGGACTTGGTCGGAAAGCTGACTGTTCCAATGATGAGAGTCGTGAGTGCAGAGGGTGATATCCTCCACCAACAAATAACAGAATACGTCCATGCTGCAAGAAGTTCCATGTTCCCCACCGAAAACAAAACAATCGAAGAAATAGAGAGAGAGGAAGCTCTGGAGCTAGGGAAAACCCATAATAATGACATTTGGGAGCCAAAAAGGGGGGTAGGATGGAACATCACAGAGCAAGAGACATCAGATAGTGAGCCCGAAAAGGTTGCAGCGCCAGATGTTGAAGGGGTGGGCCGGGATAGTATCAACAAACTAGAAACTTTACAGACAGGAAGTGAGGGTGAAGAATTGGTCAATTCAAACCTTAATAGCAAACTAGCAGCGGAAGAGGCAGACTCGGGTGATCTGAAATACGGTAAAGGGGCAGAAACATACATTCAACACGAGATTATCCCCAAAGCCGGTCACTGCTTGATAACCGGTGCTGGAGAGATCGGTTGTGGCATAAAGGAAATTGAAAGTATGGCAATATGGATCAACTCGGTTTTCACATCCGAACCGCGGCGAGCGATGTACTGGAAATCGCAACAAGAAGTGTTCAAAAAATCATTGGAGGCGGCGCTGACGGCAAAGCGGAAGAGAGTATCAAAACTATAGGTTTCTCGCATTTCCCTCAGGTTTCTCCCCATAGAAAATCTAGAGGAAACCTTTGAAAGGGCGATTCTCATACCCTATGTCCCAAATCGGATAGTAAAACATCCTTGATCTATAGGCTAGTTACTGATGATAGCCACTACTGGTCGTACACCACCATAATATAATCACCTCGATAAGTTTTTTTTTTCCTTTATCGGGCCGCAGGGCCCTCGTGTAAGATATGCTATAATACAAAAAAGACCAAAAAAAAAAGAACGGAGAAAAAGAAAACTTTTGGGGCATCGAACGGCATACATGCAAACAATGAAAACAAACAAGCATCTCGAGATCTTTAGGCGGATCTCAGAAATTTAATCTCCAAGCGAGGGGGGAAAGAAACAGTGTCATACAAGAAATAATGTAGTACCGCTAATGCAAGAAGCACACTCATAACTTCTTATTCCCTAAAGTCCTTCTTCTTCTTCTTCTTCTTTTTTTTTTTTTGATCTGGAAGAATACGGTTGTACAACTGTACAAACAAGGGGGTTCCGAAGCAACAGGAAAAAGAAAACTATAACTTTAAAGAAATCCGTGGCATGCTATTATAAGAAGAAGATTTGTCGCCTGAAGGAAAGATATTGCGATGTCACCAGGTGCAGGAAGCTTATTCAAAGGAAGGTGAGAGGACTCGTATTATTCGTGCGCCTCAGGTTTTATCGAGCAATTCGAAATATAGAAACGAAAGTTCCGACAGAGAAAAGGGAAAGTTGATTGAAACCAAACCGCGCGCCGGGTTACCGCTAAGGTATTAGAAATATGCCTCAAATTCAAGTAGAACGCCCCACGTGATTTGACGTACGCCAGATTGCTGTGGATATCTGTGTCAAAATCAAAAGAAAACTTAACAATGTAACAAACCGTCCTAGGTATCAGATAAGTGTTCCCAAAAGATAAGAATACCCTATGCAAAGTTTTTGCAAGTATCACCATATTAAGTGTTACGAATATCAGAAGATATCTTGAAAGTTGTTCAAGATAGATGTCCTTGGAGAATTGGTAAAAACTGAAGGTTGGGATATCATTAGCGGGAGGTCTGATAGAGCAATAAAAAGTAAAGCACTCACATTCCCGATAATCAGCATTGGAATATCGAACATATCTCTCTTGACTGTCCAACAAAATGTACAATCTACCTTTCCATCTTTTGCCAAGCTATCAAGCCCGCTCTCGCCAACCACCCCATTCCTCGACATTTGGGTCGTCGGACCTCTGACGGGTGTAGAGGTTCCCGTCTTTCTCCTCTTGCCGGCATCATCCGTGGCAGAGACCTCAGCGGGGAGGTACTTCAACAGCTTGCACTTAGTCATCACAGACCCCCTAGCGTCTCCAAATGCCAGTTTCGCGAACTGTTCATAAAACTCTACCACGGACTCTTGATCCAATAGCTCGGCTAGGAACACAGGTTTGGGGTTTTGTTCGGTCCCAGCATTGTGAGTCTGTTGCCCAAAGATAATTTGCTGTTCCCGCTCTCCGAGGTTGCTGTTACCAAAGTTGGTATTGAGGTTTTGTGTTTTACCCAACAGAACGTCTTTGGGCCAGGATGTTAGATGGCAGAACTCCTTTCCGACTGCAGCAATCTCGCCAGTTCTACGGCAGACAATAGTCGGAGTGCCACACTGTCCGATGAACTTCTCATATTCCCAAAGAGTCCTTTGGAAACACTTTTCCATGAATAAGAGGTCTTCTTCTTTAAGGGTTTTAGTGCATGCGATAAAGGATGGGCGATATGATGCCATCGATCTAGCGATCCTATTCAGCAAGGGTGGTGGGAAGCGGTTTCTTAAAACGACTAAAAGTCGGTGGAACCCCGCGGTGTACGAATACGGTTTGGTAACCGTGGTATACAATGTGGACGGGTCTTTTGGCCGCCGTGCAGTTGGGGGAGGGTGAACCGGCTTAGCCAACGGCGCAGGCATAGCGGTCTGATGGCCGTGATTGAAAATATTCTCGTAGTTAAGGGGTCTAGCCGTAGCAGGACTGTAGAAATTGGCAACCGACATTGGCGGCGAAGCAGTTGCAGGTGGAACGTTGATATCATACAAGGTGGAAGGGTGCTTAGGGGACGGGAGTGGCGGAGAAGGAGACGTCAAACCACTGCCCGGACCGTTGGTCACGGTAAAAGCATGGTTCGGGTGGGCAGACGTTGTCCCGGAGAGAATGTTTCCCGTACTGTTCTGACGGGAGTTGCTCCAATCGCCCATGAAGCCGGTGTCACCCAGCGCAAGATATGCGGGCCCGCCAGAAGGCGAGAATGGCGTTTGTTGCTGATAGTTGTTGCCTGATCCATTAGATTCAGGCGTCGTTGCGTTCGCTCCGCCGCCAGTCATGTGGCCAAGCATGCCGAACTCCAAAGCGCCGTAGTGAGAGCCAAAGTTAAGAGAAGCGATGTCAAAGTTATATATGGAAGGGTCGGCGGGATCGAAGAATGGAGGATTGCCAAACTGTTGCTGCTGCTGAGGATTCTGAGATGATTGAGGCATAGTTCCCAGTCCCAAATTAGCTTCAGCAGTAGTGCCAATCTGTGGCGTAAGAAGATCTGGGGTTTGATCCATCGAGAGTGGGTTGATGGTGCCATCTCCCGTATAAATACCAGGATTCGACGGGGTTTGCTTCTGCACTTGGGTGGTACGGAGGTGATCCTTTGGAGGTGTGTCTATAGGTGCATCATGAAGGTACTTTGCCTTTTTTCGCACACCGTCGGCGCAGAGGTCTTGGAGACCTCTTTTGATACAACGCTGGCATGGTCTTTCGTCACCTGTTCAAAAATCAGAATAGTCGAGTCAGCTAAAACCAAGGTCTGACCTATAGGGGGGAAAGAAGAGGGGTTGTGTTCTAGAACAGTTGTTCCGTTTCTCGATCTATGCAGGGTGTGTGCGATCGAAAATCGAAGCTTGCATGAAATCCAACAACGAGCAAGATATCTTGTCCTACCACACGTCAGATGCGCCCTCTGGCAGGCATGACAGGCTCTTCTGGCCTTTTTCCGTCGCGGGCGAGACGGATCCTTTGCAGCTGCAGCACTGAGGCTAGTCTTCGAAGAGACTTTCACCGCAGTTGGTGACGTCGTGCCGTTGTTCACGCTCGACATGAACACACCAGAGATTGGGCTTCAGCTTGTAGTCGCCGATGGTTTGGTGATATGACTTGGTAGGATCGGAAGAATCGGGAAAAACAAATCAAGATAGATAATATGCAAGATATCGACAAATCGTGCCAGCAGGTTGGGATATGCGTCTGTAAGATCTGGCGGCTTCAAGGGATCTTGGGAGGGAGCTGTGCGAGCCTGGAGTCGGAGGTGTCACGCGAGCAGGCGGTCAGAAGCGACTCAAGCGAGGTGCGGTGGTCCGACGGGCGTAACAGAGCTCGATTGACGATGCTGGTCGGATCGAGCACTCGCGGATTGAGGCGCATTAGATACAAGGACTTGGTGGGCGGAATTCTTCTCGAACGTTGAGGGGGGTGTTAGGATTATTTTCGTCGAAGCTGGAGTAAATTTTTGGATCCGGGGGACTTGGCGATATGCGTGCTCGCTAACCGGACTGACTCGATGGACGGGCGGCCTGTGACGTTGGGGAGGCCCTTAGTTTCCCAGACCAATTAATTTAATTTGGTTTTTTTTTTTTTTTTTTTTTTTTTTTTCGGGCTTCCTTTCGGGCGAAAGTTTATATATACGTCCACCAAAATCGGACCTGGCCTTTGCGGCAACCGAGGTAGAGTCAGCCAGCCAGCCAAGTTCAAGTCAAGAAATGAGATTGTGAGTCCGGGGACACATGTCTGCCGGGTCTGGCCAGGGAAAAGAAGCGCAAGATCTCGATATTATTTTGTGATATAGTATTCTCGCTCTTTCGGCTCTCGTGAGAGGGGAGGGAACATCCGGGCTGGTACTTCACAGACCTTTTTAAAATCAAAACCAAAAACGAAGTTAACTCGGGACGGTGGTATGGCGCTATCTTCGCTCGAGCTAGTCGTAGCTTTGGAGGGTACGACGAACTAGCAAGGAGTCGCAGCCAGGTGAGGGATTGGTTCGTCAAACGTCAACGTCAACTTCCCATTCGAAGGCTGGATATCAACATCGGAACGAGGACATATCCGTCAGTATCATGCTGCTTCTAAGTCTGTTGTGTCAAGAGAAAACGGGAATATATGAAATGGGGGAAAACGGGTTTGGAAAAACGAGCGGACGAATAATATTAGGAACCCTCGAACTAGGGAGGGAAAAAAAAAAAAAAAAAAAAACTGACCAGAGAAAGACGACCAAAAAAAAAAAAAAAAAAGAATATCAAAACAGTCGTTTTTTCTCCTCTCTTCCTTTCTAGTCCCAAAATATCGGGATGCCGCTAAAAGACGCACAAAAGGATGGCAGCAGAAGCGTCCGCTGTCGTTTGCTGCAGTGGGTGGGCTCGATTGAGGCGTTTTCTAACTTTTTTTTCCACCTCGCATCGCATGGCAGGCGTCCTGCTGCAACTTAGGCCCTGGCTACTTACTGTCTGACCTTGCCCCCGTCACCGACGATATGAGATGCCTCCCCTTCTTCTCCCTCCCTTTTTTTCTTCCTTTTTCTGTATCTAGCTTTGTATCTCGAACTCGATCCTTTAGAATGTCTCGAAATCGTGGATAGGAGGGTCAATGCAAGCGATGGACACAGATGTCTGTAGGTACCATCTGTCTGTAAGCAATTAAAAACTGCAGATACCTTTCTTTTTTTTTTTTTTCTTTTGTTCGGTCAGCGGAGACCAAAGCAAAAAAAAAAAGTCGGCAAGTACTCGAAAGTATCCCGCCGTGGAATCAAAGCGGCCCGCGACTTTGACGGATTATCCTTCACCGTTACGAAATAATAATGCAGTCTGCACGTTTCGTCTTTTCTCGGCGAGAATGGAACGGCTGTAATTCGTAATGTGGATTTTCTCTCGTTATGTTCGAGGACGGCAAAAATAATCATAGTACCATGGACTTGAAAAGAAATTGAATCCGCTCGTGATAATTTCTCCTCATTCCCTGACTCTATGTGGGGTTTGAGCTCGCTTCGTTTCGACAGCTACTCCATCAAGTACTGAGATTGCGACCCAGGGCCCCGGTGGTTGTCTGTCAAGTCACAGGGCTGAGAATATCGCAATTACAGTAGCGCTTAGAGAATCTGGATTGCGTCTCCGTCGACGAGCCTCCCTTCGGAAGGTTTGCCAGCCCTTCCTGGAGGAATATTATGCGCGAATAATCACTCGCTACTGGCCAGGTAAACGATGGTGGTTGGAGATAGTGGCCGATGGTGTGGGCCGAGTGGGTTGGGCTGGACTGGGCTTAGGCTCGCAAGCGGGAACATGGAGTGAAAAGCCAGCTAGTTCGGAGGAAGCTGACCCACTTCCCTTATCCCATCAATATTGAGATCTTCAAATGACGAAAGAGGACGAACAGTTTGTGGAGATATTTTGTGAGGTGGAATAGTATATGCCTGATGGCAGCAGCTCAAGCTCGGAGGAGAGGAAGCACCTTCGAAGCTCGAGCTCTAGCTGTGCCATTGATTAGCGAAAGAGCTCAAGCCTGTGAATACGATCAGGGCATGTCTGTATGTGTCCTGCCTGCACGCATGGTTCGCATGTTCGGCATCGAACCCAACAGGCCGCTGGGATCGAACTTCCTCTGCAGCAGATTTGCCATAGCATGAGCAGCGAGCTTCGATTTTGACAGTGTACTCCCTAAAGCAGGCGTCTTTCAGCAACACGCAGAATGCTCTCGCCTGCGAGGGCCTTCTTTCTGAGGGCCGATTGTGTGCTAGCTAGCTAATAGCATGGGTCACTCGTTTGCGGGCTCGCTTGCTTTCTAGTACTCACGTTTGTCTCGAGCTCCAGAAAGGGATACAAGAATGTGACAAGTCTAAGGTCGGACGACATGGCGCATCACCACATATGCCAGCCTGAAAGTAGGAGGGTCGAAAGGACAGCCCTCAAGCTCCCAGCGCTTCAAGATTGCATCGTTTAGTTCAATTCGACGATCACACAAAACCAAGCTACATAACAAGCGTAGCGACTGGCGGATGACCAAAGAGCCAGACGAAGGCGAATGAGGTTCGACATCGATCATATCAGGGACCCTTGCCGGTTCGCCGAGCTGCCTGCTTCTGCCTTGCCTAGCTACCATATCAGCCGCTTTGAGGGTATCAGAAGACCAGTATCGATACGTACCATCATCATAGCCCAGCCTAGCCAACCTAGCCTTGCTTGATCGGCAGGGAGTTGAGCAGATGGTGGTTGTAATATCAACGAGAATGTGGGTATGCATTTACAGCATGCACATGTAATGTACATGTACATGTACATAGATGTATCATGTACCTAGGTAGGCAATTATAAGTATGCGCACGAGTAAGGTAAGTAGGTGGTGAGAAGGTATACCAGGCAAAACCAGACCGGATGCCGAAACTTGGGTGCCGCTGCGGGATTTGTGCTAGCCGGGATGAAACGTTGGAATCCTCTCCTCCTGTCACGGCCTAAACAACGACACAGCAACGCCGCAACGCAAAGTCCCAAACAATGTCAACGACAATATAAACTGGACACCTGAATATCGAGAGGGAGCTTTAGGCTTCATCGAACTCAGCGCAGTGCGTAGTGTATCTGCCTAGGGAATTGGCCCTCTCTGAGTTTTGTGAACCCTTCGCAATCTCACACACCCCACACAACATCCACCCCCAGAATCTCTCCAACCAATCATATCGTCTCACGAAAACGGCCAGCCACAGATGCACTAAGCAAACCAGAGCTTAAGTGGTAGTGCAGTCCATCACCCTCCCTCGAATGTCACACAAGAAACACTGAGTTTCTCCCCAAATTGTTCCCTCAACTCTCACATTTGCCTCTTTTGCACAACCTAAAAAGCGGAGGTCGCATCAGGCGAAGCGTGATGTAACTCTGTCCGATGTCTTCAAAACAAAGGAGGTGGTTCGTTCACAATTTTCGGTTTGAAGATGTAATCGGCCATTGATAGTGCATGTAGGAGCAGGGACACAGCTGTGGCCTTAATGTGCTAAGTATTGCGTACTCTGCCTATCCGTTACAAGTAAATATACATCGATCAGGTACCTATTCTCTTTCTCCAGTCCGGGCACGAGACCACATTGATCCTTCAATCAGCGCCCCCCCAAAGCTACTTCCATCATACCCAGCCGAGCATCACATATCCAAGTAAGTCCACAGGATGAAACCTTAGAAGTGTCTTGGTTCGCCAATTTGCATCTACTGCATCTTGTTCTAGCTCAGTCCATGGCGTTGTACTATTCCAACATGAATGCATTTGCAACCCTCCGTTCGGCCCATGGCCCTCTATAGATCTAAATATATTATCTTACAGTAGCATTGATTCCCTTTACTGTCTCTCCTTCCAAGTACTGCGAGCACAGGTATTCTTCAAGCCCATTCCCCAATCTCGATCCCCTCCGCCCCTTGTCCTTTAATATCACGGAATATCCGAAAGAAGGATCTAGAACATCCCTCAAAAAGTATTGTCGTCATCGAAAGTCGAAGGACTAGGTGGACGTGGGGCTATTTCCAAGTCCAGCCCCGCAATATGCTCCTTTCTTACAAGACGACGAGATCTTAGATCTGAACCTTATGAACTACCATGGCCTCCCTTGATGAACTTGCAAAGTTTGCTACCAGGTTTATCTAAAATGCACGATGGATAGTATGTTGTGAATTAGTTCAACCTTCTTTTTATAGAGGGATCCGGATTGAAGAGGTGGGGGGACTAGGACCACTATATAATAATATCCAAGGAGGTAAGTACCCAGGTATATACCTACAGTCTAGTCTGGAGGTCACCCTACAGTCTATCTTAGGCCAATATCAACTTCGTAAATACTAGTACCATAGTCAATCACTCCGAATGCAATATGATTGAACTTCCATGTGCTGTTCTTCTCTTCACCGTTTTGTCTTCCTACTAGTAGCTCGGTAAATTTTCCAAGCCCTCTTTTTTCCCTTAGTCCACCTTTTCTTTGGTCTCTTGAACGGGCATGCTCTCCCCAGTCGGGTTGTTGTCACACTCTAGGTCCAATTCCGGCGACAATACGGCCTCACTAATCAAACTAGCTGGGCTACTTCGGTGGTTTCTTGGAGCCAGTAAATTTATAAACTAGGCCATCCCGTTCACCCCAAGCTCCTTACCAAACCCATGGGTTCCAAGTATTGACGGTTTGAGCAAGCCATCCGAGAAGCAGATGCCAAATGGCGAGCTCCTCGTGAGCTCAGATACCCGTAATATGGACATGAGCTCAAATTTACCCCACCACGTGTACTTCAGGTAGTGCTACCATATTTTGGCATCTGTGTGCAAACTTCTCATTCCTGAAACAATCCAGATATATTTATATTGAATCGAAGTACCCCACGAGCTGGAGCGCTGATATAGTGCGCGCAATATTGAACTATCGATATATCACAGAACCCGCCCATCGAACCAGTCTCGACGCTCGTCATAGGGCCGGCGATAATTACCTCAGTATCTGGAGATAAATGGTACCTCCAGTTGTTGCAGGATCGCTCCCCATGCACGATCGCAAGTTCGTTTCTCAAAAAGTTGGCCTCTAGCTATGTTGCACAAAATAGTCTGCACTGTACTGACTATGCACCACTCGTCGAGCCCCAAAATTAACTTAACCCCGGCCTTAGCCAACCGTATTTGCATATATTTCACTCAATATTGAACCGATGTTGATTTACCCTCGATCGCGGAGGAAGAATAAAGAATAGTACACAAGTAATACGCATTGTAAGAAGCTAGCCCGTAAAAAAAATAATGATAAAGAAGTTATCCGGGAAACGAAACGTTGGTCTCGAGTTCTCTACACGTACACCCGCTGGGACGCCTCTAGCTCTGCATGCTATGGCTATGTTGTATCATATGTACGTCTACACCTCCGGACCAATAAGCCCCCGCATACCCCCTTGCCTCGAAGCACGGCCCTAGATTTCGATTCGGTCTGTACTCCACTTTCTTGCCTAATAACCCTTCTCGTGTAACCCACATGATGCATGATGCATCGGCGTATGCGGGCGCGGGCGGGCTACCCATGAGCAGTAGCAACAGCACTGCGCTGTGTTCGATTTCAGCGGCCAACGCATACATCGCCCGCAGGTTATTTAGGTATCGACTACTTATTCTCAACTCGATCGGAGATCCTCGCGTAGCCTCGACTAGCTTTTAAAGCAATTTCAACGATAGATTTGGGAAATTTTGTTGTAATTGGTGAGATCAATGATGGAATAGGATGGTAAACACCAAGCAGGCACTCTTGAGCTCCAGTCATCAAGAAAACCGATCGAGATTTCAAGAGCTCCTCAGTTGCAAACGCAATGATTTGGGTGCATGAGGTCTACTGTCTGTAAAAAGCCGCCCCTCCATGGATCCAGTACAACTGCATTGCGTCTCCCTGCAGGACAAGAGCCTGGGAGATAGTATACTACAAGTCCACCCTGGTGGTCTGGGTGCGAGACAAGTACAAGTCAATATTTCCCAATAGATTGGGCCTAATAAGCTTCAAGCACTCGTATCTCAGGCCAAGTTGATTCCTGCGAACACTTTTTTTTTCGGCATGAATAGTGCGTCTATAGCTACTTAGCGACGTCAAGATCCGTGGGAGCAATGGGGCAAGACCTAAACAAAGACCCCCTTTGTGACGCCTGGGTACGAGACCAGGCAATACTATAACGGCAAAGAAAGCTAAGCCGTCGGTATGTATATGTTTCAGATCCAGGCCCAGATTTTCGCTGCAAAATCACAGTTTGGTTACGAGGCTGCCATAAGATTAGAGCAGAATATCCGGATACCGAATTCGAGTTCAACGCCTTCGGCAATCGCGACTTGATTTAGCCTATGGTATACAGCCATACCGGCGGGAATACGGTCTATAGATAGCCGAGCTATATAGGGACATCCAACTAGATCTATGAAATTCCTATTAATTCCGGAACTCGTACGGCTATTTCCTGCTTTGATCAATTGATCTTTGTTGAGCATAAGCCGTCCAAGCGGTGAAAGCTCTAATACAGTAAAATCATTCGCTAGAAAAAATTTGCCTCAAATCTAGATATTAGTATTCTGAATTCATGAATGTTAAGCTTGAATCTATGTGTGTCTGTATGTATATGTCTATCCGTAAACCAAAGTAACGCCGCATAATATGCATGCGTATCAAGGAAAGCTGCAAAGGCGACGAACAATCCCTGCAGCAGTAAACCCCAAACCCGTTTCCCCATCATGTATAAATAATAAATATGCAATATACTCGAACAAGGGTCCAAACATCCTGCATGCCCTTTGATGCGTCTGAAATTGGCAAGATCGTAAAAAGGGAATGGGTGAAAAATAAACTCCCAAAACGCAATTGATTCCAAAACTTCCTCCGAACATCACTAACCAATTCAAGGATAGATCTATGGACTTCTCGCATATCGGCTATGTTTCCTCAACTTCTCTCCATACTTGAAGAAAAGAAACGGGAAGGGCGCCATCAGAACGGTCAATAACGCCAGTATCAATGTGGCGTACTGTGCTCCAAGAGTCTGATACACTATACAAAGGAGGGAAAAGCTCAGAAGCGACGTCGTACAAGACGTCAAGAGCCAAAATCGTTAGCCTAACTGTGTTCCTTTTGTCCAATTGATCAAACACTCCACCTCCTAACTCCGCCTTTAAGGCAAATTCTCGATAAAGCTCATGCGGGAAAAACCTCAAGATAAGGTGGATGCAGGGGAGGGCTCATAAGTAAAGGGGGCGTGCAAAAAATGCAACAAGGCAATGTATAAGATACGTACTCTGCGTCGAAAATAACGGAAAACCGGCCGCAAAACAGCTGCGGGAGAAGCTATTCGCTGCCATGGCGCTGGCCGCGTAAAGTGGATAACCTATTGCAGAGGGTTAAATGATGCAAATGTTAATGACATATCTCGGAAAAACAAGATATCGCCCCCTAAGATTCTCGAGGGCCACAAAGTAAAGACGGGAAAGAGAGAGATGGACGGCAATAGGACTCACAGTCTACCAAGAATGCAAAGACGGCGGAATATACCAGCAGCGTGCCCATTCCGAAAACTGTACTTCCGATAATCGGAACAATCCAATGAACGCTCTTATACGTCGTCCAACCAAACCAAAACATTCCGATGGGTACCAATACGCCTCCCAATATTCCTGGCGTCAGCCGAAACTCTGGTATCGATTCACCTCTTTTGGCCACCAACTTCGCGTATGTCCGTCGCCAAATCGGATCGGTCATAACACCCATCAACATTCCAACGAACAAACCCAGGAACGACAGCCCTAGCTGCGACAGCGTAAAGCCATATGTGCCTCTGAATATGAATCCGAAAGCCTGGAAAAACATGTACAATATTCCGAGTAGTAGTGCTGTAAACGTGCATAGTGCCAACACCATGGGTTCGAACACCAGCAGCTGAAACGGCCTCTGACAGCTGACGAGCACAGTCTTCAGGATTCCGTCTGTTCGCTTGTCGTACGGTGCATAGTACCTGTTGTCTCCTGTTTCCCTGCGGATTTTGGCTGCCTTGCGCTGCAGCAGAATCGGGTTGTAGGTCTCCGGGATTAAACACAATAGGACCCACTGTACAAACGACCATATAATCATGACATACCAGGTCCAGCGCCAGTTAGTATTTTCGTTGATAAACCCTCCGATCAGCGGTCCCACCTCGGGTCCGATGAAAGGCGAGGCGGTGTAAACCATCATAGGAAGGCCTAGGTCGCCCCCCTCGAACATGTCGCCAACAGTACCACCTGCCACACTCAAAAATGCACTTCCGGCCACGCCATCAAGGAAACGGCCAACAAGCAGGGTAGTAATATTCTGCGCCGCCGCGCAAGGGATCAAGAATAAGATGTAGCAAGCAAAAGAAACAATGTATATCGGCCGCCGGCCGTAGAACTCGCTAAGCGGAGCGAGGAACATTGGCCCTACACCAAGCCCCATAACGAAGAGCGACAGACCAGCAATTGCGAGTTCGTGCGAGCTACCGAACTCTTTCTCTATCTGGCCATACGTGGAGGTATAAATCGAGCTTGCACATGTACTACAGTTGACAAATCAGCCTAACTGGTCTTCAAGTCTCGGCAGAGAAGAAAACCCACGTATTAAACGCGCCTGCCGCCACAATAAGCGTAATAATCCACTTGGTTCTCTTTTTCATCCCTCTTGGACACCCTGGATCTCCGTGGCCCTCCCAAAGAACGAGAAAGGGGTCTTGTCTATTTCCTTGATCCTGCTCCTTTGACCTTTCTATCGGCAGCTGGTCGCCCTCCTCGACCGCTTTAAAATCCGGATCGTTCGCAATAGTATCGCCATCTTTTTTCTCGTTTAGAGTCTCTGCGGAGCTTCCCATTGTCGTTGATTCGCGAGGGTAACTCTCCCCAATTGCAACCTCGCTCGTCGCCGTAGAGTAATTCCGTTCTATAGGATCTGTCGCCATTCTGTAAGTTTTCCGCACATCTTTCTAAGCCTAAAAATCAGTCTTTCTAAACCAAATAAACTACTTACCTCTACTTTATATCGACGCCCCTACCAAACTCCTACGACACGATAACCTTGAATCCGTATCGGCTTACGAATGAAACCCAAGGGACGATGCAATGCAATGCATATTGAAAGCTTAGCTTCCGCCCTTTCCCATGAAGTGGAAAGAAAAAAAAAAAATAACCTTGGCTTGCCGGCCGCCGTTGATCAGAACTGTAAGGACCCGCTTGCCCGGTGACTAATCCCTTGAGTTTCGTGAGAAGAAATTCACTAACATTGCTTTGTAATAGTGTTGTTTTTGAAGACACTCGTACGAGAGCAGCCGTGGTGAAAGAAGTTCGTAGTCTGCATACTGACGTAGAGGATGGAGTCTCAGTTGGCTAGTTAAGGTTATTTCTGTGCCAAACGTTGCATTTTTCGGCAGCATCGGCTAGAGGGACTGAGGTGTGGAAGAGCTTCTGATTGGATTCGAACTCTGGCAGGGTCCGCTCGATGACTAAACACCAGGAGCTCTCAAGCCCCAATTCAAGAGACCCCTACGTAGGCACGCGTTGGTTGATTACTGATAGGTTGTTGGGGATGCTTTAATTCAGAGTAAATCCATTTGCTATTTACTATGGTGGAAATCCTGAATTCGATAATTGACAGGTTGGACCTTTGGAATACCGCATGTTTATTGCCGTATATTCTCTATTATATATTCTATGACTTTGACAGAGACGCTTGAACGGTTGCGCTTAAGTAAGACGCACAGAGCGGAAGATTGATTGACCCATTGAGCTGTTAGTTTGGGTTCGGGAAGGCGGACAGGCAGCTCTCTTCTCTCGCCTGGGCATAGGGCGGCCTTTCCAGCGACTTGACGGCAATGTCGATATCCTTGTTGATATCCTCAATCAACGCCTCTTTTGAGATATAATCGAACTCAGGCCGAATATACCCCATTATCAATAGATTCAAATGCGCGCCGTAGAAGTCCTGCGGAAACTTATGAATAATGTGTACCTCCTGCATCTCGGATTACTGCGTTAGCCATCGGCGCCCTCCGAAGCAAGTTTGATAGGGTGGGCACTCTTTTTTTTTTTTTTTTTTTTTTTTTTTCCTTTGCGTAATGCACACCCACAAATCAAAGGAGTCGGGCCGAAAAGGAGGACTTACAACGCTGCGGACCGTGTTTTTGTAGAACGGATTCCACCCGACGCTCATGACCATCGGAAAGATAGCATCGCCCTTGTCGCTCGATGAGCCGCATTCAGACGATTGTAGCCCTGCCCAGCCGTAATATATGCCGCTCTCAATGAATTCGGGTAGCCCCTCGGTGGGGATATTGGCAGTGGGGATGCCGAGTTCTTTGCTGCCGCGACCGAAGCCCGAGATGATTTTGCCGGAGAGTCTGACCGGGTAGGGAGATTCGGGACCGGCGTCCGGGCCAACAGTATCTGGTCGAGCTTCTCGCATTTTGGTATGATTGAGTATATGAATTATACTATTTGATAGATCGATATGAGAAAACTTTAAAGAAAGGAGACGAAAGGTGGATGTCGTTGAATGGTCGCACGAGGAATGCGGATCCGGGTAACTATTAATCAGCGCAACACATTCCTGTGTTAGCTTCTGATTGAGTCAGATCGGTCTAATCTTGACGCCGTCGCCGTCCCTGGAATTTAACGTTATCTAGAAGCACGCATGCATGCATCTTTCCGTCCGATCTTAAGATCTTATGATGTGCATGATCAAGATAATATCACCTCGTTGTCAAATTAGCATAGCACCCCGATTGTCAGTTTAAAATAAAATATTGTCCAATCTAAACTTGGGCCAGGCGAAGTATACGTATGTTTATTATATCCAGTTGCATATCAATTCGCGTGGCTCACACGTAGACGTATGTCGTGTAACCTTAAGGTTCAGAGTTGCCTCTTCGGGCAATCTAAATTTCCCCAAACAGCCGGTTGGTAGACGGCAACGGGGTCTAAACGAGCAGCGATCTGTTGGAGTTCAAGACATCGCCAAAGATGTCGGCAGCCAGGGCAACCGAGTGCTGGCCGTGCTGGGCATCCCTCATCAAAGAACACCGACGAATCCACCAGACAACAGGGCAAAGCTTCGACTGCTTGCGTCGACGTCTGTCTCGGCCGCACTTTCTTGACTACCCCATCAACCTCATCTTCACCAACCTCATCTTCTTCACTTCATCAACTTCATCAATCTCATCGACTCCACGATCCACCCGCTATACCCCCTTCCCCTTACTATCATATAGAAGGCGTACCGCTCAAGGTTTTACTTAATATACCGAAACGATATCAAAATGTCCCTCACCTACGCCCCAACCCTCGCTACCACTGATGGCTGTGTGCCTGTCTGTGCCGACTACATCTCCTGCGGCCAAACCTACGGAGGCTGTTTCACGTCCTGTCCTGGCGTTCCTACTCCAGTAAGTTTCCCTTCAGTTGTGTATTGTATATACCTAGTAGATTATCGTCACCATGACATCTGTGCTAACATAGATCATCAATCTAGGAGCCCACCGTTCCTGACTACGTTATCTCTGCGTGCATCGCTCTTGGTAGCACCACAGTCGGCACAACCGCTCAGCCAGAGTACTCAAACAGCGTCACTGTGGTTGAAATCCCTTCCGCTCCTACTGTCACTGAGACCACCGCCGAAACTATCAATACCGTCGGCGCTGAGACCAGTGTTGTCACCATCTTGACGGAGACAACCGGTTTCGTTACTCAAATTTCCACCCAAGTCCCTGCCAATGCTACGGCGGTTCCTAGCAATGAGACTACCACCGGGTTCCCAACACCCACCAACGGCGAGCCATCAGCTGGAGATCGTGAAATTGGTGCCGTTAAGCTTGGACTGATGTTCGGAGCCTTGATTGCAGCCGTTATCGTTGGGGGTTTCACCGCCTAAAGCCCATGGCTATCAGGTAACTCGCTTTCAGAGGACTTGATCTTGAGGTTTTCTTTTTTTGTTTTCCCTTTTCCTATTTCTCATCAACATTGTTTTCCTTTTTAATGCTATCACTTTTACTGTATTTCCTTGGTTATTGCCACTAGAAATCCCTGTGAGACCTTAATAGAGGCCTCGAGATAGATAGGGCGTCGTATAAACGCTACTTGATACAAAGTCTAGTGGGGGAATAATGATAATTTCTAATTGATCACAAAAACGCCGTGGTTAACGTTATAGCTCTGATATCTCGGAGCCTGCTCAGATTCTAGAAAGTATTACGTACTCGTATCTGCCAACATAAGTGCATAAATTTAAATGGATGAAAATACTAGGGGGATATATAGCCGCGAAAGGGACGAAGAAGGTTGTGGATCGTAGGCTAGAAATGTATAGAACATGCTAACACAATCACACTAAAAAATCATCTCGCAAATACTGCTACGGTTCCAAAAGATGTATACAAAGAAAGTAAAATAAATAAATCATCCCACGAGTTCGGAACCTCGCCCTAAGTTATTGGCTCAGTATATATCATCATCTGCACCACCAAAATCCACAGTTTGTAAACACGGCATCGTATACATAACGACCCAGCTCGCGTCCTCCGACCAGTAAGAATAAGCCTGCACCAATGGATCCGTGAAATCCGTAACCAGCATCTCCTCGCCGTCTTTCTTCCCTCCTTTCTGCCTACCCTCCCAATGGTCCACGATCTCCTCTGCAATAGTTCCAAAGACCTCACATGTAACATCCACCCCTTGAGGACGGTAGTTACACAAATAAAGTCCTAGGCCGGTTTCGACGTCGCACCCACCAATAATGCATTTTCCATCCTCTTTTGTACTGCATAGCTGATCTGAAGACGCAGAACGAACATTTTGGGCGAGGTCGCGGGCAACGGCGGGACTAAATTCTGGGTTGACTGTTTTGTTGATCCAGTAAAGCTGGCGTCGGCCGAGGTTCTCTAGGTCTGACCATTTCCAAGCTCTAGATCTAGAGATACTAGTACTGCCTAGAATAGGATTGAGTACCGGGTTAGCTTTAGATCAGGTCAACCGGTATGCAAGAGAGGAGGAAGAAGCGAGAGGGAGTATATGAGGAATATATATATATTACCATTTGCGCTGGCCCGCGGCATGAGCTCGGGGTTTGGGTTGGAAATATGTTGAATAGCACTCGCGGTCGTGGCTATCGAGGCTATAGCGAGCGATAATACGGGTGGAATCTTCATGTTTCGTTTAAATCAGTTCGTGCTTTCCAGAAGCCTCGACTGGATTATATATATCGAGTGGGGGTGGTCTAGTACTAGTTCCTAGAGTGGAGGGTGGATTCGAATTTTCCTTAAACAGTAAATTTGGAGTCCGGAAGGAATCAAGCGTGATGGCACAAGTAAAGCAGCGAGCCTTCAATTAATTGTTCCCCCGGAATTCCTGTGTAAATCCATAGGTTTCGCACCAACATACAAATCCAAGTAGACATGGCAACATCAGATTTCGATAACAATGTTGGTGGTACCATGGTTTAGTAGTTTCAAAATGCTGTGCCTGTCAGCATCAACACCTTTCATTGGGTTCCTTAGGGTACGCCCATGAGACCCACTCATGATAAACAACTTCGAAGCCTTTTTTTTTTTTTTTTTTTTTTTTTTTTGAACACACACAGGACATGTGTACTGCCCTGGTCTTAAGACTATATCGCGGATCATTGCAAAGCACCCTCAGAAACGTTAACCCATCGGGCCCGCGTTGTATGTTGGAATCGCCTAAATGGGCCACTCCATCGCCTAGTTTCACAACATGAGCTAACGTTGACAGGCCCGCAACTGCACAGGCATGACGCAAGAGATGCCATGTAAGTATATATGTATGTAGGGTGCGGTGGCTTCGATAACCCAACTTCCAAACCCAACATAGTAACAAATGACATGATAAAGTTGATACGGCGTATATGAATACCCGTCTAATAGCTCGTCGAGGTGGCTAGCCCCATATTAACATATTTCGCATTTCTATCTTGCTAGATGTCATGATGTCAAGAAACTGATACGTCATAGTTAATCCTCGAGATTAAGTTGATCCCATTCAATGCATTTACAATGTTTAGTTTCGCTAGGGCATCGAGGTCAATTTACCTTTATGAAGAAAGGTCCAATAGCACAAGATTTCACAAGCGCTATATTGTATTAGTAAAATTTAAAATGCGATCCATGGAAGAGATATATATGTATACAGAGTAAACGAAGGGGTACTGTATTAATGCACCACTAGTTATAATTATATAATTGTTCAAATCTTGGGCCAAATATACACCAACATGAAATTTACAACGTGAGCCGTCGAGTTTGGATTCTTGAATAGATAAATATATGTTCGTGGCTGCTAATGTCTTGCAAGTGTATATTTTCGTCGGGATATGATCTTTTTTGTCGCAATGGCGAATTGATTGGGCAGCGGTACGTCGACTTATATCGTAAATGAAATGCCGTGAATTCCTTTAAATGTTGCGGATAGATACGAAATAGTCTAGATACATCACGCCAAAGAAATTATCAATCGCAATGAAATAAAAATCCTAAACACTTTACTCGAGCCCTTTCATCACTCGAAAGCAGTCGTACGATCACTTCCCCGATATCCAATAACTTCTTGCCCAAAGCCAATTTGGATTCAAGAGGGGAGAGTGAAAAAACTGCACTTTTGTAAACCATTTGTAAACCATTGCGGCTGAGCTATCAAGCCCGGCCCGTGAAATCTAGCCGCATTCGGTAACATCCAACCATTCATTATAATTCTCCTGAATGGGGCTTCGAATGAACCATTTAAAAGAACCCTTTAAGCGTTACCAAGACTTTCTATTTACTCTTCCCTCTTGGATATATTCAAATAGATACTAGAAACATCTCCGGCCCTGCGCGCGCGCAGCCTACGACTCTAACTCGAGCTTACGGTACCTGGATGCGCATGCGCTAGGGGTCATCTCGCTGACCACAGCGACGAGGAACACAAAAGGACGAAAAACATCACCAGCCTGCGAAGGAGCCCGGTGGAGCCAGCTGGGGAAAAATGACACCCGAAATAGCAACTACCCACTTGGGCCGCAAAATGCTGGCCGAAAAACGCCGACACCAGCTGTTGTCCAACGGAACCCGTGGTTTCGCAGCTATGGACAGCGCGGACGTAACCATGGACATCGATGCGCTTGTGAAACGGACGCACGCGAGCCCCACGAGTCCCACAGAAACAGACTGGTGGTGGAAAAGAAGTTTGAGCCTGGGATTGCAACTTCAACAGAAGTCAACTAGTAAGAATTTACTTCACGTCAAAATTGTAAATTCTGTCGCATCACTGGAAAGATGGACGGATGTAATGGAGTATATTGAAAGCAATCCAATTGTATGCATATTTTTATTTCCGACCTCAAGCTTTGCCTGCAGATGGCCAGAACTAAGACAGGGATATCGAATGTACAGGCGACA
Source organism: Arthrobotrys musiformis (assembly GCA_036971715.1). Lineage (NCBI taxonomy): Eukaryota > Fungi > Ascomycota > Orbiliomycetes > Orbiliales > Orbiliaceae > Arthrobotrys > Arthrobotrys musiformis. The sequence continues at coordinate 4,673,988 of JAVHJL010000003.1, read as the reverse complement.
GGTTCCTCAGAAGGCAGACGCCAAAACCGTTTATTGTGCGTGCGCCCCATTTCCCTTACCAATTTTGCAACAAAACCAACGCAGAATTTCACAGAAAGCTGAATCGCGCAAAAAACATGGACTAATTCTTCTCAACAGTATCTTCAATACACCACGATCCGATATCCCAATTGCTTTCCTAAAATGGCTAGATGACTTCGAAAAGGCATGCATTGGGGCGAAGCATCTTAACCTCGATTCGTGGAAGATATTTGCAGATTTGATCAGATATCAACATCAGGCCTCATCATGGCACTTTGTTTGGAACCTCGACCCGGGAAAACACCACCGTTTTCTCATGACAAAGCAGCCTTCTGGCCCTCTTCGTATGTTCTATCCATCTTGATCTAGATAGTATATATATCTCAAATATATATCTAACCATCATACGAAAATATGCAAAGAGACCGCCTCCTTCGCTATCTCCATGACCGAACTCCTCCTCCTCTCCACCCGTCTCCCCACCCTCCGTCGCTCTGGCTTCACCTGGCGCCCCACCTGGCCAAGTCTGAACCTAGGTAACCGCAGCCCAGATCAGTCCGACCTCTCCTCCGACCACCGTCTCAAAATCAAATTCGCCCCGCGAGGCACCCCTGCCGAACTCCTGCTTTCCCTCGACTCCCAATTTCTCACCAAACGTCCCCTACTATACGTAAAGCACGTGGCGTTGGATATAGCATACGACCCTGTAACCGGGTGTATAGTCGATATTACGACATCGGATGTGGCCGATCACATTACTCTGCTGCCGTTGTTGTATAAACGCAATTTCCAACCGATAGATCTAGTGGTTCGTCTGTTCGACCAAGAGGTTGACAGATGGACTGCCTTCGTCAGGGCTTATGGATCACATATAAAAGCCCTCGTAAGTTCCTTCCCCGTATACCCCCTGAATCTTCCTCAAGGCATCTTACTAAACGCCTAATCTGCGCAGAGAACATACCTCTACGACAACCGAGTCCAAAAGGCAACAATAAACACCATCCTCGCCTCCCTAAAACTTGTCGACAGCCTACTACTAATTGCCCAAAACAACGTCGAAACAATCGACCAATTCCTCTCTGACGATGTCTATAATCAGAAACCCCACCTACCGTACTTCTGGATGTGGCGGCGGACTCCTCACTCATCAACATCCGGGGGCGGTTTTACAAGCAGTCCCAGTACGCGGGTAAACACCAGTAGCACGACGGAGTCGTCGGCCACATTAACCGCAGAGTCTTCATCTGCGGGCTTCACCGAAGGCTCATATTCATCCACAACAGCGACAGCAGGAGAGGTACTCCTAAAACAAGCCTGCCCACAACAATACAATGAACTCTTCCGGGATAAAGAATACTTCACACAAATACAAGATGTTCTAAAGGGCTGGGAAGGCGATTTGCGCGGTCAAATGCAATTGATCTTTAATCTCATCAGCATAGACGAGGCTTATAGATCTCGAGAACAGAACACCAGCTTGAAACGTCTTAGCTGGATTACCGTATGCCATCCCACCCCATCTCCAACCTCAAGTCCTACCGAATGCAAACCGCATGTTACTAACGAAATTTTGTGAAACACAGTTCATCTTCCTCCCAATGCTATTCATGTCCTCATTGTTCGGCATGAACATCAACCTCTTAGCCGATAATCCAGAGTGGTGGTGGTATCTAGTCTGGACCGTCCCCTGTCTCGTCCTTGTAATGCTATTTTGGTTCCTATACAGAATCTGGGATCAAAGAAGAATAGCAGAGGAGGAACTACCCTTCAAGATCGCTTGACGCTTCAAAACCAATACCGGCATCCATGGCCATTGTCTTCCCTCCCATCTTTTTATTTGTTCTCAAGCGATAATTCAGCGACAGCAGTTTGGCATTAACGAAAAGCATTTATTTTTGATCGGCATATTTTGGTGGCGTTTTGCCAGGGATTACCAATCACTCGATATACAACTTTCGCGGAGGTTGTAAAAACTAGTTGGTTTGCAATTGCATCTATCTATCTACCTATATATGTATCCTTACATCCGGCCCGCAGCGCGGCAATCATCTATATTCCCGCCTGTCCTATCATATTTGAAATATACACACATGTAATAAAAGACCTTCATAGAATATAAACCTCACTGGATTCGAGGCTATAAATCTCAATACCAATGAAGACCGTAGATCTTAGGACAAAGACTGTCCAATACTAAGCCACAGGCCATAGTTGTGTTGCAAGTCCCTATAGGCCTACGACGTTATGCATGGTCAATGACGATTATAAGCTGAGCTATAACACCGCTCTATATTAGACAAGTACACCGTCTGGCTTCGAGACTATATTAGAGTCTAGCTACTACAGCAAACCACAGTATAAAAACAAAATTTATAAAAGAGAAAAACAAACAAGAAAACTCTAGGAAAGTTCAACCCCCGAAAACGCCAGCCATGGAAACGAGCCCAAAAATGCTAAACCAGTATCCACAGCCATGCAAAACCCTCCGATAACGATTGCAGAAGCACTATCAAAGAAAGCGAAAAAGAGTGGAAACCCGCATGCACGCCCTCCTCTTCCCCACTCCCAGGAACAAATAAATACAAAGGGTACCTAGTCAAAGGTCCCCAGGTACCCCAAATAGGTCACCGTCTATGAGGCAAAAATCATGCTTCATATACCCCCGTCTACAAAACACCAAAAACAGAATCAAGGCACTCCAAACCCCCTTCCGTTTTCCAAAGCAACCCTCAACTTCTCCCTCATCTTCTTCCTCCCACTATACTCCGGTAGTAACAGCCGGCCAAAGCATGTCAAACTCGTGGGGACTCGTTCACTATCCCCCCCGTTCCTTTGGATCACAAACATGACGCTCGAAATCCCACTGACAGGGACACGATCGCTCGCTGTTACGAACTCGAGAAGCGCCCGCTTTTGATCATTGTCGTAGGTACGCACTATTGCCCAAAAGTCTTTGATACATCGATGGTTAGGATGGTATCCATCATCGTACTTGGCAGCCGCCTCAAGAGCCGCTATATCGATCTCCTTTGAGCCTTCAACGAGGTGTCGGAGGGTAATAGGATTAAATAACTAGATTACCATGGTAGTTAGAATCAGCCAGATAAGCAGCGGAAAATAAATAAGAAACATACGCTAAGACTCTTCCTATCCAACACCGCATGGAACCCTCTCTCGAAGGCCTCGAATTGCGGTCTGATGGACTTGTCCGTGAGCCAAAACACATAATCCTTCACATACTGCTCTCGATTTTCATTCGTCACCAGTTCAGATTCCTCGGTCTCAGGCTTCACGAACTTGTCGCTTGTGATCTTGACTGGAGAAGTTGAAGAAACACTTGACGTTTCCGCCGACGATATCGACTGCTGTTGTTTATGGTATGCTTTCCACGTAGCTGCGGCTTCGTCGTTTTCGTCGATGACAACGGCACTGCCTCGTCTAGAGGGTGAAACGGGAGGCGACTGCGAACCAGGTGTTAGGATTCCAGGCGTCATGATCCTTCGGGAAGACGTATCACTAGTAGACACCGAGTCTGTGACATCTGGAATGGTCTGCGCCTCTCTCCTTCGAACGGTATTCATCGCTGCCAGGAACTCTTGAGCTTCCTGACCAATTGGTGAAGACAAACTTGTCAACCGTAGTGGTACCGTGAGCCTAGGCACAGATACCGCAGGCCCGGCCGCCGCTTGGTCTATAAAGCCACGAAAATCCTGCGTAGTAAAGGACCGAGCTGGCAACCACACGTCCAAATTTGCCAAACTCGCGACTCGCTCCTTCTCAACCTTGATAGGTGCCCACCTATCTTCTCTTCCCACCTTCATCAAGTCCACACTATGCACTTCCCCGAGTGCCTCATATCCAAACTCATAGCTTCTTACGAAGATATCCCCGACATCACCATCCTCGTCCTTCCACTCCAGAAGCTTCTTCATGCCCTTCACCAATTCAGGCCACCCATCCCCCAAATCCTCCAACTCCACCTTCCACCCCAGTAGCTTCCTATACATCACCAGAGGAAAGCTCACAGGTAAAGTCACCCCATTGTAAACCGCCAAACCCACAAGTAGCCCCAACAGCTCGAACTTATGCATCGGCTCCAACGTCACAATCGAGAACCAACTCATCCGTGTTCTTTCATCCGACACAAAACATCCATACTCCCCCTTCGTAACCTCCTCCCATACCAACCTAAAATACTCCTGCTGTACGCCCCCATGATCCACACCTTCCTCTCCCACGTCTAGGAATCTGACTTTTAGTGGTCGTAGACATTCTCGTAGTTCCCGTCCCACAAGCTGGTTCAGCGTGTCCATTACAACAGAGCTGCGGTGCACCTCGAGGCACAGGTACATGTTCATGGCGATGTCGTAGCTTTGCATAATGAAATTTCGGAGCCAAGGTTTGAAGTTGTCCCCCCGTGTCACATTAGCCATCTGGTTTACAAATCGGTACATAGCGAGGGCGTCGTCATACGCTGCCGACATACGATGGAAGTTGATTGATCGGAAAAACTTGACCAAGGCAGATGGTGGGAGCAAGAAGGCGTGATTTAAGAGATGCGGGGGTTCCAATGGCCGTGGAGGTGGTGAAGTTTCTGTTGAAGGCGTATCCAGGAAAGTGGGGGTTGTATTGGCTTTGGGTTTTTTCAAGTACCACTTAACAGGCATGTTCTTATACTCTAGCCGATCAGCTAGAACCTGGTTATGAAAGTAAGATTCTTCAAGCCCTAAAGCCTCGTGATCCTCATCTACAATGTCGTTAGTGATATCCTCTTGAGGGGGTAAATCGATGGTCAACTCACACAAAAACCTCAAAAAAGCAATACTGGCGTCTACGACCCCGCCAGTTCGAGGCCGCTCCCCGCCATCCCACTCACTCAGCATAACCGCCCTCATCCACTCCATCACACAAACCACTAATCCCCATCCACCTTTGCCAACCCCGGAATCTATGACTTCGCCAGCTAATTCTCTGCCCAACTCCCTCTCCAACTTCTCAATCCTACCGCTCTTCTCGGCTTTTGCATATCCTAGCAAATACTCTTTAAGAACTTCTTTAACAGAACCCTCAAAAAGCCCAAAGGCAGACCAACATCTTGCAAATCGCTTTGCTAGTCTCATCGCCCCGTCATCTTCGAATGATATATCCAAGGATACGCAGCCTCTGCTTCTCTCCCTTCTGCATCTTTCCCAAGCTTCGGGTGTCTTGACAGGGCATGCAGCGGTAAGAACATGGAGGGCGATGGTAAACACTTTCGCCGCAACCTCGGCCCCGTATTTGGAGGGATTCACAACTCTTCTCCTCTCCTTTCCGACCTCCACTTCCTCAACCGTCGGGAACAAATCCCCAAGCGCTTTCCACAAAGCGCCCACTATTTCTCCACCGAAGCCCCGGTCAAATAGCATTTTCATACTGTGCGACACTGAAACCCCTTTCTCAGCTTTCGTATCTCCGGGAAAGCAGTTGGCTAGGGTTTCAGGGCGGCTAAACACATAGTGACAGCTTTGCCGTAGGAACCCTTCTGCTTCTCGTTTCCCAGAGTTGGAAGCAGAGGGATCGTCCAGCATACCGATCAAAGCGGATACGATATCCACCGTAAAGTGTGTAACCGCCTGGGGTATGGGTGTTGCATTCTTCGTATACCCAGCCGTCGTAGCCGAGGTATTGCTCCTCTCATCGATAGCAGATGGTTTCGCCGATCGAGTCGGCGTCGTATCTAAAGATCTTCTCTGCGCAATATCGCGGGCACTGTGGCGGTGCACGTGTTGTGGCTGCGGGGGTTGAAGATCGTTAACATCCGGGGTGAAAAACGTGTTTTTAGGGGAGGTAAGGTACGAGGAAAGGTCGTGGGAGAGTTTCCGGCGAGAGGATTTGGTGGGTTGAGGTGACCAAGATTGATGGGTCGGTGGGGTGGAAACTTGGTACATTGGGCGGATGAGATGTGGTGCGGTCCTATCCCTATCTATCGCCGGGTGATTCGGAGCCGGAGTTGTGGGGGTGTAACCATCGCCGGCATTCGTGGATTTCAGCGGAGTGCTCGGCACTTGGTCTTTCTTCGTTTCTGAGTCCAAACGTGCGGGTTCAGATGATATCCTCTTGTGCCTCTCTAAGACCTCACTTTTGACTTTTGGGGCTCTTCCCTCCTCATCCTCCTGTCTCTCCTCATCCTCATCCTCCTCGACCATCGCATCCATCATATCTCTAGGCGGGGGAAGAACACTCATCTCCAAACCTCTGACAGCCGTTGTATTAAACAAACCCTGCATAAAGCTTTTAGGATCCCTTGCGCCCAAATCCATTTTCGGCCTCCCACCCGCCGGTGGAGCGGCAAGGTCGAGCTCCTTTCTAACATCCCCCGCCAAACCGGGACATAGAGATCGATAAGGCTCATCCGCCGTTGCGAGCTGACATGCTATAATCCTTGCACTTAGCGGCGTGAATTCACGTTTGCTCGCTGACGAGCCACCGGCTGTAGCATCTTTTCTCGCATGAAGCTGTCGTCGAGCTGTAGCGCATGTGGGTGTTGTACAGACTGGTCGGTTGCATCCGTAGAGAAGCTGCTGCATATATTTCTTGACCAGAACATTGAATTCCCGGTGTCGTCGGGCTTGTGAAAATGACGATATGGATGACGGATCTCGGAGGGTAGTTGTATTCTTAACGATTAAAGGCGGTGCGTGGGATGGAAGTGTCGAGAAGTTGTAAGAACCAGACTTGCGAGGTCGTGGTGTCGCTTTCGTATCATTAGGGGCAAACATCGCGGAGGTCAGCCCAAGTCTATAACGGTAATTCGGAGATCAATATCATAAGAATGTTTCGTATCGGTGGAATATATTTAAGTAGTAGGTATCTTCGGAATTTAATCGGCCGTCCGGACGAAGCGAAACTCAAGCGTGGAGAGTGGTAGAGGCTCTGCTGAAGTGGGTAGGAAGTTTTGTATCGAATTGCTCCGGAATCTATCGCATGATTCAAGGAAAATAATTTAAGGAGCCGCGTCTATTCCAGCTAGACCTTCAGGCTGCCGGAGCAAATAGCGAGAGTCGTAAGATAATGGTAACGTAACCAACGAAGTAGCTTGAATGCCGACGTCCCAGGGTGAGTTGCAGTGAATATGTGTAAACGATGGTGAAACGGCCGTGTATGTGGAGGATGAAGGCCTGGAAGTGAATGAATGCCCTTGCGGCTGGTCCGGGTGCCAGGGAATGGCTTTAGGGATGATGTCAAGGGTCCCGGCTCCGCTGACAAATCGGGCTACAGCTTCCGGCGCCCACTTTTGGGGGTATATATACAGTATCTCGTCGTTTGTCTAGGTGGGAGAGAAGCTGACGATGTCGACGATGTCGTGCAACGGGTACCTGCGAAACGAGAGAAGGTCGAGATGTTCCGAAGCTGCAATGTTGGTTTTTGTTTTTGGTGAGATGGACAGGCCATGTCATGCCATGCCATGTGCCATGTCGAAGTTGGTTTTGGTTGGTTTTGGTTGGGTCGAAAACGGCCACATGGAAAGCCCGCGAAACAACGCACTTCGTCTGGCCTCCATGGCCTCCATGGCATCCACAGCCCCCATGCATAGGTATATATTTACATCCGATTACGGAGCGGGACTGGGTCTATAGAAGGGTGTCCCCGAGAACATGCGTGGACGACACGAGGCAAGCCTTAATTTGATCTCTTTGTTTTTTTATTTTATTTCAAATGAATTGAATTGAATTTGAGCGTGCACAGTCGCACTGGTCTAGGCTACTACGGAACATAGTAGTTATCTCACAGAAATGTATGTACGAAACACCGAAAAAACGCCAGTCCATGTGCAAGGAAAAAATAAAACGGAGAGGGACAGTGTTTGCAATGCGAGGGAGAGATGAGAATGTGGGGAGTGAAGCAGAAGATCAGTTGGGAGAAGTTTGAGGATCAGGAATGATAATCATTCGAGGCACCAGTGCCCTGTTCGGCGTGTCCTATATGTGGCTATCAGAGCATCGCGGCGTAGGGTTGTAACAGTAGAATGAAACAAGAAGAAAAAAACAAGAAAGAACAAAATGAAGAAAAGCAGTTCCATCACGATCCATGCCGATGACGAGAAGGGAGCTCTGAGGTGGGAAGAACAAAAAGACAAAAGGAAAAAACAGAGAAGAAAGAGCCCATACCGCTTATTCGTAGTTTTAATTGCATGTTGAACAAAGGAAACCCAGGAAAATATACGGAAAAGGTGAGGAAAAGAGCTGGACGGTAAGGTTGATTAAAAGTAAGGAAAAGGGAAAAAAGGACACAAGCCGAATCAGGACAACCCTATTATTTGGAAATCTTGCGATTTTGTCGGACGTATTCGACAAAGGAGGGCATTGAGTTGTTGCGAATACGATTGGTAGTATTGTCAGGTTTGTCGAAGAAGCTGGGAAGAAGGATTGGGGCCCTCCTTTCAAGTTTGGCGGCAGCTTCATCGTCAAACTCTTTCTTTTGATTCACAAGTTTTTGAAGAACGAGGTCGTCGGCTTCTGCTTTGACAATGAGGGTAGATCCTTCCGAACGTGGGCCACAGATGATTTTGTCGAGTTGAACTTCGCGTGTTTCAGGGGTGTATTCGGACCAAAGATTGAGGTAGCGGCGATTCTTATACTAATCGGACTCGCGGTGCACCAAAGATGGATTTCCCTGATGATCAAAGTCGGAACTGAAAAAGTACTCGTGCTCGCACGCCTTCTTGGCAGAGATGCGACCGACGGGATCGTATACGAGAGTTTGCTCAAGAAGGTCAAGGCCGGCTTCGTCCAAGCCCTTGACTTGCGTGGCAAGATCTTTACGATCCCATTGTGGGAAAGTTGTTTTGTAGTCTGGGAGGGCAGAGACACCGGGCCAGGTGGAATCATCTGGGGTCCCAAGGATACTAGGGAGAAAGATTACATTAGCATATGAAGTAGTGTAGACCGGTGATTAGGTGAAAGAGTTGTCATACCTAAAGATCTTAAAGATTTCGTCAATTTCCGAGTCACCGGGGAAGAGAGGGCGGCGGGTGACCATCTCGGCGAAGATGCATCCAATGGACCAAGTGTCAATCCCAGTGGAGTATTGCTTGCTACCCAATAGAATTTCCGGGGCACGGTACCACAAGGTAACAACCTAAAGCCAATCAGATCGATATTCGAAAACGAAAGAGTTGTTTTGGAGGGAGAGTACTTACTTCATGAGTATAGGTGCGAAGGGGAACGCCAAAGGCACGGGCCAATCCAAAGTCGGCGAGCTTGAGATTTAGATTGCTGTCAATCAAAAGATTCTGGGGTTTGAGATCTCGGTGAAGAATGCGGCGGCCATGGCAGAATTTGACACCGGAGCATAGTTGAGACATGAACTTCTTGACGAGAACGGGGTCGAGTGGAACACCCTTCGGGACAGTCTCCATATACTTCTTTAAATCCATGTCAAGGAACTCGAAGACAAGATAAAGCTTATGACCATCGGCGTGAACAATGTTATGTAGACGCACAATGTTTTCATTTGTGTTCAGTTCCTTGAGCAAGGAGATCTCGCGAATAGCGGTAGATGGGACACCTTCGTCTTCCTGCTCAAGGCGGATCTTCTTGAGGGCGACAAAGCGGCCCCCATGGCGAAGATCACGAGCCTTATAGACGACACCGTAGGTTCCTAGCCAGGAATATCAGTACACCCTTTTAATAACTTAAAAACAGATATATACATATATATACATTTGATTATGCATATACATAAATATACACAATTGGGTATTGGAGGGTTGACTGACCTTCACCTATTTTGTCAATTCGTTCGTAGTTCTCCATGGCTGTCCAAGTAGAGGAGACTGAGGAGGATCTCTGGTGGACTGAAGCTTGTGGTAGAACCTGTGCCTGCAGTTGGGCCTGTGGTTGGGCCTGTAGTTGGGGTGGAGGCTGAGGTGGGTTATTATAGTAGCTGCCTGGTGGTTGGAAGTCAGCGGGTTGGTAGATAACAGGCGGCTGGAAATCAGCAGGTGGCATAATGAGTGCACCACGGTGGTTGTAAAGGACATTTCCAGGGGCAGAATGATGGTTCAAAACCAATTGAGCTCCGTTAAACGAAGCCATCGAGTGTCTGCGAGGACCCATCATTGGGTGGCCACGATTGGCAGCCAGCTGAGGAGCTGCAGCACCCAGGGGAGCACCGACCGGGGGGCCAATGTTAAGATTCAGATTCATTGGCAAAGCCATGGGATGCTGTCCATGCCCGGAGGGGTACTGCGGCTCAACAGCAGCACGCTGTTGAGCAGCTAGCAATGCAGCACGATTGGCAGCTTGCCTAGCGGGGTCTGGAGCAACGTGCTGGATGGACTGTTGGACATGCTGAGGCAAGTACGGATGGTTGATACGAGGCTGGCGAGGGAGCTGGTTAGGCCACCCGCCACGCCCACCACCACCGCCGGCGGTACCACCTCGGCGTCCGAACATTTTCTTTTGGCACAGGAAAGGGTAAAAAAGGAGGTAAAGGTCAAACTGGGCAAGGGAGAACGGGGGGAGGGAAGTGCTCCGGGATAATCCGATGAAGCTGGAGATGACGGGTGAAGGGTGAATGGTGATGAGGTGGATGGCGATGAGGTTGGTGATGAGGGAAGTGGCGTGTTGGGAAGCAAGGGCAGTTATGGCCGAGTGCTGAGGGTAGACGTAGGCGCTTCAAGTAGGCGCTTCAGGGAATAGCAAGCAATTGCAGGGGAGATGGTAAATAGAAGAGACGCTGCTGAGAGAAGAACGGAGACACATAACATGATATCGACGTAACATGGCAGCCGCGTTGAACGAGGCCTTGGGGAATCGCAGAATGACGATGGTAATATAAATAATGGTGCACTTATTCTTTATGCCAGCATTTGCTTCTGAGATCGCCTGGAGAGCAGCGATAGCAGTAAAACAGAGCAGCATATTGACAAAATATGATAAAGCGGTCGAATATAGGAAGAATATACGGGGAGACACTCACAGTTGGTGGAAAGAATAGAGAATATGAGCGAACGAGGTTATGTTGCGTTGATGCTGTTGGATTTCCAAGCTTGGACCACCACGAAGCCGGCCAATTAAAAAGCTGGCAGAGCAGGCCTGTCTGTCTGTCTCTGTCGACTCTGCAGCTTGGAAGAAAGATTGATTGACTGTAGGCAAAGAGAGAAAGAGAGGGAGAGAGGGAGAGAAGAAGGAGGAGAGAGCCAATCTCAAGATATATCGATCAGGCAGCACTGGCAGTCAGTCGTTCAAGTGTATATGGAATGGAATTGTCTGTGAGAGCGTGTTTCGCCAATTGCTACGAAGGAAGGAAGGAAGGAAAGAAGGAAGAAGCGGTGGAGCGTATGTCGTCGAGTAGAGCTGGCCTGGCTTGAGCTGAGCTGAGCTGAGCCGAGGGAAGTGGGGGATTATAACCGCGTCGTAGTGATTGAAGCTTGAAGATTGAAGATTGAAGATTGGAGATTGGAGATTGGAGGTTGGAGCTACGTTGGACGTTGTGTGTGTGTGTGGGTGGAGAAGACTTGGAGGGACGAGAGCTCTTGTTCTTCTTGTTCATGTTCTTTGTGGGCATCGCAACACTCCAAACAAATAAACACCACAACAATCCACAATTGACAACCACCATTCCTCATATAATATAATATAGGCATCGCACCTGTCTTGACTCGAGCAAGCTGCTCGGGCAAGTATTTAAGTACTTAGGTATATCAAGGTACCCGTCTTACGGAATCTTACTAACGGAGATACTCGCAGATACTTCAATCCGTTTTTTATTGACGGATGCAACGAGAGTCAATGAGGGGCACGTTACGCCACGCGCGCCGCCCAAGAACAGAACAAACCATGTTTGCCATGCCCTTGTCCCGCCCGGCCTGGGAAGAATCATCAGCATGCAAACACACAGGACATAGGATGAAATCAATTTTGCACTCAGGCCACCTGCGGCCACATTTTCTCACCATCCTCCGACATCATCACATATGTGCACATACATATACCTGAAGATTTAAAAGGTCAAAGGAACGGTATCATGAAACTGGGCGTTTTCTTGGTATATAAGGCATTTTAATCGGATTTACAATACCATGCCGAAGGACGTTACCCTTGAGGCCCATGCGACAGCACCCAGGTCTGTTCGGGATCTCCAGAAGTACTATCAAAAGCTACCCGTCGCATTCATACCCGACACCACGCCTCACATTCTCGACTTCCGGAACCTCGATTCGGCAGCAATAGATGCGAACAGCTCGCTGAAAATTATTGAGACAATATCCCCGGAGAAATTAGCTGAGGTTTATCAACAGTTTCTCGAAGGGCAGGTGGATCCGACAACGTTGGATCCAGTCAACGTATATGAACACACATCCCTCCCAGGTAGCAATTCCCACCATCTTAATTATTATTTTTGTTTCCTAATTGAAGACCTCTAGGTCTACGCATACTCCCATCTCTTCTACCGATACAAGTGCAGGAAACTCTTCTCTCGAAATTACTTCTCAGAGATCTTTCGAACCAAGAGCATCTCACTAACGTCCACCTCCACTACAATGTCCCGTACCCTGACACGGGTAAATCCTTCTTTGATCTCCCCGAATCCACTATATTTTCACCAAAAGACCCGGACCTACATAAACCGTTAGGTGTGGTGGAAATTCTCGAGAAGAAACTACGGTGGATGACATTGGGAGGACAGTACAATTGGACCACAAAGGAGTATCCGGATGGACCACCCGTTCGGTTTCCACAGGATGTTCGGAATCTAGTTCACGGAATTGTATGGCACCCCTCCTTCCTTCATCTGTGAATCTCAGGAGGCGACTAACAATACAAAAGTTCCCATCTGTCGAACCGGAGGCTGCCATCTGCAATACATACTCTCCCGGCGATACCCTGTCCACCCATAGAGATGTCAGCGAGGAGGCGGACAAAGACCTCGTTTCAATCAGTGTTGGATGTGAGGCTCTATTCTTGATATCCCTCTCCCCCGAGTCTCAGGAGGAAAATGCGGTGTCACCCACCATTGTCACACCTCCAAAACCGCAATCCCACAAGCACAAGAAGAAGAATAAGGGCAAAGAACCACCACCTCCACCTCCACCACTTGACGACCACACCCTTATAATCAGAATTCGCTCAGGAGATGCAGTAGTAATGGGAGGCCAATCACGATGGGCATGGCATGGCGTCCCCAAAGTCATCGGAGACACCTGTCCCGAGGAGCTCACTCAATGGCCAAACTTGTACGACCGTCAAAGCTCAGATAACGCAGATACAATCGATTGGGCTGGTTGGATGAAGCGAAAGCGGGTCAACTTAAACATCCGTCAAATGTACGATTCTAGCAACCCAAATTGAACTAAAAAAGAAGCTTTTGTTGTCTCCCTCCGTCGGCCACATCCCAGGGCACCCAACCGCGCAATGGCAGACCGCATGAGTCACGATAGGGGGAAGGGAGAGTTGAAAGGAAGAAATAATCCGCCCCACTAGATTGGTTCCTGGGAATACTACAGCAAACGGCATCTGCAGCGCCAATCTCGATGTACAGCACATGCACGAAGATACAGGCGAGGGGGCAAGCAAGCCTGTGCCAAGCTGCGGGTCGGCAGCCCGTGGAATCCACACTAATCCGCATTCTGACTGGTACTCGCGATGATTGTGTGAATCTGCCGTTCAATTCGCAGCTCAATCGATCGATCGACCACGCCAGGAAATGGGTTCGTTTCCTATTAAAACCCGTTGGCCAGACCGGCAGGCCCTGGCCAGGTCCTAGTTCGGCTCTCCGTTTCCACGGAAAGACAATCGGCGACAGGTCGAAACTCAGTATCCTATCCAACGTACAAATAGCCTTAATATCTCTCTCCCACTCCTTTCCCCCCTCCTCTCCCCTACAAAACATTCAATTCTATAGCTATCTGCTATCAGTCTAGTAAACCTCAAACCTCGCGATGCCGCCACGCCTGCTCCATCTCGTCCGTAAGTCCTCTCTCCCTCTCTCTCGATACGATATCTTATCGATTAGGATCAAGTCTGATATGACATCACAACACATGCAGGCCACGCCCAGGGCCACCACAACGTCAACTGGCAACACTACCTTCGCGATCCAGCCCTCACTGACCTTGGGCACTCGCAATGTCAACGTCTCGCTTCCACTTTCCCTCACCATAGCTCCATAACCCATGTAGTCTGCTCTCCCTTAAAGCGCACCATCCAAACCACCCTCGAATCCTTCCACCCAACCATCGCCCGTCTCGTCTCGCAAGACAAGGACTTCAAAATCCGAGCGAACCCTTATTTCCAGGAAAACGGGGAATGGGAATGCGATATCGGTTCCACCATCCCAGAAATCCAAGAATTCCTATCAAACTTCGTAGATGACGCCGCGAAGGAAAACGATGTCGTAATCCGGGGTTACGAACACCAGTCCTGTCTAGACTTCTCCCTGGTCGAGAAATCAAGCCCGGAATGGCCGGAAAAGAAAAGGATCTTTGCTGCGAAAAATGTAGAGAAGCGCGGGGCGTACGCCCGAGATTACCTTTTTGACAATTACACCGAGAAGGATGAGGTGGTTATTGTTAGCCACGGTGGGTATTTACACGTCCTTACCGAGGATTGGGATAGCTACGATGACATGAAGGGCACCGGATGGGAAAACACAGAGCGGAGGAGCTTTGTGGTGAAGAAGAATGATGCGGGTAAGGTAGTTCTGGAAGAAACGGAGGAGAGTATAAAGAATAGATCATTGGTTCATACGGTGGATACCGATAGCGGTACGGAGAGGAGGGAGACGGAGATTGCAGGCCATCATCATCTTCAAACTGAAGTGAAGGCTTAGTAGGTTGGGATTATAAAGGCTTTAAGAGACCTTGACTGTATCCTTTTCGGCGTCATAGACGACCCTTTCACTACGTTACATGTTATGGATATCGAGAACTAGCGATAGAGGAGAACTTGATTGTATACATTAATAAAACGATTCTTCAGCTCCCAGCAGTTTTCAGTGAATATATCCATTGATTCGACTCCTACAACTAACAAGAGACCGGGTAGAGCTGGTCTCGTTCTCAGCCTTACCCAGGGTGGTCTAACTGAAGGGGTCTCCAATCGACGCATGAATTGCATCCCTACCAACTGCATTTCATTCTTGCTAGCTAAGACATGTATATTTTACAAGACGAAGCGCCAGCGTTAACAGCTTATGGGACTATTGATCCTTATCCCATCCAATCCCAAGACTACGGATCATAGCCACAATAATTCCGCCTAAAGCCCGCTTCTAGAAAAATACATAGTGCCAGAAACACCCGCTACAATACGAAAGAGGGATTCGCTCAGCCTCTCGTCTCCCGATGCGAGCATGTCGTCTCGCCGCTACCATTACCTCGCTGTTAATGGGCTATGCATACTGCGTTTATATCCCATTGATGCTGTGGTAAATATCACATGGCCTCGATTCTCCCCTCCGCCGATGCAGACGTCTTCGTTTATATGAATAGTCCTCTCCTGCCAATTGGACTTTTCGGCGTTATATATCAAGTATTTAATACGAGCGAGGCCAAGGGAGATATTATAGCCTACATTATCTTACCGACATTAGTATGAAATCTTCCTAGACACCGAAGCCTTGTTGTTTGATATATACTGGGGTTTCTAGGTAATTGTTTAATTAACACTGAGAAAGTGGAAATTTTAAAATGAAAAAATTGCGCCCAAATCGTACAACCCCGGGTGGGCTGGGTACGAGACAAATCTAGATCTTTGATTTTGGTCTGTGCCACCGCATTTCTCGGGGCTACCTCCTCCTACCATGCCAAATACTGACCCCATGCAAACTTATAATTTAAACTAGCTCGTTGTTTGATGCCGGTGGAGAAACATGGCATTATAGGTATAACTTAGTACCTCTTAGGTAGGTACGTTTTTATCATCGCTATATATATAGCTATATGTCATATGTATCGTTCCTATGTGTATTTAGTGGAGGTCCCCATAAACCCTCCCGGCAACCGACTATCTATAGCTGCATAACAACGACTTTATAATGGAAGCATACTAGCATATCTTGTTTCCGTTTCGTCAAGTTTATCTATACTATACGCTTTCGAAAAAACTCGTTAGGATCTAGTATATAATTGATATGTATATATGGCTACCCCACCCCAGAGTTTTCGATAATTATCAATATATTTAACTTCTATTTGTTTGTTATATTATCATGCAAGCTGTAGGTTGTCCTTTTGGTTATATATCTAGATTCATTCAATGCGTTAACGTTTGAGTTAATTCGTGTTTTGAGAAGGTAGTGGTCGTTACGTGGATCCGAAAATTAGACTGTACAAGTGTGTCTCATTGGAGAGACGGCCGTCGTACTAGGCCGCTTTCCATATGATGGACTTATAGATCTATAGATAACGGCTACGGGGTCGACAATCGCGCACAAGTACTACAATGGTTAACACTGAAACCGAGACTAATATTATAACATGCTTCAACCCAACCCAAGACTAACTTCAACCCATGTTGTACAGTCTGTGCTGTGTATATATATGATTCCTCGTCTTCTTTTTTTTCCTTTTTGCGGCTTCCTTGTACCATACAGCTGCGCAGGTACGTATATATATAGCGGAATACACCGCTAGTTATAGTTTGGGTATAGCTGGGAACGAGACCAGGGTATATATAGGTGAGGTGGATGCGTTAGGTATTATAGATCATCTAGATCAGCCAGATACGTCCCACCAGGTAGGTATTTAGATCTGTGGATCCATGGAAATATCGTGAAAGTTCATTCTTTTTAGCAGGCATATATATGCGCATGCGCGTATATGCGTGCAGGAACGTGCTTTGGCAATAGTATGCATGGAAGACCGAAGAATAATTAATCTTGCTAAATGTGGAGTAAATTAATTTGCAAAGGGTAAAACTCTCGAGAAAAGTGAGAGCGAGACAAATGTACAAAATGAACGGATTTGGAGCTTCCGTCTTGTCTCGAACCCAGGCCCTGGTGGTGCTGCGCAGGAGACAAGCTTCCGTCGTGAAAGCACATATACCGTGTGTTGGATAAACTAATAGTGATAATATATTGATATAATACTTGATCATGGACGGTGTCTCTAAAGCAAATGCTGGATTGGGCTCGATCAAAGCCGTGAATGTTCCAATTCTGTCGATTTGTATACTAAATACCGGTGCGCTTATTTGTCTCGTCGCCAAGCGCTTATGGAGGTCGGCTCTCAACTTCGCAACAATAAAGTCGCCTTCAATGGAGACGTAGGAGAGCTTGAGCCGGCGCCCGCAAAGCCCCATGTACTAAACGTTATAAACTGCAGTACTGCCTAGGTCTCTGGTACCCGTGTACCTCATATAAAAAGCCTAAATCTTTTATCAGGAACCTCCAAAGCTGGGTCTCGCTCGATTTTCTGGAATTTTCCTCGGAAGCACATGGCCTGCCAGCTCAATTTGGGAATATTGAATTTCGAATATTTCAGAAGGCCGAATTCGCGAAGCTATGTCGATATGTCTAGGTACCTATAGTAGCTTTTAAAGATAGACCAGGCCAGAATTAACTAAGCCTTGGTGATTTAGCCATGTGGTCCTAGCCAGCCGGTTTGGGCCCAGTAACGGCGCCGATAGGTCAACGTTATACCTAATACCAAAACTTTCTCCGGCTCACATGTGCACACGGGTCAGCAACGCAGGACACTCCATAGAGTGTTACATCATTGTGGTTTTCTCGAGTCTGGCCTTCAACCTAGCTAAATCAATTCTGGGTCTATTTTGTCAAATATTCGATGCCGTAAATATCCAGTCTGTTAGCTCAGTGGTTGGAGTGGTAGCTCAGCGGTAGAGCAGGAGATTGCAGTTAAATCCAATATCTCAAGGTCCCGTGTTCAATCCACGGTCGCTCCTTTTTCGTATTTTTTTGTCGCTTGATAAGGAAAGGGCACGGGCAACACACGGCGTGGTGATCGCTTCAAGTCCTGGTGACTCGTTGTCGATTCAGAAAGTGTAGTCTAGCTGCGATTGTTGCTTTTTATCTTTTTACATACCTATGTGGCCGTCAGGTCCCTCTTCCTTTTCAGCAAGTAGGCAAGTAGGTAGTTGTTGAGATGTCAAGAAGTTTAGCAGCAAAGGTTGCGAAGAGCAGTTCGATGGTGGGAAAATGCCATGCTGTGGCGCCATCTGTGTGGTATTTCGCGACATCCAACACATTACCCGGGTAAACTAGCTTGCAATCAGGGTAGCGTGTATAGTCTCGCGGCCAGCAGTTGGGGGTTGTAAAGATTCCGCAGTGTTCGGCTGATCAAAGGGCCGTAGAAGTGGGACAGCAGTTTCTACAAGATTCGTTCCGAGTGGCAGGGCGCTCAAGTTACAGTGAGGCCATGTATTTTACTAGACTCCCTCCCGACAATATCCTTCTATAATGTCTTTGGTCACACCCAAATATACTAGTACGAGACTGCCCCGTGGGCCTGTGACGTCGATCTAAGTAAATACATAGACCCTTATCGTATACAAGCACTTATCTGTTGATTATGCTGTCTCCGAGCATGCCTATCCTAGTAAGTTGCCCGTTTCCGCCATTAATTTATGGCACAGATTGCGGGATGGATCGAACGGACGTGCGACCAACCTGCAGACGCCGCACGCCAGCCAGATCTTCCAAATATTTCCTTTAAATTCACAGAAGGGGCATGCTATATACTTGCACAAGAGAATCCGTGAGAAGCTTTCCGCACGTTCCATATTTCCCAGCTTATTTTAGTGAAGCGATCCTCACGCATATCAGAACTTTCCCTAGATACCTGTAAATGCAAAAATATATAAACATGCCCAGTCCCCTCAAACTGCTTGACTGGAATCCTTTCCTTTTCATCAGCCTCCCTTATTTTAGAAACCTTATGCTATAGTCGGTTCTTTCCATTTAGAACCCATCGGCCACCCCGTCCTGCCAAGAATACCGACATATGGGTAGATTATCTACATAGAGTAATCACGACGAAATATATGAAGCCTCCAGTTCTGATAGCAGAATCACCATTCCAATCAGCATTCAAGACCATCAATCACAGTTCTCATCGGCCTCGGAAATGTGGATGCATACGTTATGGGCCCCTGGAGACAGTGAATACTATCTACACATTATCGCCTAAATAAAGAAGGCTCAGAATGGACTCGTACCCAGACGTCACAAAGGGATACCTCGTCGGAACGAGAACTTCCTACCGAGAAGCATACGATCTACCAAACGCCCCAACAACATTTGGTTTACGAGATCGAAATTTAAAACGATCTAGACAGAAACGGACGTCCGAACTTATGGACACTTTTCGTTATCGAACTTACCTTTATCGGCAACCTAAGACGACAAATGCATCCCCGTCTAAGGTACTAGAACTCTCGGGATACTATGTATTGGTTTTCTAGATTACTGATTTCCATACTAGCCATAGCACACCCCACACACCCCACCGAAGGCGAAGCAGCATGATCGGAGGGAAAGGCCTCCCACACGTACATATATAAATACGGGGAAATGAAGCCAGGTCCCAGAACGCACACCAGCGTTGAATTCATGGCTAGCGGTAACCGCCAACCAAGTCTGGGGCCTATTCCCCTTGAGAAAAAAGGGCTTGACACCAAGCGGACGGGGCATTACCCCAGCGTACCCTTTACTGCTTCCGAGCTGCTATATTCGTAGCGTATATATCCCGGATAAATATAGACACCCGTCTCCGACTTGTTGGAGTATATCTGACCCGGTTCGGACGGGCGCGCCGGACTTTGAGTGGGAAAGAGCGAGGATCTCCTCGTATAGAAGTTCTTCCTCAATCCAAGGACCACGCATTGATATCGCGACGGAAAACATTCTCAACTGAGTTGAAATTGTTCATACATGCACAGATTGGCTAGCCTCAACGTCGCCAATCGAGTATGCGAGAAATAGTACCGCCAGCTCACAACAGCTAGCCCACGTCGCTCGGAGCATCCTTCATCTCCCGATACGAAATTGAAATCCGAAATGCTAACCCCGGGATTTTATGGATATTCATCAATAACGACGCCTGTGAAATTATGGCTCCCGGACACGGATATCAGCATTCAGCGGAGCTGGCAACCCGGGTGGCCAAGGTATTGTTGAGCAATCACACCCCTCCTTGTGACACCAAGGGGTATAACCACTTTTTATGCAACCATCGAATGAAACTACGGGGGTTATTTTGCAAATTTGGCCTATTAAATTAAGATAAGCCAAGGTGTATTACTTCTTTGAGATGCATTCGGTGTACCGAGCTTTGATTACGATCAATACATACTCCATTCGAGGAGTTCAATCTTCACGCTCAAACACCACCCGGAGCCCGATACTATCTAGCCGTCGGACGCCTGAAATATGATTCAGAGGGAATCGTCCCATATTCTAAAATGCTTAAGGAGGATGCGGGAGGTCTATAACTTGGGATTTTTATATTTCCCACAAAACTAGTTTCCGGTTGATATCGAGATTATCGATATCTCACGAGCTGGATGTCTATAATATGCTTTGCCTGACCTGGGGGTCGGCTGTGAGTTGGCACCAAAGGCTGATACCAACGAGGACCACACGGTTGGTTGATCATTGATAGCATATTCTATACCATCTTCGGAAATTGCATGGTACGAAATATTAGCGCGTGCGCGGCTTACCCTAGCTACAAAATTATGGATATAACCCGCTTTATCGGGAGTATGGTACGAAACTGCAGGTACGTGCAGTTCAAAAATAGATGTATGTAGAGGGATCCAGGCTAACTATTATATTTTTACTATAGGTTGAAGGACTCGATACCCGTTGGAAGGAACTTGGGATTTATAAATTCCATGGCGTGTACATGTACTTATCTAGTTTTAGTTCATTCCGCTATCTATAGCTAACTAGTTAGGACTTGAGAGTTCTTGTATGAGTATTAAATGGCACGCACGCACACATAAATATTAACTATAAACATCCGCTCATAGATTCTGCCCCAAGAGCGCCTGGCCTTGAGGCTAGATTGATAAATAGGTACAGAATCTCGATGCATGCCTTTGTGGCTATGTATCTTCTACAGTATTGGGAATATGATATCGTGTCTCGTATCGGTATCTTGTAAAGAGTAAATAATAGAATAAAATAAGGTCGTTAATGAGGGTATAAGTAT
Source organism: Arthrobotrys musiformis (assembly GCA_036971715.1). Lineage (NCBI taxonomy): Eukaryota > Fungi > Ascomycota > Orbiliomycetes > Orbiliales > Orbiliaceae > Arthrobotrys > Arthrobotrys musiformis. The sequence continues at coordinate 4,652,807 of JAVHJL010000003.1, read as the reverse complement.
AATTCACAGGGACAGGCATTCCGTCACAAAAATAAAACACAAGAACAAAAGAAAGCCGAACCAGAAAATAAATCCCACCGTAACCAGTTAAACACCATAATGCCGTCCCAGATAATAGAGAAATGAAAAAATAAATAAGAGAAAACGAAGGGAAGAAGTGAAGTCGATGGAGCGAGGGGGGCGGGGTAGAGGGAAAAAACCCCGGTATACAGGGATCTCTAACAAAAAATACAGCTTCTTTTCTTTTCCGGTCCGCTAATAAAAAATGATCACAAAACACCCACCTCTTACATACAATAGTCATACGTCATGTCGCCTTACCAGGCGGAATATCCTCCACCACCATAGCCACCTTGTTCGTATCCGTTATTTCCACCGTAGCCTCCCTGTCCATTCCCGTTCCCATTATTCCTTCCGTATGGTTGTGGACCCCGTCCTCTGGGTGGCGAAGGTGCCATCCTATTCTCGAAAATTCGACTGTTGCCTCTTGGGGGCGAGCTTCGAACATCTGGTTGGCGCGCAAATGGGGCGGTCATGCTTCTTTCTGGCATGACAAACTCATCGTTCGCTCTCATCCCTCGGGGGCCCGCGAACCCAGATGCTGGCGTATCAGTCATACTTCTCGTTGGTGGGCCAAAAGCTGGGCCAAGGGCCCCGCTGTTGCTGTAGTATGAATCGCCAGATCCCCGACGAACTGGGAGGCCGCGGGTCGGAGTAGACGGCCTGCTTCCTTGTTGTCCCTGTGCTTCGTATTGCATGAATGGTCTTTGGAGGGGCTGGGGCGGGGCAGGTTGGATTTGAGAGGGTGGCGAGCGATGGAGGTAGGAATCCAGCACGTCGGCTTCGATGTCGTAGTTGCCGTGGATATTTCTCCCGACGCCGTGTTCTTCACGCTCGAAATCCCGCTGGAGGCTTCTTTGTGGTAGTTGCCTCTGCGCCTGGGGCGGAGGGGTAGCGGTTGAAGCAGCTGGGGCGCCAACAGGTTGATAAGTCGGTTTGCTGTATGCGGGACCCGTTGTTTGTTGGGGAAGCTGCCTAGGGGGCGAGTTTGCCTGTGGTGCGGGAGTGGTTATCGGTTGAGGAGGTGTGAGACGACGAGTCCTTGTCTGAGGCGGTGGGGAGGATTTTGGAGGGGATTGGGCAACGACCGGAACACCAGTATCAAGTTCAAATGCCATAGGGTGGGCAGCGAACGAACCATCAGTGGCACTCTGGATAGGAGCGGTGGTAGTCTTTGGAGGCGAGCTGCTCAATTCGACAGCTGCGGCGGCCTGTGGGTTAGCGGTGACACCGCCATCCATTTCAAAGATCTCAGATTGTGGCATATGATGGACTGGAGGTGTATGCCTATGCTCTGTGTATTTTGAAAACTCGGGAGCCGGAGATGGGGTGTGTGCGGTTGGCGGTTGCTGGATCCCCGAATCAAAATTCTGCTCTTGAGGTCGGACTGGAAATCTTCTTGGAATGTTGTTTGGGGGGAAGGGTTGGAAAGGTGCTTGCATTGGTTCAAAGTTGAGTGGTCTTTGCTGAACTGGAGGTGGCCCATTTCCTAGCGGAGAGATAGTATCATTGCGGTTAACAGGCGGCTGTCGCTGGTAAAACGGTGAAACAGTGTCATTTCGGTTGATCGGCGGGAGATATTGTTGAGATCCAAGGAAATCGTGTGGTTGAAGGGGGGCGGACTCATATGGATTTGTGAGCGAAGCTTGGGAAGAGTTAGGTCCATGTCCAGGCCCATAGTTCCTGTTATATGGTCCAATAGGCGGTTGGGGTCGGTACAGAGGCGTATTGGTCCTGGTGAACGGATCCTTGCGATCTCCAATCAAACTAGCTGAATCATCGAACATCGAAGATGTGGCCGACATTGCTGTGTCATTCGTTGAAGACCTCATCGGGAATTGAGGTCTTGCGGCGGCGTATGGTGGTCTCGAAGGCATGCTGGTATCGGGCCTTGAAGAAACAGTGGTCGTGAACGTATCCATGGTATTAGTTCTCTTAAGCCCAGGAGCGACCGGTTTCTCGGTGATTGATGGAAGAGTCGGGCCCATTGGTGGTTTAGCAGGTCCGGAGGATGCATCGTCGAAGATGGGCAAGGTTGGTTTTCTGGCTCCAAGTCCTGCTTGGTCTGCCTTCATTCTTTCCTCCCGTGCTTCTTCGATAGTCCTCTTGTGATTCTTAGCTACGATTCCAAGGAGACGCTTGTCAATTTTCTCCCTGCAGTATGATCCAAGGGTGTGACCGCTTGGGACGTGATGCCAAATAAACATTATCCAAAGCACCACAGCGAAGGCAAGGGAGAGAAAGGTCAAGATCCACCAGACACACGTGAAGAGCATGACGGACAGGATGATCGCCTGGGTCAGAGACTCCTCCTCGAGAGCCTTGATAGAGGCGAGAAGGCCACTCAGGCCACTCTTTTGTGTCCCTGGAATGATTTTAGCTTGCATGACGGCATAGAGTGTCATGCCATTGAGGATTTGGCGAGGTCCATCAGCAAGAAGGGTTTGGGCCCAGCCTATTCGCCTACTGTCAGCCAACAATTCAATAATTGGTACTCGGGTTCATTCTTGCAAATACCTTTGAAGGCGAAATATGTGAATAGCATCACATAGTCGCTGCCATGCTTACTCTTAGTCAGTTCAGTAAAGACCAGGAAGCGCTTGTATCCCCCCCTGCCGACGCAATACCATCTTTGCGCGTAAACGTTCAGATAGCCTCGGGCAATGCTGCCGCCCTTGATTGCCTTGACGCTCCATATGAGCGATAGTCCAATGAGAACAAAGGAGAAGATGATGCATCCCGCAAAAATCCATTTCGATATATAGAAGGGGACGAAGGGGTCGATCTTCGAGGACCATCGGTCGAAGGCGAGCAAATTGACAGCGGTGTAGCAATCAGCGGCGACAACCAAAACACCAAAGAAGAAATTGACAAAGAAGAGGAAGTAGGCTATAGGCGACCAGCAAGATCGAGACTTGAAGTCGTTGATGTTCTAGTGTAGAAACAATTGTTTCATGTTAGCTATGCATATATATATATCGCCATGCGCATCTGGGTGGGTGGGACAGCGACGGAACGGGCGCAGAACAAGGACAATTGATACATACAATGTAATCCCACTTCTGCTTCTGGTTAACTGGCGCATCATCACGATCTCTCCGTAATAAGCCCATGGTCACGATGTCGGATGTGTGTATCAGATGGGCGGCGTGGAAGGATATTCAAGAGGTGAGGTGGTGATGACGGTGTCGACGGCGCTGATACCAAAGGAGCTTTGTGTTGACGGGCTGTTGGCGTTGTTGTCGACACTTGCAAGAAATTCCTTCTCGGTTCTCCTTCTGCTATCGTCGCCCAAAAGTTGTATGGTTGATTAATAGATAAAATCCCTATTTGGTACTTTCAAAGTATCCCACTTTCTGAGACCCAGTCTACAGTGTCCCGAAGGATTCCGGCACAGCCAGTAAGTATAGTATGAGGTTGATTTGAAACCGTCGATGGTGATGTTGCCAAATGAGGGCAGATGTTGCAGTCTTTCAAAGACCGACAGTCGAAACAATAAGGAACGGATGCTATGCCACGGTCAACGTGCAAGACCAAAACAGAAACAAGTAGCAGAGACCAAGCGATGGTGGAAAAGAATGGCGATGGTATCTACTCGATCATTTTTAGGCCTTCCAGAATTCAGGTCGACGGACGGTTGGGCGGCGCGGGGTTTCGAAATGATCAGGGCTTCGACCGGACTGGTTTTGTTGGATTTTGTCAGGTTGCAGTTTGTGTATGCGCCCGCAGAGATCCGTAAAAGGAATGGGGGAGGTTGGAAGGAAGGTTATTTCTTTGTGCGGTCACAAGCAATGCGACGATGAAAGACACTGGACGATTAATGAGCGAGTGAGCGACTGGAATTCTTTGACGCTGTCGGAATGCAGATATGATGATAACTCTGGTAAAGACCGTCGTCCTTGCGCAATTCAAAGAGCGATAACTGATAATCGAGACAGGAAAGCGAGACAAGAAATCGACAAGAGGGCCTTGGAGAGAAACCACTCGTGCTCTCCGTCAGATTAAGGAGGTGGATTCCACCATTCACAGGCCTCCATTCCGATGCCATGCTCCAGATTGGCTGGTCGGCTCAATCGGCCGTCCCTTGCAGCTTGTCCACAGGCTGGTTTCAACCCGCCGTTCACCAATCACAGGCCCTGGCCCTACAATGGCCCCAGTCCAACCAGGGGCGAATTGTCAAACAAGCTGGTGCCACGGACATGGGCCAGCTGCCTACTTATCAACGGCCACAAGCGCTGTTGGCACTCCACAGCTGACAGATCACCAGGCATGAAAAGTGCGCGCACACCATAACGGTATGTTGTCATACTGTTTGACCGTTTCAAAGGATACCCCAACTGGAAACTGTAGTAGATATAACTACTTCCTTGCCTCAGTTGGGATCGGAGCTACTATCAAACGTGGGCGGACGGCGGCGTGAGTTCTAAAACTGGTATTTCTTTGGGTACAAGCTTTACGCGTTTTTCTATCATGCCATTGACCAATCAGTTGTTACTGTTCATTGCATTGTATTGTGGAAAACACCGTTGGGATTTGGTGACTAGGTTCCAGGTCCGGGAGCGGTGTGGATATGAGGTCAATTTAACATCTGATATCACGAGGACACAAGCTGTGTGGAGCCGATATAATTAATCTCAGTCGTATACGAAAACGGGAATTTGCAAGGCTATCAGCTAAAATACAAAGCACAAAAATCATACCATTGTATGACTATATATATTGTCATTGTGAGGTTGTTGTACATGAGATTGAACCCGGTCTAGGTAGACATGCGAATCCGAGTGACTTGAATCTTAACCAGGGCGAGTAACTACCCCCTGCTCTATGATCCCTGGACAGCGAAACTATGTCTACATAGTAAGTAATAACCTGAGGCTCTGCAACTGAACTATCAATACTCTAGAGTCTTCTTGATAGCATCAAATATCCCTAAAACATGGATTAGCATCAAATTTAAAAGGAGACGTAGCAAAAGTAAAACTTACTGGCAACGTCTGGCAAATTGAACTGCTCAAAGATCAACCCCATTGGAGCATCATAGCCAGCAACTCTGCCTACCGGCGCCTCCAGTCTCAGGAAGCATTCTTCCTGAACGCATGCCGCAACCTCTCCGCCAACTCCACCACTCTTAGACGCTTCGTGCACAATCACGCATCTGCCTGTCTTCTTGACACTTTCGAAGATAGTTTCCTTGTCCCATGGGTATATCGTCCTCAGATCGATGACCTCCACACTAGCTCCCAACATTTCCTTGGCGGCCTTCGCGGCCAATTCGGCAGTATACATCGTCGTGCCATACGAAATCACGGTAACATCGCTTCCTTTAGCAACTACTTCTGCCTTTTCCAAGGGAAGCTCATAGTCATCAACCGGCACCTCTTCAACAGCTGCACGATACAGTATCTTCGGCTCCATGAAGATGACTGGGTTCCTCTCTCTGATACTTGCCAAAAGCAGTCCCTTAGCTTGGACTGGGCCTCTGGGAACCACAACCTTCAATCCGGGTACGTGACAAAAGAAAGCCTCGGGACTTTGTGAATGATACAGAGCACCGTGTCCAACACCCATCACAGGCATCCGGATGGTAAGCCCTCCACAGTTGAACTCGCCGGCACCGCGATAACGGTACTTAGCAGCTTCGTTGACAATCTGATCGAAGGCTGGGAAGACATAGTCTCCGAATTGGATCTCTGCGATAGCCGTGTTGGACTCGTGGTGCGCGGCATATCCGATACCGAAGCCGATGATACCCAGCTCGTTCAGCGGTGTGTTGAAGACACGATCTGGGCCGAATTTATCAAGGAGATTGGTTGAGCAGCGGAAAACACCGCCGAAAGCTACGTCTTCACCGAAGAGAATGGCACGTTCGTCGGTGGTCAGCGCAGTGGATAGGGCGGAGTTGATCGACTGATATAGATTCTGGCGAGTTGTGTTACCAGAGGCCCGGATCGAAGATGGAAGTTCGGGATTCGCGAGAGTCGTCGCGGCCGTGTGCGAAAGATATGTCGAGGTGTTATACTGAATAGGCTGGTTCAATTTGGCATTGGGGGGCGCCTGGCTGCTGTAGCACCGCGGGAGCGACGCTATGGGGGCAGCTAGGGGCCGCTGAACGGTCGACGGTCGAGAGACCCGACACAGAAGAGAGATTGCTTTCCGTCGCATCTTGGAGTCTTGTATATGTATTCGTGATGGTTGAAGTCCAAGATCCTGCTGAATTGAGGCCTCGAATGCGAGTTGGATGTTACCAGGTGCAGGTGCAGGACTGTCGAAGGGGAACAGTGGAAACGGGAATCTGGGGAAGCTATCAACGCAAGCCGCGACTAGCCGGCGATCGAAGAGCTCCATTCCAAACATCCAGATCTGGGAGATCTGACCAGCCATGAAAAATTATAATTCCCAGTCGTCTAATTAAATATTATAAATCTAAATTTAAGTATACTTAAAGTCTTGTAGACCAGGTGTGCATAAACTATTCTATCGTTTGGTAATATTTAATATTTATGTAAACATGCATGCTAGCCGGCATAAAACAGATTGGATGTGTATAATAATATATAAGTGCGTCGGGATTTCCATCCATACGACGATGAGGTATGGTCCGAAGATAAGGAGGTAGAAGATAGAAATTTCTAGAAGGGTGGGAAAAAAAGAGAAACTCCTGCTCGCTGAAAATGCCCCTCAATCTGATGCTAAAATCGAAAAAGATACCGCCCCCCAGAACTGCAAATGAAAATAAGAGAACACCGCCAGTAGAAAAAAACACATCATGTTTTTAGCTAGGACCGCCGTTGACATGACGCAATAACTTCTGTCGTGATATGGTCGATTATGTGTACTGCATTGAATCACTTTCGCCTCCTCACAAGGAAATATTTACCCCCTTCCTCAGGGTCCTTGGTGTCCCTTTCCCTCTTGCCGGACGACTTTTCAGACGACTTTTCAGACGACCTCTTGCTGTCGTCGCTCTTCGGGCTTCTGGGCTTATACTCGCTCTTGGATCTCGATGGTCGGCTCCTGGAGGATGATCTCTTCTCCTTTTTAGAGACATCGAAGGCAAGTGGTGGAACTTCTGGTTGCTGGGCTTTGGTGGTGACCGGGAGTTCGGTTATCCTGCTCTCCACAGGGGCGGTGTGTGATCTCGAGGACATCGAAGGTCTTCTGTGGTCATCAGTTGACCTCCTGGACCCTTCATCACGATGCGTGTGTCTTCGTCGGGGCTCCGAATGTCCAAAGGCCAACGGGTCGTCCATAGAATCCCTTCTAGACCTGTGATGCCTCTCGCGTTCTCTCTCCCTTGCTGTGTCGTTAACCTTGATATCCTCTACCCTCTGTGTAATCTCCATAACCGCGGCGGTAGGCGCTGGGGCCGGGATCGGGGCCGGAGCTGGAGGCTCCCCAGCAGCTGTGATTGCTCTAACGTCGCCCTCCTCAACAACGGTACCACCCATATCGATGATTTCTGGTGGCTTGGCTGGCTCGCCGTAAATCATCTTCTTGATAATCTTATATCCGCCCATCAAAATGACAGTGGTTCCGATAACACCCCCAGCAACGATTGCGAATTGTGGGCTGGACAAGAAAGCAAAAACAACAGGCCAGTTTAACTGGACACCGGCAAGCGCCGCCGGCGACAACTTGGCGACAATGGTCGAGATTTCCGCCAGCGTAAGTCCGACCATAGCCAATGTCTCCGGTTCCCGCCTTAAGGCATCTACCAAGGTCACAACTGAAGCCTGAGTGGCAGCAGCGTGATCAATGATATCTTGAACCTGCGTAAACAACGCAGTCAAATGATCATCCTCCTCGTCGACCTCCGGTCTTGGCGGAAGAGGTGGTAACGACAAATCCGTTGTGGAAGCACTCCTGAGCGTCAAAGCTCCAGTCGAACCATTTCCATCACGGTGGGAGTATATACTCGAAGTATCGGACCCTGCATCACGGTCCCTAACTTCGGTACCAGCTTCACTCCTTCCATCTTCAATCATACGACGCTCACGGCGTTCGCGACGTTCGCGGCGACGTTCTTCTGTTCGGCTATCATCTTCGATGGCGCGGCGAGCTTCTCGACGGGCGCGACGGGCTTCGCGGACTTGCTCCTCGTATGCACGTTCCTTTATGGCGCGGCGAGCAGCCTTCTCGGCGTCTCGTTCAGCTTTACGTTCGGCTCTTTTTGCTTTGTAGGCCTCACGAGCCTCACGGAGTGCTCCGAAGATGGTTTTGGACTGTGTTGTGGGAGGTTGGGTGTTAGCGAAACCAACTCAATTCTCTTACACAATTTGTGACTTGGCCCGATGGGGCATCAATGCACCTCGATGAGGGAGATCAAGAATGTGGCGAAGCTGGCCGGTCAAAAATCGACCAGCGTAGGGGCTATCTATTATAGATAGATACTCACAGTATGGATTGCCTTTCCGGCCTTGTCGACAACCTCGACGGTGTAATTAAGGGTTTTCGTTCTTGTTGGGGCCATCGTACAGTCCTTCTAGCTAGGGCGGAAGGCCGTCCGATCTTTCTGTGCTGGCAAGGTAATATGAAACAGGTGCAATAGCTAGCTCCAAGCTGACTACTAGGACGACTGATACAATACAATAGAGAAGAAAAGAAAGAGAGGAAGCTCTAGCTCAGGACCAAGCTGAGTTTTTAAGTAGCTCGCTTTTATTTGTTCGGAAAAAGGGATTCTCAGGAGAAGTTGATGAGTTCGGAGTTCAGATTTAAGTCAAGCAAGTGCGCAATTATAGGCTAGAAAGGAACGAAGTCGTGGCTGGGCAATTCTGTCAAAGAATGTTTCTGTCGTTCGCCCTGAAAAATTGCTTGAAGGGGGAAAGCAAAGCGGTCTCCTCGTGATTTCGGAATATTAAGAGGTGCTGCAACCTTTGGAACTCGAAGAACTTTATAAGAACATGGATCCAGGAAAAAATGCGAAGTGAAAAAAAAAGAAGGGGGGTTTCTATATACCATATTTAGCTGGAGCAAGCGAGTGAGTATCACACCGAACAGGCTTCCCCCGCTTCACTGTTCACTGCCCAGTGGCCATTGCTGGCTAGCTGACGGGATTCCACTGGCCCATCTTGAAGGGAGGAAGGGAAACAGGTGGCAGGCGACAAGTGAGGAGACATGTCAATGCCCATGCCCTCACCCGCTCCTGCCAGCGAACGAAACGTTAGTTCGATAAGACTATTCTGGTTAGCTGCATCGCTGGCCAACTAAGCTAGGCACTTAGCTAGCCGAGCGGGTAGGAAGATTTGAAGATGGCCAAGAGCTCCAAAGAAAGAAAGAAGGGACAAAAACAGAAGCAGAACGTGAACAAGCAAGAGCAAGAGCAAGTAGCAATTTTTAGCGTCGTCACTTGATTACGGGGCGAGGGTAGCCCAAATAATCCCATATTCTGTCCGAGCTATTCTATTTCGAATTAACTCCAAACGGCCTTCGTACTGGTCAAATCACAATTGGCTTGGGATACCCTTCCCCTTTCTCACATTTGCGTTTTGCTGCAAGAAGCGTTCCATGGATTGTCTGATTCGATATGTTTGAGGCGGTCGTGGTTCTGCATCACTATTTGCTGGCCGACAGGGATGGGTGCTGGCGGGCGACAATTGGCTGAATCATCGATATCACGCTTCACTGCAAACAGGAAGTGCCCCCATTTTCATGGCTTGGCCCGACTTACGGAAAGACGGGAAATTGTGCACATGTACATTAGTTAGTTATGTGGTGATATCTTTGGCATCATTCTGCCTTGATAGTGGACTGCAGTGCTAGACTAGAATGGACTGGACTGAACGATAACGGGACAGCTTCCGTAGTCGGAGATGCCTCACAATGACCATCCCGAGCTCCATAGTTACCGGTCCAATTGCTTCAGATTAAGGAGGCGAGTTTGGTGCTCAATTGATCAAGTGCTTGACTGCAATGCTTGGTCATCCAGCATGCGCCTTAGAGTTGCAATTGGCATAAGTTATGACATTGACAAGGAAATCCCGCAATGCAAGCAAAGGCTAAGCCGGGGTCAGATTAAAGGTTCCCATCGCCGGTGATATATGCTGGATTACTTACTATGCTTACGTATTCTAGTATGGATACGTATTCTAGCCTGGAGTAAATTCTCGTATTCATGCCAAATCTAGGTTCCGTTGGGTCCGTAACGTTAGGTCAGAGTATCCAGAAAGATGAATTTGGGTCGGATTGGATATCATAATCTATCGACTCATATCGTGCTGGCTGAAACGAGACTGATATCATGGTAGCGGTTATGGGTCTATTCCACGCAACACATTGGCAATTGGTGTTTAGGTGTGGCTGGTTGTCCGCATTTGGTCCCATGTGCAGGTATTCCTGTGTAACATAGCCTCGTACTCAATGTGACTCGAGTACTCCCCGGATCCCGTATATGGGCCGTGGTCTGCTAGACGATGTAGTTCGCATGCGCACTACTTGTAACATGAATTAAATGACGTTAGTAGTATACGCACGTGCATATGCAGAACTATCGATTGCGCCACTCAACATTTGCAGCCTCGCGCTTGTACATCGTCAACGTTACAGTCATGCACAGCATGCAAAAAGTGGGTTAAGTATTGTATAGATTGCAAATTTTTGGGGGTTCAGCACAGGCTTTCGAGTCGAGGTAGATGAACTAGCTAGACCGGTTGCTCATTGCAAGCAGATTGATGCCCATTTCTCAAATTGGCCAGGCCTTTTAAGTCACTTCAAGCTCTCTATCGATAGCTATCGATACCAAGCCACGGTATATATATACGTATATATCTATCTCAAGTCATTGCCACAGCCTAGATGGCGCGGCCTAGTTAGGGGCGGAAAATAATGAATTATCTATAGTTGCGGTTTGAATTTTGGAACTTTGAAAATTTCGGTGCGAGCAGCGCTGGAAAACCTAGCCTCGAATCCTTGAAAACCTCAGTTGGGGTACTTGTGTACATGCATGTACTATTAATCACAACCTTGCCGACGCCCTAGAGTAGATCATACATATGTGCATGGCCCACTCTGAAATTTTATACGTCTTAAATTAAAGTAGATGGATTCGAATTGAAACTAGCTCAGGATATATTAATTAACATTTAAAGCAGTCAGGAAATTAGACCCCCACTAATTAGACATGCCGATGCACACAAATGTACGTAGAATTGATCCGGTATGTGAAGTGTATATACTGAAGTATGTACCAGAAGAACTAGCACCCCCCGTGCCCGTATCTCCAGGTATATAACTACACGCGCGTACCAGAGCAGGCTTGACCCTCAGGACGTATAATCCCCTAGCGCATATATACTATTGCCCTCCAATCTACAATTTCCCCACCCTCCACACCCAAATATCCGAATTCGGGAGGGCGGTATCGATATCCATTGGGGCAGAGCCGGATAAGACCTCATGACTTTGAGAATTCGCCCGGTACCGGTTTTGTGTAGTTAACATCCGTACCGTAGCTGTACCAATTTGCACTTGAGCATAGCTCTCGAGTGATACCGAAACTGAATATCTTTGAAATAGGCTGAGACCCATTGAAAGATGCTGTTTCCACCCGTGGTTCGGTCAATTTGTTGCAAGCCTCCACTTCTAGCTCTCTTGCAGTCAAGTTCAGCTCCGCAGAGCCTACTTGATCACCACCTTGAAGGAAAGTATGGCTCCTTTCATACGGCCAGTATCCTGTGTAGAGGCCCGGATACTCAATTAGAGGCCTATAGGGGTACTGACCATATCTCTTTTGCAGCCATGTAGCCAGCACATAACATAAATACGTCTCCGCGTTACTCGACGGATCGACGGGATGCCACAGGGGCTTAGTGATCCCACAAGCCAAAGTTCTTACCATATCACATCCGTAGGCGACGGGCCATTTCTCTTTGGGCACATCAGGCAAACGCACTGGGACGTCTGTGATTTGAAGCGAGCTCCAATTGGGCGATCGCTCTAGATAATCTCTATGGGTAAAAGCCCTTGGCCATGCGTGCATCATTTCGTGAATAAATACACCAGCTAATGGTTACGAAAGCATTGCGTCAGTTTGGAAACGCAAAAGGGTATTATAAAAAGCGCTTTCAAAAGCGACCGAGTCGCATTGGACCATAAAACGAGAGAACTTACCAGCAGTCTCCGTAAATAAACCCAAATCGGTGGACGCCTGGCCAGGGTCATCATGCCCATCAACCCATTTTATCATCCTGTCAAAATCTACGGCGTGTGTAAAATAATATTTACAGAAGTTTATGTAAGCTGACCGTTCACCAGGATCCTTACCATGGCCAGGCACATAAGCATAGGTATATGGATTGACATGGCACCCTCCCGTGCGATCATCACACCGTACGAACGTCCATCCAGGTGGGTCATTGGAATTCAAGTAGAGAGAGGCATGACCGAGATTGTCTGGAGAGTTTCCATTTGTCAGAAACATATCACAATGGGAAGCGTACCTTGTTAAGGCTAACCTAGGAAACCGCAAACCGCAAAAGGAACACTAGATCTAGAGTACCCTATGCGTACAGTTTCCACCTAAATGATTCGCAGCTAGCTTTGAACTTACATCGAACGGTCTTACGATACTTGCGTGTGTCCACTGGAGGTCCAAAGAACTCAAGAGCCGCGGCACTTGTCCAATCAATAGGGTAATCCTTCCATCTCTTTACAACGGGTTCGAAAATTTTTCGGACCTGTAAGAACGCCTGGAAGATGAAATACTTTTGATCTTCGGTGCATCCCTCAAACCCTTTCAGAGGACTAGTGCCGCCTTCCATCAATTTTGATATCTCCTCCGTGTTTACCTTAGTGTGCGGTACGCTCGACAACATGTCAACCCTCGCCTGAGCCCTGGCCGCTTGGGCTTCGGTCAGTGTATAAACGATGGCTCTACCAGAGTGGTTGGAAGGTGAATTTGTGGGATCGGTTAGTTCTGCAGAGATAAATTGGGCTATGGCCGCCGCCACAGTGATCGCTATAAAGGTTGCCTTCATTGCATTACTCGAATCTCGAGATCTCGGGGCCGGGGGCCCGGGGGCAGCGAACAAAATCGGTAAATTAAAAGTTAGAATTGAGTATAGGCAAATCAAGACTCCTTCTGGGAGTAAATTTTAGATCTGGTGTGTGCTAGAGTATTGGCCGGAGGGGGCTTTACTTCAAAATAGAGGTAAGCTAGTCTTGAGGACAGAGGTAAGCTATATAAAGCGGCGACGGCTGGGGCGATTGTACAAAGGGAGTGGGTTAAAATAAAATTAAGATTATATGGTTTAGTTGTATCGAAACTAGACCCATGATCTGGCTAAATCACGTTGCGTTTGGTTTCATGGGCTCATGAACTACTCGCCTGTTTTTTAAGCATAGGTCGACGTCTGTAGCTGAGCTTAGCACAAGAAAAAGATTGATAAGGCCTTTCGCATATGCACCGTAACAAGATAAATCGATATCGATCTTGGAATCTCAGCTTAGTTAGCAACATGCACCTGTCTTAGACAAGAATAATCTGCTACTTTGTGTATGGCCATATGGTAGCAAAGTTGAAATAAAGGGTGGTTAATCTTGTCCCGTACCTAGGGTGGTTTCTGAGGGAAATGACATGATATTGTTGGCTTCAACATTCGAAACACTACAACCACGCGGAACCAATGTTGGATTTTTCTAGGCCAAGCCGGCCGTGAGAACAGAATAGGCCCTCCTCGTTGTGTTTGTGGAACAATTTCAACGTTGGCTAGATTTTCTAAGGCCAGGGCGAAATAGCTATATAGGCCAAATAATTGAATTGAGAAAAGTAAAGTGGAAAAGGGATAGTTCGAATTCAATGTTCAAGGGGCTATGCTATGATACTGGAAATGTGGCGCTGAAATCTTGTAAATGTATGGTGCTCTGTATTTGGCTTTTATGCCCCGGTTTATGTTGCCATCGACCCCATGTTATTTTTGCGAGGCTTTGCCATATGGTCAAGAAACCCGTGATCGAGCTAGATCGATGTAGATATCTAGATATAGTGACAAATATTTGTATTTTAAAATGAAACAATTAGCTTGGGCTCGTACCCTCTCCTTCTTACATTTAATTGACATGTGAACTAGGTCAATTGATCAATTCAATTCAAGGGCTCACAATCCCATGGGTGCATGTGTCATTAGCCTGGAGTGTGTCATTTGAGCCCAGGATCGAAGAATCGAGAGGCGGAGCTGGGTTCTCGGGCCCGGCGTGATGAACATAACTAACATGATGGTTCTCGGATTAATTCTGTAGATATTTAGTCCCTATGTATAAATACGTATCTAGATCTATGTGTGTGTATATGCAATAGTACTAAAGTGCTATAACTAGCTTCCGTGCTAGCCTCGAGACCCTTCCGTGCCAACCACCGAACACTCCACACTAACTCTGTCTCGATTAATTGTTGTACATACACGTATACGTACATGTACTGTCTCCCCTCAAAGCTTTGTTTTTTCCTAGCCTCGAGACCAGGCGCCCCTGAGGCAGAGTTTTTTTTCCCACCAGCACCGCGGTACCGCAGGATATAAATAATGATACCTAATTAAGGCGGGGTTTATAGATCTACCGCCCTGTATGATCTTAACCAATACCTAGCATGGAGGTTTCGCAATTGAGTAGAGAGGGTTGAGTTAACCGGTTGGAGTGTCATAGGATCCATGTTGGCTGTTGCATTTTATCAAACATCATCGATGAATAACAGTGTATAAACCAAGAACTTGTAGATTTTAACTGGAAGATGCACATACATATGCCAGTATTTATCACGCCTACCCTTACCCGCGCAATCTAACCCCCGGAGTGTGTATGTGAATTTTGTAATTGGTGTTTCCTGTGAGTATCAAACATGGCTGAATTCATGAAATCTCTTTTTTAGCAGTTTGTGCAAATGCGTGCGCAGCCCTCGCCAATTGGCCAACAGCCAACCCCATCGCCAACGTGCAACAAGATGAAAAAAAATCGAATACGTTATATATATTTCTAAACCAGTGTGCTCTCTGGGTCCACTACAAAGCTCGATAAACTGATGGTTATACAGAAAGTTGTGGCACGTAACCGGTAACTCGCCCCCTTTGTGACGTCTGGGAACGAGACCAGGTAACCCCGGCTCTAGATCTGGGAGCGAGCTGGAACGCGTTAACGGTTCATTGATAATATATTGCTTCTCTCGATTGGCTACAAGTGATACAACTGTCGCCATTTTCCAAGGACCGAGTTTCTAAAACTTAACAAGGGGCGAAGCTGGCCTCGTTCCCAGCCTCAGCCAGCATTCATATGATCATAGGTGTATGTGTCTTTAAATTTTGGCTTGTGGCCTCAAGTCGCAGCCGTGCAAATGATGAGGCTTAATTACCCACTTAAGTAATTATCAAGGGCTTGAGGCATATATATGCGTACGAGTCAATAAACTTTGGGGCCGTATTACTTGCAACTCCCACTACCTACGTCCGCAGTACCAATTTTCACCAGTCAATGCTAGAAACTCCTACCGTTTCTGCAAACCTTTTTGATTGAGCAGCCTAAAGACATCCCGATATATATCAATCCAGGATCTAGACTATTTTGCTATTTCCTCCGCATGGTCGAGGGAATTTCTCATCACAGCTGCTTATACGCATAGGCTCTAATGAATCAACTTTCTTCTATATATATATACTATAGACCACGCCTCTCGTTATCTCGTCTGGGCTCGAGGCTGAGCA
Source organism: Arthrobotrys musiformis (assembly GCA_036971715.1). Taxonomy (NCBI): domain Eukaryota; kingdom Fungi; phylum Ascomycota; class Orbiliomycetes; order Orbiliales; family Orbiliaceae; genus Arthrobotrys; species Arthrobotrys musiformis. The sequence goes on along the minus strand of JAVHJL010000003.1, from coordinate 4,637,064 downwards.
TATCTAGCTTGCCATTTCTTTTGTGAATCGTGTTTCAATTTTATTTTGGAGGGTAAAATATTTGATATTTTCAATGGCCCGAATATACCTCGCCACGGCTTCGGCATATGGCCTCTTCTTTTTCTTTGCTCCTTATATTATTCTCCTTCTTCAAGCAACGACGGTTTTGGCCCAAAATAAAACTAAAAATACGAGCGGTGCGCCTATCAACTCTAAGGAAAACCTTAGGTGGAAACGCAACTGTAATTCGGAACAGGCAGAGGCCATCAATGGTGCCTTTGAAACCATCAAAGTCATGTTAGAAGATGTGCTGGAGCCGGATTGGGCTTCTTTTGCAGCCATAGACTTTTTGGGAACCCACTTGATTGCTTCTTGGGGAGATTATAAAAGAAAAGTTCAAAGTAAGTTAGCATTAGGAATTGATAAGTGTATAACTCGTTACATAAATACCCAACTTAAGAGCGCATGCAATTTCGCAAGAGGATACTCAGAATCTAACCAACCGCGAAAATAAAATAGACATGATGAAGGCCGCGCACGACTGGACTAAGAGATCCTACTGGTTCTCCGGACCCTGGATTACCTGCGAGAAACCTTTTGAGGGCCGGTGTGATCACTATGCTCGGTCTGATCTCGTTTGGATGACATATAGTGGCGAGGACACCTCTCCTGTCTCCCAACTTGACATAGCGATATGCTCTTCATGGTTTGAGAGACCCCCCCTAAAGTTGCTGATCGAGCAAGCGAAATATTGTCGTAAAAAGCAACCGCCCTCTATGCCTGCACGATCCCCATGGGACATTCGGTTCTATGAAAGCCGCGAGCTCTGGATGCTCCACGCCATATTCCACGTCCGGGAAGTATATTATCAGCTACCCACGACTAGGGTTTGGCTAGGCTCACCCAAGCTAGCTCGATATCTTATCGCGCCACCTCCCTTTCACGACTACGTAGAAATAGACCCCAGATACACAACCGCCAAAGTACCAGTGATCGGAGCCTGGGAGGCGAGAAAATTAGCGCTGAATGGTGTAGGGAAAACATGGGAAAAATCCGGTCCTCTCGGTTCTCCAACAAATTTCGCATTTTATATCCTTGCGTCATATGTAACGAAGCAGATGGGGGAGTATCCGGTTTATCCTTCGCGTTATTCACTTCGTAGCTTCTCATGGTATACAGGTGAGAATCTTGTGAGAATGTGCACTAAAGAGCCATTCAAGCTTGGAATGACGAAAATCTCCTCCTATACACCGCAAGAAATGGGGCTAGCAATTGCGCCTTGGGTATTTACACCGCAAAATCCACCAGCCGTGGAATAAATGTGTGTGTTAGGTGTGCTCGGTCCGAGCGTGTAAATCTTCGGTCGCTAGAACGAACCCTTATGGCCGCTAGTATAGCGACGGTCGGCTGCTGAACCATATGGGGTTGGCAAGGGAATATATGGTCCGTTAACGCGTTATGTATAACCATGTACATGTGCGCACATTCAGGAAGGCATATATATACATATCCATCACGGCCTGTACGTCCCAGATTACTGGGGAATTGCCCCCCTTTTAGCTGGCTAAAACTTATATATATATCCTTTGTATTATACTATGGTAGCATTCTGTTGGTGTTAACGTTAGGACCCATGGTATCTGGTTATATATGTTATTTAATTATTAATTATTTAGAGTCGACATACGTATATTAGTCTATAATGCACCTGGAACGCTAGCCTCCTAGTCTCGCGATCCCTAGTTTAACTGCATCAGTCCAAAGTTAATCTGGATAGTTGACTAACTAAAGGCTAGTTTCAGTCTCGTAGCATTACCAAAGCTAGTTTCGAACGTTTCGAGACTGCACTGAGACTAGACGTCGACCTTGATCAATTGAGAACCAACAACACAAGAAATGCAACGTCCGGTTCCCACGCACAGACCCACCTCAAGAAATTGATGACAAGATTGATAAAACCCCGCGCGGACGCGATATCGATAGCCTGCATAGATGGGGCTGAAAAACCCTGTATCACAGCCCAATCCTTCAAAGCGTTCAAATTCCTGATCTTTCGTATTTTCTTTTTGTCCTCCAAACAAAAAAACAAAACAAAATGGCGGTCCCTTACACTATTAAAATAACGAACGAAGATAAATGGATGGAGGCGACTAGTTTCTATATCTACCCAGCCCCCATCAAGACCAAGGCAACACTCTATGCCTCTCTCTATCAATGTACCAGGATCGGAGCGCTGGAGTCAGGCACGGTCACGATAATCCCAGAACCATATGCTGTCGTGGCTACCACCCCGAATGATCATACCGATCCGGACTACCTGGCGCCCACCACAATTGATAATTTACAAGCCCGCCCGGTAAAGCTAACCAAGCGACCGGTAAAAGGTTCGGTAGTCAAGATTGATTGTAACACGAACACCACTGGCAAAAAGCCCTTTTTTGATGACACTGCGACGACTACGACGACTATGGATGGGTCATTTCGTATAAGCACTTCAACCAATATAATCCATTCCGAGGATGGTAATTCACCCCGACCTCCATGATAATATTAATGTATTAAACCGTCTCGAATACATTTTCTAACGCTTTGCGACAAAAATTAATTGTGCTAGAAATGATTGTAATGGGTATGGGACTCAAGAACCCAGACAGCGGAGAAATCGTTCCAGTCGCTTTATGCCCCGCCATACCTGACGGCACGTTGACGTTCACCCCTGAAATACACGTCTACTATATCGCTCTCGGAGATTTCGAGCTGGGCAGCTTCGATAAGATGGAGTGGGTGTCCTATTCTTGGTTTACAGAGATTGACTTTCGAGGGAAGCCTCCCGGGACCGAAATAGCCGTCACATGGAGAAGAAACCCTGATGGAAACTGTGTATGGGTTAGACACTGAATTCCGCACGTTTAAGGATCTGTTTCCGAAGTGTCCCGTAAACTATATATATGTGTATTGGGTCGTGCGAGGAGTGGGTGTTCTACTATGAGTAAGAAGTTTTCAAGCAATTTAAATTCAAAAAATCACAAACATGTATGATTTCTGTGCGGTGCATGTCTGGTCTAAGTGAAACTTCAGGGTACTAGTAGGGTCAGCCAAACCTCTACATTAATTTTTGTCTCACAATATCAAACTATTAAATCGTCAGCGTATATGATGTAGAGCACACCATGGAACCTAGTGCTATGTCCACAACATCTCAGAAACCTTCGGAAACCTTCAGAAACCTTCTAAGAAGTACTACTTCAAGGTCCTGTCCGAATTATCCAAATACTCCTAGAAATCTAGAGGACCAAACCTCTCACAAAAGACTCATAATGTGCATTCCAACCGTCCTTTACCATCCCTGCGCCCATGAATGGGAGGGCCCTATACTATCCTCGTGCGGGTGTACTGAAAGGCGGTACCTCGCAGCTAAGCGCGGAACTCGATGTCCAGTATGCGACCGGATAGCCTTCCTAGAACGCATGCGAAGGTATGCAGAGGGTAGTTCCCCAGCTTAAACCAGGACCAAAGGAGAAAAGAGGTTCGGTAACGAGATTGATCAAGCTATCGATATATTATACCTCTAGCGCTTGAAGGAGCTTTAGGTTACAATCCGCTATACCCTTCCTTGTATTCGAGGGTAGTTCTAGGGAGCACCGAGCAGAATGTTAATATATATAGATATTCAATCATTCTTCTCAATAATGCATACGCTATAATAGAATAAAATGGGGATTGTTTATTTATATTCATCATCCACCAAGGCGACATAAGTAATGATAAGATTGATTAGAACAGACATTGTATTTCTTAAGCACCAAAACACCAAGACCCGAGAATATCCCACCCAACTTGACCCGAACCGTTAATCATATCTCATCTCTTCCATATTTAATACTTATTCGCAGTATCATCTGGCCAGCCTACATTGCCACCGGTCCCAGCCCCGGTCGCCCTATTCCTTTTCATCAACTCGCTCCGCCGACTTATGCAACAGCACAAAGTCACCAAAAACGCCACCAGGAAAACACCCATCCCAACCCCCAACCCCACAGCCACCTTACCTTGCATGGTCAACCCCTTCTCACTCCCAATCCCCCACATCTCTAACGCCTGCCTTAAGTTCTCGGTGCTGTTAAACACCGCCGTAAAAGTCTCGTACACAATCTGCGTAAGGCTGCTGGGCATTCTAACCGTCGTCGTCCCCGTAAAGCTCGTGAGCGTGGTAATAGCATTCACGGTTTCGGTAGCGAAAGTGCTGCGGGTAACTGTGACAACATCATCGACAGTTTGAGTCTCGAAGTTTGTTTCGGTGGCAGTCGCGGTAGCTTCGACGGTTACTCGCTGTATGATGGTGGTTTCGACAACTTCCTCCGTGGCGACTGGGGTGACTACCGGTTCTGGGTCGTCGGCCTTTCCCGAACAATAGCTTTGGTAGATGCTAACTCCACTTTTTACATCCCTTGTATAAGCGGCGCAGCTATTTGATATGCATGTGGAGAGATAGCTGGTCATCTGAGGTTGGAGGTCGATACGACAGATACATTCATCCGTGTTATCGCAACCGTTGCGGCCTGCGATGTTGTATATACAGTCCCGCATGCAGACACGACCTGCCGCATAGGAATCGAGGTTTGTGATTGTCGCCACGACCGGCTTTTGGGCCAGTGCCTTCGGTATATCGACGAGGAGAGCGGCGAGAATGAGAATCCGTGTGGACAACATTGCGAATTATATTAAGGGACTATTTAATTGTGGGGCTGTATTAAGTATCGATATCGATATATAGGTATGTGTATCGTAAAAGGATAGAGTATGATAGGTATATATAATTAGATAAAGTATTGATTAAATAAAGGGTATATGCTTTGTAGCGGGCAATGTGCTGCAGTTGGACTTCGAAGTCGTCCGGTCCACGTTTTAAATCTTTCCAAGAAACGGAAGTGTTTCGGAAACCTATACGGTGAATTCGAGATGTGCGTTTATCGAGTCCTTAGGCTGTTGGAAATGGGATATCTATGCCGACCAAATCCCGTGCCAAAAGATTTGGTTGTATATAAAACTCCGTGACCGGTATAGTAATACTAAACTCGGGCTCGAGGAAATCCAGGTTTGAAAGATATGCAGAGAAGAAAAAACATCCAACCCAATCCCAACCGGAGCGACGAGACGGTAGAGGGATATCTAGGTCCAATTTATACTCCAACGCTCATAAGAGCCTCAAGAATACCCCCCATCTAATTGGATTGTAGCAACCAACTCGGAAATCAAAAACCGCCGCCTCCTTCTTTCTAGATCTCCTCCCGGTAAAATCAATAGTTCTTTAGGCTCACCATATGCATCGGATGCAGAACTCTACATTATGATCATATAATACCAACCGCAAATCGAGAAAATCCGTCGCAGCTGCGTTCGCCGCACAACGCCCAAACGACAACTTGCATATATCAAGGACTCAATCGAGCCTTTCCTTTCACTGAAGACTCTTGTTAACTCGAAAATACAGGGATAAGAACGCCACAATAGAGCTACGAGACGTTTAAACCAATCAGAGAAAGGTTGTAATAGTTAAACTCGGACTCTGCCGTCAAGATTTCGACGGCCTCGCGAAGATCCCCTGCAGGCCACTATCCATTTTTTACAAATCCCGATTCCAAGCTGAGAAGAGTGGGTCACAAATGACCCTTCAGTGCAATTTTTGGCGGCCGTCATAAAAAGAGTATGGAGGAGGCTGCGGCTCTGTGTCTTTTCAGCCCTTCCGTTTACGAACATTCATCGATTGTAAAAGCTTGTTGTATTTTTTTCCTATTGGTTACACTGACGAGGATGCATACCAACGGGCGTCGGTGTCTCCCACTTTTGGACGGGACTAGGCTACTTTGGTCCCCGCGGACTCTCGAGAAGTGTGTTTCGAAAACACTGGGAAGCTTAAATTTGCTGAGCTGAATCATATTGTCCCGGCTTGCAGAAGAGACCAGATAAGGTACCCCGCCATACCATTCTACCGTGTTTCTTGTGTGCATATGTGCACGTGTATCTGTTCACGACTGCCTCTTGGCTGTTTACTGCGTAGGTAACGTTATAACACACAACGCCATCATGCATCAGCCGTTCGGTCGAGATGTTCCAATCACAGTAGGCACCTTAGGTGTGGGTTTAGTTCAAGCCCAATGACTCTTGGGCTTGCATACATTTGAGATACCCTACGGGAATTCCATTCAATCAATCGAGCTGTTGATTTAACCGCTCGAACGCGGGGCCGGGCGAAGTTTGAACGTTCCGGCATTGTGCTGTTTTGGTCGAGCGACATTTGCAAGACGGCTGCAAAATTTGAAGTTTATCTTCAGTGCATTCATATTTATGTATATATCAATGGGCTCAGTTCTGTCTATAGATTTGAGATCATGTTTAAGCCTGCCCTCTAAAACACTCGCGATCTGGGAACAGGGTCACACTATTATACTGATCTGGGTAGTGATGGAACAATAGCTGATGGGTTAAGTTTATTCTGGTAAATGCTAAAGAAATCCCCATTGTTGACTTTTAAAACTACAGAACCTATTCTAACGACCAAAAACCGAATGTCTGCGTTATAGACAGTTGCCCCTCCACTGCACAAACAAGCTCTTTAAATATTCATCGCAGGCAATCCTTACATACGAATGGCAAGCGGGTAGGTAAGAGAAAAGAGACGATGCAGCATGGAAAATAAAAATGTCTCCAAGACATAAGAAAAGGAAGATAAAACCGCAATACAACCTGGACACGAGCCGACAACAATGCAGATTTCGAAGTGATACGATTTATAAAAAAAAAAAAAAAAAAAAAAAAAAGCGCCTATGCTCCAGTCTATAACCCGACCAAAAAAAAGGAATATGAAAAGGGAATGATAGCTCGTAAGCACCGGCTCAAAGCTGGGTAAGAGTAAGTAGTCCGATGGTAGCACCGATGAAAGAGGGAATTGAAGGGAAGGAAAAAAGAAAAAAACCCTATGTACCGAGCGCTAAATGATTGCAATAAAACACACCCACGATCAACGAATTGATACAGGGAACGAAGGTATACGGTGTTCGAGCCAGCGAATACCCTGCATATACAAAACGAAATCAGAAGAAACTGCTCTTCTTCTTCGCCAGCCCGTTTCCGGAGCTATTCCCACCACCGAAAATGCTAAGGAGTCCGCTAGACTTCTTCTTGGGTTGTTTTTGGGGTTGTTGGAAGCTCGAAGGCGGCCCGTTGGGGCTCAAATACTGTCCGTTCTGCGGTGGCCTCGCCTGTTGAGATTCAGGAACTGGATACAGCGGCTGCCGTGGTGGTAGCTGCTGGCTCCACCTTCGACCACTTGGTACCGGTTGAGTGGGTGAAGCATTCGTGGGTTCGAGAATAACAGGTGGTCGCTGGTTATAGGAACTAGGCGGCTGGGGCACCGATTGGTTCCTCTGATGGCCATAGTATCCATAACTTTGCGCGCTATCCTGGTCTCTCCTCAGACTCTCCCAAGCAGCCGCATCGCTACCGTACTGTTTCCGCAGCCGTTCAGTTTCGGCATCCACCCTTGCCTGTTCTTTACGTCTTTCAACTTCTTCCCTTTCTAGCATCTTCCGGATCCTTTTCTCTTCTTGTGCAGCTTCTCTTTGTCGCTTCTTTTCTTCCTCGACACGGCGGCGGTCTTCGATTGTCTGCTGTCGCTGGAGAGTAGCCGTATCGCGAAGGACGTTGTTATTTACCACAGTTGGAGCGTTGTTCGGCGGAGTTGGTGCTTTGAGAAGTGTATGTGTTGGTAGGGTATCACTGTTTGGACTGATACTGCTACTTCTCCTTCTACCATTATTTGTAGGAGGCTTAATTGGTTCAGGGACGACTGTCGGCAATTGTCTCTGTGGTCTGACGTTTGGGCCGGTGGGAGGCGATACAGAAGGCTGAATTCCTACATTGAAACTGGTGCTAGGTGGTGTAAAATAAATATCCGCAATGACCGTCGCGGTGAGCAACAATGCGACTTCCAGGCCCTTCTTATCTTCAACATCGACCCTCTGCAAACTCGGTTGGTATATTGTGACATCCTTCAGTTTGTCCATGATTGCGACTGTGATGTCGGGTTCTCCACCACCCTTTTTCTTGGCATGTTTGTCCCCGGAATTTGATGCCGGAGAGAGCATTGTGCATCGCAATGACGTTTTCGATACGACACCACCGTCTTTGCGCCAACGAAAGGTGGAGACGTCAGTCGGTGGGAGGGCGTTGTTCCGAGCTAGTTCGGCATCGAGGCGGGAGCCGGTTGGCTGGCGGAACGACCGGCGGGGAAGTGTGAATTCCCAATAAGATCCTGTCCATTTCGACGACTTATGGTGTACTATGACCTGAGATTCCGGATTGTAAAGTTGGATGGTAAAAGAGGTCGGTAGTGTAATCGTAGGCAGTGTGGGAGCGCCACCGTTGTTTTGCCGGCGAATTTCGTCAAGAGAGAGGGAAGGGGTGGAAATGGTCGGCTTGGCTAAGACTTGGGCGAACAATATGTCCGGAATGTAGGCGTCGAGGAGGGCAATGGAGTATTCGTCCGGATGCCTCGAGCGAGACTTGAGGTAGGCTGGTTCGGCAGGCTGATAGTCGTGGGAGAAGAGGATTGTTTGGTGGAACGGGTCGCCGTCAGGAGAGGGACGAATCTGGAAGCCTGCATTCCATTCGAAGGAACGTGGGGTTAGTTAGCATGGCATTCTCATGGCATTCTCATGGCGCATCCGTGGCATCGACTAGGGCATCGACCATGGCCAAAAAGCGGAGGTAGATAATGCACGTACGTGGGAGAACCTCGTCGGCCGGCATGGCTGAGGTCGTTTGATTCTAGAACTGTTCCAACAGCGACGGATAAACAGATGTAACAGTGTACCAAACGGTAGGTAGTGTAAAGTCTATTTAGTTTTTATATTCGATCGGAACGAGCGGATGAGGTTGAAGTTTAGGATAGATTTAGTCGAGGAGATGTCGATGGCTGTGATTTGTGATGTTGTATACTTAATGAAGGCGGGTGAGTTGAGTTGAGTTGGGTTGAGTGGTGGTTAATGTGATGCTGTCAGATGAGGCCGCAGACACTTGGCTGTTCTCTCCACCACGATATATCGATGCTTCTCCAATATAATACAGATACAAAGACCCGCCTGCAGAATTAAATATCGATACCTTTGGCATATGATCCTTGGAAGAAAGAGGATTAATAAGTATTCAAGCTTTCCTCACAGCCTCGCTTACCACGATCATGTCACTTCGATCCTCAGTTGATTAGCGCTCAGTGCCGGGCTAAAAATGGCACCGCCCTGACCACGATGGATGAATGCCTCGTAATGGGTGTAATCCAGGAACCAGGAACGTCAACCTCAAACCAAGGTCTGCATGTCCATGTATGTGAGTAAGTGGTTAATTATATACCGGCCTTTCTGCCTATCCTAATTTGAGCCTCACTTCTAATGACAACGATCAGTGGCAGGGCGGGCAATGCAATTAATTCTCCATGCTGTCAGAAAGGAATCCGAGAACCGCAAAAGATATGTGAATCTGTGCTGGCTCGTCCAGCTGGTATTTTCGATCCAAATGCCTGATCAACGACCTAAGCTGTAGCGCCGCCAAAACGCGTAACCCTCCTTCCTTTCGCCCTGGTGCGAACCCGCACGAAGCAAACCAAAAGGGCTCCGCAGAGCTCGTTTGGTTCAAACAAAAGTACTGGGCACAAAATATCCTTTCGCGGTGGTGCTTGCTTGTGCTTTGTCTTTGAACAGTGACAAATATTCGTCAGCTAGTTTCATAATGGAGGATACCGACTTCGACCTTTCCCTTGGCGCTGTTGGGGCTGTGCGACAAACAATAGTTGGTATCCTCGATCATCCAATCACCACGCCAGACTCCTCCCCACACCAGGTTGACATTGGCCTGGCTGGGATCGTATGCGGGTGCGGGATCGTGGGTTTGGACTCAAATCCATGTCCATGACCATTTTAACGTCTTTTCCAGTCAAGGTGGAAAGCAATGCTAGTGCGGAAACCCAACTGGAAATTAGATCTGATTGAGAATCGATAGCAATGCGACAAAGCTTTCCAACCTCCTCCTCCACACGCCGCTCGTAGCTGTTGCTATAACGTTAGGCTAGCTTGCGAGTTTTAGTACGAGCTTAGGTTGGATAATATTGAAATCATATCGGCATATTTTCTAGGAGGAAGCTCGTTCCGATCCGCAATGCATATCGATGCCTGCTGCGGAATTTAGGACAATGCAAAGCTGACGACGCCCGATATCATTGCTATCTTCGTTTCTTCAAATGCTGGGTGTGCCACGACAGTTCGGGGCTTCGAGTTGATTATCAAGCAAGATGATAAACAAGCAGACTCAGCCACTCAATGTTTGGTATATTCGAATTCTATTTCTCTTTGAATATCACTTATAATTAATTCTACGATCCTAAAGCGACTTTGACCAGCACTAGGATATCGATAGTATGCTTATTGTATGTTCAAAATCCAAAATTGTAACGCATCCCAGAGATTTCGATCAGCAATGAATCCTTGAGAAATGGGGAGGTGACGCGATCTTCTAGAAGATAAAGAGAAAACTCACGAGACAAAACATAGAAACCAGCTATCATAGTCCCGTTAGTCATTTTGAAACTAAACTACTAGGCGTCTGAGATACATGTAAGTACATCCACTTTTTGAAACAAAGAGCGAATATTATACTAGCTCAAGCATAGCCACATCAAATCGTATCTCGTACATGCATGGGGTGTATATGCAACCCAAGACTCGGATGTATATATGCATCTACACACGATTCAGTGTACATAATATAAGTAGATACGTATACTATAAAAACTAGTGTCTTCCACGAATCGTAAAAGCGGGCGGCCTATGAGGGCCAAGCGGATCACCCGCTGCTGAATGATCGCATGCAGCCCTGGGTCTATCGTACTTAGTCTCCTAATATCGATATAAAATCAAGATACGTACGTAATGGAACCAAAGTCTTGATGAGTGGAGTATTATTATATTATACAAAAAAACCTGCCATTCCCTTCGGCTAGCCAAGCTATTCGTAGTACTAGTACTACTTACTAATATTCTTCCGGGCCTCTTCAAACCCGGCGACCCAGCCCTCAGCATACGCTATAATCTCATAGACCCGAGTCTGAATCTGCTCAGAAGTAGTATACCCATTCTTCGGCTCAATGACCTCTGGAAACTCAACGTAGTAACATAACTCCCCATATTTCTCTTTGATCTGGGTAATATTATAGTTCGGAACCAAGCTTTTGATCTCCTCGTGCGTGTCCTTGATTATGGGATACCACGGATTACCGGCGAACTTCTCGACGTAATAATCGTTATTCTCCCAGCGTGATTTCACCCAGCCGGGTTGAGCATGGTAACCCGGTGGCTCCTCGACTGGAGGTCCCGGGTCTGGCTTTTCGTCGGCCATTCGAAGGCCCCTGGATAATTTACCGTCAGTCAATGAACCTAGTAGTCGTCATAGTAATGGTTATCGTACGTATATGTTAGATGACGCTTCAGAGCTGGGACTTGTCGACACCGTCTGATTTCATTTGTTGTTTTCCTGGAATAATATAACGTAGAGCCGGCCCGCGCCCAGCATCTAGGCCTCGCTAACCGCGAACCGAACTGTATGGATTTTCTTTTAATGAGCGATGCAGCAGCCGGCCTCGACACTAAACCTCGACACACCTCTCCCCGGAGCCACAAAGAAAACATCGACGTTTACAACAGGACAAAGCTAATATTTGCAGACAACCCGACAAAAAGACGTTCAATCGAAGAATAGATATATCATAACGAGCCTACAATCGAACTTGTGTTACAATGCACGTATGTTGACTCACAAAGCGGCCCGCAGATATGCATATGCGAGCTATGAGGTTTGGGCCCAGACTGCTGCGGGCATGGTCCTATATTGCAACATTTTACAACACAAGGCCGGCCTATAACACGCCTGTATATGGGTAGAGACCGCCAGCATCGAGACTAGGCAGGCCTATCACATACCTAGGCATATAATTAGGCTTCCAGGTATGACAACTTCAAAAGGCCGCCTGAGGTACGCCTGTAGACAGGTTTCCTATTTAAGTTATAGTACTGCCTTGAGAGCGTGGACTGTGGGAGAATTGTGTGTTTAGCCAAGTAAATGTATGTATATATAATATGCAATCCATAGATCCATTCCTTGTTATAATGGGTTAGCTCACAAAATGTGGCAATCGTAGTTGATTATAGCTTAGCCAACTATGCCAGGGCGCATACGTGTAGCGTGCTGTAGCTACCTAAGTAGGTAATTAACAACTCGTGAATAAACTATATGGCGATATCGGAGCGTACGTATGCTCGCAGGCTGTACAATCTGCCTACAGATGCCTGGGGCTTTACCACACGGTCTCCATCCAATCATTCCCTCTGCTGTTCTTCCATTTATCTCGAGCTCCTCCATATGCAGAGACGCGTATTCAGTGGCCAATATCTCGGATCCGCGGAGAATCGAAACTAGACGCTGGTAGTCATATCTTCTCCTCTGACGCCGCTCATAACGTTCTAACGACCTCCTCTCGAATCCCCCATCGAATCCCCCACCCTCCACAGCCATCTCCAACCTTGCAACCTCAACCCCCCTTAGGAAAATCCCGCCCCTTCCCAATCAACTACCCCGCTCCTCCACCATCAAGTATCAAAATATTCCTCCCATCAGGTCCATATGGCACATCACCATCTCCCCACCCCTCCGCTCCCCCCTATTACACCCGGAATTCCAGTGACGGTGTAAAAGTACTCCACCAATTTGACAATCTTATCAACCAACCACTCCACTTCTTGTTGATTAATTACATCCAAGTGTCGGCCGGGGATGTACTCCATTAAAACATACCCATCCCACGCCGTTCAAATACTCTATACAACCTCCGAACCCTCACGATCGAGTCATCGGGTAATTTCGCCGCAGCAAGGAGACTCGCTGCTTCGTCGGCGACGTAGAGGCCGGATCTTATGATATGTAACGGAGGACTTACCAGTTCACCCGAAATGGAACTGAATTTTCGTCCCTTAATACCAAAAGAGCATTATCACAAGCAGCCTCAGCAGACTAACGTTGCAACTGGTCTGCTACGTTCAAATATTAATGGGAGTGATGAATTTTAAAGAATAAAGGTAGTATTATATCAGCGACATTAAAGCAGTCGGGGTATCTATCTAATAACACCATGAAGTGAGAATGAAATGGGAGCAAGAGAGGGGCACAAGTAATAAAAAAGCTTTTGTCGTGATAATTGAGACGTTACAAATCGAGTAATACAAATCGGCACCTCCATCAGCTCAGGCATCCTCATGAGTGAGAGTTTTTTGTCTTTCGTGTGCGGGAAGGGAAAAATAGTGGTAATAATAAGGACAGACCATGTCCACCTGCAAGTAGAAAAGTCGACAACGGAGCATCTCAGCGCCTAGCAGGACTAGAAATTTGGTCAGAGCCTTCGTAGACAGATTCGTCGCACTTTTCGAGCGTTCTCTTAAGTTTCGTGGCTAGCGAGAGCTGTGGTTCCGGTTCCAACTGTGGCTGTTCGTTGACCCTAAAAAATCGTCGAGCAATTGCCGCTTGTGCACGTCTTTCTGTACGTCGACTACGAGCGCTTGAGTTTATCACAACTCCAGCTCCAGGGCTGGGGACTTTGGAAGCAGTTGGAGGCTTTTGCGGGGTTTGGGGTTCGCGAGAAGGTAATGATTCGCGATGGCTTGAGAAATCAAAACAATGGGATGGATTGTGCGGAGGGGAGCAGGTATGCTGTTTCGATTTTTTGGGTGGCGGGCGCCGACGAAACATTGAGTCAGGTTTTTTCGTTTTCTGCTTCATCTTTAGCGGTGTATTTGGCGACCCTTTTTGAGCTACGGGCGACTCTTGTTCAATCATTGGCGATGCTTGCTCAAAAATTGGCTGGCGTTTCTGAAAATTCGGTAATACATCTTTGGTGAGTGATGTAGGGGTCTGAGTGTCTTGGAAGTCGTGACCAACTTGAGGTTTCTGGGGAGTGTGGTTGCTCTGGGCGTTTTGGAAGTTCTGAGCCTCGATACTTTGAATAGTCTGAGGGGGTTGGGGGTTCTGGAGGCTCCGGGCGTTCTTGACCTGAGGGTTCCCGCAGTATATAGTCGTATCGGGGTAATGCGGGCTGATTGGAGGTGCCATGCCAGGTTGAGGCGAAGTGTGACTTTGTAAATTTTGGGCGCTTTGAAAAGGATTTGGGGTCTGTAATTCATGAAGTTGTTGAGATCCTATAGGGCTCTGGATGTTATGGGAATTCCGAGGATTCCGGGGAGTTTGAAGTTCTTTGATGTTATGGATATTCTGTGAGTTCTTGTATTCTTGGGGCGGTTTAGCAATGTTCTGTATTTTCTGGGGGGTTTGAGGGTTTCGAGGGCCTGTTGGTGGCCAACCGGCGTCTGGGAACGAGACTAGGCCTATTGGAGGGGAGGCCCCGAGTGGAGACGAAACGGTATAATTCGGAGTCTGAGCTTGAAAAGCGACTGGGTTCTACCATCGCCCACCACGCCGCCCACCATAGCCCCTCCCACCCCTTCTGTCTCTCCTATCCCCACCGTAGTCACCGTAGCCCCTGTCGCCACCCCATCCTCCCTCGCCGGCTGGCCCTCTGGCAGGACCTTCAGATGGTGGCGGTCTCCTGTTCCCGATGATTTCTTGGAGCTCCTTGAGCTTGTTCCGCATTTGTGCGTACCCGAGGTGCATCTGTAAGCTACCGGTTAGCTATGATAAGAGAATCCCGTCGAGAGATGGGGGCTGTAGCGTACCTTTCCATAAAAGTGATCTGCCAACCGTCTATCGTTATCCAAGCGGGACAAGTAGGCTCCACAAACATCGCAAACTTGTAACTTCTGATGACCTGACGGCCCTGATGTGTCCGACAGAGACTTGAGCTCCCTCTACATGCCCCAGCGAGCTTATTAGCATTTCCTTTCACAACGACTTTCGCTTTGGACGATATCTCGGTAATGAAACATACCTCCTTCTCATCCTTATCCAGTTTTAACCTCTTTATCTTAACGTACTCCTCCAAGGCTAACCCGACACTGCCAGTTTCGCCTAAAACTTCCACCTCCTGCAATCCAACCTGAATACTCTTCTCCAGGTCTCCGATACTCTTCAAAAGCGCGTTGGTCTTCATGATTTCCTCGGGTGTCTTCTCTAGCCTCCTCTGGGCGGCATCGATACGACGATTACACTCTTCCACATACTTTTGAAGGTCTCGGGCGTAGTCCCATTCGTAGCCCGGGTCTTTGTTGTTGGCTTTGTCGGCTTCATAGTCGGATTTTAGAGGTTCAGAGTGGAGTTTTGGGCAGGGACCGAGGTCTTGCTTGGTATTTGTGAAGAGGTCATGGGGACAGGTGCCCACCAGGTAGGAACGGCAGACAGTAGGGTCGGTATACTTTGTCGATGAGGGGGTGCGGGATGTGCCCATCTAACAAGCAAGGAAGCAGCAACATTAGCTTGAGTCAACAAGACAATTGATGGGAAAAAGCGGGGGGTAACACACAAGCTGCTCAAGCAGCCGCCGCTGTTCACTAGCCATGGCGGAGGATTGGCAAGATGGTGATTGATGATGTTACGTGTTTGTTGGCGATGCGATGAGGGAGGTGAAGGGTTGAAGGTCAACGTCGCGATGGAGGTTCTTCTACTGTGTGCCCGTTCTTGCGCCTGCTTGCGTTTGTCGCGTTGCATCGAAGTCTTGTTTCGCCTCGATCACGTGAACACATTGTCACGTGCATATGTCTTGGCGACGAAATCTACCACATTTACAACACAGCTTTCCCTTACGGAAGCCACTCTCTGGTTTATAAGACGAAAGCCACTGTACTGATCCTGAGCTCGAGGCCAGTCCCTTTATCCGATTCTCACAAGACTTCCATTGACATAAAAAACTGTGATTTAATCAAACCGTCGAGTTTCTTGGTTTGTAAACATTCCTCGTATTGCCGGACTACTGAAAGATGTTTAACCGTAGTTCACACCCATATTGCAATAGATTACCCCCATCCCTAGCGTTATTTGATACAATGCTCATGTATTGATCTCTAATTTATATCGTATCTTCGACTAGCTCTATCTTACCACTCCCTCCTCTGCGTCGCCTTAAATCTGCTACCCGTAGAAATTCGGACTGGAATAAATTAAACGAACTAATACTCCAGCGCATCCTCAAACAACCCCGTCAAAATCTCCCTCTGTCGCTCCTTCTCCCCCCTCAAATTCGGCGCCAAAACTAAGACTCTCTGCTGCGGCATCGTTCCTTCGACTAAGGCCCCAATGTCCCCCTTCTCATATCCCAAATCCTTGATACCCCTCGGCTGATCTCCCAACCCGACCAAGAACTTCGCCAAGGCCTCGCTCAGTATTTCACCTGCACTCTCCTCCTTCGCATTCGAGATATCGGCACCGAAGACTTCTGCTGCTGCGAGATGTCTTTGTGGGTTCGTGGGTCCGGTGAATTTAAATACCGCTGGTGCGGTGACGGCGACTGAAACACCGTGGGGGATTAGAGGGTGCGGTACTTGATACCCGGCGTGTTTATAGCCCTTATTCATCCCGCTGAGGGGGTAACTCATCCCGTGGCACAAATGAACACCCGCGTTTCCGAACCCAACACCGGCAAGGGTGGCAGCGAGAAGCATGTTGCTTTGCGCTTCCGAATCCTCGGGGTCTTTGACGACTCGCGGGAGGTATTTTACCGTCATTTTTAGGGCCTCGAAGGAGAAGACGTCGGAGATGGGGTTGGCGCCTTGGTAAGCTGGTCGGAGGATGGGATTTGTAGGGCGCGGAATACGCTCATTGTAGGGAATGGCGGTCCAGGATTCAAGGGAGTGGCAAAGGACGTCGAGACCCGACGAGGCATGGACGGCAGAGGGCATAGTTTTGGTGTTTAGAGGATCGCAGATGCCGAGGGTGGGTTTGAGGTAACGATGGGCCACACCGGTTTTGGCCTTGACGTCTGTTAGATCACTACGAGGGAATATTAGTTTCCTACCATAATTCCTTAGGGATGGATACGTGTCTGTGTACTCACAAAATAGCGGTGCCGGTGGTTTCGCTACCCGTGCCGGCAGTAGTGGGTATACAAATCAACGGCTTCAAAGCCTTCGTAATCGGCAAGCCCTTCCCCAAAGGAGCATTCACGAAATCGAGGAAATCGGCATCTGGGTAGCTAGTATAGAGGTTCACAAGCTTCGCGGTATCCATAACCGACCCGCCTCCGACCGCTAATATAGCATCTGCGCCGGAGTTTCGTCCGTACTCAATCGCCTTCTTGACCCTTATTCCCAAGTACATATCTATCAGCTCAAAATCTTCGCAAATGTCGAGAGGAGAGGACTTACGAATAATCCTTCGGCTCAACCATAACATCGGTATAGACGTCGAACTTGACACCCTCCCGCTCCAACCCCTCAATCGCCTGCTTCATAGGCGTCAATTGCGCAACAGTGGTATCCGTAAGCACCAGCACCTTTTTAGATTTCATGTTTGCAAAGTCCATCCCGACTTCCTTTGTGGCTCCAGGTCCGAACCGGATGCTACTTGCTGCCATTTCAAACGCATATTCCTAAACCCCGTCACACCCCAAAATTAACATTCCCCCTAAAATGGCTTATTATAGCATCCATTACAATGGAGTGAGTAAAACCTTCTGCTGCGACGCATCAATGGGCGTGGCATAGCCCCTCCCCCTGCGCAGGATATTCGTCGCATGGCGGGAGTGTTCGTGGTGGTGGTGATGCGAGGGATCCCCGTGGCATGGACATGTCTTGTTGGTGTGGTTAATTGTCCGCATAAGCCCAAGGGCCCTGTTCCGAGCCGTGGTGGCGACTCTGGCGACAACCATATTTTCTTTTCTTCCTCTTTCCAATTGCCTTGGATTTAAGATCTGGGGGGGGGGTGGTAGATTGGGTATCAGGTTATATATGCGTACCCCGGGTTTCTTTCGATCTACAGGTGAATACTATGAAGGTTGATATACGGAAAACCCGGGAATGTCACACACCCCTCAAGAATATATACTACCTTGGGACAAATCTCCGGACCGAAGAATGCACACGAATTCGTGAAGACTAAGCTCGGAACGGGGTTTTTACGACCTTAATTGACAAAGAGTTTACACAGCGTCCACTAGCACTAACCCAGCTGTCGGCAACGAATTGCGGGGAAGGTCGCGACATACGAGAATGACAAACGTGCCGCGGCCCATTTTAGCGTCATAACGGAGCTGGCCCCGCCACTTTGCAAGTCCGATAGGAGATATCAGATCCCATTGCATAAGACACCGTCTCAATGGCAGTTCGTTCCGGGGAATTGGAAGGATGATAGTATTCTATTGGGCTGAATTACGATTTTTCTGAGCTACATAGTATTAATGTCTCGAACTGCCCGAGCCATTTGAAAAAGGATAAACCCCGAGAAGAAACCCAAACTCCGTTCTGGAATCCCATAAAAACCCCGTCTTGTGTCCGAACAAATATGATGACAACTAAAAGCTGCAGATTTTTGAGGGAAAAAAAAAAAAAAATAGATGATAACGGAAAGAATGTGATAAAGTGGCTTAAAATAAATGTTTGGTGAGAAATTGTCTCGGACGGCCCAAACGAGCCTCTCGATCTAGATTCCCCCAAACGCTTGGTACGGCTCCAAGTCCATCCAGGCTTTGTCCAACAACTCCTTCTTGCTCACCAACGTGCTCCTCATCTTCTCCTTCGCAGGGTCCTCAACCATAAGTTCCCTGCACTTCCTCTCCTGCTCTTCTTCGCCCAACTCTCGGAGCCCCAATTGTTGTTCAACATGCTCCTTGAACGTTCCCTGGACAGTGTACTTCGTAAAAATCCCCTTGATCATCCTCATCATAACGGTATCTCCAAACCTTCGCCTCGCCAATCCAAGGTAAGCTTGCGTATGAGTGAGAGTATCAAGCTCTCTTTGGTATGGGTCAGGGCCCTCGGGAACAGGTATCTCAACCTTGCCCTTTCTACCGGCTTGGTTGTGACGCTCTTGGGCCCGCTGTTGTTTGATCGCTAGTTGTTCCTCGACGGCGCGTTTGCGGCGCCTTTCATTGTCTTGTTTCCAATTCGCATGCTCACGGTTCCAGTCGCGATCTTGCATGGTGTAGATACACTCAGCCTCGATGCGGTAACACTTGGAAATCGACTTGTGTATCTTCGTCATCATGATCGCGTGGAAATCGTCAATGATCTCGCTCATGTGAGAGTACAAAGGTGACTGTTCGTAAGGAGAGAAGATACTAGCGAAGGTGGTATGGGTGTGGTTAAAAAGCAGAGTGTCGAATTGGCCAATGAAACTCTTGACAGGACCTTCCCACACACGCATGTGCATTTTAGAAAGATTTTCGACGGCTTTATGGTCTACAATACCAGGGATACCGGTAGCTCCGCTGACCTCGAGGATTTCGCGGATTTCATGCAGATGCATGGCTTTAGACTGCGACGACTCTGCAGGCGTGTCGGTAACAGAGTCTGCCTCGTGGACATCGTCTTCCTCGACGGAGATAACCTTTTTCGCTGGGGTTCGGGACTCGAGCGCGGCCTTCTTACGAGGCGGAGGTCCTCCAGAGCCGGAACCGGTGTTAAACGGATCTGAGGAGCCATCTGGTGGGTCGTCATGGCTGCCTGGGCGTTTACGTTTAGCTGGGGTTGACGGTGCAGACGAAAAGCTACCGAAGAGTGACATCGAGCTAGCTCTAGCGGCGGAAGGCGTGAACGACGAATTTGGGTTTCGGGGAGAAGTCTCATCCGGATTCACACGCGGCCTGAGTGCTATCAGGTCTGCCTTGAGCTTCGCTGCGATCTTGCGCCATTCGTACGAAAACTTATTATCGTCACCGCGGCCATCGATCGTGTCGTATAGTCGGTAGAAATATTTGTCTAAATCTTGTCTCAGGACTTGTCGCAGGCTGTTAGCCGGCGGTGGCGGCAGCTTTTCGAGTTGCATCTGAACCTGGGCACTTTGATTTTGCACATTTCTGATAATTGTGGGGAGGCGTTGGCGGATGAGCCCCGCAAGTTGTTTAGAGAGGTACTTTTGAAGGTTAACAGTGCCGAACCTAAAACGATGATGTTAGTCTTGCCGTCTCAAAATTTACGCTTGTAATGGTACACGTACCGGTCACTGAGGTCAGCGAGCTCGGTATTCCAAGGGTCTTCGCCATTGAAAAAATCATCCTCGAGACGGCGAGCTCCGGCATGACTAATACGCTTGAGGAGCTGCTGCTGCGAGGGCTGCTTAGTAACAAAGTAGCCGTGCGGGAGACGGTGTTCGTGGCCACGAAGGATCTTGATCCACTGGTCGTGCTCGCCTCCAAGAACAGTATCTGGCTTTGTGAGAGCCCCAATTGTGCGGTTCGGTCCCAGCTTGCGAGCCATCTGAGCGGCTGACTGGTTTACAGCATCGTCTAAATATTTTAGGTTAGATTTCGTCTCTTTGTGTCTATTATTGGTATACTATGGGCATACCTTTCATAGTCATCGCAAGAAGGATGAGACAATCTTCCTGCCTGATATACCCCTCGACAAGGTTCCTGACCAACTTGATTAAGTACTCCTCCTCTTTTCTCTCAGTAACATGAATAATACCGGGTAAGTCGATGAAACTGAGGTTGGGAACATTATTTCCAGTAATCTCCATACAAATGACGTTTGGAGAAAATGGTACTTCAGTAGTCTCGGTGCTACCGGCAGTTTGAACTGGTATGCTGACAAAATCGCCCCAATGTCTGGAGGGGTTTAAAATCGCTAACTGGGCTCTGATTATAACTGCTTCAACGTGCTCTGGATCGTTAATAGTAAGGAAAGGATGTTGGGTATGCTGTACTTCTGTCCACGGATCACCCTTCTTCTTGGAGTTGTATGCTTTATGGAAACGTAGGGAGACTTTGCAACGCCATGGTGCCATTGGGGAAGTATCTTCGGTTAGGGTAATTTCCAGGGGGCAGCGGGTGCATGTTCCTGCGTATCGAGGAACTCGAATCTAAAATATGTGAAATCCTCATGTTAGCTCAGAAAACTCCTAACTTTTGTGTGGTATTGTCACTATCGAGTGCACTTACCCCGCTGATAGCCTCGATCAATGAGGATTTACCCGCACTTTGATTTCCAATTACTGCGATTCTCTAAATTGAAAACTCCTTAGTTTTTCTGAGGGTTGATATAAAAAGCATAGTTATATTCTTACCGGCAGCGGCAAACCCAAATCTTCAACCCCCTTCATCCTGAGCTGGTTTATGGTATTAACCATATCCCTCATATCTTCCCCGAGCATATCATATCCCATGCTTGAGGACTTCTGAGCCACTTGCATGGCATCTCCAATGAAAATTTCATCTCCTCTAGAGGGTCCTGCAGAGTGAATAGCGATCCTAGCGCCTTCGCTCATGATTTTGGTGGTATCGAGAGTCTTATCCACGATGTTACCGTCGACAAGGGTCCTCGATGAATTACTGTCAATATCCATAATTATAACATCATCGGCCGAAGGTACGGGAGTAGTGCGTGGGGGAGTGGATTCCAACTCCGTGAGCGGGGAGGTGTTTCTTTCTGTAGGCACCACCTGAGAGCTAGTCACGCGTACTAGGTTTGGTTCCTCTTTGATGGCGGTTCTACGGGCCATTTTCGTGGCCTGGTGTAGACTTAGCCAACGGAGAGAGGGGGTATGGTGGACGAAGCTATTGTAACTAGGGCTTGGGATATGATGTCGCCCTCGTCACAAAAACTTCGGGGTAGTAAAGTGCGAGAGAAGGAAAAGAAGGATTAAGAGAATATAAAGACTACAGAATTGTTTTATGTCGTAGGAGAGGAGAAGATGCAGTCCAGAGCCCAGAGCTAGGTGGACTCCCCCTACTTATATGTTTCGAACCCTCCACTGCAGTCTAAGGTGTTCCAGTTGGCGGTAGAAAGCTCTGCATGAAATAACTGGAAGGGCGAAAAATGCCCGAATGGAATCCAGTGGTTTCCAGGAATTTTGTATGATATCTGCAGTCCAAGATCAGGGGACGGCACACCGCGCTCAAGCTGATGTTTGGGGAGTTGTGCAGTTGGGTTCCCATCAAGATGCAATGTTGGATGAGGTTGGGACCAAGCGAAGGGGAATTGAGGATTAGAATCGCTAACAATTTGTATGGGGAAAGCATCGTGTTGCGCCCAAACTTGGGGAGTGGGGCTAGCGATTGCGGGTGACAGAGGGGTCAAACTCCCCTTCCAACGGGTCGGGTGTCCCTGCACATACACTGTTCGCTCGATCCGTGATAGCTTGGAGGTCGATGCAAGTGCTTCCGTGTGTGCCGCACAACATATTTTGTGGACTCCTTGTACCTGTGGACGAGTACTCATACATCTAAATTATATAAAGCGGCGCGATGGTTGATTCATGGGACGTGACTAGTCTACCACCAGACCCGTTGCAACGTTGGTTTCGTGGCGACAACGCAAGCTAAGATGTTGTATTTTCTGCAAGGCAGTCTCAAGGATCCGGGAAATCTTGACTGGAGTGCATACATACTTATGTGGGATTGGGGTGTCATATGTATCAAGTTCATTTAGAAATGAGTACTAGTACTATTGGGCAAAAGCCCTTAACCGGTTGCAATTGGTACCATAAGCTAGATCTAGAAACAATATTTACTAAATTTCAATATATTTACTGGCTCAATTTTGAAGGCAACCAGCCTAAAGCCATGACTAGGGAATCGATAAAACGATGTATATTAATAACTTTTATGGGGTACACTGAGGGTATCTGTACTCAGAATTGGTTGGACAACGAAATATAGGTTGCGAGGCATGCATGCACGTATGCTGGTCAGCTAAGTGGCTAATGTCGAAAGCCTCGCCAGCGTGCAGCAGGGCGTGCACGTATGCCCACAACCCAACTATCCCAGCCTAGCTAGATACATTGGCTACGAGGCAGAAACGGTTCGCATTTAAAGAGGGGCAGCCAGCCATACTTTGTGCCATGGGACCAAGTACAAATCTTAAATACCATCGGCATGGGATAAATTAAATTTAAACAGGCGACCTGTTTACTTCCTGTGGAAGAACCATCGGTCGTCGCTGCATTCATGGACATACCGCGATATAGCTTAGGGTCAACACGAAGTTAACGTCTACCTTTAAACCAGACCAATTGCCAAGATCAACGTACTGGTACAAAATTCGCAGACAATGAGCCAATCAACAGGACCAAGCAACATGCCCGGGCAAGAGCGGTTGGCAAGCGCACTCGAAAATTTCAGAAACCAGCTCGACGCAACTGAGAAACTGGCTCTGAGCCAAATTTCTCGGGCTGATGCTACAGCCGTGACAGAATTCTGCGCCAGGTTCAACAGCGATTCGAACCTACGCCGTAAACGTCTCGGAGACAAGATTCAGCCGTTCCTAATATTTATCCAAAGTCTTGGTGATGTAATAGGGGTCTATATCCAAAGCGATCCGACTATAGCAGCACATGTTTGGGGCAGCGTAAAACTTGTAGTTCAGGTAAGCTTATAAGTTTAAACCTTTTTTTACTTTTTGTCATACACTCAAGGTTGTGTTACAAGCTAGAGCTAGTTGGTTGAAGCTCGATTCATATAATTATTCTAACAGGCAAATTCATAGATTGCTTCCAACTTCTTCGACTATTTCGTCAAGATATCGGACATGCTCATGAAACTACAACATCATTGTCCTACGATTGAGCGCATTGGAAAGCTATTTCAGAGCTCAACAAAGTTACAGGACGCAATACTGGAGTTTTATGCCATTATCATTGAGTTTTCTATGCAAGCGTTCAAATTCTTGCGACAACCAGGCAAGTCCTCTGGCTGGTTATAGATAGCCACACCTCCGTGGTTACAAAAATTTATAGTTGGTTCCAAATTGATGGGAAATTCCTAGGTCTAAAGTAGTTCGCTAAATCAATTTGGAAACCATTTAAACTTCAGTTTGCGGGTATCGAAGAACAATTAGAGGAGCAGCGACGAGTAATTGATGATGAAGTTATGATCGCGTCGGAAATAGCCGCTCATCAGGCAGTACAATCTGCTGCTTTGTATCAACAGAGTGGATATGTCCATCGCGAGTTTGAAGTACAGCAGTGGGCTGGTAATAGGGCCTGGCAGATACAGCAGGATTTCGCCGCTAAAAGTAAGATAAATCTCCCCTACAGCAGACCGATATGGCTAAAAGATCTTAAGATTACTAACGTATAATCGGCAATATAATTCTCTGCTGTAGAAAGAAGATTGAACCGAATTCTCGAGAAGATTTCCGGTTTTGACCATACTAGGTCATTCATCAACGCTCGCGATAGACGATACCCCAATACTGGGAGTTGGCTTTTTACATTGCCTGAATTTGAAAGTTGGGATAGAGCACGGGATTCGTCAGTTCTGTGGTATCATGGAATACGTGAGTTGCATTGATCTCTCTTTTGAACTGAAATTGTAGTTGGAAGTAAACTTAGGCATCTTGAGGAGACCCAACTACTAAAGATATACTATATATATACCGATATAGCCGGGTCGGGAAAATCCATTCTAGCAACTGCCGTTATCGATCACCTATTCAATTGCCACCAAAATACAAAAGCATCGATAATATATTTCTTTTGCGACTTTCATACTCCGGAGACCCTGAGATACCGAACCATACTATCTAGTTTGCTGAAGCAAGTCATCGTCCTCAATGGAACACTATCCAATCAAGCACAAGACGAGCTTGAAATCTCGTATCTGGAGTCGCATCTCCCACCTGATATTTACGAGCTTGAAGAATTATTTGTGAAATTTACTGGAACTATTGATCAACTATACATCCTCATTGATGGGATTGACGAATGCTCTCTTGAGGAAAGGTTGGATGTGTTAGCATTCATCAAGCGCTTTATCGGAAAAAAACCGGAACACAAAAAGTTCATGCTGTCAAGTCGGCCGGATATCGATTTGCCTAGGTCTCTACCGATATCACATAATATATCTTTATCGAGAACGGGGCGCCGCCTAGATGTTGAAGCGTACATTGACCATGAACTCGAAACTAAATGCCCTAACCTCAAGGCCTACCCCCGCGAGGTCAAGGATGACATTCGGAAAGCCCTGTCGGACGGCGCTGACGGAATGTTCGTTTCACTTTCCCTTTAAGCTTACCAGTTGCTTCGACCTTCATAGGTCAATTTGATTGCTAACGTCTGTTTGTCTTTGTTACTAGGTTTCTATGGGTCTTTTTCCAGATCCAAGATATTAGGAGAGCCGGAAATAGGGAGAAAATATACAGTCTTCTAAGAGGCCTACCGAATGGTCTTTCCGAAACTTACGAGCGTATTATACGCAGGATACATGAAGAGCGGGATAGTCACGAGGCAGCTATGACATTCAAATGGCTGTCAGAATGCCGTAGGCCACTGACCCTAATGGAGCTCAGAGACGCAATCGCGATTAGAGTAGGGGACACACAACATGCTCAAATTCGTATGCGTTACAACGACGACCCGGAAGGAATAATACAAAATTGCGGCGGGCTGGTTATTAAGAATGAGCAAGACCAAACGGTACAATACGCTCACTCGACAGTTTCCAAATATCTTCAATCAAGAACAGATGACGGCAGCCCTGAAGAGGCCTCGATTGATACAGCCCAGCTTTGCGCAACATACCTCCAGCTTCGGGATTTTGGGACCCAGTTAGCCCGAATCAAGAAAAAGGTTGAAGTCGTTTCTGAGCCAAAAGATTGGATTACTATATTGCTACCAGTGAAGCTCAAATTCCTTGACCCAATCTGCCGGTCTGCCTTTGACATGGTCTCGGGCAGCCGACAGGCGCCAATTTCCACTGCCAGGAGGGAAAACCCCATCGAAGTCTTTGCTCGTTCCGCGTGCGATACCCCAAAGTCAGATACCGAAACTAAATTTATGTCGAGCTTTCCTTGCCTGAAATATATTGCAGAATACTGGCTTCATCACTTTGGACTGGATGGGGCCAGAAAGCTGGACCGGGCGAGACACCTAGAAGCTTTGCTGGACGCGCTAGACCTACCGTTTCCTTTCCTGCCTGGGATGAAGGGTGGCGTAAAACCGGACTTCAACGAGCTGTTATCATGGGCTTGTGAGCAAGACAATTTGCCCCTTTTCGCGGTTCTATTCTTCAAATCCAGGGGAGATTCCGGAAGCCGATTGCAATCACAAGCAATCGGGCGGGTCCGGGTTCTTGCCATCGAAGGTGGCGTAACTGATATCGCTGTGCTCCTGAACTATGCGATTGAAAAGGACAGTCCGAACGTCGTCCGTTATATTTTAGAAGACTCGCCAGTTACCCTCGAGAGAGGTCTTCTGCAGATACGACATACTTTGGGCGGCCCGGTACCCAATAGCATTTACCAATGGATGTGCTGGAGGTACTTAGACCCGCGCACCTTCTGTCAAAGCTCCCCCGAAATCGCTTGGGATAGGAGTCCTCTCCAGACTGCGGCGAGATTTTGTAGGCTGCAAATTTTCGATTCGTTGTTGAAAGAACACCTACGACTGGGCATAACGCTTCGTATTGGATGCGATAAATTTTTCGATGGAGCTATGGATGAGGCTACGTTGAATGGTTCTCTTGATATTGTAAAGCTTATGTTAGAAAAGCATAAGCTCTTGGGTTGGCATTACAATACACCGGACCAACTTCGCCGATTCTTTTCGCAAGCTACCCGAAGGGGGCATCAGGAGGTCGTTCAATATATTATTTCAAGGGTGGTATGCCCACAGGATGGAGTCTTTCCAATGCTACGAGATGCAATATTAATAGGTTGCCCCGAAGACGATACTAAGACTTCGGATGAACCAAACAATGATAGATATTTTCCGCGGTGGCTCTCCCGAGGCCCCGAGACCAGCTCGGGCTCTAACTATCTTCGACACTTCAACTCCGATGACGATCCTTTCGCAGAGGCTGTGAAGCACAATTACTTAGAAATACTCAAGATTTTGGTAGATGAAGCGGGGCGTGGGATGGAGGCGCACTTTAATATGCCTCAGATCAAAAAAAACTTTGTCTTCGTTCCCGCTTTTTGCAGAGCGATTGAGTGTGAAAACACCCAAGCTTTGCAAATACTTGATAAATTTGGGTATAGTGTACTGTTTGACAAGATGCAGTGCCGCTGCGGAAAATATTTTATTGATTTCATGCATGAGGCAATACGGCTGGGGAAGTTAAAGAGTGTGAGGTGGCTATTCGAACAGCGCGATTATGCCCGGTACGAAGTTCTTGAATATCTGAAAACAGCTGACGCGTTTGGACATGCGGACATCAAAGATTTTTGGACTGATAGTAGGAGGAGCAAGGGTTGGTAGAGCTGAATGGAAGACTAGGAATCAAATCAACAGAAGGGCGAAGAGTTTATAGCTATATATATATATATACCTAGGTACTTAGTTCCTTAGTATGTAAGTACCTACTTATTTACACCGTAAATACTCTATGCATGGACCGAGTATTCGGCCAGCTCCTGGGTACGAGACCAGCCAGCTCTGGTTTACGAGACAAGCTGAGTAGGGATATAAGTGCGCACCGGGCCATTCATTATTTCCTCAAGGGAGCTTTAATTCAGAACGAACTCGGTTCTTATATTTTCAGCTAGTGCTCCGTGCAAGAGGGTTGAAAGTTGCAGGTCTGTGGACGAGACTCAAAAGTGTCTTATCCGAGAAAGGAGGCTCGCTGCGCTATTTTTGTGCCCTTGTGCAGTACGAGGAACTTTTTTTTTTTTTTTTTTTTTTTTTTGGAAAAAGCACTAACACAGGATCTGTATTGATCTCGCGGTGATCTGTATCGATTTTAAGTTTGAATTAATTCCTGAGAGTTCCACATCCTTTACGAAACATCCAAAAGGATAAAGAAAAAAAGTTATAACTCCAAGATTCTTAGGCTACCAAAGCCCAGGAAGCTAGAGGCCTGCTAACTACACATCGGCTTGTAACTACATTAATCCGGCGGAAAGAAAGGTATTCTAGCTTTATTGAAAGCTAGATCTCGGCCCTACGTAACGTGAATCTTGTTAGCTAGGGAATAGTAAGGTCGGGTGGTGTATGAAAATCTTAAACTCACCACCGAGGCTCTGCCTTTTCTCTTGCAGGGGTTTTCAAAGCATGGCTATCCCCGAACGGGTCATTTGGATCTTCCGGCTCTGCTTCGTCATCGTCGCTAGCATCCTCTAGCTCATCGCTGTCGTAATCCCTCTGCTTGGGGGGAACCTGTCCGGGTTGCATCTGGCCTCCGGAGATCTTCAACTTACCCATCCTCCCGGCTGCATCATCGGCCCCTGCATCCTTTGGCATCTTCTCCCATTCCCCCTCACTGTCAGAGTCTTCGCCGGGGGGCTTATCCAAGACTTCGAATAGGGTCAATGCCTCCACTAGTTCTTCATTGGCGTGAATGAGGCCCCCTAGCCACTGTTCAGACTCTACGTGCTGGATATACCGCAAAATTTGTCTTCGCAGCATTTTGCAGGCCTCGAATCTCTTCATAACCTCAGGATTATCGCTAACTCTTTCTTTCTCTCTATTGATTAATTTGAGGGCATTCTTGAGGTTTGTTGCAGCGATTGAGGCTGTAGCAATGTTCTGAATCATCGTTGGCTTTTCCTTTTCAAGGTTGAACGGTGGCCGTTTTTGATTTGAAGACTTTGACGATTTTGACGACTTGTCCTTTGGCTGCTTGAATGTGGCGATTGGGGAGTCCGACGGTCCAAGGGTGATCGGTGCATGTGCCGGCTTCGAGCTCGAACTATTACGTGAGTGCGAAGGGCCTGCTTGCGATGATCTATTGGGGCTTGTTGGGCCGGATCTCGACCCGGCGGATGGTGTCGGTGTATCATCATCCTCTGGCGATACGGGTCTCGGCTGTGGTTTCGGGCGTGGTCTCGTGGGCACTTGACGGTAGAGATTCGCGACACCAGTCATTCCGGGTGTATCTTTATACGCATTATGCCATTGTGCGAAAAGTATTTGTGCTTTCCTCTTAACATCTGCATCCGTAAGGGAGTCGGAAGCTATGATTCTAAGACGCTCGAGGAGGGGTTCGTCGGCGAAACTGCGTTGGAAGCGCTTCCCTGCGTTTTCGACCAGGGCATCCAGGATCTACCACCGGAATAACGAATTAGAGTCTCCCTTATATTGTAGTCTCTCTCAAATGGTGTATCATACTGTCAAAGATCTTATCTGTCGGTGGAAATTTCCGTATTTCCTATATTATCGCCAATTCAAATCGTTAGCGCCCCCACGCTTGAGAGGCGACGGAACACAACATCGTGACATGTGATCCGATCATTCGGGCAGGAAAAGACGTACAGCTTCTTCCGTAGAGCTCTAGATGCCTCCTGTGGCCCCGTATCTTGCAATCGGACGGCTTCGATGAGCTCCGGAATACCAGCGAGGTCATTTTCTTCGTAAGCCTCCGTTGTTAGATGCTCGATTTGGACCGATACGGCCGTGTACGGTTTTTTCTACGATAAACCTATTAGAGGACTAGATTGTGCAGCGGAAATTGGGTGGTATGGAAGTACTCACCGAGGCGAACATCTCTATGGTAAGGCGATCGAGGACTGTGTTTTTGGAAGGTTGAGGTAGTTCCGAAGGCAGGCGCCGGTGATGGCGGATGCAATTGTGAAGCTTAAGCTGGCGGGGCTGGATTGAGGGGCAGCCGTGTTGGATGGTCCAAGCGAGAACCTACTCCGCTGAACAAAGGGATTCGATTCCGCAATCACCAAACTCCACGAAGCGCAATAATTTGGGATACAGACGGGGCTTATATTTCAAAAGGTCTAAATGATGAAGGGAGAGATTCAAAGAAAGTGCAGAAGTTCGAAGCAGCTGACGGAAGGCTCGCCTGCCAAGTTGTCGGCCAGAACGCCTGGTCAAGCGGTCATCTTGGTGGCCTTGTGATAGGTACCGATTCACAGCCCGATGCCCTGATTTTCCATGCATGGAGCTAACCGGTCGTAGGTGACCTACGTCGACCAAGAAAGGCCCTGGTTGACCAGCTAGCCGGGATGGTTTCTTCGACGGGCTGATTTGTCCCCGATTCTTTCGAAGCCTCGCTTGCCTTTCAAGCTGGGGGGCTCCCGCTACAGGGGTATATATTTAGCACTTCCTCGAAACAAAACGAGGCCGGTGTCATGTGTATTGAAAGCAGGCCTCGAATTGAAGGATCTGAAAAACCAATGCAATGAAACAGTGCCAACAACGTCTCCAGCTGCTCGGGGATCATTGTAATGGATTTTATTTGCCGTTTTTTCAATATCGCCAACTTTACAATCCCGGTCTCGCCGCGTCGATATAACAAATCTAGGCCGTGTCTGTGAGCATGGCGGGCACATCTTATTCCGCGTATTCCACGCTCTCCAGGAGAATATGAATGCAACAAAGCACTAATATCTAGGCTAGAGTTCTCAAAGGGATCAGGAGAAAGGATTGAGTGGCATCCGCTCGTTGAGGCTCTCGCCGTTTCGAGGCTAACGACCCAGCAAGAAAAGCATCGGTTTGTGCACAAATTAATGAGAGGTAAACTCTACATGGGTAGGGAATCACAAGGCGGCACCGCTTTCGCTGATCCTATTGATGGAATTGACCTGAAATTACTTAACAGAATATCCCGCTCGAAGGCTGATAGTACTGAACAGAAAGCTGTCCCAGGTTTCGAAATACGTAGGTAGTTAGATCGGTTAATCTAAATATTAGCCTCGACGTGAACTCACACCCGTCTTACTTTACCAGATATGCCTCGACACTGCGTCGATATATGCTTCACTACATAATTACGTTTATCTCGTGGTTTAATTGGGTGCTCAAAACTAAAATAACCAGCCACCTATCCGCATTAAAGTACTCTCGACTCTGGTATACGAGACAACCTTCTACCCCTCAGCTAGCTCTCGCTCGTGAGATAACCTCTTTATACCCCAAAAGAGAACAAATGATTCGACTATTAAAAAGAATAGGCGCGAACAGCAATATCACTCTTCCTTTCCAGAGCCCTCAAAGGGAGCTTGGACGATGCCCCTGTAAACCCTCCTCTCATCAACTTGAATCATACCTCCAACTTCAAACTGTACTAAGACTCGACAAATTGCAGCGCTCGCAATTAACCTCATAATCAATTGTACCGCCTCCCCAAGCCCAATGAACAACAAGCTCGAAAACATCAACGTTCCGAATACCAGGTATAGCACGGACAAGAGCGCGCCTAGATACTGCAACATCACCGGCAGCGGTCCGAGGTGGATGTTGTAAAGATCGCTGACCTGCCACTCGCTGTTTGCCGAAAGGGTGAACTCGCTGAAGAAAATCCATACTCCGGGGATACTCCTTCGATTGAGGGGTTGCCCATTCTCGTCGACAGACTGCGGAAGTCCAACTTCAACATTTCTTGGCTCGCCGAATTCCGTTTTCTTGGTGATAGCGGTTCTCAATGAGAAGATGGCGCAAAAATGGATTAAAACAGACATCAAAACCCATACGACGGGCCAATAGTTCGTCGCGCACGCCCAAGAGATGATACTTCTTGTACCGATTCTCCAAGCTGCGTGGAAGACATTAGTAACAGCGCCTCCTGCAGCGGCATATTGCAAGAATAAAACGATCCACTTCCACGGCGAAGTTAATGGCCGGACGAGGAACGCTCCAACAGCGGGTTCATTCGCGCGAAGAGGATCTTCCCACTGTAAGAATCGACCGGGAAAAACCGCAGGTGCCCCGAGCGATATCAAGAGCGTAATAAACGGCCGATGTATGGAAAGCAATGCCATCTCTGCGACTGATGGACCCATAACTGACAATGTCGTTGGGGCTAGCCCGAGGAGGATGGTTGTTCCTGAGAATGAGGCCTTGGACCTTTCGTCCAATGTCTCCAGAATACAATTGGCATGTGTCCAACAATAATTTCTAACCGGACCTAAAATCTCGCGGGCGGTTCGGTTGCCATCATAAGCGGCAAGACTCAGATTACACACTGTCGTCGAGATGTCCTCCAATCTTGCTTTGAAGTCGGAGTAGAAATTCCTAAACTTTAGCGGTGTTTTGACGGGCTCGTCGATTGAGGCATTGGATCGACCGCCTGGAAGTTCGAATTGGTTCTTATATTCGAACGGCTCATAGTCACCTAGTGCGACTCCTAGGGAGAATAGAGCACTTATCAAGAGAAGCGAAATGATTCTCATGTCGGAGGAAAGATCTGAAAGGAATACCTAGGTCGCGACTACTCTCAGCTTGCAAATATACAAGAAGTGGTCGGTTACTCTTTATGTGGTCTGGGTACGAGACCAAGAAGTACTGAGGTATACAGCCTTTGCTTGAGACTAATATTATAATAGGTAGAGATCAAAAAATATAGCTTTTCAGTTTCCTGCGGCTGGATTTTGGTCGGGAGCTTTAATATATAACCTGCCTCGCCATGCTAGGGAGTAGGAAACAAATTTACGAAACATTTGAACTGTGAAAACAAGACGGACTAGGAGGGGTGCAATTGACATGGATAATCAAGTATGGAACCCGCAGGCTGGGCATGCATCGACATTTCGGCGCCCACCATATCGTCCAACCCAGTCGAAAAAATCAGCTCAGTATCGACCCCCGAAGTTTGTCATATCTCGAAATATATATGAGCCAACTATAGCTAGCTTTTAGTAATGCAGTGTTGGGATTTTCGGGTTGTGGGCGACTTGATCGGCCCCTGTCGACCGCTAACCGGCAACCCCAGTCCCTGCAGCCAAACAACGATCATGTATACACATATGCACATAAGTACTGAATTCAAGGTTCGCTGAAGGCGAGGGATACTTGTCAGATATCCAGATGGAAATAGGTTGTTAATTTTGGGACCATAAATTGCATGATCGATAATGGACTTAGAAAATTCCCATGTTGATGCGCTGTGGGAAATATTTGAGATTGATATATGCCATATTATATATTATACATTAGTCTATTCTTGCGAGCTCTGCGAATTAGATCACGGATGTGAGTACCACCAATGCGGGGTATCCAACCATTTGGCCCCAGCGCCCCTTGCCCAGCTGAGACATCCTAGATACCACTGTGCTGGGTTTCCGTGAATAGGTAATATATTCTTCAACGTTATCAGAGGAATTAGATGGACCTATCGTCTCTAGTAGCTAAATAGGAAACATTCGAAACGAAACAACTGCCGGCAGATGGAATGCTGGAAGAGATTCTGTTCGCCCCTAGATACCGATGATATATCGATATTCAGTTGCATATTTTCGGCAGTTGAAGACAGTAGCCGCACGGGAAGAGCGAACGCTATTTGCCTCCAAACGAAAAGGTATGGATGTTTGGTGTCACCAGATAGCTAAAATAGAGCGCCTGCGCTTGAAGTTTGTGGAACACTGAATTATTTCGATGAGGGTGGTAATTAAGCTATAGAGGAATAAATATGGTAGTTGATTGGATCGAGCGATTAATACGTGCTGATGTTGCAGTGGGATGCATGCATTGTTAGGATGTATACTGGTGTGTCACTAATTCAAAATTAGATCCTGGGTGAGAGATCAGAACTTTCTGGAGGCCATTGACTTCAAGGCCATCTATCATAGACGATTGGAGGATTTTATGTTGAATGTGTCATTAATTCGAGAAAAAGCCGAGAAGCAAGCTCACGTTCAAAATTCCAGAATTTTGTGAGCAGTTTCGTAGAGAACGAAGCACAGGTGGGAAAACTGAAAGCCAGTATATATTTATCGAGAGAGCGAATACTGATTGAAGAGGTCGCATGGCACGCTGGGGCGTGCCCTAACTCATGAGCACTAAGAAGGCGTATATAATTTTGTTACGTACATTAATTTGGCCTATACAAGCTACTCTGGGGGATCCTCAGAAGCAAACTCACTGTACATGTATAGATGTTCGTTCTCCGGCTCCAGGATCACAACATCTGGAAGCAAGCCTGCAGCTATGCATAGACTGACCGCCAATACGCACAACCTTCCCTTTACAAAAGCCCACACATTGCCGACACTGGCGCTGGCGAGCTCTTCCGGAGCTTCCTGAGATCGATGGCCGGACTCACCATCTAGCCTCTCTTTGAAAGCCCTACACCGTTCGAATTCTCGAGCCATGACACCTGGGTATCTTGAATCCAACAACGTGCTAATCTGACTGGAGTTCCACTGCATCGTCGTCAGAGGCCACAGAAGTCGGCAAAGTGATCTGTACATTCTCCGTTCTAGCACCTGTTTTATTTTTGCCTTTTCCTCTAAATCCTCCTCGAAAAGGACGGATCTCGCGTTTGCATCCCAATTTTCTCTGAAAAGCAAGCCCGAAACTTGGATATCCACTTTTACGCCCTTCCCTTTGTTATTTAAACAGTTCTCCAGCCGCTGCAGAGCGGGGAGTAAAATCAACCGCAAGTACCCGGTACTATAGCATGACTTGTTGGACGACTCGAACTGAGGATATAAGGATACGATATCAAGGTTTATCCGACGAATCATATGGCGGTAGCGCGCTGCTGGTAATTCCGAAGCTATTGCTTCATCCTCGTGGATTATCCTAGCGCAGTGGATGTTTTTCTCGAAAAAGTAATCCAGCGTCTCGGAATAGGTGTACCCCCACGGAACATCGACGCTGCGAGAGCTTTTAGTATATCAAAGGTTTGGAAAGTCGAAAAGACACAAATAATGCAAAGATTTAGGATAGCATAGCTTTCGTGATGAGGATTGAAGGGCGGGCACTTACTGCTCAGTTTCGAATCCAGGATCTTCGTCGACTATAGCTACGGAATGTCTGCGAATACTTCGTGAGATTCCAGTTACGACACCGGGATCAATCCCAACTACATGTTCCTCCCAGGGATTTCTCCCCCTACAATCAAAAGTCAACGACTCCCAAGGCGCGACATAGTTGAGCTTGAATTTCTGAAACTCCTGGGTGTCGCTCTCATGATTCTGTACATCGGGATGGGTCAATGAAGTGATTTTAACATGGAAATCGTTGAAGCCATAGAATATTAACGCAGCTTCGTCATGGATCTGTCGGTTCACTCTTAGGATTGCGTTCTCGACGGCGACGGGTTTGTTGTTTGCGTGTTGCGCTGGCGCTTTCGCATTTGACCTGGGCGGGGTCGACTTCGGTGGGTCAGCCGCTCTTGCGGGCGGGTCGAATAGTAGCAAATATTTGTATATTTCATCTCTAATTTCTCGAGGGAGGTTAAGAAACTTGGGGATCTGGTGGTTCATGGTTGTTCGCCGTTACCTCGTAATGATAATCGATATTATCTAGACCTATGTAGGGAAGTATACAACATTCGCTTGCATTTGCATTCGATTAAGTTAAGGATAGGTGTGTAAAAGTATAGATTGACCCCGGATATATATATCTCACCATCAGCGACTTAAACGGTATGGGGCAGGTTAACCGTGAACTTCAGCCTTGCCCCACCACCCGCCGGCTAGCTGGGCGTAATATTGTATTGTATGCGTATATTATGAGTTTATCTATTCGCCTGCCAGCAAGCTAGTTGCCAGTCGAACTGATAACAACCAGCCTTGTACTTAGGATGAGTTCATGGGATTGCCAGGGTCCGAACAGGATCTAGGCTGTGAAATTTTGATGCCGGTGATATATGATATATACGGCGTATATTATAATATTATACCGATCGACCTGCAGCATAAGACGAATCGATTCCATGCCCGGAGGAATTAGGACTGTAACAACACTTAGAGGTTCAAAATGCAACAATCGCTCTGCTCTCGACATTTCTAGTTTCATTCTAGGGCATGTCGTATACATAAAATAATTCTACAATAACTCAAACGAATGTACTCGATTTTCTCTTGCTTAGGATATTCCTAGGTACTTAGGTAATATTCTATCACTTTAGTCTTGTCCCGGGCCTAAATATATATAAAATTGGCAGGGTTTAGTAATGCATCCGCTGCTTTTTCCAACCACTCAGACAGCGGAATGTGCACGAATTCTACATCTTCTGCAAGTGGGCGTAGAGCTCAAAAACATGTTTTAACGGGTCGTTGTGGCCCCATAGCAAGCTTGCTGGCGGGATACATTCGGGGTGAACATGGTGTTCCCCGCCTTCCCAACCGCAAATACCCCCTTGGTTGCATAGAAGTTCGAGCATATTAACCGTCGGAGTGCTCGAAATCTCATTATCTAGTATAGCACACGGAGTTCGTCAACGGATAGATCTTATATAAAGCCTTACTTAGGTATGCTTCGGGCTGTATCGAAGACTGCTTACCTTCCATTCTTTCGTCCCTCGAGATAGCCTTCATTTTCAAACAACGACGGCAGTTAAACCCTAAGCACCGTTCACATGTAATCCCATCCTCCCACCCAGAATCCTTCCTCGCAGTTTCGCATACGCCACACCTCTCCTCCATCGATATCAACATCCTATACCGTCGTCGGCTTGAAAGGTGCCCAACCGCCTCCCCGCCGAAACACCAACTAACATCCGTTTCAAATCGTTCCATAAGTCTTTCACACCATTTCTCTAACCGGTGACGATCCGAAATATGCTGATCGGAGTTGTGAGGATAGGCTAGTTGTCGGGCGCCATCTATACCCCAAAATCTTAAACTTCGTAGTTTCTCCGGTCTTGGAACCTGAACTGCCGCGGACCCCTTTTGCTTCTTTTTCTTCGACGAAGTGCCACCTGAGGATTCCTCGCTTTCGGGCCCCAACAAGAGATCGACTAGTCGGTCAAGGGTTACACCCGCACATCTTCTAATGCTCAAACTCTCCAGATTCGTACAGTACCGAAGCCAATCGGACTTCGTATCTAAAGCTACTCCGTCAAGGTGGAGGGACGATATAGTGGACAAATATGTCTCTCCGAAAACACCGAGAAGCCTTGGAACATTAAATTCGTATTTCTGCCAGTGGATGATACTTTGTCGGTGATATCTTCCATAAAAGCCAAGCGGTTCGATAAAATCTCTAGCCCGTTGGGATGGCGGGGTAGCCGCAATTACGGTCTGGACGAGTGGATGCCACCGCGGTCCTGCTTCTGCGGGGGACAAGTTCCATTGTGGCAAGTTTTCGCCCTTTTCAATCTTGAGGTCATGGTAATAATCCGCAGCTTCTGCGAGAGGGTACGAAACGGTCAATTTCAATATCGGAACCAAGTTCTGGTGGGTCGGTGAAGTTACCTCGCTCAGGAACCAACCATTTTCTCCAAGCCTTACAAACTTGGCTTAACGCCACAACATCATTGATCCCCAACATCCCCACAAACCGCTTCCCCACTCCACCGGGATAAAATAGTATCCACTCCAGTTTATCGACATCGTACGGTGGAGGCGAACACTCCCTCTCCGCCGCAGCTGACACCCCAAAAGCCTTAGATTTCTCGAAAGAAAATTTATGATTCAACTTTGCGCCATCGTGTGCGGTGGTAGAACCGGTGGTCTCAAAATCGCAAAGCGAGGTGGACTCGGCGTTCTCAAAACTAAAGGAAAAGAAAGATTTACTATCCGATTCGACAGAGTATGTAGATCTCGCATCCCCGTCGACGTCCAAGTACTTGGAGCTGTTGGGAGTCTCCGGTCGCTGCTGCACGTGAGACTCTTTACCCTTTCTGGAGCGGTTGGAGAGGTTCCGCTTGAGCTGCGATAAAAGTGACATTTTCCGGGTCCTTGCAGGTGTGCGCGCGGGTGTGTGAAGAAGGAAAAATAAAATAAAAGTAAATAATATATAAAAAAAATAACTCGATTCGAGGAAAGGATCGGAGCAGGAAAATAAAGTTAAGAAAGAGGATTTGTATTGTTTTTTCTTTCTTTCTTTCAGGAAGTCCAGCCGTTTTGCTGGGGGTCGAATTCCAATTGGTCGTATTTTGCGTAGCCAAAAATGCCTGCAGGTGAGGAATGTAGAAAATGTTGTGAATTCCGCACCGGTGCCCCTTGGTGTATATATACTGCGGTGCCTGCTGTGAAGTTATATCCAACTTGGATTCCGATTGAAATAATCTCATATGACCTGGCCTGACCGTAGCTGGCCATACTAATTACATCTGCGGGTTTGAATGCAACTAATTAAAAGCTATTGCTTCCAACAATAACCTGTTTGTCTAATTAAACAATTTTTTTTTTCGTCCATCTTGCATGAATTTATGACCCAACAAATCCAACAACCTGCAAGAGCGCTCAATGCCATTGAAATGACTTTCGGGCTTTCTGTCCAAGCGCGTATCATACGGTATGGTCGCTGGCCCCAGGCCTGGTAGCGATAATTTAAGGTTATATATGTATGTATGACCGTAGAAATTTAATTTTGACTAAATTTACAAAGTAAGAAAACACCGTCGCAATCTAACTCTCTAAGCTATGGGCAAGCAATATATATATATACCTAGGTACTTAGATTAATTCTGGAATTCCCCATATCCTGGGTCGTGGTCTCTCCACTTTCGAAAGCCCGCGCTCGGGCCTATACCTATCCGGGCTGTTCGACAACATGCAACACGATAGTCTGGGGCAACACGAGAACCCCCGCCGTGTGTTGCATGTAGCACATCTAGGCTATGCGATATTGTGATTGCACAGATATATATTAATATATTCTTCAATTTGTGGGTCGGCCCGCATATTTGTACAAGATTAACTGAGCCCCTGTGGCCAGCTTCCTGGCTTTTGTTAATCTGCAACTAAATTGCAAATTTATTGGGTGCTGAAATATTATATGCTATTGATTAATTGGGTACCTAGGTAGTTAGGAAGCGTGCTGATATCACATATATATAGGGCAGCGCAGTTGCGCAGTATATGTGGATACATTTGAAAGCGAGAACTAGAGCTTGAGGCTAGAGATTACTGCTATCGGACCGATGCGGCAATGGTGGTAGCTCGGTGATAACCCACGGCAAGCGGGGGGGGTGGTTTGGGAGAGTAGGGGATGCTCTTAAGATCTGATCGATTGCATACCAATCGTTATGCGACAACACCCGTGGCGGAGGGAGGCCACTCGAGCTGTCTATGGAGTTTCAAGAGCGTATACAGCGGTTAGTCTTGCATTAAAACGCTTCAGCACTGAGCGTACTGCGGTACTGGGATAGCAGGTATATATTGGTCTCGTCCCCAAAAGTGCACATAAAAATATTATCATATGAATAATTATAGTAGTCTTGGTTTAATTATAGAATTTTTGAACTATTGAATGGGTTGTTCTTGGGTTGCAGACGCAGTCTACACCTGCTTGTGGACGGGTATCCCAAATTGGTGGAATTAATATTTAATATTGGAAGTTGTCTCCTACCCAGATCTAGGAGATATCGGGGGGGGAGGGGGGGGATATCGTAGCCTCGAATTGGTATCCTAGGAGATACACAATATGCATGAAAAATGAAATACACTACATAGATGTGAATGGCTCGCACGCCAGAAAATATGGAATTGTTGCTAACTATTCCGAAAGTCCTAAGACTAGAGACCCTACGAATTGAACGATATTACGTACGTACACGTAAATGTACGGGGCCGAACCCACCACCCACTCCCTTCCCCAGGAGTGCCTGGTTTCGCAGTTGCACCCCCTTCTAATAAAAACAAAAAATGAAGAGACAGAACCAAATGAATTTCCTCTACTTGGAGGCGAGACAATTAGTTAACAAAAAAAAGAGAGGAGCAAAAAACAAAAGAAAAG
Organism: Arthrobotrys musiformis; assembly: GCA_036971715.1. NCBI lineage: Eukaryota > Fungi > Ascomycota > Orbiliomycetes > Orbiliales > Orbiliaceae > Arthrobotrys > Arthrobotrys musiformis. The sequence continues at coordinate 4,597,353 of JAVHJL010000003.1, read as the reverse complement.
AAGTCCACACAAGCGTCATAGTTGTCTGGGTACAAGGCAAGTGTTCAAGGCAATCCCTTCCGATACCAGATCCAGGGGCCTAGGCTGGTCTCGTTCCCAGGCCTAGGCCATAAAATCCAAGAACGACTGCAAGGGGTGCCGGTACTTAAGGTCCGGGAAGAGAGGGTATACAGTACTTATTATACCATCCTGGGTACATCCTTTGACCTTCCCTGTCCACCACAATGTCGAATCTAGAGTTGACGGGGTGTTATTAGCGCTCAGATTTCGATCAATTAACAAACCCAAAGAAAGTCAGGATAGACACAACTATATTGCTCCATACCCAGCCCACCTGACAACTATATAGTATCGAGAGAGTTCGCTGGTTGTCATGGTCATGGGTACTGGTCATGGGTACTCTAATGGAGAAGGAACTCTTACCCGTTGGTGCGGTTGCGCCAGGGGTTGCCATTGGTCCGCCATTAGGTTGTCTCGGCCCGGCGTCTAGCCCCGCCTTCAGAAAGGTGTCTCTATCATTCTGCCCCTTTAACAGAACGACGGCCCCATCGGCTCCCGATTTGCCCTGCGTGGCGTCGATAACCCTCCAGTCACCGCCGCCCAAGGTCGACTCAACTTCCACCCAAGTGTGGGAGCTAAAACATGTCCTAGTGGGGTCGGAGGTTTTTATGGCGTCGGGATAGAATATTTTCCCATCCGGGACCCCATAAGAAGGGTCGCCTCGCCAGAATGGACTGTTGCACCTATTATAATCGGTGTTAGACTCGCCTGTGGCAACCCAGCCAAATAATGGGCCAGGCGTCACATAACCGAATGGGTAGAAAGTTACTATCCTGGGGTTGATAAACTACGAAAGCGCAGTTAGCGGCCCTACTCTTGTGAAGCAACTGGGGGGCGAAAATATTTAATACAATACTTACGTAGGAGTTCCCCCTTATTGTCCCAAGTTCTTCCAAAAGTAGTGCCGTGAAGATGCTCAAGTCAAAACAATTAGCGGGAGCTTTCCTAGATAGAAAACGTCCTAAATCGAATGCACCTTCACCATTGATACCAAATAGAATTTTCTCGTCCCTCCAATAGGACGAGGCCCCCCCCATCAGTTCCTTCTTCTGCGATCCTTCGTATACCTGCCACCGCCAGTTGGGATACTTTAGATTCCCCCCTGCATACCCCCAAACTTGTTCTAAAACATATGCCGACCAGGCTTCGGTCCTACTTCCCGCGTCGGGATTAAAAGTTTTGGCTACCCTCTCGATGGGAGGGTAGCCTATCCTCATGAGGTCGAGGCAAAAGGACCTCGAAGGGAATTCTCCCAACACAAAATAGAACTCAAGATCGAGTTGATCTCCAGGTCGAACCATGCGCATATTATACCCTAGACATCCATTCATTCGTCAACTACTCCTTCTGGTTAAGGATCTAGTAGCGTCCTTATATTTACGATCTTTACACTCACCTGAGCCCCTAGGGTGGTTGAGTTTTATCCTAAACATCCAGCTCCCAATTGCTTTGCATGGTCCGACAAAGGTCCCGACAGGTAGCTCTGTCAGGAACCCAAAAAAAAGGCGCCTATCCTCCCCGGTTCTTCTGGAACTACTGCAACAAAACTTTATACCGCTTGCATTGTACATCTCCATTGTCATGTCAGGAGAGGCTTCTCCTGTAGCATCTTCCGGTTGTGCTGTATTAAAGGCGACTTCCACCCATATTGGCAAAAATAACGTGCTATTCCCTCCAACTTTAAAGACCGTAGGGACCCCTTTGCGCGAGGGGTCACCATCGGCCCAGATGGCCTCTCCGTGCCCGATCTCAGACCACCTTCTCTGGGGAGGTTGCGTCAGACTAGGCGTGAGGCACCGGACACGCGATCTCTTGACGCCCTGGGAGAAAACTCCGGTTTGGGGGAAACGTTCTGTCAAGATTTTTGTTACTGAGAAGAAACTAGACCCGGGGCGCTGACTAGATGGAGCTGCCATATTTGTTGATTGTGACGGTGTCGGTGATTAATATTACAGGGATGTGATTATATTTGATGAAGGGGGCTGACAAGATGTACTAGGAGATTTGATATTGAATGTATGAAGGGAGCACAACTAATATGAGGATCAGCCCTAGCTTGACGAAAATACTCCTGGGGACGGTATGGTAGATGCGCTATAGCTATATAGACGTATACACCAGTAAGAGCTCTGAATCTCCCTGAAATTCCACACCTGCACGTAGCTAGGTATAGGTAGGCACTAGTATACTTACCTCTGAGCTGGCCTGGCCTGGTCTCTATGCCTAGAAGCTGCTAGAATGCACATACTGGAAAACACCCGAAATAATAAACTTAATGGCACGGGCAATTCAATCCCTGTGGTACGTACAAATGTACACGTATACATGTCCATATATACTTGTAAGCTTATAATTAGTCTCGAGGCTATATATCGCTATGGTATACTATATTATCGTAGCCAGTTTAAATTGATAATAGAGGTACCCGCGAAAACGTTGTCAATGCAATGTTACACGGGTCTAGCACATGTCCATTTTCAGGCAAACTGGAGCTTGATCATCGATTAGCCCTCATGACCAATTGCTCAAATCTTCTCGAATTCTAGATCTCCTCGGTGATTTGTTGTTAAATTTCCATCAACCTTAATTAAAGCGAACTTGCTACCGTTCATATCACTCTGCACCTCCATCGCTCGCCTTCGTGTACCCCTTCAACAACAGGTATCAAACCTTCTACAGCACAAATAATGTCTAGGAGCTCATCCACAGTCTCCCGAATAACGAGAAATGGCACGTTCGTTAGTTCCGTCGCAGAGACAGCCAGGATCAAAAGGTACTTCGATAGCTGCAAAGTACCCGCCCCCAGTTGCCCGTCCAGACTGATTAGCAACGCCGACATTTCCGAGGCTGCCATCGAAAGTATCCTTTCCGAAAACATCCCAAACTTCGCATTCGTCAAATTGGACAACTTTGAGCTACGCAACAGGTCCTCCGTGCTTCATTATGATTTCAAGCTCAGGGGTTCCGAGACCCTCCATACGATCAAAATATACCAATGCGACTCGGAAGAAGAGGCAGAGGACGTCTTTAAATGCTATCTATGGGGGCACACAGCACCGGAGGAATACTGGCCTCAAAAGATATCAAAACCAGCCCTTGGAAGCTATTCCGTAGGCAATGATATGATGGTGAGATGGGTCAGGCATAGCATTTTCATGAGCATTGAACTCTTTGAAGGTGAGGAATATACTCCGGATAGTCAACCTTTTACCCCGTTCATTGAAGATATTCATAATCTAACCTTCCCTTCGTCGGCTGTGAGTTAATAGGCTTTGGAAAAATAAAAATTCGAGAGCTCGCCGAAAAGTTTGACCAACACTTCGCCGCAGCTTCCGCCAGACCTCGTGGCAAAATTTGCCCCAGACATTGCGTTTTGGAAACACCCAGCAATATGGTGGTAGAAGCTGGTGGTGAATTTTCCATTTTAGTACGAATCGACGAAGACCATCTTGGAACCCCTTCGGCATTTGTTGACAACACCGGGGTCGCATCTTGTATACCTTCGAATTCCGAAAATCCACGAGAGCTTAGATTTTGGGGCTGTGGATCAGGTAGAACAGTGATTTCTCTTTGGGTCGTTCATAACAAAACATTCCATCGACTTCAAGGCCCTGTGGTTAGCGTCAAGGTAAAAAAAATAGATGAAGATAGCGAACTAGCTCGAAGCATCCAGAATTTTCGCGAAATGTGTAAAGAGGCGGGATACGAGTGATTAGTGTTAGCCCGCTCAAAATCACGCGTCCCATTCTGCACTAGGGTCCGCGGGGTTCAATATTGGAGGGTTTAGGCGACGCATGCATCTCAATTTTTTGACATCTCAAATTGCTACGGACGGAGGTTTTAGGGCTGCCGACTAGTTGAATTCCAACAAAAAGGACAACAGAATGGATAATATTAAGCGCTTGGGCTGAAGGAAACATATCATCAGTAGCTAGCCTTTGCCTGAAAACTAGTTTATTAAAATTCAAATAGGATTGTTTTTCCCATAAGGGACATCTGTATCAAAATTTTCGATAGCACCGTATCGATCTCGATCTCAAAAGTGTGCATTCCCCGCCAGCACGGTAAAGCCCAAGACTACGGTTCAGGTGACCTCCAGACTAACGAAACCGAATCTGGAAGAGAGTCCAAACAGGTTAGCGTCTGTCGAAGCCTCAAAATGACTTATCGGCGAACGAGCAAAACAACTTTATCGATATCATCCATCATCTAGGGGTCCTTACGATTGTGACTGCTTTTGTGGAGATCGACAGACCAATAAGTCCCGCAGGTCATCCTCCTTGGCACTTCTCCCACGCTCTCGGCCGCGAATCTTCAAGTGTCATGACATGCCATGGCATGTTGTTTGCGCCTTTTGCCAGCTGTACGTAGGTAGCCGTCGTACTGGAATTGACAAATTTGTGCACACGAAGGCGCTACCGAGCCACAAAATCTGGTCCCGCGTCTCACAGTATCTGAATTCATTAAGTTCACACCTGATTGCTTAGTTGGTTTTCATACCCTCGATCTCGAGGTCACTCAGGCTCATAGCAACCCCCTGCTGACAGTCTGTTACAAAATAAAATGGTGACGGATCCGAACCCGGTGCCCCGGCAGATTGCCAATTATGCCGATTGCCTTCCCTAAGCTGGTCACAAAACTTTACGTACAGGTGTACAGATGGAATCCAAATACCTCTATCTAGGCGAAGCTAAACGAGTATATATGACCTCCTCCGCAAGAGCTTGACAATCCAAAAGAGGAGGGAAAATATTTTTTTAAAATTCGCCAGAATAGAAAGAAACCGGGTCGGTAAACTACCTGCTCACAAAATACGCATACGTGCATCACAGTACGTATTATAAGTGATTGCTTCAAAACATAATTACATCAGTAGAGCTAGAGCCAGCTGGTCTCGTTCCCAGCCTCACCCAGGGTGGTCCGAGCCAGCCATACACGGTCATCCGAATGGATTGCTAACTTTGGGGTAGCGAGAAAACGAACGCTGGTCAATCAGGCGGCCTGCTGCCTGAGCTATCGTTCATCCAGATCATCCACCAATCCAATTGCCAACAGTCTTTCGAAATTAAAACAGAAAAACTTGTCTCATACGCAAATCACCTAGGTGCAGGAGAGCGTCGTTTGTAGAGTTTAGGACAGTTTGCCGAAAAGCCGGTGGAGTGCCCCCTTTGTGAAGTCTGGGAACGAGACCGGGTGGAGTCGATTGAGTGGACATCGTGAAGTTTGCTCAAGTCAATGTGACGGTTGGCGTCACTGGAGTAATCGCCCTTCGGATCAACCTTGTACCAACCTCGTACCATAGAAAAACGCTACCAAAGGCTCCCAGTCGACAAAATGAGGCCCATGGAAACATCGTGCCTGCGCATGAGCAAACAATGCGCAACTATTCCTTTCGCAAATCTTAAAACGTCCCCTCATACGTTACTCCTAGGTGAAATCTGACACCCTGGTAAAATTTGATAGGGCTGACGGTTATTAAATTTAAACTTTTTATTCAGGGTATTATAATTAACGTGCATTTCTTATAATCACAATCTTGGTTAAATTGCTCGTCTATGGATCGGAGTGGGATTGTTCAACGGTCGTGGGGGTTCTACTCCTCGCTTCGACGTTGGAAAATTACACACTAAAATCTGAGGATTGTGCTAGATTTAGAACCCATATTCCCCAGCTACAGAACGACATGACAGACATTCCATTTACACAGAGCCACGAAGCTATTCCAGGTTTGAGCACGCAATAAAGAAACCGGAGCCGAATTGAATAATTCAAGTTCAAGTGGGACATAAAATTTGGCATGCACATTTAAATGCAAAACCCATTTCGCCTCTGCATCTGTGGGCGCTATGGCGTTCGGAATGGAGAATGCATGAAAACGGGAGAGCAAGGTTACACGAATGCGCTGCATGTCATGCCCTACAACGCAACGATTGCTTCGGAGGCCGGATAGTCGGCTCGTCCCGATCATTGAAAAAAAGGAGACCTCCGTGAACTGCATATCCGTACCAACTCTGCAAATTTACGAATATTACCAGGTGAAGCAATTGCTCGCACGGACCATCTACTCTGGAGGGGATTTGTAAATAATAATGATGATGATAATAATAATAATATTCCCTAAAAGAAATCGGGAATCGATGTATATAGGAAAGCCTCGGAAATTGAAGAATTGGTCTTGCACCGAGAGCGCAGGAAGAATCATTACACATTAACACTACTGATAAACATTCTATTCTCTATATCGACTCAAATCTCCTGATAGCCACCACGGCCATCGCTCCCGCCACCGTCAAGACCGCAAATACTTCCTAATAAACTGGTTCTTCCACCGTCTCAGAACAGGTATCAAATCATCCCTCGTCAGCTCATACGCCTTCTCACCAAACACACAAACATATTGGAAAGGAAAGTAGACCAAGATGATAAAGGCCCAGCGAAGAGGTGTTCCAATAAAAATGGACACAACATCGTTGAAAATTTCGCAGAGTCCCATGGTCAAGCGATGTTGTTGGACTAGAGTTTAAAAAAAAAGGTATAAATTGTTAGCAAGACTAAACGACTTCTCCGGGTAGGACCGGGGGGGATTCTGACGGGAAAGTGGGACTGCATACTTCTCTCCTTCGTCGTTTTGGAAGTCCATATCGTTTTTGAATGGTGAGATACGAGATCCGTATATGGCTCAATACTATAGTCTCTCCGCACTTCGATACTGTATATCCTAAATGTCGCCTTCTTCGCCTTAACCTTCTCCCACAGTCGGCCTCGGCATTCGCAGTTGTAGTATTCGCACCCGCACCCGGTACAGAAGGTGTATAACTCCGTTATAGCGTCCCTCAATCCGGTATGTACGTCCTTCGCCGTGACCCCATTATCGTTTCGGACGTAGTAGATGTATTCGAAGCCCGAGTTGGTAAAATTGGCATTCAAGATAGATGACCCCCTCTCCCACTTCCTTAACGAAGAGACCCAATTTGTATCCCTGGACTCAGCATAGAATCTTAACTGGATGCTTTGAACGGGTGGCTGGGTGATGAAGATACTCGGCGGGTAGACGGTGGCGTGTTCCAAATTTTTCTTCCTCAATTTCCCCGCAACGGCCGGTTTACGCGGGGTATCCGCCAGAACGGTGGAGAACTCGACCAACCCCGTCGACTCGGCCCAGTTCCTCTTGAGTCGCCTGATCCCCACCAGATCCTTCCTGAGTGATGCTAGATACGGGCTACAAAGCGCCGGTCTCCTCACCCCTTCCTCCGCGGGGCCCGAAAACCTTATGTTTTCCAACGGCACAACTCTCGATCCGGACTCCTCCCTCCCATTCGCCCTCCATATCCTCCTCTTCTCCGCGAGCGTATACGCAATCGGATCGCGGAAGGCATATCTTCTCAATACTCTAGACGTATCCACCATCTCCCGCCAAACCCGACAAACCCGTCGGAATCGGTTCGTTATTTTACATCTACAGTCGTTGGAGATGCCGTCCAGGGATTGGATCAATATCGGTTCGAAGAGTTCGGGGATGTTGAAGGTTCGTTCGCTTGCGCTTGGGGTTCTTGTGTTGGCCGTTGTGGTTTTTGTGCTAGCGCTTGTGGGTATCGACATGGGGCTCCTTTTGTGCCACTTCAATGGGATTTCCCGCGTAACTCTATTATTCTCGATATATGATCTCGACGATGTCCTTCGAAGTAGAAGTCGCAAACAATGTCTTCAAATGATGGTGATTATGTATTCAAAAGCGATCTATCCTGGTGTTTATAAAGCCATGTGTATACGTTTGTACGAGTTGCGAATGACTCCATCCTCCGTCTTCTCCACGCCGGTATGGAGGCTGTTAAGTCTTGGCCGCCAGGGCTGTGCGCCTTGTCCAGTTCAAGACGCCTGTGTATACCGTAAACATGTCACGTCACGCCTAAAAAACAAAAACACGACTTTTTGACAATAATCAGATTCCGATTATTCCACCATCATCCTCTTTTGCACTGCCCTAATAAATTATCCACAAAAGCTACTTTTGGAATAGTATATCTAATTCAACAAGAGGAAAAGACAGAGAGAGCCAGCAAAAACACCCACATTCCCATGTAAACAGTGTCAAAAAAAAAGTGAAAAAAGCAGTAGGGACAAAAAAAAGAGCCTCGCTTCGGGGGATAAAAATAAAACAAAGGGAGGACTTTTTTTGTTATCAGTTCAAATATACAAAGAAAAACGATTCACAATTACTATCGGAATTCGTTTATAGTTCATCGTGTCCGCCCAATGGTTCCTCTTCCGCTGGAGCGCCACCTGGGCCACCAGCGCTACCGTAGAGTTTGCTGGTGATGGGGTAAGCGACGGAGCTGAGTTTCTCCTTAGCCTCATCGAAGTCTTCCTTGGTGGCGGTAGCGGCGTTAGCCTCGAGCCATTCGGTAGCTTCCTTGATAGCGGCGTTGAGCTTCTCCTTGTCGTCCTCTTCGATCTTGCCACCGAGACCTTCCTCATCGGCAACCTGGTTCTTGAGGGAGTAGGCGTAGTTCTCGAGACCTATTAAAGGCATGTTAGTCATCTCGCTAGATGGTTATCGTTGGGATGGAGATTGAGCTTACCATTTCGGGCCTCGATCTTCTCCTTGACGAGCTTATCTTCCTCAGCGAACTTCTCGGCTTCCTCGATCATGCGGTCAATCTCTTCCTGGCTCAAGCGACCCTTGTCGTTCTTGATGGTGATAGACTCGGACTTTCCGGTGCCCTTGTCGCTAGCGGAAACCTTGAGGATACCATTGGCATCGAGCTCGAAGGAGACTTCGATTTGAGGAACACCACGTGGTGCTGGTGGAATGCCGGTAAGCTCGAACTTTCCGAGGAGGTTGTTGTCCTTGGTCATGGAACGTTCACCCTCGACTATTGCATGTGTTAGTACCACGTCCATCAAACTGATCATTATAAGGGGTATTAGGGAACTTACAAACTTGGATCAAGACGACTGGCTGGTTATCAGCGGCAGTGGAGAAGATCTGGGACTTGCGGGTTGGGATGACAGTGTTTCTCTTGATCAAGGTAGTCATGACACCTCCGGTGGTCTCAATACCGAGGGTAAGGGCGTTGACGTCCATGAGAACGAGCTCTTCGGTACCGGCCTCGTTGGACAAGACACCACCCTGAACGGCAGCACCATAGGCAACAGCCTCATCAGGGTTGATACCCTTGGAAGCGGTCTTTCCACCGAAGAAATCCTCGAGGAGGGCCTGGACCTTTGGAATACGGGTAGAACCACCAACAAGAACAATGTCGTCAACCTCGCTCTTCTTGACCTTGGCATCCTTGAGAACTTGTTCAACTGGCTTGAGAGTCTTCTTGAAAAGATCGATGTTCAACTCTTCGAACTTGGCACGGGTAAGGGTCTCGGAGAAGTCGTTGCCCTCGTGGAAGGATTCGATTTCGATACGAGTGGACATCTGGGAAGAGAGGGTACGCTTGGCCTTTTCGACTTCACGCTTGAGTTTACCCATGGCCTTGAGATCCTTCTTGATATCGACGTTGTTCTTCTTGTTGTATTGGGCAGTGAAGTGGTTGATGACACGGTAATCGAAATCTTCACCTCCGAGATGGGTATCTCCGGCAGTGGCGAGGACCTCAAAGACACCCTGGTCAATGGAGAGGAGGGAAACATCGAAAGTACCACCACCGAGATCGTAGACAATGATCTGGCGTTCACCTTCCTTCTTATCAAGTCCGTAGGCGATAGCGGCGGCGGTGGGTTCGTTGACGACACGGAGGATGGTCATACCAGTAATGGTACCGGCATCCTTGGTGGCTTGACGTTGGGCGTCATTGAAGTAGGCTGGGACGGTAACGACGGCGTGGGTAACCTTCTTTCCGAGGTAGCTCTCTGCGATCTCCTTCATCTTGCCCAAAACCATGGCGGAAATCTCCTCTGGGCTGAAAGTACGGTCAGAGCCGTTAACTTCGACCTTAACATGTGGCTTTCCGTCCTTGTTGACGACATCGAAGGGGAAGTGCTTGATATCCTTCTGGACATCAGACTCGCTGAACTTTCGGCCAATGAGACGCCTGCAATACACGATCCACGTTAGCAAAAGGATGACTGATGAATATATCGAGATAGCGAGAGAATTTGAGCTTACTTGATGTCGAAGATGGTCCTCTTTGGGTTAGCGGCGGCTTGATTCTTGGCGGCGTCTCCGACTAGTCTTTCGTCGTCGGTGAAGGCGACCCACGATGGAGTGATACGGTTACCCTGGTCGTTGGCGATGATTTCGACTTTGCCCTTCTGCATAACACCGACACACGAGTATGTGGTGCCCAGATCGATACCGATGACTGTAGGTTAAGATAAGAAGTTAGATAATGTATTTGCGAATTGGTTGGTTGGTTGGTTGGTTTTTGGTTGGTGGGAGAGTATATCCTTACCAGTTCCATAGCTTTCAGCTTCCTTGGTATCATTGGCATCTGCGTGAGCAGAGCCTATTAAAGCCAGAGGGGCGACAAATAGTAAGAAGAGGTAGAACAATGTACTCCAGGCGGAGAAGCCTGCTTTTCGTGCCATTATGGCGTGGGTTTTAGTGGGGTATCTTAGAAGTCTATCACGAGAACAATAAAAACGGGTGCAAAAAGAAGAAGAGAAATATCGTTAAATTCGTGTGGTAGACACGAGCGAGCTATGGATGATTGATCAGACCAAAGCTCTCGAAGCAGACAGGTCAATCAATTGGGTCGGTGTGATGGAGGAGGAGGAGAAGAAGAGGAGAGATGAGGATGGAAGAAAGTGAAGGTGAGAGAGAGAAAGAAAAAGATTATTTATGTGTCGTTGTGCTGTGGTTTGGAAGCACAGCAGCAGTACAGGCCAGCGTAGCATAAAAAATGATTCTGGAAGCCCGCAGTAGAAAACGACACCAATCAGACACGGTTCACTAAAAAGGGCCGACAGGGGTCCTCGACCTGAGCACTTGGGAAGTAGGTTTGGGATCCGGCATGAAACTTGCTGCAAGGTGGCCTGTCCCCACTAGTTAATTACTAAGAGTGCACTATCTTCGTACAGATATAGAAACACCCGGCTATGCCGTCACTTAAGCTTATATTTGGTATATACACATACATCCAGACATTTCATACATTCCTGCTGATAGTTATATACATTCAGTGGAAGGAGGCTCGACGAAGCCTCGTCACAGTACGGCCTCGGTCCGTGCACATTTTCAGGCGAACCGACGGCTCCTCGGCTCGCTACTTTGTCCCTCCGATCCCATCGCCACTCCACTGCAGGTGCCAGGTGGGATGGTAATCCGGGTGTTGCGCGGTGTGTTGAGGTGAGGTGCTGTGAGGTGCTGTGAGATGCGGTGCTGCAAAGTGGCCTCTTTTGCGGGGTGTCTTGGCGTTCAGTCATCCCGCCGCATTTCTCTTTGTCCCACCTCTTCGCCGCCTTCCTGAGATCTTGTAACCTGGCCTTTTCTCTAGATCTCTTTATTTCCCACAACCGTCCGAATTTGCCGCCGCCCCCTGAAGCATGAGCACATGGGCCCAGCAAGGGCGGTGGCGATCAATCGGTATTCTCATTTATTCCATTCATCCTGACTCCTCATTCTCGCTATGAGCAATAAATACGCATCACGTTGGGCCTTGTTCAGATTTGTCAGTTAAGTTGTGTGGCCCATCGTGGCGTTCGTGGACGGTCGTGAGACTGTTACAAAAACAGTTGGTTGGACCTCTGCCATTCGCCGAAACTTGATGCAATGACCGATGCGATGGTCATATCACTAGCATAGAATCTGAGTTATATAATAAAGTTCCACTCGATTCTTTTTAAAAAAGAACTATTTCGGGACATGCCACTGTGACGACATCTCGATGTACCCCATTGTGAGCAGAAGTGTATGTATGTAATGTATGTACATGTACCTTCGCACTTCGGAGCTAAACGCCGGTCCCTGATACGATATGACTCCATCCCATCTGCAGGTCATGCCATGGTAGCCTCTCCCCAAAATGCTTATTTTTTTGTCCCTATGTTTCCTTTGCGCCCCGCATACTCCCTTTCTTTCTTTCTGGCAACCTGCCCTGAAAATCCAACATCCAACAGTAACATGCACGTTGAGTGTAACTTAGGCATTCGCAGCCTCCAAATGACCCGAAACTGCTCTACCACGACCAGCTAACTATATTTAACTCTTTCGCGTGTTGAACTCGTAGATCGTACCCATGTTCCGGGTTACGAACCACTGTCGCGTAGTACATGGTCCTTCGGGTCCGCTCTTGAAACGGCTGGGCCGGAATCGAACCGCTCAAATGAGAAACTTGAGCAAGTTGGAGTTTGAACGCGATTTCGCCATACATTTCCCATTGGTCGTTCCTGCCACGTTTCACATTCCTCTGCGTGATGTAAGGTACAGAGTATATATTGTTGCGGGAAAATGGCACATACGTGCGACGTGAAACCGTAGCCGGCACGGAAACTTGTGAGTTATTGTTGCCGGGCTGTTTCGTTTCATCCGGTGCGTACCTATGATATAAAATCATTTTATTGAAAATATTACGATGATTAACTCAGCTCAGCTACGGTATTCGTATACTGTGCCACTCATATAACAAGGCGAGATATGAGAAGGAGCTCATGACACCGGTGTCCTTCTAAGAATGCAAAAAGGACACGAGCCTGTATATAAAATTTATTCTCAAAGACGATATGTCCACGTGGCCAGTTTGCCATTCAAGCCTGCTCTTAAGATCTTGTATACCATATCGAATCTTTTTATGAAGAATAAATACAGACGTAATACACAATGAAATAAGCAGGCCTAGAAGCGGCCCCGGACTATAGTAGAGCTTAGACCTAACTCGGATTCCTAGTACAGTATCCATATGACTCATAGATGTTTACTACATATCCCTCCATAATTATAATTCTCGGTATCTACGCTATACGCCCTGAGCAATGATCATACGAGGCTACTTCCGACTCCGTCTATAAACATGTTCCTGGTTTTACTAGAAGTATACTTGTATAAACATCCAATTTCAGTGTCTTCATTCCATATTAAAGACAAGAATTAATTAGGAATTTATTCACTAATATATGTAGTATGGTAAACCTCCAATGCTCCGATAACATGATATCGCAAGTACTGCGGAACAGTGCGGCCTATTAGTTTGTTAGTTAGCGTCGACATGGATCGAACTTGGCATATTCATTCATAATATTATGTTCTTCTCATGCTTTGCGCTTCGGTTTTGGACAATGTGTACATATCTGGTGCCCTCAGAGGTAGCACGTATATCGGTGAGACTTTCTTCCGTACATACCGAAGAAGGTCTGGTCTCTTCGAATTCTTTAAATCGACTTTACATATATATAATTCAATTCACATGTGGTATACGCGGTATTCGTCTGCCTGTCACGGTGCATGGCCTTGCTTGACTAGTTTGCTGATACCATATTGATGTATCGGTGTCCCGCGCTCACAATATATAATTACGTAGGTAGCTCAAAAAAATTTCGGCCTCCGAGGGACATGCAATATAAAATGCCTACCTCATTTTCGAAATCTTTTGTTGCCGTTAGCAGCATATTTTAAATTTCTGCCGCGTATTTTAAACTGTGTAGGAACTTCTGCGTCCATCGGCGCTGGTTTCGTAACCTCGAGTATTTTTAGTATATATATGCTCATTCCTCTTTGGGGCGGGAGGGGGATTGTAGTTGTGACTTGTCCAATATCGCAATTTATATTTCATCTATGCAATGCTAGTATACTGTGCAGCTGTGCCGCTTTACTAGCTCGACTATTATGCATATGCAAGCAACAAGAGCCGGAACTATTTGAGGCGCGTAAGGCTTGCAAGCTTGTTCGCAGTTTCATGCTCTATCTGGCGGCAGAAAAGAGTTCATGTTAACATGTTTCCTTTGCAATTTACCTCATTATATATATAGATGGGTAGTTGTTTCTAGGAGAATGGTTGTCTCAAACGTCTATACTAAGAGGGTATACTAGCCATAGTACTGCCCGCTTAGAGATAAGTAGAATATGTCTCTACATATAAGGGGCCTCTCATTGACTCAACAGACCTAGAGCACGATTTTCTTGTATTCATCGATAGCGCGATGTCCTCCTAATATTTAACACTTTTATCTTTATAACCAGTTCACCGTGGTCTCGTTCCCAGCCTCACCCAGGGTGGTCCGTTCACCGTAAAATTTAAGGGCTCTGGGTTTTTGCGACGTTTGTATGTGATATTTAATACGGGTGGAATGCCTACGTTTATGTGGTATATATGATATCGATATGCACCGTTGAGAACTAGTTTAAAAGGACCGAGGTCTAGCCGTATACGTGTGTATGTGTATTTTTCCACCCAAGATGGGGATAATTTTAAGGGAGGCCACGCGTGGCTACGATTTTAAGCGTTAAATTTATAGATGATGGGGCTTTTATGTGACACGGCTTATGCCTTGTAGCTATATCTCGAATTTATGTGGCTAAGTTCATGGAAGTATTTAGAGGACAGAAGATTATTCGTGCACGTTTTAGAGAGCTCCCGTGATGTTACATTACAAGATAGATTCTGTAAGATATGATCTTGCTCTAGTACTGATATCAGGGCCCATGGATCGCCAAGTGGTTCTGGAAAGTCTGGCCATGTGCCTCCATATAGTTACTTGCTTCCTTTCGCTCCGAAGCTACACTATATAATCATAGTATTGTTTGAGATATGTGAAGCTACGACAGGACCAAGTTATCTATCAGCCTCACAGTCCCCTCCCCTTCCTCCCTCGGCAAAACCCACATCGCCGCACTCAAGATGATCCCTTTACCCTTTTCTACAACCTCCACTTCTTCCAGTAGCTCCGGCTCATTCAAACTGACATAATCTAGTTTGACTTCGCTTCCCGCATTGCTTACTACCTCCCTTGCCTTCTCCAGTAACACACTAGCTTTATTCTCCCCGTTTTGATACATCTCCTCCACAGCCTTCAAGGCGTTATGGATTGTAATAGCAATCTCCCTCCTCCTTCCCTTCAAATAGACGTTCCTGGAACTCATCGCTAGCCCATCCTTCTCCCTTTCTGTGGGAATAACTCTCAACTCAATATCGAATTGCAAATCCAACAATAACCGTCTGATAATAACGGTCTGCTGAACGTCCTTCTGCCCAAAATACACCCTATTAGGACTTGTGATATTGAACAGCTTCGTACAGACCGTTGCAACCCCTCTGAAGAAATGTGGCCTTGTACCACCTTCCAATTTCGCCGACAACGGGATGACTTCCACAAAAGTTCCGACTTGTTGGTCTCTGACTAATGGGATCCCAGCGGGGTACATCTCCGCAACAGTCGGGACGAAAACCGCAGAAACCCGTCCGGGGACATCATCGGGCAACGAAGCATTCAGCTCCTCCAATTTTTGTAAATCGGTCTCTAGCGTCTTCGGGTACGAAGCTAGATCCTCGGTTGGAGAGAATTGCGCCGGGTTGAGGAAGATGGTGACTACTACGTGTGTATTCTCGGATGCCGCGGCACGGGCGAGGGATATATGACCTGCGTGGAGGGCGCCCATTGTGGGGACTACGCCGACCGTAGAGGTTGGCGGGAGGGAGTACCGCCAGGCGCGGTAGGTTGAAACCGCATGGTATGTCTTCATTTTGGTGGAGTAGTGTGCTGCTTTACTCCGTGGTGGGGTTACTGTGGTGGGTATAAAATATACAGATTGCTTGTAGGAAGATGCTATGCGCAAGGAGCTAGACTTGTAAGTTAATGCTATGGAATTTAATTCGATCAAGCTACGAACGGGGGGTTGCGGAAGTGTGCATACCAGGCTTATATAATAATACTCTTCGCGGCGCACAAGACCTCAATGCAGTTGGGAGCATGTTAAGGCCGAGACACCAACAAGGACCGAGGTACTTTATAGCTATAGGTACTCAATCTACTCAAGTTCCCTCTGGTAAGACAAAAAAAAGGAAAAAGGAAAGTAGTCCGAATTCGGCGCTCCTTATACAGCTACATATGCCGAGGGCTCCGGAGATTTCTGCGTCTCAGCCGAATGCCGCATGGTTTGCGAGTTCGATGTCGAGGTGTCGAATCTGGGGAAGCTTTTTTCGGCGTCGGCCGTTTTGATATATCCGTGCACCGCCACAATAACCAGGATCTGAATCCTGATGTGTGGCTGGCGTGGTGTGTATTCGCCACATCGCGTCGCATTTGGTCTTCACTGTCTGCTTGTTCAACCTCCCATCGCCACTTCTCTCCCACAGCAACATTCTGCGCCAGACATCAATTATTGTCACCCAACCCGATTGAAACTTCAACATCATTCAATAGTTTTCGTACCCGCCTATAATCATGGGTAATGACGGTGGCAGGCAAGCATCTCACACCCATAATCCCATCTCTTTAGCAGCATGGCTAACATCTAAACTCTCCACAGCATCCCTACCCGTCGGGAACTCGTCAAATCCCCCACCCGTCAAAAGACAACTTCCGAACTCCGTTCCCAATCTTCCCAAAACGCTACCTACCACTGGTCCTTCTGTCCCCTCTCCAAAACCCCTCTGAAGTCCCCGGTGGTCTCGGATTCCCACGGTCGGCTGTTCAACAAAGACGCGGTGATAGAATGGTTAATAACACCTGATAAATTCGGCGATGGGGAGGATGTTATGAAGGTCTCTGGTGTCAAGGGGTTGAAAGATATCATCCACGTCAAGTTTGAGGTTGGCGAAGAAAAGGACAGGGCGGATGAGGTTCTCAATGGCGGTATCATGAATGGTAACGGTGCTAGTGGGAGGAAGGAGGTTTGGGTCTGCCCGATTACTAGGAAGGAATTGGGACCGGGAACTCATTCTGTTTATTTGGTACCGTGTGGTCACGCTTTCGCTGAAGCGGCTGTGAAGGAGATCAAGGAGGACACATGTTTGGTTTGCTCCGAAAAGTTCGACAAGGAGGACGGGGTGGTTAAAATAAATCCCACCGAAGAAAAGGATATTGAGTTGTTGAAGAAGAGGAGGGAGAGACTAGCAGCTGCGGGGATGAGCCACTCGTTAAAAAAAGGGTCCAGCAAGAAGAGAAAGAACAAGGATAAGGAGCGGGACGACAAAGAGGGCGATAGGAAGAAAGATAAATCCAATGGAGAATCCAAGGAAAAGAAATCAAAACCATCGACAGTCAGCGATATCGCATCTAAGGTTCTCGGTGATGTGGAGGAAAGGGCAAAGAGGCGCAAGTTGGAGATGAGCGACAATGTCAAAAGTCTCTTCACAAACGACAAAGACCTTAGCGGCAAGAAACCAAAGGATGCGGATTTCATGACCAGAGGATTCACAATGCCAGTCAAAGGGGGCAGATAAGATCCCGATTTTTTGTTTCATATTGTATTATACTGGTGGCTTTGGCGTTCAGGTTGCGGAGTTTGCGATAACCATAGAGCATTGTTTTGATGGAACTAATGATATCTTATGTTACGATACTGTTTTTAGATGTCGTTGAACGCCTTATCTAGTTTGCCCTCTCCATCTTCGCTACTACTTCATCGTCTAATATCTTTAAGACCCCGCTCCTCAAGAATGGCACTTCAACCCCCACTACCCCCTTCGTAGTCCCGTTCAGCCAGAATACAATTCTATCCATAGGCTGCCCCCCATAATATAGCAAATCATAAGTCTGCCAAGTATTGCACCCTTTGCTAAACGCACCTGCGCTTGGTAGCTGCGACTTATTATCGCTGCCAATACTCCCTGTAATCTCCATCGCGATCCTCCAGTCTTCTTTAATAATCTTCTTGTTGCCCGCCATGATGTGGGGATATTTCCATTGGATAGATCCTAAAATCTTTAGACAAGGGACCAAGACTGACCGGTTGACCTTCCCATATCTTCCCAATACCTTCCAAGATATCAGATCCATTCCTTACCAACGAGCCAAGTTTGATCCCTGGCCCGCTGTCAATCGTGAAATTCGCAACAACCCCATGGATTCCCTCGCTTCCACCAAAAACACCAGTATACTTCTCGGCTTCGCTTCTTGTAGCTTCTTCGACCGCCGGCATCAACGTCGCAACTGTAGCTTCTGCGATAGGATACATAGCCTCCGTATCTCCTGCGGTGAGTACTACAAATCCCACTCCATATTGATCAATAATACCGATCCTGGAAACATAGCCATATGCACCACCATCTTTGGCGTATATATCTACCGTATGCGGATGCGCCGGGGTGAGATTTGTTGTTCTGTAGATCTCCCACGGAAGACCGATTGAGTATTGAAGATTCGGAGTTGAAGATGTGGGCTTTAGCCATTTTCTGAGTGTGGGGGGTGGGAGGAGTGACTTGTTCAGAACTGACAAGGCGAGGACCGAGAGGTCGTTGATACAAGAATACAGACCTCCCGCACTATTTACCCTCGTTAGCATTCTACTATGCCTGCCCTTAAGGAGGATAGGCGGGGGCATACGGAGCACTAAACGCATAATCGGCACCCCACCCGTTATCGACCGGCGGGATAACAGCCTTTGCGGTATCACCCGGTGAAACGCCAGTATTATTTAACTTCAGCGGCTTCACTACCAAATCGTCAAGTAAAGTGGTGTAATTCTTCCCCGTTGCCCTCTCTAGGGCTAGTGATATCAACGAGAATGCGAGGTTGGAGTACACGGCTCTTTCGCCGACTGGCGTTACAGGACGGGCTTTCGTTAGGCCGTCGAGAAGTTCTATCAGACATATTAGCACTGATCGGGTCATTTTCGATATCGTGAAATTGCATACGCTGTCTTGTGCACGCTTTATTCAGCCCTGCTACGTTGCAAGGTGGAAAGTCACTCTTTTCAACCGGCGGGAATCCGAGCTGTTGGTAGAGCGGTATCAAACCGTATATCTCTGGGAACCCATCTTCATGTCAATTGTTAGCAATCGGTAGATCGCGCCTGCCAACGACCACCTGGTTTTGGAACGTAAAAAGGTATGTAAGAACTCACAATTCGGCCCCACGCCGGCCAAATGCTCTCCCAAATCTCTAAGAGTAACATCCCCCCACCGAATCAAACCCCTCTTCCTCCCCAACTCTGGTAAGAACTTCGTGGCCTTTTCCTCCAAATCCACCCCGCTCTTCAATAACACCACGTCGGTAAACAGCTTCGAAATCGAACCGATTAGAAACTGCGAGTCGCCATTGATATGTTTAGTGCCATGTTCATTAGCAGGGCTCAGGTGGGTATATGTATATATTGGGCTGTTTGATGCTTGGAGAGATACGAATGCCACGGCGAAGGATGTATTGACTGTATCAAAGCCAGCTGATATATTACCGGCTATCGCAGTGTCGAAATACGATGATAACTTCGAAGATGCGGATTTAAACGCTGGATGGTTACAAACGTTGGTGGGACGGGGTAGGAGCGCGCCTTCGACTGCGCATCGTGGAGTTGCGGCTTGAAGGGATGGAGGTGTGGCCGCGAGAATTGAAATTAGAGAAACATATATAGATTTTAGAATCATTTTGGATATATGCCTCTACCAATTGGTAATAGCTTCCCCTGGCATCGACAGTTTGACTGAAATACTAAGTGTACCCTCGCAATTGAGCACCATTGACATGAAAAGCAGTGAGGAATGGCAGTTTTATATCCCACCGCAGAACCCATCCCTCACATACTGATGCACAACCGCTAGCTAAAATATACGATAAAATACTCAATATTGACATCAAGATGCCTCGCACAGAGCCCTCCATTCCCATACCCTCATATTAACGTTATTCCAACCCGCAGTTCTGTCGTCATACCCATGTCGTCGAATCTTGGCAACTTTGCGTTGTGCATGTGTGGTAAAATCCCAAGATTCGGTTCGTCGGCTGCGAGGAGATCTTAGATTTCGGACCAGGGGTCCTAATATACAGCTTTGGTTTTCCTCGTTATAACTGCATCTAGATCGATCTTGCCACCGTAAATCAATCCAATCTCCCACCAGGTTTTTCAATACGAGCGGATTTGGAAAGCGCTGCAGTTGATATCGTGATGTCAATCTCGTTATGTAATCCTATCCCAAGCTAAGCGGTGGCGAAGCCAAAGTCGGATCGGTGATCGGTGCTTAATCCAAGAAGAATCGGCTAGACAAAAAAAAAAAATGTAAAAGTCTATTGAAATCCTATATACCAGAAGATGTCTAAGCAAAATTGCCCCCTAGGCGCGAAAATAAGCCCAAGGAGGTCAAGGATAAGAGTAGAGACGTAGTTTATCTGCAACCAGCACATGCCCTTGAATCATTAAGAAAGCTGGAGGCAGAAGAAAGCGGGAAAATGTCGGAAGGAAAAAAGATGTTTTGCCCAAAATAGCCAGTAAAAGGAAAAAGCATACACCCCAGCGAGCTTAACCCCGTGAATCATATCTTGCCATGCTGTGTGATTCTGTTCATTAACGCCAAACCAATAAGAAAACCCCGAAATTTAGAAAAGAAATGGAGGCCAGGAACTTTTGTACAAGGTGTTGCGGTATTCTCGTTCAGTTATAGTTTTCGATGCTGAAAGTGTAGGGTTGAAGAGTGATGGTGGATGATAGGAGATTGGCGGCGCGGGAAGGTATAAATCAAGATGTAAACCGCCACCGCGTGCATTCGGAAAGCCCTGTGTACTTCGCCCAGTCGATCTTCGTGGAGCCATGATTCCATGGACTAAGCTAGCGATCCTTGTTGTTGTTCGAGTTGTTGCGGCAGTGGTGGTGGGGTCAAAAGTCGTCCTACATCGCCAAAGTTAGCACCTATTTGTCCCCTCAAGTGTCCCTCTTGTATTTGGAGCATACCAAGTCCGATGCCGACGCCTTCAATAACAGCTAGCAGGATGGCACAACCAATAGCCGAGTTTCTGGCACTCTTGTAACCTCCACGAATAGCCAAGGCACCACCGGTGAAGAAACCAGCGATGATGGCATTATACGGGTCCTCCTTCTTGCGGATTCCCTTGACGGCGCAGTCAAATGTACCGAAAAGACCACCCCAGACACCGAAGTTTCCGCCTAATACCGGGGCACGAGCTTTGATGGCTGTTATCGCACCGATTCTTCGTTCGCCCTATAGTTCAAGGTGGGGACGTTAGTATAATCGTTTCTGCACCTACGGCCACTCTTCAAGCAGGAAAACATACCATCGGGGAGTTACGGAAACCCTTTACACCGTGCCATACTGCACCACCGATAGCCTAAGTCTCGCCAACATCGTTAGTTCTGTCTCTTGCTGCCTCAATCGTCGAAAGAGAGATCCAAACGTACACCCATGCAGAAAGCACCACCAAAGTCGTTGAAAATAACCCACGGGCAAGGGTCCCTTGTGTGATCCATTGCGAGAGACGTAGAAGATAGGTCTTGATAAAGCTGGGGTGCGGCTTTGTGGGTATCGTTCGTTGTCGGTCGGTGTTAAGCAGATGGAGGGGAGGAGGGGAGCTGGATGGAAAACGAAGGAAGAATTGTTGCGCCGAGGATGGAAATTTCGATCATAAAATTCTTGACGGACATCCCAAACGGGACTTGCCAAGACGTTCTGTTGCATTCTGCGCAACAACGCAGATGGAAGTTTCCGGTGGCAAGGGTTCGAATTCTAGGACTAGTGGTTTCTAGATCTAGACCCAGGTTACCTTAGGTACTTACTTAAAGAGCCCGCAGTTTCTCTTACCTCTAACTTC
Organism: Arthrobotrys musiformis; assembly: GCA_036971715.1. NCBI lineage: Eukaryota > Fungi > Ascomycota > Orbiliomycetes > Orbiliales > Orbiliaceae > Arthrobotrys > Arthrobotrys musiformis. The sequence continues at coordinate 4,575,651 of JAVHJL010000003.1, read as the reverse complement.
TCCTTCTTTCCGTCTTTCCTCCTTCCTTCTTTAAAGTAATTTTATTATTCTTCTATATATACGACTTACATGTCACTAAGCGACCGATCTATGAGACTACGGGAGTATCGATCCTCACGATATTCTTATGACGTAGATATATCCAGATCACCTTGAACTAAGGTCCTTATGTTCAATATAGGCCAACCGAGGGGCATAAGAAATTAGCGTCGCAGCTTGCGATGTAGAGTTTTTACTACCCATGAGCGCGAACCAAGCCAACTACCTGATTAACACTAATCCTCGACAAGCTGGATATGTAGATCGAAGATCGAAACAATTACAAAGCTATTTGGCTTACCAAGCCATAAGCCACGCCTCAATAAAAAGCTCGGTCTGTCAACTTACGTCTATTACAAAAGGCTTCCCGAGGCGAGCCACGCCCTATAGTATACACTCTACACACATACCAACAGGTATTTCACGACAAAAAAGAAAACTTGCTAGCCAACGGCTCTAATTTTGTCTACGTGGTTTAGAGAAAACCTATGCAAACTCATATCGCAAAATAGTTTCTGAGTTCTTGGAAAGATGTTAGAAAATGGTTGTAATAACGCTTTCAGGCTGCCGGATTCTGCGACACCCGTTCGATAACCAAATAATTATCAATTGACGATTCTCTACCACGCATCTATGACAGAAGCAGGTACTCTGAAGGGATACTTGAGATTTGCCCAAATATGTACACATATATATATATATACATCGAAAGATTTTAGAGCGATGAGAATTCGTTGAACTTATCTCGGATGATTGGGCCAAAAGGCGATTATACCAAATCGAAGCATCACCGCTTCGCAAGTCGATTATGCGACCATCGGTCTAGCTAGAACTTAAGGCGCAATACCCCCCGTCGCAACTCCAAGTGTTTATGTATTCGGTCTTTGTGCTCATAAAATATCTCCACGACTCGTACAGCTTGAGCATACACAATATATGTAATTATCCTACACCTCCGGCGTTTCTAGGAAGATACACCTAGCGACTTCGTGCGCACATGAGTGACCAGCGACACATGGGGTCAACAGCCTTGATCAATATTTCCGGTGTCAAATATATACTCTAACTCACCGAGGTACTGGCCTCTGAGATGAGTGTGATGTCTGAGAGGGTTTGGTTCCTCGTCGAGCATCTACGATGACCCGCTACGGCGTCATACACTGCCACGCGGGGTAGTATTTATGATTCCAGTTATTCTAAAACACACCGCTCTAGAGCTCGGCTTAGAGGTTATAACGTTAGTTGAACAATCAAGATTCCGCAACAGAACGTACCAAACGAAATGCTTCTAAATAAACCGCTTTCCAAGAAATTAGCGGTAACCGATTCCGAGTTCAAGGGAAAGGCGGTATCAAAGACCACACTATGAAGAACAAGTACATATCTTCGGAATGAATTCGGTCGCTTCAAGCGTAATAAAGATGGAATAAATAAAGGGAACGCCGGAACCATATATATCGCCGTGCCCCAACAAGGGATTCCGAAATAAATTTAAATGATGTTACGTATTGTATCCACAGCCCCACATCGGCGTCATCCGATATCCTCTTCGCCATGACCGTCCGATATATATATACTACCTGGAATTTCGACCAATTGCCAATCCACGGTACTGGTACGAGTTATGGAGACAGCGCATGCTAGTTTAACCGTCAGCCAGCCAAATCGGTAGATTTCGGCCTGTGTCTTACCGCCGTATGCATTCATCGGGAGGGTTTGATCTAGATGTATCGAACAAAAACCTGCCGATTCTACGCCAGGCCCACGGGTATAGGTATATAGCTAGCAAGCTCAAGAAGATAAAACACGAGCCCGATTGGGCAAGTTTACAGACACCCCATGCTAAAAGATATCGAAGCGGACAGCCACAAATTCTATGATACACCCGCCGGTACAAAATTTTACAAGTACAGCCCGATCGTCAAATGGAAGTCGGGTAATTAGGAAGGTCTCGACGATTTGCGTCTGTTTGCGTTTAGTCATGAATCCATGTTAGCGGTGGTTTGCAACGTTTGGCACTCTAGATATTCTCTGCATAAAATTGATGCCGAGGCACATGCCCGCCCTGCACGTCTTGGATGTATTTTATTTATGTATTGACGAGCTTGACGCAAAATCCTAAGAATAAATTCCGTACCTGTAACTCCTTCCCCATAGTCTTCAAGAGTCATAGTTACATAGCTGTAATACGTTAGTTGTATGTATAAAGTGTCGGTATAAGACAGCCGATATCGCTAAAAAGAGTTAAAGTAGCAGGTCCAGTCGAGTAGCTAGATACAGCTGGATACAGATGTCCACCACAGTGTCAACAATGACTAAAAAAACCAACTAAACCGTTGAAGACCTTCTCAATCCACTTGGACCGATATTTATACACCCTCGCCGACAACCGTTAACCTTACCGTTGAGATAGTTTTTTCCAGAAGGAGGGAATATTAATTAATACCAAAGCTAAGTTGAGTCACAACACTTTTCGTGCGTGGTCGACGTCCGAACAAGGTTCTTCCCCGTCGTCTTCCTAAAGAAAGAAACCTCGAAAAAAACGCTGCCCCGCCAAAAATTCCACTCTCAACCAACCAACAAACAACATTCCTTTTGACTCATCGGTCCCGCAACTTATAAAATCGCAGTACGGCTACCGTTCCCTTCCCGCACTCGTCACTATTGTCATTATAACCGTTTAGTTCGTAAAAGACTAACTTTGCTCAAGGATCACAGCTATCGACCCAATCAAGCAATATGGCAGATTCTAGCACTGCGGGGCCATCTGCCCCACCAACGGAGGCTGTCGCCAACCTTCACCTCGACGAGGTCACCGGTGAAATGATCTCCAAGTCCGAACTCAAGAAGAGACTCAAGCAGAGGGAAAAGGAAGAGGCCAAGCGTAAGAAGGTATTTATCTTCTTGTCCGATCTGAATATAAGCTAGCCATTGGACAATCGCTCACACGATACTCGTCTCAACAGGATGCTGAGAAGAAGGCTAGCGGTGCTGCTGAACCACCAAAGAAGAAGGCTGGCTTAGTTGACAAGAGCGCCGAGGAGGCTGAGTTAACACCGAACGTATGTGTCTACTCATAGTAAAAGCCGATATACTCCCATTGGCCTTACTCTAACCCGATATATGGAAAAACAGCAATACTTCGAGCTCCGATCTCGCACAATCAACCAACTCCGAACAACCAAGAACCCAAACCCATACCCACACAAGTTCCATGTCAAGGACACCATCCCCGACTTCGTCTCCAAGCACAGCGACCTCAAGCCCGGTGAGGAAAGACCAGACGTCTCCGTCGCCGTCGCCGGCCGTATATACGCCTACCGTTCCTTCGGAGATAAGCTTAGATTCTACGAAATCCGAGCAAACGGCCATAGAATCCAGGCTGTCGCTTCTGCTGCAAATGCCCAGGGGCCCGAATTCGCAGCTCAACATGAGTACCTCCGTCGTGGTGATATCGTCGGTATCGTCGGTTTCCCAGGTTATACAAACCCCAAGGGTGCCAAGGACGGTGCCGCTGGTGAACTTTCGATCTTCGTCCGAGAGATCACCCTCTTGTCGCCTTCGCTCCACATGCTTCCAACCGAGCACTTCGGTCTCAAGGACCAGGAGACCCGTTACCGTCAACGATACCTCGACTTGATCATGAACCAACGTACCCGTGAGACCTTCATCACCCGTTCCAAGATGGTCAGCTACATCCGCAAGTACTTCGACGAGCGTGAGTTCGTAGAAGTCGAGACACCAATGATGAACGCCATCGCCGGTGGTGCTACTGCCAAGCCCTTCATCACCCACCACAACGAACTCGACATGAACCTCTTCATGCGTGTAGCTCCGGAGTTATACCTCAAGATGTTGGTCGTCGGTGGTCTAGAGCGTGTATACGAAATCGGCAGACAATTCAGAAACGAAGGTATCGATCTAACCCACAACCCCGAATTCACCACCTGCGAATTCTATATGGCCTACGCCGACGTCAACGATGTCATGGATATGACCGAAGAACTCGTCTCCGGGCTCGTCAAGTACGTCACCGGAGGGTACACCACCAAGTTCCACACCCAATCCGGAGAAATCTACGACGTAAACTGGGAGAAGCCATGGCGAAGAGTCGACATGATGACCGAGCTCGAGAAGGCTACCGGCAAGAAGTTCCCAGCCGGTGACCAATTACACACCACCGAGACCAACGAGTTCTTGAAGGACCTGCTCAAGGAGCTTAAGATCGAATGCACACCCCCACTTACCAACGCCAGAATGCTGGATAAGCTCGTCGGCGAGTTCATCGAGGAGACTTGCGTCAACCCCACCTTCATCACAGGACACCCACAGATGATGTCCCCACTCGCCAAGTACCACAGATCGATACCAGGTCTGTGCGAGAGATTCGAAGCCTTCGTTTGCAAGAAGGAGATCGTGAACGCATATACCGAGTTGAACGACCCCTTCGACCAGAGACTGAGATTCGAAGAACAGGCCAGACAGAAGGACCAGGGTGATGACGAAGCACAGTTGATCGATGAGAACTTCTGCACGAGTTTGGAATACGGTCTGCCCCCGACCGGTGGGTGGGGTATGGGTATTGATCGTATGGTTATGTTCTTGACCGATCATTACAGCATCAAGGAGGTCTTGGCTTTCCGTAAGTTTCCTTTCTCCCACGCCCTGAAATGCATATGGGTACTAACGAAATATTACAGCATTCATGAAGGACGACGGACAGGACAAGAAGTTCGCATCCGAGGTCGTGGGTATCAAGCCACAACAAGCCGATGCCGTAGGCGAGCTACAAGCTCCCGGCAAGTAAATCAATCAAACAAATCTAAGAAAAAGAAATCAAAAAAGTACAGAATTTAATGAGACAAAGATACATATATTGTTAGAAGGAAAAGGTTGCGGATTGTTGAAGCTTACTCTCGCTTTCCTTTGTTGTGATAACTCTTGTCGTTGTCATCATTATCATTCTCATATTCCTATTTTTCTTCCCTTTTCTTTGTTTACTACTATATTATTACGTGTAGTTTAGATACTACTATGATCTGTGGACATTAGAGACCGTGAATGATCTTTCGGTAATTCCGGTTCCAGTGCTTTTTTTTACACAACATGTTGCATTTTTAAACGTTAAGTACATGATATTATCGGCGACGCCATTCTTTTGGATAAACGTTGAGTGACGAAAAGGGAGTTCTCTCGGACCGTACCAAGCACCGCAAAGGGTTGAGCACCTGCAGGGGGCTGGGTGCAAGACCAGAGAAGGGTGGGTTGTGTGAAGGGACAGAGGAGAAGGGTTGATAAAGGGGAGGGGCGGTTTGTCTCGTCGCCAGAGGGGCGGTATTCCAGTTCTCCACAAGATATCCGGAATTTAATAGGACCTGCTTGTTAGGCCCACCCTTGTGTAAGACCTCATAGGATTTTTTGGCCTTGCGGTGTATGGGGTGGGCGCTGAGAAGGAAATAGACCGAAAAATCGAGAAACGACGTAAATGGAGAAATAGGGCGGGGAACCGTAGAGGGAAAAGAGAAGGGCATCTAATAGCTCAGGCTAGGCAATAGATCGACATCCTAGCCGATAGGAGGATAATGCAAAGAGCTCAAGACTAGAGACCACTCCATCCTAACTCCCAACTACGCGGAAGTCTTAAACGCTGGGCATTGTCGATCAATATGTGAATGAACCTTTCTGCATTGCCCACAGTCCACCATGATGTAGAAGCCCTTGGGCAGGTCTTCAGCACAGACGCCAGCTTCGAAGACCACGGCACTAATCCTGGACGTAGTTTCTTCAGCCGAGATATTCAAGAAGTCGTCGTAAAGGGGGCCCGCCTGATCATCCCGGACCTCAAAGAACTGAGATGGGAGATTACGCTCCCTCTCATTACGTTCGTCATCTGGGCCCTCGGCGAGCAAGATGTTTTCCAAAGCAGCCCTGCGGGCGAGTACCGCAGCGGGGGCACGAGAGTTCCTCTCACACATCTGCCAATCGATACGATGATATGGATCGACATTCTTAAGATAGTCTTGCCAAAGATCTTTGTTCTCGATATCCTCCCCGCTTTCCGTTTTCCATCCTCGCATCGCCCATTCGAGAACCGTACCGGGGTCTTTCGTGGCTCGGCAGACGTACGATGACTCAGTGAGGATGACGGCGGTACGGAAGTTGTATCCAGTAAACCTCGTCAAATTCCTCAAGCACTTCATACCCTCTATAGCGGCTTGAAGTTGAGCACGCTCCGGGGTGTTAACGTCGTCATCGAGACGTCTCGAAGTGTTGAACTGGGAGTTGGGGGAAAAGAACACGCCCGCACCGGAGAAGCTTTGACCCATGAGCTTTTCGTAGAATTTCGGTCTGTCCGGTTCATGATACTCAGGGTCAGATGGATCAAATTCTTCCTCTTCTTCGAGGTAGGTCTCCCGGATCATCTGCATTTCCTCCTCCAGATGCTCTCCGTATTCAACGCATGCTCCCACAACGCTGATGCAAATAATGTTGGTCAGCTTCTCAGGACTGTTACTCCAGACCAAGCAAAGATCAGGTTTCCCCCGCTTCACGACGAAAGCCGGCTTAAAGATCGTAAGTTTCAAGGGGAGTCTTCTCCCATTGAATAGGCGAGCATCCAGAATCAAAGGGACTTCAATCTCGCGAGCGAGAGGTATAAAGTACATCCTGTCGACCAATAAACACTGAATGGAAAGAGCGACGCCATAGAGAACCACAGGAAGCGTGACAATTCCAAAAGCATGTATTCTGACGTCGTTTCCGACAACGGAACGGAACATGAAGGCTTCTCCGTCATCTTTGTTGTAGGATTTGTCTTTTGTCATGGGGAAAATACAAGAGCCTTCTGGCGATCTCCATTCAGGGAAGGAAAGAGTCCAGTTCGCTGTCCACGGGACACTCTTTCTCCCTAATAGATTTTGTCTGAAGAAATTAAGATCCAAAATTGGCATTGGAAGCTGCTTGACGCAGCAGAACTTTATCTCCTTACTCGTGGGTAGGTATCCCGTGAAGCTAAAGATTTTAGTAGGAGTTCCGGCGTTAGTTCTGGTTGGCTTCCAGCTTGACTCTAGGAAGATCGGATAGCAGAAGGGAACATCGTGAATAATAGTTATGGGGATTGTGTCTACTTACGGGAATGAGCAGACAGTGAGATCCATTGGCTCAATCTCATTCTCAACAATGACCAGCCCGCGGGGTGGAGCCATTGTGAATATTCCGAGAGCCTAGACGGACAAATAAGCTCACTAAAGGTTGGAAGGCTGTTTGGAGAGGCTGAGATCGATAGAACGTGCTAAGATGAAGAACTTATGATGTAGGTTATGATGATTTGGTATGACGGAAAGAGTGAGAAGAAGAAGAAGGCGAGGAGGTGGAATAAGGATAGAGATTATTAGTGGTTGTGTGAAGGAAGAAGAGAGATGATCAGAGGAGGGAAAGGGAGGAGACTTATATAACAAGGAGAATACAGCGTGGATGGCTATTAATACATGCGGGGAGTGCAAAGAGAACTTCACGCTTTCCGTAACTTCGTAACTTTGTATACTGGTGGACCCCGTATCCAAGGGCACCTTTAGCCATGATTCTGTGGCTAGCGCTAGCTCAAGGCAACCGGCCAGCAATATAATTGTACAATGACCGCTTGATCGCTAAATCCCTGGTCAGTTTCCAACCTCGTGAAGATAGCATACCATAATTCCACAGCTCTAAATGCTCTTGTGACCTGGCAGCTCCCCGCAGAAGACAAAAGCGGCGTGCCCCCCCTCAATTCCCGGGTCCAGCCAGCGGCAATCCGCACTTGCACATCCCGAAAATGCTAATTCCTCTTGGGAGACAATGGGAACATTCCACTTGCGCTTCGATAATTTCATATCGTCTTCGATGGCAGTAACCACGGAGGTACTCTTTCTTTCTGAACTCTCGATAGGACCGTTTGGCGTCTGCTTCTTCCCATGAACTCCCAGCCTCCACTACCGTAGTGTTGTAAAAAGGGTGGAGTAGTTGTTCCATGTGTTTAAAGCGCCGGAGAATATTGGTGTCCTGACACATTTCCTCCAGTACGCCAGTGAGTCTCATCCACTGCTCCCGCTGGCTTGCGTCTTGGTAGTCTACCTCGGCAAACCCCACGATCTTATTGTCGAACATATGGAAGATGTCATCGTAGTATATATTCCAGGGGTGAGGATTTCCGCTTTGGATCCGCTGGGTCCGTTGATCTACGAAGGATTGGAGAAACGGGAAATGAGCGAGGTTGCTCCTGAAGACTACTTTCCCGACGATGACCCCGGAACACTCGTAGAACCTCCTGAGTTCTGAGAGCAAGATCCTTCCGATCTGTAAGATTTTCACAACTGGGCCGTCAATCGATCTGTTATCCAGTAGTACGGATTTGTTGAGGCGACAGTCGGGGCCGTATGAGATCCCGAGCAAGGATCCCACTTCCCGAATTTCACCATGCAGGCCCGCATCCCGAGAAAGAACAGGCACGCACGCGACACAGACCGTCATTTCATCGTTCGAATTGTCCAACTGAGGTTTCAAGTTGAACTCGTAGCGCTGGGGGTCGGAACAAAGCTTCGGTTTCGAAATGTCATATTTGACAACGAAGGGTATCTGCGTGCCATTGAACAACCTCCCGTCAAAGACAATAGGGCTCGGGACCATACCACGGTAAGTTTGGAGAGCCTTTAGACCGGAAACCAGGAGACAGCGGACATGTAGAGGGGTGCCATATAAGACAAACATCAAAGATGCAAGCCCGTAACATTTCAGCTCTGCCGGATTCGAATTGGGGTCGACGCGGGGGAATCTAACGGTCTTATCTTTTATTTCATGTTGTGGGAATGCGCTGTCCGTTGGGAGGATACAAGATACCGTGTGGGTGCCCTTGTATACTGGTTGAAAAGATAGGAGCACACCGGAAGGCCACGGTATGTCTCGTGTATTATAAAGAGTATTCATATAAAATGCATGGTCGACCAGCGTTATGGGAAGTTGGAGAATGACGTTGAATTTGAACAACGATCCCGTAGCTAAATGTGCCGTGAATCTGTATTGAAGCCAAAACGTTAGAATGTAAGGCGCAACATTGACATTCATAACGGTTATTAGCTAGCTTAGTTAAAGGTTTGGGAGTTTGGGGCATGGCTTACGGTCCTGAATACCTGCTATCATCAATAGGCTCCAGCTCGTGTTCGTTTATTGTGATCCACCGAGGCTGCCGAGTGAACTGGCATCTGCACTCATCGGGGTTCGCCCTCTTGCGACATTCTCTATATCTGGGATCTCCCAGGTATGCCATGTCGCCTCGCACCAGGGTATTGAGCTTTTCAGACTGCGATGGAGTTGCGCGTTCCAGGCAGCGGCACTTACTTTTCGCACTGTGAGAGATTGGAGGCCTCAAAACTGAATCAAAAAACTGAAATTAATTAGGAAAGAAAACTAGAAGACAAAAGAAGAAAATACGGGGTGGAAGGGTATATTTCGGAAGGATTATCTAATGCAGAGGTAATTGAAGAAGTCGCGATATTGGTGATATATTTGAGTATACATTCTAGTTCTTAAATTCACCTGGGTGGATATATAATTCCGGGTCTTTTGCAGATTGACGTTCCGATCTCCCCGCACCCAGATCACCAGGGCGGAGGTCCTAACCTTCAAGAAGATCCTATGCACAGATCACACAACGAAGAATACTTCTGTGAATCGATGACCACTAAAATTATAAAATACATTGGTCTTGCGGTGCCAGACGACACGAAGTTCACAAATACATCAATAATTGTAACTACACAGAACACAACCGATGGCGGTATAGCGATACTAAAAAAAGTGACATTTCAACGGAAGAACGGACCCAGGTCAGAAGACGAACCGAACGTCCCGGCCACTTTATACACAAGAGCCGGTGTAGATAATATTATAATGCAATCTCGGGCTCTCAAATTATAACACTAAATGACAATTTAATTATAACTTCAACACAACATTTTGTTGGAACCTGGCAATACGAGATTACGACTTCGAGCGAGCGGGATAGGCAGTCGGAGAAGTGTCGATACGTCATCTGTATATATCCTGACCATTGTCGTCCATAAAGAGTAAGACGAGTATACAAAGAGGCATCCGATGCAACGGGACACAAGGACTACTGTTCCAGCACTGCCCGTACTACGTACTGACCGGCTTCACCGCCTGGCGCAGCTGGTAGTCACTCGCAGCTGGCTGTCGCATGTCGTCCAAATTAGGCCTCGCCTCGTGTAACCCACACCCCAGAATCGGAAATCGTCCATTTCCCCGTCGGAACGGGCGCCGCGGCCTGCGGAACTTCAAGCTATATATACCCTCCGAAATGCGCCCAGACGGAGGCTCTTAACTACCCAAGCAGCATTCCGAAGAGCCTCAAGTATCTTGGATCACTAGTTTCTCCATTTTTTGTTTTTACTTATTTTTTGTCGCGCGAATCGGGATAGCGATCATGCAAGCCGCCACGCGCCTCCGGGCAACACCGACGACCCCTCTACTATCCCGCGCCCTCTCCGCCAGTACCACCACATCCACACCAGCACACCCAACTTTCACCGTCTCTGAATCCCAAAAATTCATCCTCCCCGATGGCAGAACCCTCGGTTTCGCCGAGTACGGCCATCCGAATGGATTCCCGTTCTTCGTCTTCCATGGCTTCCCATCATCCCGAATAGAAGCCTACCCACTAGACCGTCTAGCCCACAACATGCGCATAAGAGTCTACTCCCTCGAACGTCCCGGTCTCGGGATCTCAACCTTTCAACCTGGAAGAAAAATAAGCGATTACCCATCCGACGTTTTGGCGTTCGCCAAAGGGAAAGGTATCGAGCGGTTTTCCATCATGGGGGCCAGCGGTGGAGGACCTTATGCCGTTGCATGCGCCAGGTTTCTGCCACCGGAGATGATGGCGGGTGTTTGCGTGTTCGCTGGTGGGCCGCCGTGGAAGGCTGGGAGGAAGTATATGCAGTGGTGGGCGCGGTTGCCGGAGTGGCTTGCTAGGGTCTCACCGACGACGTTTAGAGTTTTGGCGAATGGGATGGCAGGGATTGTGAATTGGGTTCTACGGACGCAGTGGGTGACTAAGAAGTTTGATGCGCTTCTCGAAAATGAGCGGAAAAAGAAAGCGGAGAGGGAAACTCCGGCGCCCGAAGATGAATTGGGATACCTTCGTGATGACGAGCTTACAACTGATCAACGACGTGAGAGGTTGTTGGCTTTGGTATGGAACGAATCGTTCCGTCAGGGTACGCAAGGGTTTATTCATGAGATAAAATTGTTGACAGGTCTAAGTTGGGGGTTTGAGTTCGAGGACGTGCAATATCCAGTTAGGATATATCACGGGAAGAGGGACATCAATGCGCCAATCGAAATGATTCGGTGGATGGCAGAACGGTTGCCAAACTCAACACTAACGGAGTTCGATGATACTCATTTTACTATGGGTGCGAGGTTTAGACAGGCGATCGAAGAGGTAGTTCCAGCGGAGGAAGTGGAAGAATTTTCGAAGAAGAACTCTACTATATAATTAAACCACTCTTTTATACCCTTCTTTGCTTTGATTTTGTACTAGCCCTCGTGCCACCCCTTGTAAATACATGTAGCTTCTCTTATACCAAGATACCAAAGTACTCATAACTATCGAGCCAATACATCGCCCTATCCAAAACGTGTTCCTCGATTACAAGTGTATACATCTAGCGGATCCGTATCTTTTTTTCCCGTTCAGTTTAAGTTGCGCATGCTAGACAGGCGGTGGTTTCCAGATATGAAGAAAACTAAATTCAATTGATCAAGTATCCTATTTTACTATCCAAAACCTGTTCAATACAGACTAACTACCTGGTCTCGTTCGTCGCAAAATACCACAAGCAGACATAAACCCGTACCCTAAATCAAAATCGACACCGCCATTTTATCGGGGTTCATAACGTCGTAACCGTGTTTCGTAACTTGAGTTGTCATCCCTTTAGAGGTTTCATCAAAGAAAGTCTTCAACGCGCTGATATCATTTCTGAAATCCTCGGCTGCCTTGATGGATACCTTCGAGCCCGATAGTTTTTCAACCCGCACTGCCGTATCGGCGTACGCGGTCATACTCAATGGTGCGTGGACCTCCTCGCTAAGCAAGTGTGGTAAATGCGCGGCTAGCAACCATACATTCCCGATACCAACCGTATTCTTCAACGGATGAAAGATGCTAAGGGTTGGAGGAACGAACGGAAGGGAGGAAATGACAAATTCTTCGTTAACTTTCTTCAGTTCCGCAGGGGTCTTTGGAAGAGGCCTGAAGAAAGATGGTGGTTTGTTAGGGACGAAGGTTTGGTAGTATTCTTGCATATAATTAACGGCAGTGTGCTGTGGGGATGCAATGTGTATACACATAGTCACCGCGTTGATCAGTGATTCTCGAGACCGGATATTGGGAAAATGTTTCTGTTGGGCACCGTGGTCGCTTTGCATCTCCTTAACCCAGTCTTGGATTTGGGTATCTTGGATGACTGCGTTATCATCTTTATAGTGGTCTTCTAGGACTTTCTTCACAAACGTATGGATTATGTCCCACATGACCACCATGTTCTTTGCATAAGAATAGTTTCGGTATTTGTCTTTCTTGAGGTCGGAGACGGTATGCGGGAAGCCGCGGTTTTTGAGGTCGTTGGGGATGTATAGATCCTCCCAATAGAACTTTTCATAAGCGTCCATGGCGAACCTGTTCAAGTCACTGGGGCGGAATCCGGCAATTGGTTTAATGACCGCCGGCATAAGTATCAACCGAGCGGCGTGGTTCAATGGAAGAGTCTTAATCCAATGAGGCTTGAGGAGTCTAAAAACTACATGCTGTTCTTCGACAGTCCTCATCATTGCCACGATTGCGCCCTCTTCGATCAAATGGGTGCAGATCAAGTGAGTGGAGATCTCGTGGCGATGCCAGTCGCTGACCTGAGCGCACATTTTCGCGTACCGCCACGGCCAATCGTGTTCTTCATCTCCATGGTCTTTGGGTGACATTCTCTTATTGAAAATGACCACGGAGTTTGGCATGGCATTGTTTGTGTTCTTTTCGTACACGCGACTCCGTTCCGAAAACCCGATATCGTCTTCTTTGTAATCCAGTACGATTGCTAGAGGATGCAGCTTCCCATCTTCATTAAGATCAAAGAGAACGACGGAAGCACATCCGTATCTTTCATGGAAGAATTTGCCGTGAAGATCGGAAAGACGGTCTTGGAAAGTACTCGTGTACGATAACTCATGGGCACCCTTTTGGCGCATCGCAGCCCTGAAGTAGCTGTAATCCTGCACGAACAGGTTGGAATTTTTGAAAGAAGCCATAGCGTGCTTTTCGAAGTTATTCAACCCTTGAGCCTTCGCGGCTTTGATGAAACTACCGACCCAATTCCTGGATGCAGCTCTGATTGTCGCGGGATTCGTGCCGCTGAAATGTTGCTGGGCGAACTTTTCGTCTGTGTACCAGTGCGGGTCGTCGCCAATTGTATCTTTAGTATAGATACCCCTGGACTTATCGTGCAATTTTGCGGTAGATTCTTGAATACCAGCCATGGTTACTGGCTTGCTACGGTCGAAGAGCCATGGGGCCCCCGATCCAGTCAATCCCTCCGAGAAGGACCAGGGAACTGACGATGCGAATAGCTGCACGATAGGACCGAGGAAGTCTTTGTTGAAGATACCATTGAACTTGAAGAGGTCCAATATGTTTCCAAAGATACCCTGGTCCAAATGCGGTGGGTACCCATCCTTACGAGGGTTTGACCATTTATATCGCTGTTTCATGATATCGAGGGGGAAAAATGCGGGAAGATCCGAATCTATCAACGACGATTTATGAACAGCTGAAGTTCTGTTTCGTCCTGCTTTGTTAGTACTCGTATATATACCACATTTTGAGACTGGCTAAAGCTGAAAAGAGGGAATGAAGCTTACTGCTCAATAGCCGCACGGTAAAAGAAAGTCAAACGATTTCTCGAATCATCATAAGTCGCCTCATCAACTTTGGGGAAAACGATGTGTTCGTGGTCCTCATCATTAGGGAGCTGGATATGGCTATACTGGCCTTTACTGTTATCTCTCAAACCTCCCAATGATAAACCTGCAGTTTGCAATCCCTCCTTGAACGAGATGCTTCCGAGGTCTTCCACGACGGACTCGGTCGGCTTTGGTTCGGGTTTCTTCTCATGGGCAGGGCCGACCCTGAAGTCTCCATGGCCGCGGCCGAGCCTCATTTCTATCGGGATCGGAGCAATGGCGACAGGATTGGCCAAAAGCTCCGCAGGATTGATGACTGAATCCTCCCAGTCGCTGTCTTTCAAGATTCGATGGACGAATTGCCCATCCTCCTCTGAAGTGAAAACGTGGACATCATTGTTCCCGTCTCCCTGCCTGGCACTAACAGCTGCAATATTAGTGCCATCGCGCTCGATACTAACCGCCGAAGGAGGGCTCCAACTGGTCCTCCCGCTTCTCCCAGAAACCAACAACTGACCGTCTTCAACAACGAACAGCATTACTTTTTCAGCGGTAGAAACGGACCCCTTGCCGGAACCCTGGGCTTCGACGCATGTGACTGAGAACTTTGCGCCTTCAGGGAGCTCGTTGAACGGCGTGGATTCAATACGCCATCCGTCAACCAGGCCGTTCCACTCCAGCATCTTAAGTTCGCTGGAGCGGTTGCGGTAGAATGTCCGAATGCACGGGGTGGCCCATTCCCAGGGGTAGCAATTTACACCGGCTATGGGGGACTGGAAGTCGATTTGTGATGCCAGTCCTCCCGGCCTGTGCCACTCTCCGCTGCTGAAACCGTAGTTTTGAATATAACCTTCATCCCCGGCGTGGTAGAGTCTACATAAACCATGCTTATCAGTAAAACCGAGACCTTGTATATGAAATACGGAACGATATCCAGCGAAAGCAGGGGAAACTCACCTAAACCGCTCCTCTCCATAATGATTCGGCACAACAGACAGTCCAGCACCCTCAGGAAGGCTGGCATTAACGGTACAAAAGCTCCCAATAGAAGCCTCCCCGTTCACAATTTCAAATTCTTGAACAACCCTATCTTCATCTAGGAAGAATAACCTGACGGTGTCGTCGGGGTACATGGTAGCTGCCAGAGGGGTGGGAACGGCTGCTACACCTGAGTCCATGATTTGTTTGAAGCTCCATTGTTGGGCGTGTTTCCACCAGGTTCCTTCGAGGATCTCGCCGGTGTGCTGTTGGAGGTAGAGTTTCTATTTTCCACCCCGCTTAGCTCGATATAACTATGAGAATCAAAATTATAGAAGGAAGCATACCACATAACTACCACTAGCGGACGCAACGGCAGCATAGTCGCTAAGAAAGTCCTCCATTTTGTAAAAACTACAAAGAAAAGAATATCCAATTGATAGTTTCGAGATTTATGATCTAGAAGGTATCTCCAAGCCAACTTCCAATATCCTCTCAAGAAGACAAAGGCTGGAAAGTGAAACTACGGACCCCTCCCGCCCTTTTTATAAACCACCAGGACGCAGCCATCAACCTTCTATCCCCCCGCTTTCCGCTCAATATTCTCTAACTGATAACGTAACAGGGAAAGGATAACATCGCCCATTACCCGTCGGAACTATCCAAGGAACCTAGTAAATCTCCAGTCCAGAAAAAAAGTAATGTACGCATATGCATACAATATATTGTATTCCAGGCCTGCTGAAGTAGGGATTCATACCAAATTCGAAAATACAAGAACTCCAAGCAGCTCTCCCACCCGAAAACCCCACACCGACCTTCCCAGCGAACCAAATCACACGGATTGGTAAAAGCATCCGCCAACCCAGTAAAATAGCCATAAACCATCTTGACAATGCAAAGTCGGATTCGGGGGAGAAAAGCAGCAAGGAATTAACGGAGAGCGGGGGCAAAGCTGAAAACCCCAAAAGTCCATCCCATCACGGAGGACGCGATGGAATTCCCTTTTATGGTTAATGGCTAACGGGGTGTATATGTAATTCGCGCGGGTTGGCCTCGGATTGGGTTTCCCTTGCAGCCGTCATCCTAGGAATTAGTCCGGTTTACCGCCTGCACGCCATGTGTTGAGCCGGGGTAGCGAGCGGCATGCATGTTGCGAGCTTGCCGGAGTCTAGTTAGGTTGGAGGCCCACTAGTGCCGAGGCTTCGAGACCTTATGTTACACTTCCTAGCGTCTAGTTTAGCTATAAAATTTCTCACCTATGGCTAATAATTTTGGACTTTTGGTACAGCCAGGTACGTCGTTACCCCGCCCTTCGACCATAGCCGTATACTAGTATACCGTGTGATTTTGTTAGAATATATAACGTAACGCATCTCAGCGCCGAAGGGAAAGATACCTATTCATGGCCGGCTTCGCGAATGTTCAGGCCGCAGGATATCGATATTTGCAATGGCCTTGATATAAATCTAGGGCCAATATGAAGATATCGATATATCCTCAAGTGCCAAGTGGTATCGCATTGCGTGCATACGTACCGAGACAGTTATTGGAGACCAACATATTCCAAACATCTTGGACATACAGGGAAATATCCGCGGTGAATGTTGTCACGCACAGAGCTTCGAGCTGTAAACTAGCTGCGAGCTGTCCTCTTGGATCCATGGAAGTTGCGTTGGATTTTGACAAATATTGGGGAAATTCTGTGTTGCAATTGATCCGCCGCCCTTGCGGTCCCGCGCCATTGCAAATATAATAGATCGATATATCACGCATAGGTAACGAGTCTGGAAGGCATGTTGTAATGGTGTTTTAAAGCAACTATCGCGCCTAGCCTCGGGTCGGTGATGCCTGGTTATGAAATTCCTTGTATAATACTGTACCTTCTAGGTATTGCTAGAGGTCGCGCAGTACTAGTCCGCGGTACCGGTCCGATCCATGGATCCACGAGGATATCCTTAGTTGACCTCTCCACTTAAGCTGGGCCATGGGGCGATCACTCGTGCACTCTGCATACCTATACATATATACATATATATAATTAAGACTCAGGCGCGGACCCAGGAACATGGCGTGACGCCTCAACGATTTTATTGTATACACCATTGCCCCCCCGTTTTGAGGTGTAGCTTGGTCTAGTACCCACACCGCACAAAGATTGCGTGTAGCTTAATCTAATCAATCAATCAAATGCATATATCGATTCCACGGGCTGGATCCGCAGATTAATATTGAAACCTTTCTTATTACTATATCTATTTGTCTCATCGTACCCAGGATATCTATACTCTACGGTGTATTCACGTTATAATCCCGCCCCCCAGAACAAGGTTCCCCTACTAATTTCTCGGAAGCATCCTGCCAAAAATCATTTTAGGTGGCGCGCAATATCTAAGATCTCGAAACTCCAGTCGATTTCGCCCTGTGTTGCAAGATTCAGACGATAGCTACCCCGACTGCGACACCACGCCATGCAACAAGCCGTCCCAGTAAGTCCACACGCATACGTATACGCAACGACACGTAGCTATCACACCGAAATTTCGCAGCGCAGTGCATAGAGTCCGCATCTTCAATCGGTCTTCAAAACCCGAAGAGGCATCGATCATCCCGACGGGAAGAATTACTGCAGCCGGGGAGCTGAAGAATTCAATCTGCAATCGATTGATCAGCTTAGCACAAGGCTAGCGTCGCGCACTCGCATAAATCTGCAGCTGCCGAACCAATCAAACGTTTACAAAGAGCGGAATGGCGGGGGGAGAATTAACCGATTGGTCGCTGTCGATTGATCAAAAAAAAATCAAAAAGCAAAGAGACAATAATATATCACTAAACGAATATTGAGTTGAACAAGAGTATATATATAGATATATATATATACCTGAAAATGGTCTCGTTCTCAGACACCGCAAAAGGACACCTACATGATACATTCATCATATCACTTGTAAAAACAATCCATAGCATTTCGTAAGCTAATTATAAAAGACTTCGGAGGAGAACTAAAAACTAAGCTGTGTAGGATGTTCGGATTCGGGGCTAGTACGAAAGAAGTTTATGCATGCAAGCAGTCGGAGTCGGCGAGGGATCATGAGATACGTACCGTCGATCCAAAATCACCCCGAAGTACGTTGAGATCCAATTGCAATCATGAAGTGAGCTATTGAAGTATGATATCACATATAAGGATTGCAATTTACATCATCGATTCCCATTCACTACTCCCAAAATCCCGACCACAGGTCGATTTGCAGGAATACACGTACGCTGCATGCGATATTCAATTCGGACTCGGAGTCTATGAAATACCGGTAGGTATCGTGCTATGTCTTGTTTCTGACATTCTAACGAGGCCCTTCGGCTTGTGGGTACTTTGCTAATGCAAGGGTCTCGCGGCGGAATGTAACGCCCGCACTCGCCGGTTCCCGCCTCCGGTGCAGACCACCCGCACACTAAATCCCGATCGGTCCACCGCCCAAACGTGCGGGGTCTTCCACCACGATAGGATATCTAATGCGAAACATACGAGAATCCCCGGAGAATTCATGGGTTCACTATACGACTGCCGTATTATTAGGATCGCGACGTGCATATAAACCCCGTCATCCCCCATCAATACAATAAATATAATCATACAAATCCTAACTCAAAACCCCCCCTCATACTCTCCAATCCCAAAATTTAATAAATCCCATAACCCCAAAATAAACCATGTCCGTCGAACCCCTCCGCCAAAAAGCCCAAGAAATCTGGACCGCAAACTTCACCGACGGGCCCTACTCAAACCTAATCCAAGCCGACTACCTCATCTCCAAATCCTCCCACACCTACTCCGACATCCTCAAAGCCCCCAAAACCCTCACCACCGCCGTCCCCAACGCCGCCCTACAAGACGACAACTCCATCGCGTTCAAAAGAACCTGGGCTACCGCTGCGGGGAGGTGTACGGCGTTCTGTATCAGAATCGTACGGAGGCTGCAGGAATATGATTCCCCCGCTTTCGACTTCAAGTTTTATGATCTGAGGGGGCATAGGGTGGCTAGGTGTATGAAGACGGGGATTCTGATCGATTCCAGTTCCGCCGTTGGAGTGCTAGTGCTCAAAGACGGCGCGGATTGGGTTCGGCTCGAGGAGGAGGAGAGTAATCCGAAATGGAAGTGGGATGGCGGAGAATCCAAGTTCAAGACCGAGAGGGGGCTGGTAAACTTCCCCTCCCTGATGAATTTATAGTTTTATCGACTGACTGGATTTTGTTATAGAAAGTATCCGCCGAACCGTTGACGGTGCAGCAATGCATGACCCAATGCCTCAGCGAAGTCAGAGACCGCTTCGAGCCATTATGTCTCTTCCGGTACCCCCCCTCCCTCAAATACTCCTAACAAACCCACAAGCTAACAAACCCCAGCTCCTTCTCCAACAACCACGCCCACTTCCACGGCATGCTAAAATGGGTCCCTGCAAAACACCACCTAGTCCTAATCCAAGACCTCGCCACCAAGAAAACCACCACAATAACCTTCGACCGCGCAAAGGGCACCACCTCAACCGAGAAAGCCTGCAAAGACGCCGTCACACACTTCATCTCCCAATACGGCGGGCCCGAAGGCGAGAAGCAGTGGAAGTTCGGACAAGTAGATCACAGAGCTGTCGATGTGCATGAGAAGATTTGGGAGACGGCGAAGGCGTTGTGGGGGTTTCCTTATATTTCCCAGCAGCAGTTTTAAATTTGTATAATCTAGTCGGGTTTTATACTTGTTACTGGGCGAGGCTGGGAACGAGACCACTTGTTACGAGACTGCGGGTTTATATCAAGGGTTTTGGCGAAAGATGAAAACGAGTTTAAAGAGTAAATCCCCTGTGGCCCTATTCCAAATATATATTACCTCCGCCTATAAAAGTAGTCCTCATTTGCTCAAGCATCTAAGCAACTCCCGTAAAACGAAACCAAATCCATCCCAATCCATAGAATACTCCAGTCACTACCCCCATATTCCCACCCCCCAAAACTACAACATCCCACCAGCAAAAACTGTGTTGTCAAATAAATATACCACAAACTCCAGACTCTATATCACGATATCGATAATATATGTGTGTAGATAATTTATACCGGCGACGCCCCACCACTCCAACCGGCGCTGCGAGGGTGTTATAAACCAAGTAAAAATAATGCTTTTAATACCTATATATAATAATAAATAATATAAACAGCAAATCCAGAAAATAACAATTCCATCAAGCGAATACGAACACACAACCACAACCGCTGAAAGAACAACAAACCAAGCCACAATGCATGCCCAACCGCGGAACCAAACCGCAGGAAAATACTATAGAAAAACGTATATATGACCGCCGAATAAAATCCGTTAGGTAGCGTATCTTTTACGACCCAGTTATCAAGCAAAAAAGGGAAACGGGAAAAAATGTATGCAATCCGACGACGTATTTTTCATCTATCTGTCCTGAAAAACCGCTTGATGTAATATGTAGATGAAGGAAGAAGAAAAATGTATCAAGTATCCCCACCACAGCTTTCCATCCTCCCAAAAACGGATAATGAAGGCTTAGTGAATACCACCCCTTTACCATGCATCTCCAACAGCCCCCCTTTCTTCCTACTGTCCTTTCCCAATAATTAAGAAGGGAATGAGAGGGTAAGGAAATAAAAAGATCTAGCAAAAATCGTTACATAATTCCATTCCTAACCCAGAACAATATGTACGCATTGCGATTCTAGCCAAAACGAGTTAGCCTCGCCTCTAATAAAATCTTCACGAAACGGAAAGGAAAAAACTCACCACAACGTCCTCAGCCTCCATCTTCGTCGCCTTAGTATCATCGAATCTATGCCAAACCCCTCCTTCCCTACCCCCGGTCCCGCCACCGACCCTCACAAAAGCAGTATAATGTCCACTCGTCAAACTCCCATAATGGTTCGTGACCGCATAAAGACTGTAATAAAACGGAGGCTTAACCTCCGAGCCCATGGGTAACGCTTGTCCTCCGGGTGTATCCTTGGCTTCCAACGGCGGGGGCACATATCTTGTCAAATCGACGGATTTTTCAAAATTGACCAAGGTGTTAACTTTATCCCGCCACATGCCATGATTGCTGAACCGCTTCAGGTGGATGATGAGCACCACCGGCATCCTGGAGATGCTGAGCTGCTTACTCGCCTTGCGCGGTTTCTTACAAACGGGACAATGCCATGCGTCGTCGCCGTCCAGAATTTCCTCCTTCGTGAATTCATCCATACAGTCTTTCAGCGTGCATCCGTTAGGTCCCGCTTTCGCCGGGATGGGGAGGGAGAGATACATGAACGGGGAGTAGGTTGTGCTAGTATGCCCGCACTTCAAGCACTTTAATCTGCTGCGGAACTGTCCTTGGAACCACTTCACAATCATACTGAGGTTGGTATGGACATAACGTTCCCATTCGTAATACGAAGCAACCTGAACGGGCAGCTCCTCACGTCTCTTCTCCTCTTCGTCCGTAAGCTCCCTCAATCTCGGTCTCCCCGCATTGGCGTTTAGGTCTTCGTGTAGATAGTCTAGGAAGAACTCAAGGTATTCTTGCGCGTCTTGCTGGTCCTTGCCCCGGAATTGGGAGTTGAGACGACCTGAGATATCTTTGATAGTAACGGGCGATACAAAGGCGTAGGTTTCCTCCCAGAGGTTGCGGTTGAGATTGGCAAACGCTTCGGCAAAGATTCCGCGGGAGCCGAGACGGTTTTCGCGATTGAGGTGGCTCTTATAGAAGCCGCTCAGGAAGTATCTAGCTAACGGAACGGTACCGGACATGCATTGGATGATAGAGTTCATGTAACATGTGTTTCCGAGATTCTTGAGGCCGGTGGTACCAAAGCCAGTTGGCCCAGCGGGTGTGATAAATGGTACGCTGATTGAGTCGAGGGCGGGGGCTTGGGGCTGGTGGTGTTCTGATACGCCACTGTAGCTCTTCTTGGGGACGGCTGGGGGTGGCCGGGATGGAGAGGACGGGGTAACAGGGTGGAAATGGGGATTTTGGACATCTGTAAAGCCGTGGAAGACATGATCGATGATAGTATTTCTTCGAGCTAGTGTCGTATCAGGGACCTCCTTCGATGGGACAGGAGGGGGAACTGGGGGTGGGGCTCGTGTCGGGGGAGGCATGTGGTTTTGCTCTTCCTGCACACTGGGAGCCGGCGAGACGCTAGGTTTGTTGGCACTCCCAAGGAGCGGGAGAGCGGGGTATGCTGCAGACTGTTCTGCGGCACCTTCCGGGAGCGTGGATGGTGGACCTAGTGCCGGGACGCCTGGGAGGTCCATATGGTTTTGGGCAATGGCAGGGAACCGTTGGAACTGCCGATGGTCAGGATTGAATTCGGGCCCAACTTTCAAATGTCAAGGGGTCTGCTGGAGGAAGGTAGGTACTCACGAATTCTTCGATATCAGGAGACCGCTCAAAGTCAAGGCTGACGAGCGAAGCGACTCTGTTATGCGACTTGGGATCGCTGGTATCCAGCCCTATGGGCCTCTTCACTGCGATAGTTGTACTATTCCCATCAGTCAGCTATTTACTCTCTATCGAACTCGAGATCAAAAACATACTTCTCCCTCTTCAACCGGGCAAACCATTCCGCCTCTTCCTCCTGGTTGATCGGTTGGGCATTATTCAACTCCGACCTCTTCTCATCCGGCAATACCTGGCCGGGCAGCGCCAGTCTGATCCTCTCCTTCCTTCTAGCGGCAATGGAAGACTGCGATGTCGCAGACGTCCTCGCACCTGCACGCGTCAAAGCCGGCTTCTGGGCGGGCGTTGGCATCAACGAAGTTATGCCGTTGAATTCGGACCAAGCGTGAATACCTCCCACGAGAAGTTTTGGAGGATTCTTCAGTCGCTTTTCATAAGCTAAATCATAGATCGCCTGAACGAGCACCTTCAGGGCTCGCTGTTGCGGTGTCTTCTCAGCGCCTCGTTGGTAGGTGGTCAGGGCGGTCGAAGACTGGTCGTGGTAGACGACAAAGTCGTACTGGTCCCTTTTCTTGAACATGGCTTGTTCTTTGTCCGGCGATAAAGCCAATGCATCTTCCAGCTGACCCGCGGACATGCTACAACAAATAAAACATTAGGAACTACAGAATTTCTAATAAGGTGGACAGAACAACGTACTTGTCTCGCAGAGCAGTCGGTTCGATGCATATGATATCCCGGGCAAAGATGTGACCCTGGTCGAACTCGGTCCGTTCACGCACGTCGATGATCAGGATGGAGATTTTGCCCATCTTCGCCAACCACTCCGAAAGTCTCTCAGCGGATATCGTGGTTTCTCCGGTACTATTTGGAGGTATGGGTGTGGTTGACGTGGAAGAAGGCGGTAGTGGCGCAGAAGCGGCGCTGCTGGGGCGGACATAATTGCTGTCGAGGGAGGTGTTGGAGGCGGTTCGGACGAGGGGTCTGGCCTGCGAGTCTCCCGGAACGGGGAAATAGGAGGAACTGTCTTGGAATTGTCGTACGGGGGAGTAGGTCGGGGAGGGCGGGCGAGGGAGAAAGGTTTCATCGGTTGATACGCTGGGCATGCTCGGGATGCTAGGGAGCCGCCGACGCATGCCTGCTGGGTCCGAACCTAATATGCGAGAGTGACCGGAGGGCGGCCCATTGGCTGAATCTCTGAGCTTCTCGAAACGCTCTTTGAGTAGATCGTGCGACGACCTCGGAGCCGATGAAGCGGTGGATGTCGACGCCGTGGGGAGTCCTCGGGACGGTGGCCGGTCCGTCGACTTTCTCGTCTCTACATCAATCGACCCGTTAGCATTGAAGGGATGCACTGGTAGGCGGAATTGCGATGAAGGAAAGGGAGATACCATGGTGGTAGTTTTGGAGGTCTTTCGGTTTGGCAGGACGGGGTGGAGGCTGTTTTATCGAGATGGCGGCGGGATGGCCGTTGAGCGGGGTGGAATGCATGGCCGCCCGGTCGCCTTCCGTCGATGCAGGAGGATTGGAATGGGGGAGAGGATGAGGAGGGGGAGGTGGGGGTGGTGAGGAGGGGATGATGTTTTCGGGAGGAGGTGGTTGGGTATTGTTCTTGAGGTTGTCGTCGACGATGATTCGTTTTATATTGTCCATGCGGTCCAGATGCTTCTTCATGTCCTAGAAAGCACACACAACCACGGCCACAGCAACAGCCACAGCCACAACCTTCCCGTCAGCATACTACTACTACTACTACTACTACTACTACTACTACTATTCACCAAACCGTCCAGCAGAACCGCTCTCGGCGAACGGCCAATCGGAGGGGAGGAGGAAGACTACCTGCTTGAGGGCCTTGAACTCGGTGACGTTATTATTGAGGTTGCGGTTGATCCATGTGGGGAACTCGCGGTGGTGGGGGATGACATTGATGAGGATGTCCATGGAGACGTTGAAGTCGACGTATGCGAGGTCCAGGCGCCCGAATTCGATGTTCATGAGGGCGGCCTTGAAGCGGCGCTGGGCCAGCATCAGCAGCGCCCCGATCTGTCTCTCAGTTAACCACTGTATCCTACACTATCCACGCACTATCCATATGGTATTGAGGGGGGACGTACCGACAGGGAAGGCTTGGGCTTCTCGGTGGCTACCTTGAGCTTGAGCTCGTCGATGTGCTTGAAGACCCGTTTCCCGCCACTACCACCACCATTACCACCATTACCACCATTACCACCACCCCCGGAGCCGACGGACGACATGCTGGTGTCGGCCGAGACGGCAGTGCTCCTGAAGGAGCCGGGAGGACTAGACGCAGAAGAAGAGGGGGCTGTGGCGCCGGCGATGATGGTGGAGGAGAAGGAGGGAAAGGGCGATGGCACGGCGGTAGGCATCACTGCACTGCACCACCACCCGTACCGCCCGGGGCCCCGGGTAGAATACGATGCTATTCTATTCCAATACGGCGGTTCTTTTCGGTCGGAGGATTGCGGTTGTATCGCACAGAGTTACGGGCGGAGTGGGACTTGTGTATACACTATAATGTTGGACCGCCCGGAGCTCGAAGATGTTTATATATAAAATGATATATATATCTCTTGTGTAATGCTGATGCGGCGCCGAAGGAAGCTGCTACGAAGCTTGGCGGGGGCGGGACATCGATGGGAATAGATATGTATACTGTCCGTTCAAAGAGGAGCCAGGCAGTGAGGTCAGAGTATCTATACGATATAGAGTACAGAATATGGGATATCGAGTATGGATGGAGGTATGAGGTTATATAATATACGAGATGGACTGTCTCGAGGTTGACGTTACGTTCACATCGCACAGAAGAAGCAGGCGGAGCACATGCACGAGCCAAAGCCAAGACACGCCCCCCGGCGCACAATACGAACACCCAGACAACGCACTTTCTCTACTACATTACACTCGAGACTACACCACGTTCGGGGCCATGGCTACCGTCTATACAAGAACCTAGGCGGGTTGGGACTATTACATATACTGCTTCTCTGCTTGGGCTTCCATCTTTTAAGAGCAGGTATCAAATCCGTCTTATTCTTCAATAGATAACCCATGCATTGCACTTTGTAGTATGGGTGTATTGATCCACAATCACCATATAATATGAGTTTGCGTATATATCTTGGGCTACTTTCCCAGACAAATCTACGTATATATATATACTTATATATATATAAGTATGTAGTATAGACTCGCAACCCGCGCGGCTTTCTGGAGATGTATAGATACTGTGCCACTGCGGATTACAAATGGTTAGATTCGTGGTTCCAGGAGGGTGGGCGTGTACATGCTGCTTACTAGTCTCGCCGTCATGTCAGAAATCATTGGTTCAGCTTTGCCTGTCATTGGCGGGATTGATGTCCTCCTTTTTCTGAGAGTTTTATATAGCGACCTTTTTTCTTGGGGGTGAGATTCTCGAATTGTCTGGCGTGTCGTTAAGTGGGACTGCGCGAACAGAGTCGGTCGACGATTCGGTGCGCAAGCGCCTCCGTGTCTGATCTTTGATATTTTTTGAATTTACTGGGTGGCTAGCTTTTTATTTGGCTTTTTATTGGGAGGAGTAGTCGGCCTGGGGGTTGGCTTGGGCGGCTCTGGTATACGAGACAAGGTTCAGCTTCACCTGTTATTGAGGGTAAAAGTCAGCTGGGAGAGATGCTTACCTGATATTGCCCACATCTCCTTTTGGTAGAGCCGTGGCATTATATAGCCGGATTGGCAACATAACTTGCCTAAATCAAGAGGGAAATGTTTAGCGGTGGTCAAGCATCATCATAGGCATGGCCCCATATAGATATATTTAGAGGCACCTCCAAAACATTCCATGACTGGATTTTGGTTATATTTGCAGCATGCAGATTCTTACTCTTGGTGTATCGTCCCCGACGGTCTTCGATGTTCTGAAGGCGGCCGTCAACCGCCCTCACCGCCCCAATAACCTCCTCTATCCTTCGTAGCCCGGGCGTATTTTCTGCCTGGGCCACGTCCTCAGACATCTGGGATATTTCCGCCGATATATTTTGCATTGAATTCCGCAGGCTTTGAGCAGTTGATGCTCGGCTTGTTCTTGTTCAGACTATATTGCTTGCTGGTTGGTCTCGGTGGTAGGTGTTAGGTAGAGGGGGAGAAGATGGAAGAAGGAGGAGAGAGGGGAGAAGAGAGAAGAGAGAAGAGAGAAGAGAGAAGAGGGAGGACGTATTCATAGTAGATAAACTCGTCGGAACCCGCCCTAATTAGATTAGATTATATTTATATATATTTATATTTATATTATATACGAGATAAACATCAGCTCCTATCAACTCTCAACAAACATTACATTATATTAGTCCCACAGACTGGGATAGCGCGACGTGGCGTCCGGCGCCGTGTACTGGCGTATGAACTCGGCAACCTCGGCGCTGCGGTCCTCCTTCGGGGGCTGGCTCTCGCGGTCCCGCGGGTGGAAATAGTCGTCTTCCCAGTACGTACCGTTCTCGATCGCCTCTTCCATGGCCGCCTGCCGCCTGCGTTCGTTTGCTGCACGCCCACTCTGTTAGCATACATTATATCCGCTTTAATCTAGATGTGTATTAATATTACCAGCGATCGAGGCGGTGAATTGATCTGTCGCACATTCGAATTTGTATGGTCGGAGGACTAGAACGGGAGGGCTGCTGCCACAAGTTGAGGAATCTGGCGACGAGACAAGGCTGCTGCGTGCACGTGGGTAAGGATTTATCTCGGCGGGTGGCAGAGGATCATGGCCTTGCATTAATCTGTACATTTAAACATCAATATTGTTTACTTATAAATATATGTATATATATAGGGGTACTGACGCGAGATACTCCTCCATCATCTGCACGCGGCTCTTCCCGTAGCGCAGGGTGAACATGTGCTCCCCGAACTCCCCAGCCTTTTTGTTAAGTTGTTGGCGCAGTTCTTTATAGATCTCCTTAACTTTTTCGGTGTAGGCGACGACTCCGCCTTTTGCCTTTTCCAGGCATTTCATGTTTCGGGACGGCATCTTTTATATAACTATATATAATATTGCGCCCGAGAATATATAGAAGAGGTAGATAGTGCAGAGAAGGGCGTAGGCAGCGCTCTGTATGCCTAGTATACATTATATTATAGGAGGGTGAGGGAGAATATAGGCTTTGGGGGGCGGTGTCGGTATGTCGTTAATTCGAGCACTTTTACCGTGCCGGCCGCTGGTTGCGGCACTCTTCATGCTTCATCCAACTATCGCCCGACCCTTATACAACAAAATATCAGTAGCCAGTACACTACTCAAGTAGTATAGTAGACTGGGTACTTGGCTATATAGTATACTTAGGGTCCGATCTTTACATTGTATTTGTATAGGTTGAAGGCGTGCAATATTCGGTTGGTATATTTATTCGGTCGTGCATTGATAGTAAATATAATTTATACCTATATTAAATTAATTATATATTATAAGGACACATTATATCGTATTAAACGCCCCTCGAGGCAATATAGACACACCTATTAGTAGGACGGCCATATCTTATACCAATATCATGTGTACGTATAATATACCGGCTAGTAAAGTACCGTTGAGTGGTTTCGGTGTGTTTGCTGTTGCAGATTGCTCGCCACGTCACGTGATCCATACAATACGGGACATACATCTCCCATCTTTCCCTCGTGAAGCGGGCCCTCCGGAGACAATAGGAATACCTCTTAGACGCCTCGTGGTAGTACTGTCCATTGGTAATGTGTGTGTGTCTGCTGGGCGACGCTGTCCGGTGATGTACGTCGAAGTGCCAAGAGATATCGGACCAGGAAGCTTGCGCAGCCTCTCCAATAGCTTCCAGATCTCCAAACTGCTGGATCAAATAGCCGCCACGGCCAAAACGGCAGTCCTGCGTACGCGGCTTTCATACTCACCACGCTAGTAATCTTGGGTATTGTATTGTATTATATTGAGGTTGGATGTTGGAGGTTTTCTTGCTTGGTCATCAAGATCGTATTGGCCGGGCTGGGAATCCTACTTTCTGTCTGTCTGTCTGCCAGTCTCGCCACAACGTCATATTCACATACACTCTCATCATAACCACCACTCCCATCACAAACAACATCATCACTACTACCACAACCTCCACCACCGATACCTCCACCGATAACTCCTCCGACAGCCCTGATACCGGTCTTATATGATATACCGACACTGAACGTCTCCATATTTTCGATCTAAAGGAGCAGGAACAGCTAGCACAAGATGGCGGGGTGGTTTGGGTCCGGCACGTCGGCCTTCGACGACCAGATCGAGAAGGCCACCTCCTCCGCCCTGTATGTTCTCTCCCTCACCCACTCTCTCCCAAAAGTTAAGATGGAATATGGCTAATAGAGGCACAGGGAGGACATGGCCGCCAACCTCGAGATATGCGATGTCATCAGAAGCAAGCAGGTCGCCCCTAAGGACGCTATGCGTTCCCTCAAGCGGAGGATAGGCAACAAGAACCCCAACATCCAGCTCGCCGCCCTGCAGGTACTTTTCCTCTCTCATACCCACCGTCTCCTCTCCTGGTGAATATAGGAACTATGCTGATTATTTGTCGTGGGGAACTAGTTGACGGACGCCTGCGTCAAGAACGGGGGATCCCACTTCCTGCAGGAAATAGCCTCCAGGGAGTTCATCGACAACCTCGTCTCCCTCATGAATGCCCCCGCCCAGCCCCTCAACCTCGACGTCAAGTTCAAAATCCTCGAACTCATCCAAGGCTGGGCTATTGCCTTCGAAGGACAGCCTGCCCTGTCCCATGTCGCCGAGACCTACCGTCTGCTCAAGACTGATGGATATCAGTTCCCGCCCCCGCCTTCGCAGATCTCCAAGGCCTTTGTCGACTCTTCTGCTGTATTTCCCCCTCTTCTACTTGTCCTTTTTCCCTTTTTGTGTGTCTTTATATGGCTAACTGTTTGAAAGCCCCCCGAGTGGGCCGACTCGGACGTCTGCCTCGGATGCCGCAACGCCTTCACCATGATGAACCGGAAACACCACTGCCGAAACTGCGGCAACGTCTTCTGCGGCACTTGCTCCTCCAAAACCCTCCCCCTCGTACACATCGGAATCCCCCAGGCCGTCAGGGTCTGCGACGGCTGTCACAACAAACTCACCAGAAAAGAAATCTCGAAACCCATCCTCCACAGCCACCACCAAATACAAGGTCGTAACTTCTCTGCGCCGGGATACATGCAACCTAGGGACGCCCGTGTCCAAGACGAAAGCGGGTTTGATGCCGACCTGAGGATGGCTCTCAAGATGTCCGAGGAGGAAGCTCGCGGTGGGAAGGGTACCTCCGGTTATGTCTCGCAGTCCCAGCTCAAGGCTATGAACGAGAACACCAAAACATCCGACACCAAGCCTGCAGCGTCGACACCACAACCGAAGCAACAAACCGAGGAGGAAGAGGATGACGAGCTGAAGGCGGCTATCGCTGCTTCACTAGCTGATATGGAAGAACAGAAGAAAAAGTCTGCCTGGAACAACCCTGCGGCTGCCGCCAGTGCCCAACCTGCTACCGTTGCTGCCGTACGACCCGACTACGAACTGTCCCCGACGGAGGCCGAGAACATCAACCTGTTCTCCACGCTCGTTCATAAGCTGCAGAGCCAGCCCCCCGGGACTATTCTCCGCGAACCCGCCATCCAGGAGCTATACGAGAGCATCGGGAAGTTAAGACCCAAGCTGGCCAGGACCTTCGGCGAGACCATGAGCAAGTACGGTATGTAACACACACTTTCATCATTTACTTTTTAGTCCAAGTATGCTAACGGAACGGACAGAGGCACTCTGCGACCTGCACGCGAAACTGGCTACGGTGGTACGGTACTACGACAAGATGCTCGAAGACCGGTTATCGTACACATACTCCCGCCACGGCCTCGGAAGCGCATCCTACGCCGCTCGACCATCCTACGCAAACGTGCCCCAGAACGCCGAGAGCTTCTACGGCGCTCAGTTCTCCAGCCCAGCACCAACCGAGACACCCTATTCCCGTCCGCAATCCACATACCAGGTTCCCCCCGCGCAACGACAATCACAATACCAGCCCGCCCCACAAGGCCAGTACGCCCAACCGACAGGTGTAGCATCTCACGAGACGCAAAAGTACAACATGTATCCTTCCATGCCCTCGCAGCAGCAGCAACCCCAGCAACAACCACCCGGCGCCTACCCTTCCCTAAGCTCTCCTCCACCACAGCAGCAACAGCAATCCTATCCTCCACAAATCCCCAACGGCCAGTCTGCGCCAACCCCACAAGCGCAGGGGCAGCCCGCTCCAACCCCCCAGTCAGAGTACCCCTCGGCATACCCGCCTCAACATCTCTCACAACAGCCTACCGGACCCTCGCAGCCGCCTGAGAAATCTACACCGTCATACCCATCTCAAGATCCTTATCAGCAATACCAACCGCCCCAGCAATTACCCCAGTCTCAACCGTCATACCCTCCGCAAGAACAACAACAACCTCAGCAACCACCACAGCAGCCACAGCAGCAATACTGGCAATACCCCCAGCACCAGCAGCAGCCCGCTCCGGAAGCGACATCCACACCATCTTACCCACCACAATCGGTTCACTCCCCCCCTGCACAACAGTGGCAGCAGCCACCGCCACAAGCCCAAGCGCCACCGAGCCAGCAACCCCTGCAACAGCAGCAGCAACCACAAGCACAGGTTCAGGAGTCAGTATCAACCGATTTTTACAACTCATACCCTTCACAGCCGCAGCAGCAACTACAACCACAACCACAGCAGCAGCAGCAGCAGATACACCAGCACGCATACTACCAACCCCCGGCGCAAAAGCCGATAGAGCAGCAACCCTTACAGCCGCAACCCGTCGTGGCAGAGAACTTGATCGATTTGTAGTGACAAAGGACGGGATTGGGATTTTTTCTTTCTATTAATATTTTTTCAGCGTCATATTTTTTCTTGATCATGCATGCATCCTGGCTTGGGCGGTTGTAGTTTTGTTTTGAGATTTTGTTCTATAGTATAGCTACTGAGTTTATATGGCTTGGGCATGAAATATATTGTGATATCTTCAATCCTTTACTTTTGCAATTGGGGTTCTTGGGGAGAGTTTGGCGGCCCCTGGAGCGTGCATTGAGTTTCCACCCGGCACAGGGTTTCCGAGGATTTTATTATTTTATTACTATTATTATTATTTATCAGATCCGACGTTCCGGACGAGTTGAATTGAGTCAGGCTACGGGTTTTTTGCTACGGCTGAAGGAAAACGCGTCGTCATTGAGAAATTCCTCCGTTTTGCGTCGAGGGGCATTGGTGAAATTTGGTGGCGTTCGGTCCAAGCGGA
Organism: Arthrobotrys musiformis; assembly: GCA_036971715.1. NCBI lineage: Eukaryota > Fungi > Ascomycota > Orbiliomycetes > Orbiliales > Orbiliaceae > Arthrobotrys > Arthrobotrys musiformis. The sequence continues at coordinate 4,543,818 of JAVHJL010000003.1, read as the reverse complement.
CCCACTTTTCGCACGTGGCGTTGAGTAAGAACCTGGGCCGTACAGTGATCCTGCGAATTGGATGTATATTATGATATTGGGCTTGCAGGAAGTACGTATGTTCTGTCTAGGCGCCAGGGCTGAACTTCCTTTCTTTCCCTTTCCTTTCCCCGTCCCTCCGGGGTTAGAGCTTCGACTGAATGGTGATTACAATGGTTTGACTGGGCGCCAATTACATCAGAAGTTTGAGAATAAGATTTCGCTCCGTCTTGATGGGATATTTAATATATTCACCAGAATGCGAGTTTAGACGTTTAGGTAAATTTATGGTTTTGGGGATGCAGGTCGAACGGGGTGAAACGGGGAGAAGGGTGGGGCTCGAGGCTGGGCGGCTTGGAAGCCATTGCCGTTGGTGCCGTGCTTCTATTATCGTAGATTATATATAGACGGTGTCCCCGGGGTAGTTCTGAGGGGGCGAATATCATTTCCTTTCGTATTCATATTCATTCCTTTAGTTCTGAGGGGGGTTTGGGGATTATTATATCAACCGGATTGGGAAATCCAACAGCATCAACGCTTTTGTCGAACATCATTCATTTTATCGAAGTTAAGAATTAATAATTGTCTCGTACCCAGACCACAGGGGTGAATTAATAATATAATATAAAAAATGCGGCTATCGAGCTTCCTCCCCTTCCTGCCGCTGGCACTCGCCTCGCCCTTACACAATAATGTAAATATAGTCCCCCGGCAGGCAACAACCACGCACGTGTGTAACGCAGACCTCGTCCTCCGCGCCCTCCGCGCAACCGCAAATCTCGCAGAAGCCCTCTCCTTCTGCGGTGCCTACATCTCCGTCACCTCCACGACCACAATCTCCCTCCCAACCTCAATAACCACAACCGAATCCGCCGTCACCACGGTATTTTACAAAAGAGATGACGGGACATACTCCTCCTACGAAGACAGTTACGAGGAGATGCTGCGACGGAGGGCTGAGGGAGGGGAGGTGGAGTATCCGAAGTGGTTGGAGAAGACTTTTGCGCCGAGTAGAGTTACCAGCGCGTGTTTGTGCTTGACGTTGCCGGCGGTTAGTACTACGGTTTTTGTTACGGAGTTTGTGACGGCGACGGCGGTGAGGACTGAGAGTGTTAAGACATCTTCTTCTACTACGACGGCGAGTGAGGAGGAGAGTACGACGGCTAGTTCTAGTTCTACTACGAGCGAGGAGCCTGAAGAGACTACATCCAGCACGACTAGTGAGAGTACTACTACGAGCGAAGAGCCTGAGGAAACAACTACTAGTTCTAGTACGACTACGACTAGTGAGGAAGAGAGTACTACTACCTCCACCACAACTAGTGAGGAAGAGAGTACTACCACCACTACCACAACAAGTAGCGAGGAGGAAGAGGCTACGACTACCACTAGCAGTGAAGAAGAGAGTACTACCACTACTAGTGAGGAGCCAGAGGCTACCGGTGGCAGTGAAGAGCCGGAGGCTACTCCTGAAGACGAGCAGGTAGATCCGACGACTACTGAAGAGCCCGGGCCTACAACTACCGAATCAGAGCCAACGGGTACTGAGGAGCCGGAAGCTGACCCCACTACCACTGAAGAGCCGGAATCTGACCCTACTACCACTGAGGAGGCTGGAACTACAACGACCGAGGAACCAGAGTCAGAGCCGACGGCTACTGAGGAGTCTGAGCCCACGACTACCGATGAGCCGGAGTCTGAGCCCACCACGTCTGATGAGCCTGAAACTACGACGACCGAGGAACCTGAGCCTACTACCACTGAAGAGCCTGAAACGACCACATCTGAGGGGCCAGAGCCAACTACGACTGAAGACCCAACCACAGACGGCCCTTCCCCCAACGGTGACCCCACAACCACAACCTCCAGCCCCACAGGCACCCCAACTGTATCTCTAGGCTGCTACATCGACGGTATCTCCGGCAAAGCCCTCCGCTACCAATTCGCCGACGACGCCCTCACCCCCTCCCTCTGCGCCACCATCTGCTCCTCCCGCGGGTACAGCTACTACGGCGTCGAATACTCCCGCGAATGCTACTGCGACAACTCGATCAACACAGCCTCCTTCCAAGTCCTCTCCGAAGAATGCGACATGACCTGCGCCGGCGACTCTTCCATAAAATGCGGTGGGCGTGATAGAATCAACATCTACACCTTCGACACCTCGATCGAAGGACGCGAGGAGCCGGATGTAGGTAATGATGATATTCAGTATTCTTCTCTTGGTTGTTATCAGGAGCCGACGTCGGGGAAGGCGTTGACGAAGGTTTTCTCGACGGGGAGTATGACGCATGAACTTTGTTTGTATTATTGTTGGAGGATGGCGGCCACGTATGCTGGGTTGGAGTACGGGAGGGAGTGTAAGTTTTTATTACCTATATATTCTGTGATGGATGGCGACTGATTATGTTTAGGTTGGTGCGGGAGTGTATTGAACCCAGATGCTACACCGGCTTCGGCGGGGAGTTGTAATGTCCCCTGTGCGGGTGATAGTACCAAAACCTGCGGCGCGGGTGGGTATTTAGAACTCTACTCCTCCGGTCTTCCAGTTGCAACTACGACATCGAGTAGTACTACTTCTTCGACCCCTACATCGACTGTTACAACAATCGGAACCGCCTCATTCACAACCCCAACCGGACTTTGTAATCCGGTAGAATGGAGCCCTTCCACCGGTTACAATTTCCACTTCACCTCCGATAACGCTCTATCCGAATGGATCTCCTCAGGTGTTACGACCGATGTGACAACATACATTGTAAACGGCGATATCAACCCCTCCGCCCTACAAATATTATTCTCCGGACCGGCGACGGTGGTTTTGGAGAGGATTTTCCCGGTTACACCTGGGATTACATATTCTATTACCTGGAATGTATTGAGTTCTGTTGATGTGGATATTATTGCCGTCGCCGATGGATCGGTTAGTGAGGTTATACCCTCATCCGGGGAGTTTGTGAGAAAGGCGGTGGAGATTACGCCTTCTGTTGATTCGATTGGTATTTCCGTCTCAATTACTGGTGTAGATGGTGCGGAAGTTGTATTAGACAGCGTTGATATCCGACCACTTTCCGCGGCGACGACTGAACCGCTTGTGTTAGGTGAGGAAGTTAAGCTTGTGAATTTCAGGGTTGGAGGGGATGTTAGCGATGGAGTCGAGTACGTTGGTGATATTGTGGAGGTTATTACTCCGTCTGGAGCTGGGGTGCTGGGGTATGTGGATGGTATTGACGGGAGTGCGAGGGATGTGGAGCTCGGACCTGTGCCGTTTACTGCTTCTACCGTGACTTATGGGATTACGGTTACGTTATCTCAATTCCCGGGTGGAGGGGAACAGTGGGTTTTGCAGACGAAGGTTAAGTCTAGTAAAACGGTTGGGTGTTTTGTGGGGGTATATTATGGTGGACAGGTATTCAGTAGGACGGCTTTGAGCGGGTGTTCGGGGCAGTGGGATGAGGTTAGGAGTTTACCGTTTGTGATTGGGGAGGGGGGGGAGTGGGGAGGTTAAGGTTGTGGTTGAGTGTGGGAAGGGGGGGTTTGTGGGGGTTTTGGGGGTTGATGATGTTGTGCTTAGGGTTGTGGGGGGGGGTGGTTGTGACGAGGTTTTAGGTGGTTTATGATCGTATGAGTAGGGAGGGACTTTGTAGTTTTATGAAGTTAATGTTTATTTAAGAGCAATGGTATGTAATGTAATTCCGAACGGTTAATTTTATATAGTTATATAATGCATGATGGAGTAGTGACATCCGGTTTACGAGGTAGTTTAAAAATAGAGGGCCTTCGTAGTATCACAAAGATCTAAGTACTTAAGAACTTTCGGTTGGAGATTCTGCTAGATCCGTAGTATCCCTTCTTGGTTCATATGCCTACCTAAGTAAGTATATAGTCTCCCCTCTCGCTCTTTCCGTTTATACAATGTTCCGGATCTGTGCTAGTTTATGCTCTAAATTTATTTCCTTGTCTTTTTACTACTTACGTACTTAGCCACTTACATTCGCCGTTATGTGCATTTCGGAATCGAGCATGCAGCAATTTAGGTATCAACTAGCAGACGTATGTCTAAGCACACCGCTCAGCCTCGAGACTACGTATATACGCACTATGACTCCTAAAATTTTGACAAAGTTGTGCGTTATTTTGATATCTTCGATGAACTAGTTACCATAGATTCCATGTAGAAAAAGTAGAGGTTTCCGTGTTTCTCGCAGACTTCGGGCTAAAATGTTATGCCCTGGTGTATTCAACTATCGACCTTGACTTCTTATCGAGATAGCTGACGTTATTCTGTAAACTCTAGTCTCTGTCGTTTTGATTGAGAATTACTTCGCTCTTCGGCGGCCGGCGAGACTCTGCGTTTAGCGTCCGCGTCGGACTCGCTCGAATCGTCTGAGTTGTCCGGATCGTAGGCGCCTCTGCTCACCAGCAGGTTTACAACTCCGCTATGGCCATTACGTGATGCCGCGTGAAGCGCGCTGTCGTAAAGTCCACCTACCGCATTAATATCGGCACCGTGGCTTAGTAGGAGCTCGACAATCCTTTCGTGATCACTAAACGATGCCGCCTGGAGCGCATTGCCGTAGTATCCGCCTTGCGCATTAACACCGGCACCGTGATTTAGTAGGAGCTCGACAATCCTTTCGTAACCCTTAACTGATGCCGCCTGAAGCGCGCTGCCGTGAAATCCACATTTCGCATTAACGTCAGCACCGTGGTTTAGTAAGAGCTCGATAATTCTTTCGCAACCCTTAACTGATGCCGCCTGAAGCGCATTGCCGTTGTATCCGCCTTTCGCATTAACGTCAGCACCGTGATTTAGTAGGAGCTCGACAATCCTTTCGTAACCCTTAACTGATGCCGCCTGAAGCGCGCTGCCGTGAAATCCACCTTGCGCATTGACATCGGCACCGTGATTTAGTAGAAGCTCGATAATCCTTTCGCGACCATGATTCGATGCCGCCTGAAGTGCACCGCTGTAGAGTTCGAATTCGTCTGGCGTTCGGGCATTGACGTCAGCGCCGTGGTTTAGTAGGAGCTCAGTAATCCCAGCGTGGCCTTCGGCTGATGCTGCTTGAAGCGCACTATCGTATCCTCGACCTTTGGTTTGTGCATTGACATCAGCTCCGTGGTCTAGCAGGAGCTTGGTAATTCCCTCATGGCCTTCAGTTGATGCCGCCCGAAGCGCACTACCGTAGTATGATGCCACTTTAGTTTGTGCATTGACATCGGCTCCGTGGTCTAGCAAGAGCTTGGTAATTTTTTCGTGGCCTTTAGCTGATGCCGCCTGAAGAGCATTACAGTGTGTCCCATTTTGCGCTTGAGCATTTACATCAGCACCGTGGTCTAGCAAATCCTTGACTGGATCTAGGAGGCCTCCGAGTGATGCATAATATAGTGGCGGAGCTGGCTGACTTCTATATGGATGTATAAAAGAATCTCTCCCGTCGTCGTCTGGACGATAGAGACTGTAGCAGTTTCTATAGGGGTTTTCGTGGCTGCCCCTGAAAAATTTCCGAATGAAGATTCGCAATCTGTCGTCCTTAGTTTCGGCAAACGTCGCAAAATCTGTCCAATATTGGGCACAGTATTGTGCCAGCGGATAGGCATTCCTAAGCTCATCAGTTGAAACATCGTGGTCTAAGTGTAATAAATATGCGAGACAAACCGTTGCAATTGACCCTTTAGCAACGATCTCTTGAAAATGCCGGTTGATGTCGTTGTCCAGACGGTCTGATGTTAGATATTCTTTGACTGAGAAATGCGCTAACTGAAGCTCCGTGTATGTACCACCTCCGATTCGCCAATCTTTCTCCACAGACACCGCAACCACCAAACTGGAGCAGTAACACAGGATTTCATCGCGATCAGGCATTCTATATTTTGGATTAAAGTATTCATCTCCTTCTGTATCCACCGCTATTGCGTCTATTGCCTCCTCGATCGCCAAAGGGCGCGCAGAGTATGTTAGAAATTGAAGAATTCTCATAGCACTTTGTTTGTGTTCTTGAGGAATGCCACGTAAGATCCTTGCATAAGTTTCGTCCAAGGTCGCCGGTAGGGATTGAAGAGTCTTTTGAAGACTGCGATATTCCAAACAATTTTTCAAGGCATCAAGCTGGCATGCAGCCCATCTAAACCTAATAATCCTTAGCATCTCTTGAGATCCATGGATGATATATGAGCTTATACTGAGTCTTACATCCCATTAGCTTTTCCTATAAGACAGGCCTCAATCTCACTCTGGATCTCGGGATGAGATCGCCATCTCTTGAGACCACTCTCCTCCTGCCTAACTCTCATACGAATGTATGCGTTAATATCATCGCTGATGAGGCTGCTCTGGATGGGTATTATATGGTCTGGAGGCCAGGCGGTGTGATTCGCTTCTGTGCTGCCGATGCGTGTGAAATTCTCTATTTCAGATTTGATATCATTTTCTAGTCGACTTGTGGTCAGAAGATGGATGTTCTGCTTCGAGTTTAGGATTCCGCTCATCCATGGTAGTAACCCTTCAGTCGATGAACCACCCCTTGTACGGCATTCGTCAAGCGCATCCAGGATAATCCAGACTTCCTTGGCTTGCTCTACCATACGGGATAAGGTCTCACAAAGCGATCGGCATGTCGGTTGTTGACGTCCGTCTGCGCAAGATGAATAGAGAGACTCTAGCTGGACTGATGGGTCTCTCAGTTTATGATGGAGCTGGCTGATTAGGACTCGAAGCATATTCTCAAGTGTTTGCTTGCCAGTATCAGTGAAGTCAAAGTAGAAGTAGAGAAGAGGTTGGCAGGCCGGGTCACTTTCGAGTCTTTCAATAATCGTGGAGCTAAGAATCGTTTTGCCGCATCCAGGAATCCCATGAAGCCATAAAAGAGAACTTTTCTGACTAGTCCTCCATTCGTCGAATTGTTTACTCTTTAGGAACCAAGTGCCTGAGCCTTCATGGCGTCGCTCGAGGCCTTTGTGGTAATTTGTCGAAGGGTCCGGAGCCGACAACCAACGGTCTATCTTTTCACTCTTCATCTTCCTCGCAATGCTCTTAACATCGTCGCTGGTGTCTTGAACATTGGTACGCATCTCATTTACATTTCTCTCGACTAGAACCTTATTAGCAGAACGATCTCCAATAGCTCCTTAGTCCAGTGCTAGTATGCCTCGACTATGCGCATTTTGATGCTAGCTTATCTATTCTTATAGCCAACTTGGGGCAACTTACTTGAAGAGAGAACCCCAGGGACCTCAGTAATCTTCCTTTCAGCTGCTACTTTAGCGGGGACGACTTCGCAGAGAAGATCTTTAGCATAGGCAGCCGCTGCCATTGCCGCATATCCTTGCCACTCCTTATTTTTATGGGAATCCGAATAGTCACAGATACCTCGAATAACCAAACATGGAAATTGGTTCATCAATCCTGCCGCTTCCATTTCAAAGCAAAGAATGTTATTTTCCTTAGCAAGCCTATCTCGAATAATGGCATTCTTCATCAACTGGTTCGCCGAAGCAATCAAGCCATAATGAATGGCTGGATTATTCCCTTCCTCTTCTTCTTCACTTCGTTCGGGTCGTGAGACTAATTTAGACTGATCGTCGCCACAGGTAGCTAGACAACCTTCATCCTTTGAAGAATGGATTACTTCAGATTTGTATAACCTGTCGCAACTCGGATCCGGCCGCCTATATTTCTTTCGAAGCTTCGGTTTTCTATCGAGGACATCGCTAATAGCTTTGTCAAGCTCGTGACCATCGATCTCATGCCGAGAGGCGAGCCCGGCCAATGCGGTTCGCAGGATTGGTGGTGGCTGGTTCAAGAAACCCGTGCATTGAAAACTCTGACCTTGATCTTGATTTTGACCTTCATTTTGATCGAGAGTTTGATTCATTTTCCCGAAATCGTACTGGAGTACGCCGCCGTTTCCATCGCGGGGGGCACCGACTACAATATCACCAAGGCGAATATCGTGCTTTGGAGTTGTTGCCCCCCCGCCGATACCCACCATTAAACCGATTCTTATATTAGGAAAGGTATGCAGCATATCCTTTATCACAGCCGTCGCTGAGGATATACCATACTCCCCACTAGGTAAGATAGCGATAACAACATTATGTCCTGCAATCCTTCCGAGGGTATAGTGGTTGTTGTCGTTGGTATGCACGGACTCAGGTTTCCCATGCCTTTCGTCTAAAAAACACTGTGCCGCGACATACTCCGTCTGTACGGCACAGATCCAACCAACGGTGTAGCTCTCGCGGTCGGGCGTGGACATGTTGGTTGGATATTACCGGGCCGACTCGCTCGAACAGAATTAAAGGGTCTGCTTTGTTAAGAGGTAGGCTTCGAAGTCGACTTCGAGGAAGTCAGAAAGGTCGGAGTAGCACTCCATGGCCATGCATGGAGATATAAAAATAACACTTTTGACGCGAACTCTTTGAATTCACCCAGCCTCGTTTGTTATCGATGCCCCACCGCCACGTCGCATGCATATTATGGGAAGCAGGAGAAGGTCGGACTGAAACATATACCCACCCAATTTGTCAGCGGCGAAAGAAAGGGTGCGTTACAGTCCTCTGAAGGATAAATCTCAAGATGTTGTGTTCGAGCTCATGGACGTCTACACGGGTCGCCGTCGATGTGTTGACAACACATCTTTTTAACATCTTTTTTACATTTTGCAACACGTCCATACAATTCCATGCCCACAACTACTTCGTAATATTCTGCGCACTGGCTGTCGGTTTTAAATGCTAATACTGTCACGTGAGGAGCGTCTACTGGTACGTAGCAAACAGTCGAGTCAAGGCGAGGCAAGATCGACGTTCGATATATTATCAGGAGCGTGTTCAGACTAATCAGTAGCCTCGAATCCAGGCGCTGATAGAGGCAAAGACTAATCAGGAGCAACATTCCATTGCTCTGGCATGTGCTCCATAAATTTATATATATAAAGCTCAGGCAGTGGCACTGGGATAATTAAACGAGACAGATATGCTGCCCTGGATCCTAAACCTCGATGCTAGGCGGCGAACTTGATTCATTCACTAACTGGGTCCCGGACACCGTGCCATAACGCATGCGCATGATCATATGAGCTACAGCTTGCTCGAAATGCAGACTTAATTATAACCATATATATCGAGTTAACAGATAGCGTGCCTAATTGCTAATCCCCAGACTGAATTCAGCTGAATATTATAATATTAATGTGACAGCGCGCCCCCCAAGCTCGGAATATCACCCAATTTAGGCTACGTAGGTATTTTGGTATAATTGATACTGGATCGGCGAGAGCGGATATGTACAAATCTCTCATTCGATATTTTTTAACCGGGTTACTCGAGATCTGTCACGCCGCACGATGATCCATGTCTTATTTTAAGTCTTCTTTGCGTATTTATGACGGGTGGCCTACGAATTAAGGGACCGGATATGAGGATTCTGGGAGACCAAGCCATCTCTTTCGCATCTTATCACCATCTTCCCGACGATTTGGGTCTGAGCAATTTGGGAGCGCGGAAATCTTTTGGTTTGAATCTAAAAAATTTACCACAGTGTATATTCAGCTCCATGTTGAGTAATATATTACCCTCCCGGGCCTCGCTTTCGAAATTTCTTGCGGTATTATATTATAGCTCAAGACCCATCGACACGTATACCGTTTCCTATCTCTAGATTACCCACGGAACTTTCTTTTTAGACAATTCTTTCATACTTATTTCTATACTAACGGTTACTTACGGAACACATCTGCGCCTAAAGGGTATAAAGAGAACGATAGACCAAAATATGGACTCTTTAACAAAGGAACCAAGGTGGACCCGTCAAATCAGCCGCGGGGCGAGGGTCCTTCGCCGTCTGCTGAACTTGAAAATACCAACCATATCCCAGTACCTCCGTGCCCTCAAACAGAAGAGGAAAAACGCCAGGAGGGTGCGTAAATACCTAACCAATGGCCGAGATGCATCACCAACTCCATCCGTAGAGACTAGAGCAACACTCTTCAGGAGACCCCATATTGCGGAATTGATACGCCCTCGAAAACAAGATTGCTACTTTCTGAGGCTACCGGTTGAATTACAACGACAGATCTTGGGGTATTGTCATCGCGGGAGGCTTGGTCGGATTGCAAAGACTTGTAGGCAGTTTTATGATATTTGTTTGTATCACCATCTTTATGATGCGAATATTTGCTCCTCGGCGAATGGGCTTGTTCTGACCAAGTTGGCGGAGAGGCCAAATTTTCGGAGGGCGGTGAGGTAAGTTTATATTATTTTCCTTCATCGTCCCCCATGCTAAAAGTAAATATGATGGTGAGTTTGCTAAACACTTCTTTCTTTTGGGACTAGAAATCTAAGACTGGGGGTTTACCCCCCGGAGGGTTGGAGAAACTGTTCCGAGGAGGAGGAAGAGGAATCCGATTTGGAAGATTCAGACAGCTGGGGCGACGCTGACTCCGCGATCTTTTATGACGATCTCGACCCTTCTTACAACAGCCCGGAAATGATGACTGCGCTCTCCAATCGGCATTTTGAGGGCGTACAGACTGCAGAAATCAAATACCCAGTCAGCCAATTAAAGTCTTTCATAGAGATCATTAACGCCCTAGCAGATAACACACCATCAAAATTCGATAAACTCAGCATACAGCTAGAAGATGAGGCAGAATCGGTAGAAGTTAGATTAACCGTCGATGAGACGGACTTCATACGATACCCGGCGGGCATCTCGCATCTCAAATCTCGAATCACTTCCGCTATGGGAACATTTGACTATTTTCCTATGTTCAGACCCTCGGCTAATACGCTCAATATTGTGGATATCAATTGCTGCTTGTGGAATTCAAGGTGTGGGCCTAGCGAGGCGGTTGTGTGTCCGCTCGTTAAGATCCTGAGAGTCACGAGGGATATAGCTAGTAGTCCGGATATAGCGCGGAGTATGAGCCAGGTGTTTCCGAATGTTGAAGAGTTGGCGTTGAAGCCGGTAGAAAGGGGGGGCCGAAATTCCGATGACAGTGTAAGCCTTCAAATTCCCTACATCTTACCTTAGAGCTCGGGGCTGACTTGTTCTAATATCCTGCAGAATATCACAAAATCGAGGGCATGGTATTCCCAATGGGGCACCCTAAAGCACGTCAAAAAAGTGAGAATAGAATTCCACGAACTCAACGACTGGGCCAAATGGGAGCAAGCCCGTTGCGGCCTTAACGACATCCTCCCGGGCCCACTGCCGATCACAGCCAAATGGAGTAGAATCTTCATATCCCAGTGGTTCGAAGTAGGAATGCGAGGTCTAGAAGCGGTGCATATTAGATCTGGATTAGCTGGAGAGATTTATGATATTTTTGGGCGATACAGGGCGGATAGCTCTTGGGAGTGGCAGTCGGCGTATATGCCGATGTCGTCGCGGCTGGGGTTTTATCGGTATTGTTTTACTGGGAATGGTTAATCGATTCAAGGGTTCCGACCTAAGATATATATTATGAGGGGCCTTTGGATTGACACGGATTTTCTTCTTCTCTTCTTTCTTTTCTGTTTTTTTTTGAAGTCCGTCGTTTTCATATCTTCTTACTAGACTGGTGTTCGCACATCTTTTGATCTGGGGACAAGATTCTGTTTTTATAGCTCTGGATTCTGCCTGCATTTCTGAGACTAGGGCCACTGCATTTTTCATTGTTCTTCCTTCTCTGGCTAGCTCTGGTATACAAGATGACGTCTAAATCTAAGTGACTTTGTTTTAATTTATTACATTAGTTAGACCCTAAGCTAAGGTCCCCGGGTGTCATCGTGGGGCAGCCAGTGCAAAATACGACACGTTGTTGTGTTGAAGAAGGTGCCTTTGGGGTTGCTTCAACGTTGTTGACGCTCTGTAGCTATAGACGTAGGCGCTTTGATACTGCGATATCTCTCCCACCATTCAACCAACGTCATCAACTCAATTCAAACCATCAATCAACCGTACCAATCAATCAACCACCACGCCGTTCATCACCTGAACGCTCTAACAGCATCGTCAGACCTCATCATTTGTGGGTCCGCTATCTTCATACCCATCGTCGAGCTTCCTCTCCCTTTTGATCGTGTATCTGCTTGACTGTGCCCCCGTTATCACGGATTTCGCATCATAATCACACTTAACACAAGATCCATCACTGGGAACGAGACTAGATCCATCGCAATTTGAGCGTCTTCATCATCAAAATGGACCGACCTACTGACCCAACTCCTTCAAATCAGCCAACTGAAGGTCTTGAGACTAAATCTCTAAAATCAGAGGGCCTTCTCACAGACAGTGGCCCCAAAATCGATAAAAAGGGCTTTCCTTTTGATAAGCTCCCCATCGAATTGCAGACTGAGATTCTGTCATACTGTCCTAGAGATGAATTGCTCGAGGTTTCTAAGACCTGCAGGGCATTCCGAATGGTTTGTTTGAGGTTCTATATGCGCGAGGCGCATGTTAGGACTTCTGTTGAAGGAGGGTGCTTGAAGTTGCTCGAGAGGTATGAGGAGCTTAGATCTGCGGTCAAGTAAGTCCCCAGGTATTTTTTGGGGTTTTAATGGAGTGTTTGGTTAATGCTCGTCTAGATATCTGAAGGTTGATATCTTTCGAAGGCCGGCCAAAGAGACCTGGGACCAATTGATGAAGGATAACTTCTATGATCTGAGATACTGGAGCAGAGATTGGATCGACTGTACACCGGATACCCCATTCAATATTATTGGATATCTTAGAGACTTTGACTGTCAGGGTAGTATTCCAGTTGAAGAGTGTCATCTCGATCCAGTTTTTAGCGGAATTTGTCCCTTCAAGGATGTTAGAGCCTCGTTCAACCATCCAAAGATCTTCGAGGCCTTTTCGAAAGGATTCTTCCAGAGAGCCGTCCACATCGATATTGATACAATTTGTACCAATATCAAGTCCTTCATCCCCTTCATCAAGCTTTTGTCAAAGTTCCAACCTGCTGGGCTGCAGACTCTCAATATTCGAGTTGCCTCCCCTGGGGGCCCTTTGATAACTATGGTCCCGGAAGACCAACTGGATCTGCACTTCCCAAGGGGCCTAAAATCAATGACATACTTGGCTGGATCCTTTTTGAAAGGGTTTGAGGGTTTGACGACTACAATGTCTTCAAACGCTCACTCGACACTCTCACCGTTTTGGAAACCGACACCACTATCTGGCGTACACCTAGAAAGGGGGCGGATATATCAGACTTAGTTATGGAGAATCTGAAGGTTCTCAAGGTTAATAAAAGGTACTGGGGGCCCGGGATCGATGGGAAAATCGGAATGCTGAATACACTTTACCCAAACCTCGAGGAGCTTTGGCTTAAAGACATTTCCCCAACCGACTTGGGGCGTGTCGAGTCTGTCCCTGATAGAGTGAGTATTCCCCCGGTACTCGTATACCAGCAAATGATTGTAATTTCCGAAACAGGCGCTAACCGTTATTTAGGTGGGATTCTGTGAAAAGTGGGGCAAGCTTAAAATGGTTCCACGAGTTCGTTTGGAGACCCATCAATTGATTAAGACGTCCCTCGAGGACTTCATAGTTGATATGGAGCCGATTCTTCTCGACTTGATCGAAACGTGGTGTGAAGACGAAATGCACAACTTGAAGGTTGTGGATTTCTTCGCGTTTGATCCACGTAAACTAGGCGACATCCACCTCACATACCTAGTCAATCAAGAGAGGCGGGATCTAGAGATCGTTCGAGACAAGGAGGAAATGATCCCTGGTGAACGAAGGAGATCCGTTGGTGGCTAGACTTATTTTTGCTATAGTCCCGGATGTGGTCTCAAAAATGGATTCTACGGAAGCTACACGAGACCGCATCACGGCTTTTTAGTAAAATTTTCAATCTTAGAGTGGCTCCTGAAGAGCGTATGGTTACAACCCTGTCGCGGGTATCTTGGCCCGCACGTCGCCGCCATATTATGTCAATTAGAAGCAATGAAACTTTATGATCTATTGAGTTACGTATTTCACACATCGCATTCGAAGCCCGCGAGCTGTAGGATGATGTAGACCGCTTTTTGCAATAAGACTGAACATAGTTGCATGCGTTTAATGGGTATCATTAGCTTTCAGGCTACCCTATACTCCACATTTCCTCACCCCATGGCCCGGAGGAGGTCTGTTTCTAGGTATACTTGTCAGCCGTAGCATCGCCTGATATTTTGCCCTAGTATACGTACTCCCCGTCGGAATCGGCGTCGAGCATGGTTGTGCACAGCGGCGGACTTGCTTGCCGAATGCGACGGTGTTGTATTTTTCCCTGGCCTCAATGGCGGTATGCATATGGCGTACAGGTACAGGTACTTGGTAACTAGCCGCATAAAGTAAGTTGGATGCTAGGGACCCATGGATATAGACCGGCTAGCGTAAGGGCCGGGCCGTTTCCTTGATTATGGTGTGCCTGTCCGTAGAGTATTTTGCAGGGTTATGTGGTAAAATTTACCGCTCCAGCTGAAACGAAGTTAACGTGGGACTTGTCCGGTACCCGACTTAGTACCGGGAATTTTATTGAGAATATTCAATTCCAATGGAGGCATTTTGCTATAAACCTCGGAATATTTACCATTTGGGTGGTTGGGTTTGAGCAGGCCTGGCTTTTCTCTCGCCCGAGGGCCTGTCGGTGTTCTGGCCTACATTCGCATACAGCTCTAGAGCCCTTGGACAGCGCAACATGACGCCAGCTTCAGCTCACAACAATAATGCAATTTTATGGGTAGCTTGACGTATTCCGAGATGTATGCTAGGATGAAGAATTGAGCTTCAATTAATGGCGGGGTTCGGGTATCCTTCAGGGCCATGACTCTACCAGAAATTCAGAAGGCTGAAACGTGAACGACTATACAACGCATCTGCATATGGTCATATATATGGGAAGAAGCTAGAAGCTACCATCAACTCTGGGAGTGTCAAGTATAAAGAGGCCCGCTTCTCGCGATACTGATTCATAATTTATCTTTTCAACCGCAATCATATTTGACTATCTCCAGTAACATTTATTTAATTTTCTGCGAACCATATTTCCTATACATACACCACTTTTTGAGTTCTATCACTTCAAAAGCCTTATACTTTAACAAAAATGATCAAAATCCAAGTCGACTCCGAACTGACAACGGACTTGATCCCGGCCAAACCTATCAAAGCCGGAGACCGCTTCGTCGCAATCAAAGACAAAGACTCCAAACTCGCATGCTTCACCCTCACCGACGAGAAGAAATTAAACCTCATCCTGAGCATCAACGGCGTGCATACCATACTCGATTTTGGAAAGCTGGTCGGCATCGAGGGGCATATTCAAGCTTTCGATGTTCAACAAGCGCAGAATCTGGATTTGGATATTTGTATCGCCGTGGGTGGGGGTGGTAGTACCACCTTGTGGCTTCTTCATAAAGTCGATGTAGCCAATATATCTACTGCCATCCCGGCCTCGAGTATTCTGAAGGCGACGGGGATACCGCCTGTTCATCACATTTTTATGAGTAATTTCAATTCCGTGGAGGAGTATCCTTTGATAATTGCTGCATTTGAGCCAATTGGTAAAATCACGAAGGAGGAGCAGATCGGGTTTATCCGTGTCGCGGATGGCGTTTTGTCATTGGATACTTCGTGGTCGTTGGATACTAGTGCTGAGGAGATTCTGGATGTTTCTTTTGGTAAAAGCCCGCTTGGTGATGGGTTATTCGTTTTATACGAGTTTGGTGGGAAGAAGAAGGTTCAATTCAAGCTATTGCGGGGAGACGGCGGGGTTTTCGTAGTCGAGCCGAAGATTCCTGAAGGTAGGGACCGGATATTGTTGGGATCTTTACCATGAATTCATGAAGGGACTGCTAACTTTTATCTAAAGACACTCAATGCATCGCTACTTTCGTCGACCCGGCCAAGAACATTTCGGTGCTCGTTACCGGCGGCGTTACCATAACGGCGTTCACGTCGTCCGAATACATGTCCCCCCAAAAAGAAGGCCATGTTATTTCCTCGAAAGAGGGCGGATCTCTGGATATTAAGGACATGCACATCGCGCAGCATGCGGACGACGTCCGTATCTTCTATACAACCGCGGACGAAAGTCTTTCGTATTACGACGGAATAGCCTCGAAGTTATCTGCGGGCTCCACAATCTCACTTCTGACCGAGGGAAACGCGACCCGTGTTTCGAGCATCTTGGCCGCTTCAGAAAATCCGGACGGTTGCAAAGCGAAAGTTAACACTTTGTTATCCGTGGATGAGGACGGGAACCTTAGCGTACTACAGCAGAGCACTAAAACCAGCAAGTGGCAGAAGTATCCCTTCTACCATGCTTCAGATACCGATAATATCGAAGTAAAGGGCTACACAGTCCGCATCCAAGCAATTGCCGAGAAGCAAGAAGGTGATGACACGAATGAAGATATTGTCGCCAACAGTTGGCTTCTGGTTGCTACCTCGGGGATAATCAAAGGTCTAGTCAATGGCCGCGAGATCGAGTTTTCAGCAGCGGGCACGTGGCTTCGAGCCGATGAGAATGGTCTATTGACAATCCTATTCACGACCACGGATGCAGCCGGCCAAAATGTTCACGTCCAATCGTTCCGCCCGGGAAAAGCACCAGAAAAGAAGATTACCGCTGCGAAGCAAGTAGCTAGGCCTGGGAATGTAGTCAGACGCCCCGCGATGTTGTTCGGCTGGAGTGATATCGGTGGGGGTCTCGAAGATGCCTGGAACTACGGATCACATGCGGTTGAGGATACCTGGAACTTTGAAAAACACACAGTTGAAAAAATAGGCGGCGCAATCGGTATGTCCTCCCCTCGCGAGTTTTAGAACCTTTGTGCGTAGTTATTTAGGGTATAGGTTAACTTTCGTCGTTTCTTTTGACAGGTAATGCGGCAGGAAGCGTTGGACGTGCAGCTGGTGGAGTGATCCATGTAATCGGAGGGCTTTTCTCGTAATTTTCCTCTTAAAACATTACAAGAAGATCGTGATAGGGTGTGTATACAAAGAAACTGGGGATATTGATATGCCAATGCACTTGCCATAAATGCGAATCGTGGCTCATACGACCTTCACATCTATGGAAGATAATTAATGTGACTGATCGCCGGATCCTCCAATCTTCATAGACTGTCTTTGTATACAGTCATGTATTAAGGAATAATATATATATATTGATCGATCGGTTTAAAATCATGCAATAAGGGGACTAGTACGAGACAAGGTCACCTTGAGATTTTTAATACCCGTATGATAATCGTTGCAACCAACTTCACCAATCTATCCAAAATTTGATGCAAGGAATAAGATGCAATTTTCGAAACTCCGTTTCTCCAACTAAAAAACTAGAACCGGCCGCTTTTGCCGCCAGACTACCCGAAAGCCGGCGTCAAGCAGTAATTCAATACCAACTGGTTCTCACTCTTAAAACAATTATAAAGATTCCCCACCTCTGCATCCAAACTGGGCGCAAATGTGCTATTGACATATACAAAGAGGCTCTGTCCGTTCGGATTGGATGAGGTATTCAGATGCCCGCTGTTGCTGGGTGAAGTACTCGGCAGCGGTCTGTCAAGACCTAGATTGTTCCGAAGAAACCTCACGACAAATGAGAATTTCTTGGAGGCCGTGACGGTAAACACTTTCTTCTTTAGAGAAGGAGCTGAACCGATTGATAGGAATCGGATCGTAACTTTTTTTTTCAAAGCAAAACTGTTAGTCGAGGTTTTCGAATAATATCGAATGGCAGGTGGAGATACCTTTGTTCGTGCTTGGCGTGAATGCGTTTGTTAAAGCTACCCTGCTGTCACGTGGTATGTTCGTGAGCACCACACTCGCAGAAAGCGTTATCGGAGGAGCAGAGGCTTCGTCATCGTCTGAATCTGGCTCTGGTAGTGGGACAGGGGTAAGAGAACCCGCAGGCTCGTTCGGTGATGCTGTCTGCGGTGGAGGCGGCGACTGTGGAGGTTCGGCTGGGACTTGAGATAGTGGCAGTTGGATCGATGGTGGCTGAAGCTCTGGGTCGGCGGAGGTGGAGAAGAGGGGAGGAGATGACATCGCGGGGATCTAGTTCGCGACTGCTACCGATGAGGTATCGTATCTAGGTGTTTTTTATGGAGGGGCATATTCACCCGCTGGTCTAGTCGACTATACGAGCTTCACTGTACACGTTCGGGAGGATGTTAAGTGAAGGTCCACACGCGCTTGATGTAGCACAAGCGATGTTGCAATTTTGGCCGCAACGCAAAACATCCAAAATCTGGAGCGAGTTTGACGCAAATGAGGATCTGAGAACACCCCGAATGTTCCCAGATAAAGAAGCACGGGAATGTGAAGTCACCGTTAGAGGTTCTATAGCCTGTATCTACGCTGGAACATATGTAGGTCTATATAGATATGGTTAGGAATTTATAAAAAAAAAATCTAACACATCATAAATCTACCTATTTATAAAGTAGTATATAATCATCTAGCTTATATTATATATAGGTAGTATTTTATATAATTATTGTTATTTTGATGTAAGAGTTGAGAGAAGTTTTAGCCTGCTGTTGGAGTTATAGGGGCTGTTTTAGGCCCCGATTTTGCTATTTCGGCCACCTGCCAAACATACGCTGCTTTAAAATTAGACGTGTCAATTAAGACTGAGATCCTCCTGAATCCTCTTTTACCTGTCACTCATTTTTGTCCCTTTCTCTTGTTGTGAAGGTTTTCCTCTTTGCTAATTCGCACAGAACTATGTTGACTAGATGTTGCCTGCAGCTGCACGTTTCCGTTACAATCGCAAGGTGATGTTCGAGGGGTTTGTCTTGTGAGAGTGACAAGACACCAGCCACAGAATCCCTTTTCTCGTTCGTTGCCCCAATATATAACATAACACATTAGTATGCTTATCTTGTGCCTAGTCCACCAGCCCTTGATCCGTTCTCGTAAAAATCTCATCGACTACTCGATCGAAGGCTTATCCCGTCAGGTATTTGACTCATTAATATGTGCCGAAAGTACTTAGTTGGGGCTTGCAGAGAGGCAGTCAAACAAGATTTTAGCCGGGATTTAACAAAACCCTGTAAGTGAATATACGAGGATCACAAAACAATACTTTGTATGTGCCTATTAGCTGTTTAACATAGGAAACAGAATGCGTTTTTGTGCCAAAAAGAAGCTCACAAACTACGAGTTATAAACCTCCAATGGAAAGTTGTATTATTATCAGGACCCATTGTGTGGCATCAGGGAGGTGGTTCACAAAAAGGTCTGTAGGGCATGCGAAGCAAAACCTGTTGACAAACATTAGAAGACTACGACAATATGATTGTGTTTGTGTTAATCCCAATTCCTCTAACACAGCCATCTTCGCAACACAAATGAAGCTCAGCTTTTTCTTCTATAAAAATTTCTTCTCGGTTGGGATTGGGGGTGGGATTCCAAACGGGACTCACAATGTTAGATTGGGCGATATTGTCGTTAACAAGCCTGAGAACAATGTCGGAAGAGTTGCACGATGGTGGGGCGGCCACCTCGAACAATCAGGTGCCTGAACAAACCACCCAATTGTTGCCTGCCACAATAATAGGCCTTAAAGCTAGCCACCTCCTCGACTATATTGCACAATGGGTGGAGGACCCGCAAGGAGGTGGATATTTCGGCTGGCACGGGAGCTTCAGAACGAGGCAAAAAAAAATTGGGTTGAAAGGGCAAAACTGCAAGCGAGATATCGAAAGGCAGTATTGCAATAACGATGACATTTGTGTTAGGCTCGTCAGCAAAGACCTCATCTTGGGCATTCGAGAACATATTTACAGGGGTCCTCACGAGCACCTGAACAAATCAGATTGCTGGGCTCTCCGGATCCTCATGGGTTATTACCGTCGATAACGGCCTCTTTTTCTCTGTACCCTGTCCACCGGTAGATATGCAACGATCAATGGTCGTATAAGGTGTACACTTAATCCAGAATATATAATATTCTACTTTCAAGAGGTTATTAGCAAAGATAAGTGGCGGATTCACGGTGAAAAACAAAGATTATAAATTCAAGGCAATAGAAGGCATCCTTAGCTCTTTAACCTCCAACTTAACGTCCAACTTAATCTGTTGATTCACCCTTTAGAATATTTTGTACTTCGTAACGAGAATAAGGTATTTTATGTGCTAGTGTCTCTGCCAGGCCCTGATCCCTTCCTATTTAAGTATGTCATTTACTTCTTTAGGATAGGCAATTACGCTTATAAGTAGGTTATTTACCTTTATAGGCTGTAGATGCTTGATAGCACACTATTATATGCCATTTAGATACTTATTCCTAAACGCCATGTACTTCGTATTAGGTATAGCAATGCCGCTCCGCGATCTGATACGCCATTGAGTATTTCATCGGTTCGAAGAAAGACATACAGGGTAGTGTGTATAAAAATTATTAAGATACGATCTTTTATAAATTCTCGAAAGTATCTCTATCCTTCGTTATTTGCTAATCGGTGGTAAACTGGCTAGACGTGAGTTAAGCAGGGTCGTTTGGAACTCCTACAGTAAGGTCCAGTGAATTAGCTATACTTTTCCGCCGTAATATGGATGGCATGGGACCGTCTCACCTGGGTAGATGAGCGCAATGCAAAGTAAGAATATTATGAACTTTTGCATTACCTGCACGGGATGCACGGGACAGCGGCGTCTTACCATTCTCATCTTCCAAGTCCGGCCGAGCATCATTTTTAAGAAGCAGCTGCACAACTGCATAGTCACCATTCTCTGCTGCTCGTGATAGTGGCGCCTAGCAATTATACTAATTAGAAGCTCTATATTAAAGTCAGAAGGGAGCATATTCTCTGTAATAATAGAGGATTCTGAGATCGGTTTTCAGTCTAGTATAGATCTATTTGGATACAAACAGATGACTTACTCTCTGCAATAGCCAAGAGCGACAGTGTCAGCTACTTTTCAAGTAACAGTCTATATAGATATCATCGGGTTCACTTACTTCCTACAATAGCTAAGAACGACAGTGTCAGCAATCAGCCCACTAACGACCTATATAGATATCATTGGATCCACTTACCGTCTACAATAGCCAAGAACAACAATGTCAGCCATTAACTAACAACCCAGATATCGTCGGATTGACTTACCCACTGCAATAGCTAAGAATGACAATGTCAGCCATTAGTCCACTAGCGACTTGTCTTAATTTAATCGAATTCACTTACAATAGTGTACTTGTAATCTGTTTTCGCTTCTTTACCAAGCAAGGGCTGCACAATTATCGCACTCCTTAGTTTTATAGCTCGCCACGACGGTGTCCAGCCGTCCTGATTTTGAAAGTCCAGCTAATACACTCCTCTTTGTCTTGTGACATTTGTGTATTACCTTGATACTTTGACTAGCCTCTATACGATTTCCTACAAAATCATAAAATTTTAAGTTTTAAAATTAATATCAATTCAAATAATGTATGGAAATGTCTAGAAATCCAAAATCTTATTTTTTCTGATAGTTTGAAATTATATAATTCTTTTTAATTTTTTCTAATTAGAAATAAATTAATCTAATTTTTCAAAATTCAAAATTCACTGTCTTACTTCCCAGCGTATCTCACTTCCCGACAGAAAATGTGGAATATTGAAAGTTAGCTTTGAATTTTATGCTAAAACCATAACTTATTTGTATGGGATTGAGACGATTTAGCGCCAGTTTTTCACAACTCATACCTCGTAGAACCAGTGGTCATATTTTTACTAAGACCACAACTTGTTTATATGGGGCAAGTAAGAACCAGGATCCAGTTCCAGCAACGAAATTTGTCAGCCGTCAGATTTTGTATCCTTGCCTGCCTCGATATCAGGATTGAAGGCCAACATGACAGTCCTCGTTCCTTCTATGGAATAATTGATTCTCATCCTTGATACAATATTTAAATTCGTCATTATAGAGTTTAGGAGATATGATTTATACTTGAGGCAGTATAGATTCATGAACAAGACGTTGAGGCGCTCGATTTGTTTTACTGTATGAGGCACCTCAGTAGCCATTTACACTTAACCACTGCTAATTTTTAATCCAATCTCTGGAATATTTATTCATAATCCTCACTCTGGTTTCCATGGGCCAATCCTCCCTTGCGGCCAATGTTTTGCACCTCCTCAGTCGGGCGAGACCCAAAGCCATGCTCGGGGCGAGTACGCTTGTCCTCGGTTCCATCCGTCTTCAAACCTCCATGCTCGGATGGTTTGTAGATATCGTCGGGTTGGGTTTGGCCGCCCTTGCGGCCTATTTGGGCGACGTGCTCCCGGTTCTGCCCGCCGAAACCGTGTTCAGGGTTTGCGCGCTTGTCTTCGGTTCCTGAACGATACCATTTTAGCTCTCTTCACTGAATCGATTTTTGCTGTGTCGTGAGTGTGTATGATATCGTACCGTCTTCCTTCAGGCCACCATGCTCAGTTGGCTTATACTTGCTGGAGGCCGACATTGTCGTAAATTTATATTTTAAAATTTTCTTCAGATGAATTTTTCTTTACTAGTGGAGTATGGTTGCGTATCTTGATACTTCTGATGATTGTATCTTTTGAAATTATTGCTGTCGAGAAGGAATCGCGCCCTATTTATGCCTAACACTATTCAGATCGAGGCGAGCAATCGACTTCCGATTTCTACAACCAGCTGATCGATCGATTCCAATTAACCTCCGACCCAGATACGTTGGGAACGTTGGTATTGCGTCATGACTCCAGTCAGATGTTATCATGGTTTATTAATAATGCAATAAAGAGAGGATTTCAGCTGTTTTAATTCGGCTCGCGAATACGATATAGTGATATCAGAGGTGTTAAAGTCGTGGTCATGATTGGTGTCTTATGGAAGCCAGGTACTTGCATCGGGCTAATACAAATGCGGACTGCTCGGCATTCTACGTCGTAGATCCAATAGACGAGTCGACGGCAAACTTCGATTGTCAAAGCAAAGATTATGCATATACTAAATGCAGAAGTTTATATTTTCCCCCAGAGCACCATAGTAATTGAGTATTGGAGGGCGACCATGGAGTGATGGTTGCATGGAGCCTTAGAACGGAGGTTCCCTTTCAAAATCACGATTTCAAGCTACTGGGTCCTGCGCCTGCTTCTCTGCCCGGATCTAAGGCTAGGCCGCGTTCAAGTCGTCTAACCAATAAGCTGGAAAACTTCGGAGGAATTACGGACCAAAACATTATCCGCATCTTTCCAGAACCTCTGAAATACATTTTTTTTAAAAACAACAAAATGACACGTGAACTGAACTTTAACCATCACGCTGAAGGATACTGATAGGGGCAGCCTTCCCAACCAATCTGTGATGTTGAGCCGTCGGCATAAACTTCTTACATTTTCCCTTCTTCGCAGCTTCTTCTCCGGAAATCTCGATATCTTCTAATTTAATCTTCTTTTCCGGTAAAGCATTGTATATCCCTTTTGCATATTCAGGACTGATTGCCCAACACTGCGCCAAGTACGCTTGTTGGATTTTAGGCAGAGACCATTTCAAGCAAACTGCGGTGTTGTTATGCAACCGTGCTCTTGCGTCGCTACTCATGACCCGAAGGTATAGTTCTCTCGCTTGATCATATTCACTTGGGTTACCTTCATGAAAGTGATGGGATTGGCGCGAAAGAATGTTATCAGCCACTGCGGCTGGTAACTCAGCCTTGTCGGGAGAGAATTTATCCACAAAGCTATTTGGAACGTAATGTGGATTTCCACCGGTATTGGCGTCAACTCGCAATGGCCCATCGAAGTTAATCGACGAATACGATCCGGCCATGAAAGGGCAGTTGACTGTTGGATAATAATCGTTAGCCAATATTCAGAGTGTTTGAGAGAACTTTTACTCCTACTCACCGGGAACTTGATGCAGGTTGACACCGAGCCTGTGATACTGCGCATCCCTATAGAAGAACGTGCGGAACTGCAGTAACATATCGGGGCTAGCCTCGATACCCGGGACAAAGCTACCTGGCGAGAAAGCCGCTTGTTCGACATCTCTGTGATAGTTTTCCGGGTTCTTATTCAGGACGAGTTTTCCGAACTCGTGCATCTACACTTGTAGCATTAGTATTGAAATTGGACGAAAATTGATATCGAGAACTGTGCTTACGGGGAACCGCTTGCGTGGCCAAACTTTGGTGACATCGAAGGGATCAAATCCGAGAATTGCGGGGTCGGCTTCCTCTGGTTGCATTATTTGATAGCACGCGGTCCAGGTAACAGATTCCCCTTTCTCAATCGCCTCCCACAGATCACGTTTGGAAAAGTCGGGGTCCTCTCCTACATTACTGTTAGTATAGAATCTTGTATCCTCCGCTAATTACGGTCTGATATATACATACCGGACATTTTGACCGCCTCAGGCCACGTGAATTGCTTCTGCCCGTGGTCTGCTCGGAAGTGATACTTGATGTAGACAAATTTTCCCTCCGCATTTACCCTGAATATGGTTAGGGGTGTTTTCTCAAAATTCGAGAGACTAGGGGACAAACCATTTAAATGTATGGCAGCCATAACCGTGGTTGAATCGCCATCCCACTGGAGTACCATGGTCACTAAAGAACATCATTCCAGCATGGTTACTATGGGAAAAATTAGTTCTAGTCCGAACATATGTTGAAGATAACTGGACACACCTTTCGGGAACATTTGCTAAGAAATCGAACAGACTATTGAAGTCCAGGAGAAAGTTGGCGGGATTTCGTTGTTGAGACCGAATAACATCTGGTCCTTGAATGGGGTCCCGACAGAAGAAAATCGGCTTCAATGTCCATGATTAATTCAGTCAGTATGAAACTATTTTAAATATGCACTGATCTTACCCAATTGAGTCCGACGATATCATAGTTTCCTTCCCTAGTATAAAACTTGATTGCAAATCCGCGAGGGTTTCGACCCTCGTCTGGGAACTCTTTCCCAAAAGTGACGGTGGAAAAGCGGACAAATACTGGAGTTCTTTGGCCCACGTTTTGTAGGAATTGAGCCTTTAGCACACAGGTCAGCTAGGTATGTGGTTCCGGGATGTAGTTTTCGAAATATAATTTACCTTCGTCAAATGTGAGACTGATTGGGTACATTCAAAGTACCCGAATGCGCCACTGCCGCAAGGGTGTACCATACCTGCGTCATGTTAGGTCAGGCGAGCCGCTGTACTCTGTCAAGGCATATCTACGTACGCTCCAAAGTCTTGCTGCGGTTGAAGGTTTGCTGCTTCTGCATAAGAAACACGTCACTGACCACAGGAATACCCCCAACATTTAGAGAGTCTAAAATGGAAAACTGAACGTTAATGATGCAACACTCATACCAGAGATTAGGATACATACGTGCTGGATCCGGCCATGGTGCGCCTTCATTGTTGGTAAAGTACGGTCCATCATCCTTTCGCTGATGGGCAGCGATTACACCAGTGATTTTAGCAGCAGTAGTCGCGGGCCCATCGTTAGCACCTTGGAACAGACTAGTTCTTTGCATCGCTCTAGGGTCAATTCCCAAGCTACCTGCGATTTCCGAAGCTGCTTTCAAAGGGTGTTTGAGGGGGTTTTCAGTTCCAGTGTTCGACATTTCTAGTTTCTGAAAGTTAAGCCCTTTTATTTCTAGAACCAATTGAGCCCGAATATTTTCGGCTCCACTGCGTGGTCATCTTTATAACAATTTGGCATTCGTGTAGTGCTCTCATGATTGCGGGAAAATTACGTTTAATTACGTCTGAATCTACGTAAGAGGGGGGTTCAGAAGCCGGTAAGGACCCAATGTCCAGATCATGGATGCCTGGGTAAGGTTTAACGGAATATGAATTCGGGTACGCTAGTCATGCTCGTAATGAGGTAGGTGGGATTTAAAAAGGTGCAACGTATTTGTGTGATGTTATATCCCCTGGTCGATTAGCTATTTCCGTAAGCTAGTTTCAAAAACTAGCCAACTAATCGATGATGTAACGACATGATGGGGATGCCCAAATCGACCAATCAACTTTCGATTGATTTTAAACTACACGCACCACGAGCTTATAGCCAATCGGTAAGTGCCGAGCCGTTGGTATTGTAGTTCTAAATCGTTACCGCTAATGAGCCCGCCTGAGTCTATATTTTGGCTATTTCCGAGTGAATTTGGATACCTAATTTTTAAGAAAGGGAAACCGAGATGCTATTAACAGTAAAGAATACCACATTGAACCAACTAATTTTTTCCAGCACTATAAGGACTCACGGGAATTTGCGAAACAAGTCCATAAGTTTATCCATGGGTGCGGCCAATAGACTGATGACACTCTCAAATGGTGGTTTATTCAGAGCACTGGGATGAGATCTCATGGGAGAAAAGAGCTTAGTTCTCTCAAAGCTGTTCACATATGCTTCCGATCCATCAGAATGCAATTCTCTCTATAGAGCTGTAAGATCATTATTTTCCTCATCTTCAATATGCTCATTCAAATTCTTGAAGAGCTCGTGCAACATTTTCAGGAACTCTGGATTTTGAGCTTTCATAGATTGGAACTTGTAGAGCATGTTTTTGACCTAGATAAATAGAATAGGTTAGAAAAATCGACTCATCCTAACCACTCCACTCACCTTTTGATGTTCTTCTCTCTCTTTGTCAGCCATTTGTTTGCCCTTAAGACCGAGATGCTTCTCAAAGGCGGGGTAGACGACTAGTTCCTCGCCAATGCTATGCCGAGCCAGCTCCTAGGCGAATATATTTTTGATATCTATGAAGATGTTTGGATATTGAATCAGCTCCCAGGCTTCTTCATAGAGTTATTGACGAGCCAATTGATGCATACCGAGGTTGTGTGTCCAAATCATTTGTTCCCATAATATTTTCATAGTAATCGTTCAGCTCCGAATGGTCGCGAGTGACCACATCCAATAAGGCTGACATCACGAGCCGACTTGGAAAGGTAGTCCCGGTAAATATTGCTTGCGTAAGAACGAATGGTCGTTGGAATAATCTATTACCGTGTCTTGTTGAGGTTCTAAAAAGAAAAAACATGCCTATGGTCTAAGGGTGTTGGACAGTTTTTAGTTAGTTTCTTTATGGGATGGTTGTACAACTCCCTACTTTGTATTCTTCTTTATTAAAGTCTACAATCCTACTAGTGACATCTCACTGGGCGTGAAGCACTCGGAAATATTTTTGCAATCAGCATACCAGTACAGTGACGACATAGCCGCATTGTATATTGTAAACCATCTTCATAATTGAAAAACTTTTCGAACATGCATCCAATTGTTATGAGGTAATTTGTCAGTATCTCTCATGGCTAACGGGGTTATGCAATAATTCTTTGCTTGACATTAAGTTGGGTGTCGTCACAAAAGTGACATATGTAACATAATTGACGTCTGAAGACGATTGACAGTTGCGCCAAGCCTCGCTAGACGCTCAGTACGTTACTATGTGCATAGTGTCCTCCCGATTGTTATTCTTCCTAAATTTAATTATTGATAATCATGACAGAATCCTTCATCGACTACAAAATCGTATGCATGATATTTTATTTTTTGGAATTAATATCGGTTTTCAAATTCGGTTCGGTTCGGTTAGCGGGACCAGCAAATCCCTGCCCGCCAGCCAAACCCGGTAGAGTGCAACATAGATGATATTCCCTCGCTTCCTGATTGGGCCATTTCCCCAACATTTGGCCTAGATCACGGTTACACAAGGTACGCATGTCGACGACTCTCAAATCCCTCTTCCGAGCCGGCTTGAGCCTTTTCCCGCCGAGGCTCCACATAGTTTGGATCAAATCGGCTAGATCATCACTAAGTACTGGTTTATTTGTATTGCAAACATGTACGAACAATGTGTTCCAGAACAGAGGGATATTTTGAATTGATTAAGAGGGAGTATATTATTGTTATAGGACAAATTAATCAGGATTTTCTAAAGTGACACTCGTCGAAATCGATACCATCCAAGCAAATGCATAAAATTATGTGAAAGAACACCCGGCACAATTTAGGCAAAGACCGTTATATCAATCCCAGCCGGCTGTTATTGGGGCCTGTACCAACAGGTTTAACGACCACCTCTGACAGCACTAGTTCCTTCATCTGGCCCTGGCAAGCCTTCTTCATCTCCAGGTTCGCGATATTTACCCTGCGGCTTGGCACCGCGCGTTCGTGATTTGATAATGTTGTTTTGATTGATAGCTTCATCTTCGTCCCGAGCTGTATATATATATAAAGATAAGCATCTAGTTCGCTCATGGTAGCTTGCGTACGGGAAATATCGGTAGGGAAATCCATACCTAACTCACGGTCACCACCTGCGGTAGCTGGGTCGACTCCGGAAATATCCTTGTCCTCGACAACAGGAACTGGATAGCCATCTGCTGAACGATATTCGTTTGCGCTGGCGTCAGATACATCCCTTTTTGGATTGAATTCTGCGTCTGGCTTCATTTCTTGTGGGTTGACATCCGAGATATCACGCTGGGGTGGATTGAATTCAGGATCTGACATGTTTAGAAGATTTGAAGCTCGGCTGCGTAGTCGGTCTAGATGTAATATGGCGGGTTGCACAAAACTTAACTGTCTTCTGAAGTTATATAGATAGAAGCAGGGGTAAATTTTCAGAGGCCGTGTTTACTTATAAAAGTTGCCAATGGTACCGCTAATTACGTCAAGAAGCAAATTTTTTTGACGTCAGTGCCTGAATAGCAGATCCAACATCATTGCTGACATCAACACTCTCAATGACGTCAACATTTGCAATGACCTAAAGTCGAGATATCGTAGTTGGTGGCAACAACGTAAACCAGACCTACAGAGCTAAGTCTATCCCCTTTACCAAACTACCAATCTAACACATCTCGTTGTGTTTGCTAAATGCTTAATCCGGTTCTGAAGGGTTCGAAAGTTACCGCATCCAAAAGTTTTCAAACGTTAGGGTTATCTTATAAAGTACTACGGGGTATAAGTTGCGTTAATTCAGCGCTGAATTGGATCAATACTACGGAGTATACTGTGTTGGGGACCGGCGCTGGTTCTTGTTATAGGGTTATTACCTGACTATTGATAGATCCAATTTTCTCCCTGCAACACCTACGGGGAAATAGCTCTGAGATTCGAGACCGCTTTTATGTGATATGAAACATAATTTAGTTCAAGCGTCAGTACGTATTCAAGTCGCGTACCTTTTCGCAAACTGCGTTTTAAATTTGGGATCACTTAATGACGGAGGCTAAAACTTTGTGGTCATTTGTTCAGATTGGAAGGAACCCGGTCACGACGCCAAAACAGAGTAAGATTTGCGAGGGTGGATGGTGAAGGATTTGATGATAGGGTGGGTATAGAGTATTTCGGCCTAATATCCTATTTCACATAGTCATTTCGGTTTTTTGTTTCTTCTAGCTACATTTATACCAAGATAACCATAAACTTGTATAAAAAAGATGGTGGATTGGCAGCATCCTAACTTCTTCAGCAGGACTAAAGGCTGCCCTATTTCTTCTTCTTTCACTATATCCATCAGTTGCAGCATTCCTGCACCACTGCTGCGCGCACGCTCTAATATTTACCTGCATCAACGAACGCTGCAATACCGTGGCCGATTATCCGTAGATGAGCTCTAGCCCCAGGATGGAAGCATTAAGATAGAGAACAACATGAATTAAAAATTATTTTATCAATCAGAACTGAGACGATTATCCGCCAAGACATCACGCGAGCTCATGGACCAGATAATCGAATCAGGCTTGATCGAAACCTATCTTCTGGTTCTGGGAGAGATCCTAAAGCATTCCCGACTACGAAGATCTACTCGCACTGAGGCATCTCCCGACTCTTACATCGATAATAACTATTCGCCGGGGTTTGAGCTCATCGTTGACAAATTTGCGGCTGAATATCTCTACAGCGCTGCCCGTTTGGGGAAATTGGGCATTTTAGAAATGATATTCCACGTTGGCCTTTTTCGAAGGAAGGACTCAAGGCTAGGCCGAGGCTTCGCGGACAAAGTCGGGATAACGGTAGCCTAGGATGCGATATAGTATGGACAAGAAGCAGCGTACACCTTTCTTCTGCGCCAAAATTTCGATACCAACATCTTACCGATCTCTCATTTGTCTCCTTCTTTGCTGTGGACAGCTGTTATGGTTGACGACCCAGGGCTCATCTCAGATCTCCTGAATCTTTACCGCGCTACGGATACCCCTAGAACCTTTAACTTCAACAGTTCGAATCTTCAGGAGCTCTATCGACGGCTCTTCACCTAGGTATTAAGTTAGGAAATGTGCGTTGCCTGCGACAATTGGTGCCGACGGCTTCAGCCGATCGTCATAAACTTTTCCAGTCGTACAAGATATCCAGCTGGCTCGCCTGCGCCGCTCACCGGAGTGACTCCGATATAGTACAAGAACTGACGGGTCAGTTGGCATCGGAAGGGGGAACCTATGCGGACCGGATTGACATTGCTCTGAAGGTGTTAATCAACATACGTGAAATCTCGGGCATCAAAACACTTCTACAACATGGAAGAAAGATTGATCAAGTAGATCCATCGATTTTGCAGCAAGCTGCTAGTCTCATATCACCTATATCCGCCCGACTTTCTCCTTTAGGGTTTCCAGCCTTAGATGACAACCCAAGAGTCCGATTTGCCCTCGAACACTATCAGTCTAACGCCGAAGCCCTAAATGCCATCCCTACCAATTTGTTCGCATCCTTTTTAGGAATGCGTCATTTAGCAATAGCGGATATCCAAGAAATATTAGGAGCTGTATCCTCGAGTTACTGTCCAGCGTCTCGCAATTTACCGGGAATTTGCCTTAAACTTTCCTGGGACTTGCTTTGGCCAATTAGAACTGATATTACTCCGAAGCCCGCCTATATACGCAAGTACGGCGGCCCAGTGGGTCATGTTAACTTTCAATTGTGGTATTCTCCTATTATCTAGCAGAACTCTCATATCGATTCTCTGAAGCTATTGTTTTGAGACATGTGGGGTGTTTGTTCAGCGATTGAATCCGAAACGGCCAAGTACCAATTGCACCCACAAGTATTGGACATAAGTTGGGATATATTCCCATCATATACATGTACAGGGAAACAACCTTCCCAAACCTTCGCCTCCAACCCTGCAATAAACTCAAGGAGCACTGGTATTAATCCTTCACAGAGTATTGATAGGTAAGAAAGCCCGAATGGGAGTTGACTCAGAGTTTGTTACGTCTTTGTCTTTCTCATTATGAGGACCGCCGCTATAGTTAAAGCTCAGCTTGTACGAGACCAGATCAGCTCATCTGTTCTTAAAATTAAGGATTCACGCTGACATAAGATTGAACCGTAACGAGGTTAGTTCTGTCATGGTGGATTCGAGAAACCAACAGACTTCACCACATGTCACCCTTCCAGCAAGTTATGAAGGATCTCCCGAAAAGTCGATCAATTTGATACCGTCCCTGAGTACCTCACAACTTGAGTCTCTTCTTCGAGCTGCAGGACGCTGCGATACTTATTGCACCATCAAGGCCATCATCAGACATAACCCAGAAATTGCTATTACACAAGAGGTTCTCAATGCGGCGGCGTGGTTCGCTCGACCGGAAGCATTTGACTTCATTCTAGGATAATACTGGAAATATCAATCTATTGGAGGCGACGGCATCGTGGACTTTGAGCTTGTTCTCTTGATAGTCATTGCGACTGGGAATCTGTACAACGTTATAAACATACTTCCGTTTACGACAGTTGACCACGACTACGGTTTAGAGAGAACGCCACTCGGAGTCGCAGTATTTCTCGGCAGGCTAGATATTTGCAAAGCTTTACTAGAATCAGGAGCATCAAAATACTTACTAAAGTACGAGGAGGCAGCCGAAAAAGGCGAGATCGCTATTCACACACTCTTACATACAGCCAGGACTAAAGCACCCCAGTCGGAAGATGGCGAAGTTTTAACTGCTGGAAATCAGGTTCCAGCACAATCAGACAATTTTGAGCTCCCAGAAAGTATCTTTAATCTTGGAAGTCCGGCTATTCCCTACGAAACTACTTCTTCGTTCAATTAAATCTTCCTTCGAGGCAACTACCTCGGCAAACCACCGTCAAATATTCATCATTGATTCTTATACTTGAGCTTTTTTACCCTCGTTTCGATCATTATGCCTTCAAAAGTCCTTTCATTGGCTTTCACAACGCCCAAATCCAGATATATTTACATTTATCATCGTCATTACATCCTCTACCTCTCCTTCATGTACATTCTAAGTCGACGGGACGCACTGGCTATACCACTCATTGAAATAGGAGCAAGTATAGCCATCCGAGCACACTCCACGTCCAGTCCAGGTGCTACCACCGCACTGCTCCCATGGTCTAAGAGTTGGAAGTGGATTCACAGTGCTGGTCCTGGTAGAGCAGGGTGGAACGGTAATAGCTGGGATAGTTTGCCCCGAACATCTTGGGAAACATGTTCCCCATAGAGAACCGCAGCTGTTCACATAATCCATGCAGAGTCTGGGGCACGATGTGGTAGTGCTAGACGTTGTGATCGGTGTGGTGGTTGGTGGGGGTGTAGTGGTTGGAGGAGGAGTAGTTGGAGAATTGCATGGTGGTGGGGTGAAAGTTGGGAGAGTTGAGCCTGGACATCTGGGAACGCATGTTCCCCACAGGCCACCGCAGGTGTTAATATAATCTATACAGAGGGTTGGGCAGCTTGTGGTGGTTGTCGTCGAAGATGTAGTCGTCGGGACATATGAGGTTGTGGTAACTGGAGCAGTTGTGGTCTTCGAGCAGCTTGGAACTGCGAAGGTTGGGATTGGGTCCCCGGGGCATCTACAATCGTTTCATGTTAGGTAATTTTTCCTTTGTCGAAGTTCAATATAGATTTATATATATGCGCACCGAGGAACACATCCACCATATCCTTGACCGCAGGCATTAACGTAATCGTAACAAATGACCGGGCACGACGTAGTCGAAGTTCGGAGAGTAGTAGTCACGACAGGGGTCTGAGCAAATCCAGTAGCAGCGTAGACGGCCGCTACGATAAACGAAACTTTCGAAATCATTGTGGGGAAAATGTTTCAACGTATCCGAAACTATTTTCTCTCGTAATGTTTTTTTAATTGTCCGATATGGTACCGAGGTGGAGCCTGAATATAAAATTCCACGATAATCGAAAAGGATGAGCGGCCCTTCTTATAGAAAATCCCGTATCCACGTTTTGACGAGAGCCCGGGGTATATTGAATTTTAAGAGTCAATGACGGAAGAAAACCCGTCCCAGGCTAAAAAATATCGTTTTCGTAGATGCCCGACCTTGTTATTGATATTGAGAGAATTTGGTCATACTCGAGGATGCAGGGCCAAGAGCGTGCAGTGCAGCGGGCATACTCCCCAGTAAAAAACATACCGCCCGCATAAATCATAAGCGATATATGGAGCGACTAGCGCGAGATACCTCTGCATACTGCCTTTCGGTTTTGGGAATTCTGGTAACTACCTTAGGCTCCGAATGTTACATTAACATCCGATCTATGCACGTGGAAAGGCCCCGAAGGGAAGATCGGGCCGCCAATCTTAACCGCAACGCAACCTCAAATGTTTTCCCGTGGCAGAGATGGTAATTCGTATCTGCGGACAGGGAATATTCAAGCTTCAAATTAGCTGCCAAGTCGGAACTTGTCGACCTCTTTTATAGTTTTGGATTTTAGCGAAGGTTTAGCCAAGCGAGAAGCTGGGGTAGGCAAAAAAAAAGAATTAAAGCCGGGATGCTGGTAGGACAAGACTATTTTGACAGCCCAGTTCCAGGGCACGCCTCTTCAAACCGGTTAAACGTGAAACATTTAGCTGCGATACTACTATAATATGCGTAAAATTTGCCTAACGCTCTACAGTATCGCCTCTGCTTGGGCGCGGAATTCGAGCAAGCTGAGGTCGACAGGGAAAACTTTTCGTCGCTATTACGATACGAGTTACTTCAATAGTTCTGGAAATATCTGTATTATCACGCCACGACTTCTGAAAACCGGTCCCTTTGCTAGAATCCCAGGCTAAAAGTCATGAACCATAGACTCTTTCGTCCGATATCAGTTTGTGAGATTTGGCTGGCCCTGAACTTGAATCCTCGTTTACAAAAGTGGCCATAACGTTGTATTTTATAGTCAGGGTGTCTTTAGGCAATTGCGCTGCAAGCTCACTATACCAGTAGCCAATAACAATATAACAATACCGCACGAACGGAAGCATAGGTCCCTGAAATTATTCGCCTGGTCGCTACCAGATGTTTCTACTTGCGATATTCCAACAAACATTTAGTATAGTGTCGTATAGTGGTCTCGAAGCGAGGCGTAGAGGGCCAAATAATCTGACGACAAGACCTCCATAGATCTAAAATGCAATGTATCCCACGCTGAGAACCTTCTAGAAAACCGTAGCTAGCATCCTCACGCTTTTCTGAAGCCGAAGAACCCCGGAGACACCGCACGTTCAACAAGGCTATAAAAGCTCCCTCCTCGGAAATTGTCCATACCTTCCTTCCCCTTTTACCAACCTTCCTTACCGCGCCAAAGCTCTAGGTACGGGATACAATAAAGCAAAAGTATCCGCATATGTCTCCGTCGCATGGGGATCACATAAATCAGTTTACAAGCTTCGAAATCGATATTTTAATACTAGTACCACGTACACAGCCGTACAGCGTTACTGTTGCAAAACCGGCCGATAGGGTCTACAGAACTACTCGCCCTTGATTACACCAGCATGAAATAAGGGAATTACATAATCAGCGGCTACCTACATTATATCATAGAAAGGATGGAGCTGTATATCGCCGCGAAAGGTATGTGGTGGTAGAAATGCGACTCTTAAGCTTGTTTTATAGGTTGATTACATATGCTAACATTGCAACACTAGCAAGTTCATTCGCCTTAAGTTGCACAATTTTAGTGTCCGGGAGATATCAATAGGCACTTCGATTCCCTTGGTCCCCACGCTGAACTAATATATGTTAGTATGGGAACTGAAGTGCGGAGTTCTACGACATAAAACAGATGAGCGCTGAAGGCAGAAAACTTAAGACGCATAATATCTATACAAGGGCACGCATCTTGGACTCATGAGGCCGAGACACTCTCGCAGCCTTGAATATTTTTTTATATTCCGTCGCTCCCCTAGGCAGATCCTGCTGTCTCTACTTCCGGTCGAAAATCCCACCGAATGGTGGATCTGCTATTATATCATACCAAAGATAGATATCGGTCTGTTCTCACTCAACAAAGCAATCAAAAGCCTTCGAAGGACCTGATGTTCGGCAACATGAACCCTTTCTGAAATTTCAGCATGTGGAAGCAAAGTGGAACCAGAATATCCAGAAGATATGAGGCTAGAGAAAGAAGAGCCGCATAATAGCCAAGGCCACGCACCTTTGCGTCATTAATCAGTACATAAGTACCTTTCGACTCTTTAGGTATGATCATTCGATGCCATACATATGACTGACACGACCATTATGCCGAAGAGGCACCAGAGGGATGCGCTGCATACATTAAACCATCGACTTCAGATCCTCAAGCTAGAAGCCCCCCGCCCAAGGTTGTCTCTAGCTACGTCCAGCGAGATTCCTCTGGGAAGATACAAAACCCCAGCTCCAGGCTCAGGAGTCCGGAGCCAGAAATGGAGTAGTATCATTAGCTACGTGGAGTTCGGTTCCATATACACACGCTCTTGACACCTCATCAATTTTCAACGCATGGCACCCTGAGAAAATATTCGGGGTACACCTTGAAATAGCACGCGGAACGAACTTCGACAACGTTTCTATCATGGAGCGTCATGAACGACAAGAGTTACACCGGGTCCGAAAAAAAGCGAACTGACATTCGACGACAGCGTACCTAATCTACAATCGCATCATTCGCAGTCGCTGAAAAAACGAGGCTGGAAAAAGTCTACGTCCAATACGACACAGAAAAACTGAACAGTTCTCGTTTATAACGATTTGCTACGAGATATATCCGAAAGCTTGGCCGCCGCCGCAATA
Organism: Arthrobotrys musiformis; assembly: GCA_036971715.1. Taxonomy (NCBI): domain Eukaryota; kingdom Fungi; phylum Ascomycota; class Orbiliomycetes; order Orbiliales; family Orbiliaceae; genus Arthrobotrys; species Arthrobotrys musiformis. The sequence goes on along the minus strand of JAVHJL010000003.1, from coordinate 4,507,822 downwards.
TATGCATTTATACTCGCACAAATACTGGGAGACGATAAATATTGAGGGTATGGTAACAGAAACTGATTGCACACACATATAAATATATATATAATTAACTGCGCAACTAGCTGCTTGGTCCACACGGTTGAGTTATCTAGCGACAAGATGACATGCTCGGATGTCACTTTACTTTTCGCAACAAGACTCTGCTTGGATGTCGGGAAATTTATCTTTGGCGAAAACATAATTGGGTTATCAGGAGCGCTTGCAATTGACGAGCTCGCTCGCATGCAATGAGCTTCTTTATAACCACAACAATCACCGGACCCGCATAGTTGAATACCTGGCGATGCCCCAATTGTGCTTGATCTTATGATGGCTTATGATTATGGATACAGCGGTTTCTCCGATTTTGCCCGGTGAAGATTAATTCGAATCCTGGTTTTATACAAATAAACGCAAAACACAACTTATTACGTCCTATCCCGCGAGGCGAACATGAAACTCCGAGAAGCCTATATATATGACCATCACCAGGACTAGTCTGAATTTCCTGGCATACGAATTCCGTTCATGAACTACTAAGGGTTATGAAAAACAATTTCCCGTTGCTGAAGAGCAAAGTATATATATATATATCTACACTCTCTAACCTCGAAAAGCCTCAGTGCAGTAGTAGCGAGACAAGTTACGATAACGCCGCAGCCCATGGAAAAGAGAGGAAAGAGCGCAAGGTCGGCTTTCAGCCGATGGGTCCAAAGGAAAATGTTCTTCAGTGCCAACATGGCAGCCCTTTACGGCTCGCTCCAAGGACTAGAAGGCGCAGATAAAAACCCCAAAAAACAGCAATTGTTCTACGACTTGGAGAATGCATATATCCAGAACCACGAACCCAAACATGACGACTTTGATCAGCGTATGACACAGCTAAACCTGAAATAAGATCAAAGGAAGAGGTCGCGGCACATCGCGAAACAACATAACATGCAAATGTACCTACTTCTAGCACAATGAACAGCGGAACCACATAGTCTACGCACAAAAACCTATGGCTACGTTCCAATATATGAAAAAGGGATACGAACTCGTATTTGGGTATGCTTACAGCTGCCCTCTATATCGTAAGAGACCGACCTGACTATACGATCCGCTCAAGAGATTTTCTCTTCATGTGAAGGTTCACCCTCCACGTTGATGGGTGTTCCAATTTCGACGCCCCGTCGATGAGGGAGCACGAGCAAAGTCGACTTATATACTTCGCGAACCTTTAAACTGGAGTCTACATGGGTCGGAGACTAAAAAAACAACCATCTAACAGACCATCAATATCCTCAAAATCAAGCGTGGACCACCAATGCGGACCCAAAAAATGTAAATAGCATCCCCCTTCGCCACGAAATAGCTGAGGGGCTCTTCACGCTGACTATAAAACACGGGACTGTCACCAAAACATCTTTCTGCCCATGTTACGCTCTGATCTAAAAATTCGGTATCGCCTCATCTTATGGTAGAGGACGAGAGGTTGTTACTTCATTATGCCTATATGGAACCAGAATTTTGATGCAGATTATGGCGCTGCTAGAGCATTTTCGCAGCCGTACTCAATGTTGAGACATGATCACCAGTGGCTCATACAAATAATATTTATTCCCTCTGAGATACATGATGGGTTTGTTTGAACGGTTCACCAAAATGACAAAAAAGAAGAAAGAAGACAAGATTTTCATCAAGTGAAAAGAACGGGTTTTTGGTGCTGAAATCTTTTAGAGGTCGCGAATTGGTTAAATATATCTGAAGTTGCAATGCCGAAGAATGAAAAAATGGGTCAAAGAAAATACAGTAGGAATATGTTTCTGGCGCGAGCAGGGATGCAGCCTATATCTGTGGGGTGTTAATGTTAATGAGGACCCTAGGCCGGCCAAGTTTGTGAACATCATGTATTCATAATAATACGATATAACTTTATTCACAAGTAGTCTATAGAAAAAGGATGTTCTGAGCACATCAAGATATGATTTTGTATTCGGAAGTTGGTAGCTAGTTAACATGTAACGGAAGTATCATGATAAAGATTGAACTGTTATCGAAAGCTGCTTGGGCTCAAGTGGTGTCGCACCTAGACCGCACAAAGAGTTACCGAACTTTGTTTGCCAGCCCAAAGATCTGGAAGGGTCCCTAAACTAGGGAAGCCGAGCAACGGTATAACGGGTCCTAGGCATCTAAAACCACTTGTCAGTATAGTCTTCCATTTCTGAATTAATACGTAGGACACAAAGGGGAAAAAAAAAACTACAAGGCGCATGCCGTACCTCCTTTGAATTCGTAATTGCACTTCTGAGCCCAAGAATGTTTGCACCAATCCTCGCCCGGAGGCTAGAAGGAGTCAACACAGGGACGAGGGAAATTAGGAGCATTACTCTCCCCCCTAACCTCTGCTATCTGAATCACAAACTCCATATCTCCCATGCACCCTAGCGCCGCAGCGGCCGGTATGCGCGGTACCACATCCTCGGCAGTACGCTGAGCCAGACGCTTCACTGTAGTTATATCCTCCAGATCGAACAATTTCGTTTGAAAACGGGAGGGCCTGCTGACTTCAGTGCCGTCATGGGTTTTAAGTGTAATAATCTTGCCGTAGATATAGAATCTCTCAGGTTTATCGAGCGTTGGGTTTGGAGGTTTAATCAGAGCTGGTTCATCAAGTAATCCAGAGTTCGTAATTTCGAAATAACGTTTATCGCCACAATCGCCATATCGCCAGAAGAAGCGGGGCTGTAACTCTTTGCTGTCTTCTGTGCAACCGAAGGTCATTTTCATCTTCAACCTGGCACTGAATAAAATACTGTTTGCCGCGAGCCATTTTCGTGGACGGGGGGGGTTGGTGGAGTACGGGAGTCGTTTGTTTTGGAACGGGGCACTGGATATAATGCAATGCCAGAGCGGGCAGACGAGGGCGGCTGCAACGTGGTGGGAGCGGTTCAGATGTGAGAGTATTTCGCAGTGGAGCTCCGGCGGGAGGGAGAGTATTTTGGAGGGAGCCATAGCTGTACTCGGTGCCGCAACTAGCGGGTGATATAAAGTCGAGGCGTGATGCTGTAGGGGTGTCTTTAAATACTACAACAGTTGATAGCCTCAAGATTGTTACACGTAGTCTGTTGTATTTTCTGTGTTGCAGGCCCCTTCGAGTCGGCCCACGATCTAATTGTAGGGGCTCTCACCTATGGCTTGGATCCAGTTAGTCCCTTAGTCTGGGGGTATACTTCCTTGATCTGGTTCGCCTGTCCTGTTTTCTTTAGTGGCGTTAGCTAACGTTAGCTACGAGTCTGGGTACGTACGCGTATACGCGTATATATACGTATACGTATACGTACGTATCAATATTTCGCGTTGTGATATATATAGCTTATCATGTTGTTCAAGGGCAGGCCGATTCACATATGCACATAAAAGGACTCCATTGCATCGGTCGTCATCGACTCGACGGTATGACTTCCTGGCCAGTCAGTACAGGTAGAATGGAACACCAAGCATCCTTGACCGGCCTCCCGTTCGAGCTCCTCTCCGCCATCGCCTCTCATCTACCCCCGGACTCCTTCATATCCCTCCTCCAAACCTCAAAACGCATCTACAACACCCTGCACCCGATCTACCTCAAGAAATTCACAACCTACCTGCTCTACCCGACCAAAAACTGCCTAAACGCATTTGCCAAGAAAATTAACAATTCACCGTTTTACGGAACGCATTTGAAGCATTTGAGGGTATCGTTGAGGTGTCCGCAGTTCTCCAAGACGCAGATTCAATGGCTTTACGGGGAGTACATGCGCGGACGGGTGTGCAGCGACGGACTGCTACCGAATTTACAACCCCTCCTTGCCCCGTTACCCGCGGGGATGGTTGGTCAACAAGAGAATTGTAAACTAGTGACGTCTACGACAACACTTATCACTATCCTCAACGCACTGAAGAGTCTGGAAACCCTGGAGTTCGTGAATTCGCTCGATCCGATTCCGCTTGAGGATTGTATCTACGATAATCACCTCGGTAAGTTCAAGCCCGAGGAGCTGGAGAGGGCGAGGAAGGCGGCGGGTTCTCCGTTCTTTTTGGACGATTTCGCAGTGCACACCGTTGTTCCTTGGGTTTTTGGGGCGTTGTATGCGACGGATGTACGGTTGAGGGAGGTGGTGTGGGGGGTATCGCCTTTGGTGGATGAGGTCAAGTGGGTTCTGCAATCCAGGGGGGTTCCGGTTCCTAAATTCTCTGGGGAGGATTATGCGATTACAGGGTATAGAAGGGTGTTTGGGGGGCTGAAAACGCTGGAGATGAAGGTTGCGTCTTTGGTCCAAAGCACCGGGGGGGTTGATGGGGATCAATACCCTCCTCCTCCGTCGGCGTGGTTCGAATCGTTTGCGGGGGGGTTAGAAAACCTGATGTTATCGCATGAAGACGATTCGAGGTTTTATATCCGCCAGAATCTTCCTCGTGACATGTTTTTGGCTTACCCGCTGCGGATAACCGCGGTGATCCCTGGGTTGACAAAACTGAAGCTGAGGAGGTGTGAGCTGCGGTTCGATCCGCTGGCGGGGTTCTTGGAAGGGAATGCAGGGAGTTTGAGGCGGCTGATTCTGGAGGAGAATGAATATTATGAACCATTTGGGTATACCCTGGATTCTACCAAAGATCATGGTGATAGTTTCAAAGCTTACACCCATAAGGCGTGGGTTGGGTTTTTTAATATGCTATCCGCGAGTTTGAAGTTGGACTACTTCTCGATCGATATCCCAGGAAATCCAGCGACGGAGTTCAGGACGGAGTTGATATACTTTTCGATAAAAGGGAAGTGGGGGGGACCGACAACCATGTGCGAGATAACGCATAACGGCCAGGTTTTGGCGATGAATGTGGAAGGGTGTTTGGAGTTTGTTAGCGGAGTTTTGAGGGATGCGGTAGAGGAATATAAAAACTGGGAGCTTAGGACGGAGGCTTGGTCAAGGAGCCCGAGGTATCAGAGGATGTTTTAGTTTTGCGGTGGAGCAGGGGTATACGCACCCTGGCATATGACGTCGAGATGAGGTCGGCTATATAATATGACCTATATATATATGTTCACAGCGCATCCAAACACCGGTGGAAAAGAATGTTTTATTACACTTTATAAACGTCTATGTATTTCATTTCATAATAATTAATATATATAAAGATTTAATACCACTACCACAGACAGCTCCGTATACGAGCCCTAAAAACTATAGTATACGAACCAAAATGTCGTCCACAACCACCACCGTGTCCGCCCAAAGCCCCCCAAAACCCCCAGAATCAAAACACATACAATCAAAATACTCCAAACCGCTCCGCATCCCGGGGGTCTACTACTACCTCGTCCTCCTCTCCCCGCTCATCATCGGCCTCTCATTCATCCTCCTCGGCCTCTTCCTAATCCTCACAGGCGTGCTACTGATTCTGGCCGCCCCGGCGTTCCTGATAGTGGGCTTGTTCATGGTTCCCCGAGATGTTACGCCCGAAGATCATACCTGGGGGTGGAAGTTTTTGTTGGATCGGAATGCGGAGGGGTTTAGAGAGTGGGTTAGGGAGAGGTACAAGATTGGGGTTGATTTGGGGGAGGGCGGGAAGGTTAGGGAGAAGGCGGACTAGCAGATATTCCGACTTTATATCATATGATCATATCACTACTAGCTACTGTATTAATTTGTAACCGTTTTTGGACGTTTTTGGAGGGGGTTTTGGAGCGGGTTTCATAATTAATGTAATGAATCTCCATTTTGTCAAATATCGATATAATGTGATGTATGAGGTTTGAACACCACAGCCAGCATTTAGTTCGCCTTGAATACACTATCAATTGATGCGTGATGATTAATGATTCAGACCCTGTGCATGTGGAATCAATGGCGCATGGCCGCCGTAGACCCGATTCGAATCGAGTTTATATGTTAAGTGCCCTGTGTAACGTAAACCTCGCGTGGGGACCTCGGTAAAGTCTTGGCCGGCGCCCTGGACCCGTCTTCGAATCCGGATCCCCGCCGTCTAGCTAGCATCTCCAACTCTCCCTCCCCAAGACCCTGTCGAGACTGCTGAATCCGCCAATTTAATCCTCGCGGTCGCATCGAATCAGGGCAACATGGCAGATAGTAGCACCCCGCGCCAAATCCGCCCGCAAATAGTAATCCACGGTGGCGCAGGTTTGCCTCCCCCCTCTACACAACCCCATTCCCAACCATATAATAAACTAGCTATAAAAAAACAGGAAACATAACCCACCAAAACCTCCCCGCCCCCTCACGGCGCGAATACCTCTCCGCACTCTCCACAATCCTCTCCACCGTTTACCCCAAACTACTCTCAAACACCCTCACATCCCTCGATGCCGCCGTAAAAGCCGTCGAACTCCTCGAAAACAACCCGCTGTTCAACGCCGGGAAGGGCGCGGTGTTCACGTTGGAGGGTAAAAATGAACTGGAGGCATCGGTTATGATCTCCCGCGGGGCGCATAAACGCTGCGCTGGGGTTTATTTACTCCGCCATGTTAAGAATCCAGTGTTACTCGCTAAAGAGCTTTTGCTACGCGATTCTGTTGAGGAAGGGGGAAGGGCTGGGAGGCATAATTGTTTGAGTGGGGATTATGCTGAGAAGTTGGCTGGAGAGTGGGGGTTGGAGATTGTGGATCCTACGTACTTTTTTACGGAGAAGAGGTGGAGGCAGCATTTGAGCGATTTGGCGAGGGGGAATTCGAAGGTGGAGAAGTTGGTGGATTTGGATGATGGTGATGGTGATTTTGGGTTTGATGAGAAAAAGGGAGGGGAGGGGGTGGGGTGGTGGGAGGAGTATTTACCGCAGGGTACGGTCGGTTGTGTGGTCCTGGACAGCAATGGAGTTATCGCCGGTATGCCCTCGTCCCATATATCACAAGTTAGAGGAGAACTAATGGGGTCTACAGCCGCGACATCAACCGGCGGCCTCACAAACAAAGTCCCTGGTCGGATAGGCGACACACCAACCCCCGGCGCGGGTTTCTGGGCCGAAGAATGGGAAACATACGAAAGGCCCCCGCTTCGTCCCGAGGATCTTTTGAAATCCTGTCTTCCGTTCTCTTCCACGCCGACGAAAGCGATAAAAAACCATAGAGCTGTTGGACTGTCTGGTACGGGCAACGGAGATTACTTCTTGAGGTTATCGGCTTGCCATAATATCACCAGCAGGTGTAGATTCGGTGGAAGGTCTCTTCGACAAGCGGCGAGAGAAGTATGTGGACCTGGCGGGGAGATGGAGCAGTCCGCCGAGGGGAGAGGAGATGGAGAGGGGGCTGTTATCGGGATTGATGAGAGTGGCGATGTGGTGATGGAGATGAACTGCGGGGGGTGCTTTAGGGGGACGGTCGATTCTGAAGGGAGGGTTCTGGTCGCTGCTTTTGCGGATGAAGATTTGGAGGAGTGGAATAGAGTTTAGCTCTAGACCTTTTTATTCTCACGATACATTCCTGGGTATGTAGATACAGAAGACGTTATTGTGTCTGTGTAGAATACAGTTGTGTAGATAGAATGATATATGTAGATAGTTTTCACCATAGAGAGTTCATGCTTTTCGGTATTAAAATATACAAATGAATTCGCATTGATATAACCATGTCCTGATGCCAAAAATGCCATTAAAACCCGCCGTAGTGCTATGCTATAACCATTTCCTCGAGAAACCTCATACACCCGCATCAACCAAATGATAAACAATTAAAACGATTCGCCCTTCTCCTTTAAACGCGAAAGATATAAACAATACAAAAGAAACATAAAATTTTTTTAAAATAAATTGATTCACCTCGGCAGCAACTTGTGATTCTGCTTCCCCCACTTCATCTGGTTGTCCAACTGATCGAACTTCTGCGAATTAGCTCCACGGGCATAGACCCACTCTCTCGCCCGTCTGGCCACAGCTTCGCTCCTTTGCGCTTTCTTCTCGGCTAGTACCAACGCCTGACGTTGTTGTACCGATAATCCGATTAAGCTCATCTCGTCGCGGCGGGCGAGTTGTCTGCTTGATGATAGTTGTGGTCTTGGTGGTCCTTGTTGTGGTTCTGGGGTATCAGAGGGATCCGAAGATGGAAGGGTCTTTGGAAGTGATGCTGGTGTAATACGTTTTCTTGACGCCTTTTTAGCGGCTGAAGCGGTATTCTTGGATCCAATCACCCGTCCGGAGGCACCTATCATCTCATCACCCGACCCCTTGAGCTCTGTAGAATCGTCCACGCTTTCATCCTCCCAGAATTCCAGTAGTTCTGGCTCTCGATCGAGATTTATGCGACAGTGCGATTTATCTCGCATATGAGATTGTACGCTTTTCATTGAGGGTTTTGTGGCGCCGCAGTAGAGGCATTCGTGCCAGAGTTTTATTTCGGTGGCGAGGTAGGAGATTAGAGTTGGTAGGTCAATGACTTTGCTACTGGTGGGGAGGGAGAAGGAGTGTGACTTTTGCATGTGGGAGAGGTTTTGTTGGAGGGCTTCTTGTTCGGCTCTTTCGTCTTCTTCTTTATCTTCTGCTTCTTCTAGGTTTTCTGGGATTTTATATGCCGGGGGGAAGGTCTGGTTGCAGAAGAGGCAGTCGAATGGAGATGGGTTCTCCTCGATTTCTTCTGGCTCTTCCTCTGAAGGTGAGGAGAGTTCTGGTTCTGAAGCGGACTTTTCACTGGGGGTTCTGCTTCTGATACTCCTGCTTTTGCCCTTTTTCTTGGACGATATATCGCCCTTCTCGACTTGTGTTTGGAAGGTGTCCAGTGGGATTGGTGGGAGGGAGTCCATCCGGCGTCTTATATTGTACACACTTTTTATACAGCCATTAGTTACATTCTCCGCTTGGGAATGGAAATATAGAACTTACTGCCATGGCTCCTTCATGTGCACTCTCTGCTCTGGGCCATTCTTGAAGGTTATCTGACACGTTGAGCAGATGTAGTTTTTCGACGGGGCAATGTAGTTGGAGGGGGATTCCGGGGCATCAGCGCCTGTGGCTGTAGCTGTAGCGTCCGGCGGCATTTTCACTCGAAGGTAACTTGGTAGTTCTTCAGGAAGAGGAAGGTTGAGAGATGGATTAGATTAAAGGTGTATTTATGGGAGCAAGTGTTGTATTTCGGATGAAGCTGTGTTGTGCTGTCTGAGAATTGATATCGATATTCGCTGGAGCCGAAAGCTGCTTATATATGCACTTTTGTCTCTCTTTCTACTCTAAGCTATTACATACAATACAGGGTCTCCTCCATTGATTTTTTTTTAATTATTCGAATTCGAATTGGACGGTTGCACGGAATCGAATCCAATTGAGTTCGATTTCAGAATGATTCATTCCCCGGAAATTACCGTATACGGTTTAGCGTCTGTTGACTAATACACCAAGATCATGATGATATCATATCGTGATTTCCCATTTCCACACCACCAGAAAGCTGATGGAAATCGCATTCGGAAGGGGGTCAGAACTTTGCAGCGCATTGCAGTGCAGGGGTTCGATGACTAATTTTAAGGGCGGCCACGCGGGAATGAGACATGTGCATGCAGTATACATGTGCAGTGCATTGGATACCACTCTACGTGCCAAGACTTCTATTGTTCCAGGCTTCGAACAATTGACATTTAGGCAGGGGACGTATACGATGTTATTAGACGTAATTGATTGATTGTGAAGCAAACGCTACCAAATACTATGCAGTCTATACGAATCCCTCCATACCTCCTCGGCGGTATACGGCCTCCCGACGAACGGGTGCATCCTCTGCGACGCCTTCAGAAAACAGTAACTGGCCGTCAGTGCGCTGTACCACGAGGGATCCTCCCAGTCTTCTTGCAAGTATCCCAATATCTGCGACAATATCTTGTAAGGCAGGCTTTCTATGCCCACCTTCGGCTTGGAGATATTATGGATGGACCGTCCGCGGACGATGTTGAGTGCCGCTTCCGCCTTCTCGGGGTTAACAGGCACCAACCGTCGTCTCTCCACGTCACCGATGGTGTTTACGATCCTACACTCCGTGGCGAGGAATAACCAGTACCCATCGTGCTCCTGCCAGGATAAATCGTTGGATACGCCGTCCCTCTTTTTCGATTTGGAGAAGATTCTGGAACCGGACCATTTTTCGTCGAAGACATCGATCATGCGGATTTTTACACTAGCAATGCCGCAGTCCAGACATCCCCTGTTCCAACGCCCCCCTGCCGTCCATGGTGTCGGACTGCACGATGCGCAGGAGGAGTTCCCCAGCGGACGTGGGTAGAGTTTTACACCCACATGTTCTATGGGGCGAAGACAATGGCGACAAAACGTTTCGTAGAAGACTTTTTCGTAACAACCCACGCCGCCCCCTCTGCTCTTCTCATGTTGGTTGTGATTGTTGTGATCGAGGGATTTCGCGGCGATGGAGACGGCTTCTTCCTGGGTTTTTGATTTGTAGCCCACGAACCATCGTGCGAGTTTTGGTGCCTGACCGCGTGATTTCCGCGCTAGTTTCCACCCCCTTCTTGTGCGGTATTCGGCTAGGAAACTCTCGGGCCCGGAGCGCTTGTGGATGTGTTTGATGCTAAATAAATCCCTGGGACAACGGTGGTGTTGGCACCATATTGTCGAGTACTCGCCGCCCGTGGAGGGGGGTTGTCTGCAGTCGACGTGTTCTTTCGACGGGTGGGGTTTATGAGCATACAGGAATCTGGCGCGGGAGCAGTCGGGCCAGAGGGTTGAAGGGAAGAATATCCCTGTGTTCGAGTCCAGGAGGAGTGCGCTGGTGCATGTTGGCGGGCACAGCGGGTGGGCGCAGTAGGGGCATTTGTAACCGTTCGAAACGTTGACGCCGACGTTGGTGTCGGTGTTATGGTTGGGGTTGTTGGTGATATTGTGGGATTTGGGTTTGTGGTGGTTGACGTTGAGGAAGACGGAGTGGATTCTTTGCGCGCACCTCCGACGGATGAGGTCCTCCGGGGGGGTGTAGATATCCCGCAGCGCACGGCTGGTCAGCGACAGAGCGACGATATCGCGGAAGGTCAGACGGGTCAGGATCAAACTGAAGATTTCGGCGGGGAGGGTGAACAGTAATGGGACGCCATTGGGCTGTTGGAGGGAACTGTTGCGGCCTGAGGTCGAAGCACTATCGGCGTGGTGCGGCGAGAAGGGGAGGCTGAGGCGCTCCCGTATAACATCTGCCCAACGGTCGAGGTCCAGAACCATTTTCTGCTCTGTTATAATTGTATGCGCATGCAATTAACCCTGGTCCGGCCCCTTTATTCCTGTGCTAAACATGGACACCTTGGACTAACTAACTAACTCGTTAGCATCCAGTTCGGCGTTAAGTATTCTGTTTGATACGTCGCAAGAAAAGGCAACAGGGAATCAATCGGGCGGCAGCAAATAGGAGTGAAGGAAAGGGAGGGAAGATGACGGCATAACGCGTCGGGCGCATGATCACAAGCCATCTCTTAAAAAGATATCGCCCATCTGCCCTTTCTCTTTCTCTGCTTTAATTCTCGTCCGGTTCCCGAATCAATTAATAGAAACGGGAACTATCACTGTTTCGTCAATGCAACATGGCCAACGCGGGGGGCTTTTCTTGGTTTCACTTGGCTGTGTTACGGAGTTGTAAAGGCGTGGGATGTTGTATATAATTATATCAGGACGCCTCGTTTTAAACTCATATGCTTTTTATATAATTTTGGGTTGATTCTATTTCGCGAATTTAAACTTATGGCGGAGCTGTGACTAGCCTTGACGGGGTTATGCTGTCTCAAGTTGAAATAGTACTGTAAAAATACACATACGGCAGATCTCCGGAGACCGCTGCCGTCCAACGTCGAGAGTTAATTCTTCGCTGGAATTTGAAACTCTAGGATGGGAGCATATTTGTGATGATTAGTATTTTATGTGCGGTTTGTTAAGTTGTGCCGGAAAGAAACCTCTTTAGCAGAATACTCTGGTCGGGACCAGCTAGCTGTGCTACCAATATAATATATATTAATATTCTCCATACACGGAGCTAGTTGTGGCCAAGCTACTAGCCTCGATTCCATGTTAATCCAACATAAGCGGCATTAAGAAACCGTGCATGCGTATTTAAAACATTTTTGGAAGATGCCAGGTACGCCAGTGTTCTGGACGTATATATCACAGCCCGGCGCCCGTGCCCCTCAACAAGCGCCATTGCTGCTTGCCAGAATTCCTTTAGTTTATGGAAGAGCCCATAATCCAATAGAGTAGTTGATGTGAGTTATGCGCTTTTAGTTGTAGGAAGTGGCTTTATATAAGTGGATCGTTTCCCCCTTGCACGTCTTAGTAGATTAATTAAGCAGAAGTTATACCCGCTGCTGACACTATATACCCTGTTTTCTCCTCCTGTAGCGTATAACCCACTCCTTTCTCTTTCAAAATTGAGTTTTATTATATTACCCTCCCTCCTTCCATAGATCAGCCGTATATAAAATAGAATTACCTTCTGACAGTCGAATTGGAAGGAAGAAAATGCTGTCCAAGGGCATTCTCCCCCTCTTCACCCTCCTCCTCGCCGCCATCGCGCCCACCAGCGCCGAAGCGGTCGAGGAGCCCAACAAAGACCTCACCACCCGCGAGGTCGACCCAAACGCACCCCCACTCTGCCGCCTCAAGGCAGAATGGATCATGATCGCCCAAGGCGGCGGGAAGGACTACAAGTGGCCGCAGGACCAAGTCCGCATGCACGTCTGGGTCAAAGACGACAAAAAGGCAGGCTGGAGCGGCTGGCCCAGCGACGCCAATGCCGTGTTCGACAACTTCCAAAAGGACCTCGACGCGGGTCAATGGAGCGGGTTGACCGATAATCTCAGTCCCGAGCAGTTCAGTTCCACCTGCGACGCCAGCGAGCGCGGACAATGCTGGACCGAACTCGCCGGGAGGCCAAAGTTGCGTGCATCGCCGCAGCATGGGTTCCGCGATGATGGGTTTGATAAGCGGCAGGGGAATAGGATTAAGTTGAGGGATTACGTGCATTTTTACTACGGAGCTTTGAATGAAGTCAAGGCTGCGTGGCATACGGATGATAACGGGCGGCCTGAAGATATGTTTATTGGGGATATTAAGAAGGATCCGTACTGTAGGTTGACGAGGGATGATCCGGGTTTGGGGGTTTCGTGGCAGTATTATCACGATGGGAGCTTGCATGTTTACGTCGATGATCGTACTGATCGTTCTTGGGTGCTTGCTGAGGTACTTATCCCTTTCTCTCTCTCTTTTTTCCTTTTATTTTCTTTTGGGACCTTGTGGGTGGGCTCGCGGCTAATGCGTGGCATATTTAGGGATGGAATGTCGAATGCTTGTTCTTCTGCCCACCTTAGATCTAGGTGGCTTGGCCCCCTCGGCGTCCGGTGGATATATACAACTTGGTGCTTTAATTTTGAATTGCGTGGTATTCGATTCTGAAATTTCAGTGTATGATCTCGTCACTCCGTTCATCCGTTGCACTCGCTCTAGCTTGCACTACCCCTGTGCTTTTCTCTCCTCCTGTTCTATGTATTTGAGATTTTGTATTCTCATTCATTTACCTTTGTCTTTGTTTTGTATTTATGGTACCGGGTCGACTGCAATTTACATTCGTTCTTTCGTCCTCTTAATTGTTCAGTGATTTATCGGTGACGTACGTATATGTATTCGTGATGCTTTGCACTTTCCCAATTAATATTATAATTTGAAGTTCGGTTCCTTCATATATCAATATAAAGCTAGTATAACCCAAGCAATGCCTATCCCACCACCCATAATTTTAACATACCTCAAGCATTAACAATTCGGACAGACCGTAAAAACACGCCCGGGCCCTGTGAGCCTTAGCTCCCAAGACCTTGCCGGTAGTGAGATGATATACGGGATGGGATTTAAGACCTTGGTCTAGTTAGGAAGGTGTATATGCCAAAAAAAACTCTTAGACAATTTGTTCCAAGCCAGGGATCTGGGTTCAAGCGCTGACGGCTAGAGCATATGTAAGCCACTTTGATATTGAGTTTATCTTCTTCAGTCCCCATTTTTATAGCTTAGGGGTATTTGAAAATTTTTATGGGTTGGATCTGGTCCTGGGTCCGAGAACATTATATCGTAGGTCGGGTACATACCTTTAATGCTTTCGAATATGGCGCCCGAACTGTGTCCTCCATGGCCCCTAGATCTTTAAAAGCACTCCCATACACTCGATAGCCAGAGGAGTGCCATCGATCAGATACAATGAACGGGCCCGCCCTGGTGTAAAACAGCCCACCGACGCTCCTCGACGCATACACCGGTGAGATGGCCGAGTTGGTCTATGGCGCCAGGTTAAGGTTATACCTTAACAAGTGACATCCTGGTACGGGTAACCGTGCGTGGGTTCGAATCCCACTCTCATCACGATCGTTTTGCTTCGGCGCCTGGTGGTGTTTGAAGCTAGTTCAAATTTTTTTTTTTTGGCGATGTTTACTGTAAGCTTGGCGGGAGGGATTGTGTTAGGCGAAGATGACATTTCTGGTAGCACAGATGGTGGTATATATATGCACGCCCAGTGCTTGTGGGGCCATGATATCAGATTCAATTGTAATGCTGATGAATGATATACGGCTTATGAAAAGTCTTTCGGGGCCGTGTGTGCCTCAATAGTATAGAAAACCTTGTACAACTGGAATAGTATACAAGAAGAGTGCGGTACTCGCATACGTCTTTTATATGCATGCGAGATACCATATATAATAATATAAACTGTGAACTGAAATGGGAAATTCTACAATTGCAATACGAACCGCCCTGCTAGCTATACTGGCGTGCCATGTAACTGGACCGGGTATTTTGCAGACACTTGCGTCAATATCGATCGGTAATACGAGGACGCCCAGTCGAGCAGGTCGTCGAGGTGAAACAAACAATGGTGCGGGCCAAGGCCAAGCAAGGCCACCAAGCCTTCGGTGGGCTAAGCCCAGGTCGGCCTCCGTGTGGACCCCTGTCCATTTGGCCCATTGTTCCACCGGACTGGCTATATTTATAGGGAGAGAGCCTCTTTTTCGAGGTCATCTTCCAGCTTCACGATCACGATGTCCCAGTCCATAATACATTCTCCCTCGATCTAATCCTCACCGCCAATTACTGCCTCGGCCGCTTACGTACGCAGAACCAGGCCGGCTGAAGTCAACTACGAACACACACACAACACAACCGCCAGGGGATCTCTGCAAAAGGACCACGTCGCGCCGGAAAAGCTAACCAACTAGCCTTCTCCAGGCGGCTGGACGGCGGTCAGCGGTCAGCTCAGGTCATCCTTCTCCTCCTCCTCTTCCTCCTCCGTCTCCGCCTCTATCTACCGAATACCGTCCGCCCTCGAGATGCCTCATCACTCCCGGAACGGCTCGAGCTCGCGATCAAAGTCTCCACCATGGGACGACTCCGATTCCGTCAACCATAAACCCTCCAACTCCCTGCTCCCGCTATCCACATCCAATGGCTCCCTTGGAGGCTCTTCTTCTTCTTCGAAACGGCAGGCCGGCAGGGTCTGGCAGATATGGGATACACCGTGGGGCCAAAAGCTCTTTGTAGGATTAATAATATTCTTCTACTTCGGGCTTGGTGGCGGAATGGTGTTCCACGAACATGTTCTGCTATGGAGTACGTTCAATCCTTTTGGTGTTCTTTGTTTTTGGCGGGATTTCGAAGGATTTTTTTGGTTTTTTATAGAGAGAGGCTGAATGCTGACATTTTTTTTGTTTCGCCTTAATTTAGCTGGTGTCTACAAGTATGTTGTACTTCAGGACCCCTGGAGCAGGGAAACTGCTCGGAACAAGGCGGAATTGTTTCGCTAACCATTGGGAGCTTTTGACAGATTCAACTACCCCATGTTCGTTACTGCCGCCCAGCTGATAACAGCTCAGGTTATGCTGGTGTTCTGGGCATACCTTACCAGGCTCATTTCTCCCGCATTCTACTTCATCCAGTTCGGCTTCGTCGTAGCACCCCCTGACCCGCCGGTTTACCAGAAAACCCAAGGATGGGGTTGGGGGGCTCGCGGTAGCGTTTTGGAGTTCGAGTGGAAGACTGGCAGGAAGTTTATCTTCGCCTCGGCTGTGTTTTCGTTGAAGATCTTAATCTCCAACTTTGCCTTTGCGTATGTCATCCCACCTTGAACTTCTTTTTATGTAATTGGATTGAATTGGGGCTAAATAATATATTGTAGATACGGCCAATTTCCCGTATACCAGATGTCACGGATCCTCACCATCCCTTTCGCCCTCTTCTTCGCCACACACCTGCAATCGCAGACCCTCCCCGTAACGACCCTCTCCTCCGCCCTCTCCGTCACCTTCGGTCTCTTCATGACCTCCCTCCGCCACGTCCGATTCGCCCCAGAAGGTTTCATCGCCGGTATCTTCTCAAGCTTCTTCACAGCGCTCCACCCATTCACCCTCCTCCAAGCTTACAACATCATGCTCGAGAACCTAAACACCAGCCCCACCTCCCCCGCCAGCAACGGTAACCCTAGCTACGAAGACCACCAACGTGCATTCTGGAGACTACTCTGGTACATCAACACCTTCTCACTCATGTTCATCGTGCCGTTGTCAATAATCACCGGTGCCTGGCATGAAGTATACAGAACGTGTTACTTCCTCGACGCCAGTTACTTCTGGTTCATGCTGTGGTTGTCCGGATTACTGGGGTTGTTATGTTTCATCTTCATGTTGGGGATGGTGAGGTTGACTAGTCCCCTGACTGCGATCGTGGCGAACGGGCCGAGGGCGGCGAGTACGACCGCGCTATTGAGTTATTTCAAGATGCAGATCTACAGCTGGGTTGGGTTCTGGATGACGTGGGCGAGTATGTGGTGGTATTATAAGGGGCGACGACAGAGTTTGGGACGTGGGGAGGAGACGAGGGGGAGGGAAGTTGGGTATGAGATGCACTGAATGGGGAGTTTTCCTTTTTTTTTTTTCAAGGTTGTTTTATTTAAGTGTTCATGTTAGATGGAGTATTATAATATCGAGGATGGAATATGATTATGAAGGAGATAGTTAGCTGAATTGCTTCGATCCTTTTGGATGAGGGGGTGGGGGGGGGTTGTATTAGGTATTCTATGCTCGTTGGTCCTCTCATTTTTGTCTAAGAGAGGGAAGGGAAAAAGGTAAGATGCGGACTTAAAAAAAAAATGTCTTTTTTTGTTTGTAATAAAGTATGAAACTGGATGAATTACTTTTTTTATGTTTAGTTTGTATTTTTAAATACTGTGTATGGTTTTAATTATCGAACTGGGTCACTCGTTCATTTGGCCTGAATTGATGGGTTATGATTTGTCTTAGACTAGATACCGCAAAATTCTTTTTGAGGAGGATGTAGATGGGGTTATACGAGGTACGATGTACGAGATCGTGAATGGTGCCCATGCACAGGGTTTGTGGATGTGATTGAAGTGGCACTAATTGATGTTAATCCCGAACGGAAAAGGGTTGGGTTTTGCTGTGGGTATGAGAGGGGGTCCAGTGTGGAGGGATCCCGGGACAAAATAGCTACGGGGCCTGGTTGTAACAGGTGGGCCTCAAAGTGAAAGTTGTTAGAACAAGGTGAAGCGTAGTATCCAGTCTTGAGATAGCAGCGGTGGTCCGGAGGGTCTTAGGACTACCTTCGTACTAGTCTCGAGACTAGACGGTGCGCTTGCACAAAAGAGGTTTTGCGTCTCGAGACTACGAAGGGCGAAATAAGTGTTGTCCCGTTGGATTATTTGTATGCATTTTGGGAGGCTCGTTACACAAACCCCAGCTTTCGTTCAAGCCTTATTCGAACTGTACATATACGTACTGATATATATATACCCTACGAATTCGAATTGTCTATATATTAGAGACCAATATGTCAACGACGGATTCAACTTCAAAGGGTCTCTTCAGATCCCCCAAATGGCTGGAATTCCCCCACTCAAACCACCCCATCTCCCCTTTCCCCTCCTACCTCGAAACCCGAGGTCTCAAATTATCCTCCCAAGGATCCGAATCCCCCCACCTCCTCGCAAAGCTTCAAAACTGGCTAACCTTCGGCCTCCTGGAATCCATAACCCAATCCCCAATCCCCAAGGAACTCCTAGTCTCCGAGATCAATGGTTCCCCCGCAGTCCTAACCCGCTCCAACATACCATCCATAATGTCAACCTGGGTCTCCACCATCAGATACGGTAAAACCGAAGAATATAAAATCTGGTGCCAGAAGGTGAATGCGACATTAATCCAGCTACGCTCGATAATGCTCACCATGGTCACGAAACGAGTATTCTTCTCCAATCCCTCTATACTGCCATACGATGATGCCGCTGCAACGGTATTATTTATAGGGTGTATAGCCGAATCCATCAGTTCTGCGAAAATGGCGTTTCATCCGAGTATTCTCGAGCCTATGGGGTTTTCCATGTCGGTGCTGTGGGGTGCGGAGTTTATAGATGCTTATGAGAGGGAACTTGTGCGGGAGAAAGGGTGGTGTGCGTTTACGGTTAATTCTGTGATTGGGACGTTGGGGTTGTGTGCGTTGGAGTACCTTGGTAGAGTTGGTGGTGAGGGTGGGGGTAGGCATAGGGAGTGTACGAGGGAGATTTGTAAGGCGAACATGGTTGATGTCGAGAATTATAAGCCGAAGCACGTGGAAGGGTGCGATGATGGTAGCTGTGTTTATTCGAAGCCGGATGCGGGGGCCGTGGTTGGGGCGCTGACGGGTGGGGATATACCCATTATAATGATCGAAGACATCGGCGAAGAGGGAACAGCGGGGAGTATACGGATAGACACGCACAAATCACACGAAGTGCCGTATTTAGCAATATCACACGTCTGGGCCGACGGTCTGGGGAGCACAACAGAAGCCGGCCTACCAACCTGTCAAATCCGCCGAATATCCAACCTCGTCTCAAACGTCCTCCCAAAAGCCACCGGTGAACAATCCAAAATATCATTCTGGATGGACTCCCTCTGCATCCCCAACGACCCATCCGTAAGAAAAAAAGCCATCGGAATGATGGCACGGACATACACAGAAGCCGCAGCAGTTCTAGTCCTCGACAGCGCACTATTATCCATTCCCTCCACCCTCCCACGCGAGGAACTAGCAGTACAAATCCTCCTATGCGGCTGGATGAAACGCCTCTGGACCCTCCAAGAAGCCGTCCTCGCCAAGAAATTATTCTTCCTATGTTCCGACGGGGTGGCTATACAATTATCCCACGTCCTGCCAGAACCAGAGAGTATGCCGCTATACCCAGCGCAAAACGACATAGCCGCCGAGTTATTCAGATTAATGAAGTGGCGGGGGTGGAATACCTACACCATAGGCGACGTAGCAAGGGCACTCCGATGGCGAGCAACGAGCCGTGCGTCGGATGAAACGCTAGCGATAGCGAGTTTATTAGATAAAGACCCCGCCTCTCTAGCCGGCCTACCCGCCGCGGTTAGGATGAAGGAGTTACTATTGCGACTAAAGGAGGTACCGAGGAATATACTATTCTTAAGCGCTGATAAAATGGATATCGACGGATTCCGATGGGCGCCGCTGTCGTTCATGGCGACGCATGGGGGCGCAAAGGGTGGATACCACCTCGCTGCGCAGTCAGTTAAAGAAGGGGGTGAAATGTCTGTTGTCACAGAGGAGGGATTGGATGGCTTGTACTATGCGATTTTATTCCCTTTAGTGAAAGTTAAGCCCGGAGAAACATGGGGGTTGATAGATAAGAAGAGAGGGAACTATTACCTTGTTAAGGAGCCGGAAAATCGGGTGAAGGGGGATTATAGGTGTAATTTGATTCTACTGGAGGAGGCTATTCGGCGCGGGAGTGCCTCAAAGGGTATCGCTGCATCGAGAATTATAAACGAATCGGATATCAATCACCAGCAACAGAGGGCGGTGTGTAGGTATCATAAGAGAGTTATCATCAGCGACTGCACTGAAACAGATTTTCAGAGGGAAAGTGGGAAAGATTTACAGGTCTCTGATATTACGGCCGCTGGGCTTCTTAATATCCGTGTCACTTAAGATGAGCAATATATTAATATTTGAGCAGCTCGCAAGTGCGTGGATAAGAAGATATCAATACTCAATATACTGTAGCTAGATTGAACACTAGTTTGGCTACGGTTTTTATATAAATTTGGAGCCTGGTTTATACGAGTCGTGGTAGCGCTAGCTAACCTATCCCGAACTGCAAGCCCGGGCCTGGGTACCTTTTCATAATACTTATTGAAACCCCCCTTGGGGTCCTCCTAGTCTCGTTCCCAGGGTCCTCCTACATTGAGTTTGTTGTTTTGTTGAAGACCGTCGGCTTTGGAGCTCGAGATCAAATCGAAACGATAATTATAAAATGCATTTCAGTTAGTCAAATTTCGAAAACGCAATTAACAGCACATATAAAAAATATTCACAGCTACATCAGCCCATCCGCAGCGGCATTTGGTTTACGAAAGAATATAAGCTTGTTCCCATTTTGATTATGTTCCCCGTACTGAGGGGTCGCGAAGGAATCCCTTTTGATCCCCAATCACACCACATTTCAATATATTAATAATTTGAGATTCTAGAATCGTTAAAGCCTTAGGGAGAGCGGACCTAGAGGCGGTGTTTATTTCTACACCTTCACTTGGTTGGCTATGTAAGGTTATAACAAGGTAAACCCACTTCCCGGGAAATCAGTTAATGAATGATATTTACAACAACCTACGTGCTCGAAGTGCTGTTGGGGTGTTTTCAACAAAGCTCTAGATCTAGAGAAAGCATCAGAACACGTGTAAAGATCGATTTTTGGGCTTGGGGCGTACCTGTAAATGGAGCTAGAAAGAGATATTAGGGGAGTTCAGAATTTCATTGGTTCTATGACTTAGTCTGTAGCATCTGGTTTACGAGATAAGCTTAGTCCAATCGATGGAGATATTTAAGTGTAGTATTGAGTATGTTGGATTTTCTGATAAAAGAAATTGACGAAGACGTAGTCTCGTAATCAAACTCAGGCGAAGATGTACAACTAATTACATTTAAGCGAATTGAATTGAATTCATCTGATCTCGTGCGCGTCGACCGCACAAAGCGTGATCATGACCGAATTTTGTTTGGGCTAAAATCATCATCATCATCATCACCATCATCACCACCGTCATCGTCATCACCATCATCATCATGACTCCTAGGTGGAGCGATGGACTGATAGAAGCTATATTCGTACTCACATCGCCGGTTGACGGTTGATTGAAGCCTTTCTGCAAATTCCGTGTAGCCTTGATCTATTGCTGCCGCTATTCCGTCCTTCATAGCTTTCTCTAGGATCTCAGGCAAAAGAGGCTCAAAGTGCTTTCGTAGATACTTATCCAAATACTCATGGCAACTATAGCAACCATCGCGGCCTAATATTTCAAAGGCATTCCCGTACGCTGATGCTCGTTTCGTTAAAAGTGACAAAGACCGCTCTGGGCCCATGTGATCTAGAATAACACCCAAAGCCGCTATCGAGTGGCAACTGAGCATGCAGTGTATAGCATGGCCTTGCACCGGATCAAAGAGGTTTAGATCAGCCCCTGAGTTTAGGAGAATTTTGAGGCGCCTAGAATCCGTCGCCTGAACGAACCCCCACAGGTTGTGATCCACGTGATCAGCACCCCTCGATTTTAAATCAGGGTAACCATCGCTGAGGGCCTCGGCGATGTATTCATATCCCCTTGAGAGTGCATCCATCTTGAGGGCAAAAATTCCGTTCGGTCCCCACATGCAAACGTCAGGCTTTCGTGAAAGCTTGAGGAGTTCTTTGATAAAGTTCAGATTACCGTGTCTGACGGCTACATTTAGAGGTGTAGCGCCGTTTGAATCCCTGAGGTCGATAACGGAAACTATTATTTTACAGTTAGTTTTTAGCCCAATCGATTCTGCATTCATCGAAAATTGGAAGTTTGAGAGGATAGGGGATGGGGTAATAGCATGGATTGGTTTCACAGCCAGCATATATTAGAAGGAACCAATATTGCAATGGCTGCTCAACTTTGTCTGTAACGCAGGAAGCCCAGGTATTTGTGCTAGAAAAGGCTAGAAATTGGACTTACATGACTCTGCCTCATCGGGGATTTTGAAAAATAAATGTGCCTTTTCGACTAAAATTCTCGTACAGCGCCAGGCACCACGGCGGGCTAAGTAATGTAGAGCATTTTCATGTACCTTGATCGGATCCGAGACTATTGGACCCCTGCCTGAAGCTGCAGGAAAAGTATGATGAGTTCTCAAACCAACTCTTTGGTCTCTCTTCAACTGCAAGCCTTCAAGAAAGTCCGCGATAGACTCGAGCTCTAATGGGTCGTCGCGACAAAGGATATAGAATAGCACCTCCCATCCACTCTGGTCTCGGGTGTTTAACAGACACCCGTTAAATAAGAGACAGCGAATAGCTGTCTGGTTGCCACAGTCGGCAGCAAGATGTAAAATTGTCCAGTAGTTTAGGGGCGACATCACAGGTGGCATAAAATTTATGTCTCTTCCCTTCTCGTAGCCCTCCCCGAGTATACGTAGGCTAACATTGAATTCGATGTCTTTAAGTCTTCCAAAGTCTTCTTGCGATAGCAACTCCATCATTTTCGGTTCAGAATAACCCAATTGAACCGCATCGAACACCTGCAGCAATAGGACGTCGTCAGACGGCTTGAGCGGCCGGGGACTAGACCAGGGCGGGCTAGGCCGAATACCGGTATATATATATTTGGCGACTGCGTCACTGGCTTCCATCGCGCCCCATTCTTCTAAGACCCGGCAGAAAGCAAAGTTGAAGTGGCGCCTCGCGCTTGATAAGGCGGCTAGCCCCGTGGCATCGCCAGTAAACTGTAACCCATTATAGACCTTCCCTTGACGAATAAACGACGCAATTAGCTCATATGTTTCGGTTTTCAAGGTTCTGGATCTCGCGAAAAGGAGAACATCATCTTCCATGATATTTTCATGGTGTTCCAATAGTAAATGTAAGCCCTCATTATAGATAGTGGTCTGGTACCAAAAATCGGTAGCGTTGCTTGGCCATGGAAGTGGAGGGTCGCTATATCCGTTATAGGCTTGTCTCGAATCCAGAACCTGAGGATAGGAGCCCGTCAATAGAAAATCGAATGTGACCTCCCGTCCCACCGTACAATCGAACTTGGGTAGGTATTTTAGCAGTAAGCGAACTGTAGATAGTCGCCCGGATTTAATTCCCAGTTGCAAACAACTAAATTGAGAGGTAGGGTAACCTGGAGTAAAGATGTCGCTTCCAGTTGTCAGAAGTGCTTCGACAATGGCATCGGGAACACCCCCCAGCAAAGCTTGAGCTAACGGCGTTATTCCACGCATGTTTCTGAGATTTAGCGCAACCCGACCCTGAACATTCAATTTCTTGAATATTTCAATAATTTCCGGGGTGTATTTAGAGTATAAGGCCACGTGCCAGATACCGTCTCTCCTTCTGTCCCTCGCGGAAGCGTTAATGGATTTTTCTCCAAGACCCAGAAGGAATTCCACGGCTTTTGGGTCTCCGAAGCGAACTGCCTGCAGCAATGGCGTAAAACCGTTAACCCGGCGTCTATTTTCTAGCGGTACCCCAGCATTCACCAAAGTCCTCAATAACTCAACCGTTGCACCAGCCTTGATCGCATAATTAAGCGCGGAACGGCCTCGAGAATCAACTAGCGTGGCGTCCGCCCCACACTCGAGAAGGATTTGAGTGAATACTAATTTTTGGTTCTTGCTAGCTGTCATAAGCGGGGTCGTGCCTACGTCAGATCGCGCATTGACATCTGCGCCCCGAGCGCACAGAAGTCTGATTACATTGTCAGCATTCCTATTACTGGGCCAATCGAGCATGATATGAAGCGCAGTGCAGCCGTTCGGGGCTGTCGCGGTTACACTCGCGTCATTATCGAGCAAAAAACGAACATCACTCAACGCCGCTTCTTGGGAGAGCAGACAATGTAGCGGGGTTAGGCCATCTGCTGTAATTTTTGCTTTAAGCCCGATTTCAGGGTGCGTCTTGAACAAGAAAATTATTTGGTACCAGCAGTCTTGACAGGCCACTTGAAGTAGCTTGGAAAGGGGGCTACTATTGTCAGAATAGAAGGTGTTAGGCGATTTTGTCCGTTGAAGAAGGATCTTGAGTACTTCAAGGCGCTGGGCGCACGGACTATCGACGGAGTGTCCGGTCTCCGGACTATGTATGAAATTCGAGTCTTTCACCATCACTTCAGCGGCCAACCCGAATGCGGTGCACCCAGTATCGGTAAGCGCGATGTCAGGATCGATATCCGGATTTCTCAGCAGCTGCTCTACCAGCTTCAGGGTTACTTTGGGGTCCTCATTTTCGACGGCGAGATGAAGCGGGGTGGCCCCAGACTTGGTTAGCGTCGTCATTGCAATCTTGCTACCTGAATTGTCTGCGTCTCTGATGAGTAAGGATAGGGCTTCTGGGTTTGGAGACCGGCACACATAGTGCTGAGGTTGCCAACCTCCCTCATCTTTAGCAAATACTTGGGCACCGGCTTGGATCAATGCTCTGACCGCATCAGAAGCCCCGGACCGACAAGCAAACATAAGTGGTGTAGATCCGTATGTGTCCCGGCAATCAACCGTGGCACTACGTGAGATCAACAGTGTCACCAGGCCACTGTTGTTGTGAATTGCTGCATAGTGTAGGGCCGTATAGCCGTGTCTATCCTGGGCGTCAATGTCGATACTAGGATGCTGTTTGAGAATAGCATCCGCATATTTGGTGATTTGCGGGGTTATGGCGCACACGGGGTGCAGGTATGTCATGTTTTGTTTGCTTTTTAAGGTAAAATCAACTTTCGAAGAAAGAAGCTTTTCTGAGATCCTGGAAAAGTTGTTCGACTGCCACGGGGCAAGAGAAACCATGGAGGGAAATCCCACCCAAAGCTTCGATAGCGGAGTAAAACCATTCGCACACTGTAAGTTAACATCAGCCCCCGCATCTAGTAGAGGCTGGACACAGCCATAATGCATTTCAGAGCAAGCGAAGTGCAAAGGAGATAGTCCAGATACTGGAGCCTGTGTATTCACAGAAATCTGGTCGCAGGCTAGCAGCCGACGCACGATTGTTTCGTGGCCATGTATGCAGGCTGTATCAAGAGCAGAGTATCCTTCTGAACTGCGAGAGTTGACAATTGAAGGGAAGGCGGAAACAAGAATGTTGACCCTCTCGCTCATCCCTGATCTTGCGGCAGATATTAGTTCCCGAAGACTTTGTGCCTCTTTTTCTTGCGCCAAAGTTAGAGAACGCTTTATCGTAAACCCCTCCTCGTTTGGGCCCCCAGCCAATTTATTCATGTCGACTAGATAACAGACTTCCGATTCCGAAGCTCCATTTTCCATCAATGCCTGGCAAATTTTCCACTTCCGATCACTATCCCAAAGTTCAGCCGTGGAGAATTTGACCAAGTCAATGACCTCCGTGATTTTGATCCACCGATCCTTAATTTTAGTGCATAAAGCCCCAACCACGGCCGCTGAAACAGGTTTCTTGAGTTTTGTGAACAGTAATTCAGCGATTTTGGCAGAGTATTTCTGCGATTGGAAAAATGCGAAAAACGGATCACCGAGGTCACCGCCTCGGCTTATGTTAGGGTCCGCTCCCGCATCCAACAAGCACAAGATTATCCTATCGTAGTCATGAGAAATCGACCACTGTTTATTCTCTGGTCGGCCTGCAGCTGATAACTCATGATTAGTCTGTTCGTGAAACCTACACAAAGCAGCCGAGAGAGGGGTTCCACCACCAGCGATCGGGTTGTTGACTTGGTCTTCGTGCTGGACCAGTTCCTCCACCCCGCTTAGCAGCCCAGCAGCGGCCGCAAAGAAAAGTTGGGTACGATCCAGCCGAAAGAATTCGCTCGTATAGAAATCCGGCTTCCAGTTCCAAACATTCGGGATGGCGTTGGTTTTGCGCCACCGTAGAAAAGAATAATTGTCTTGCGCCCTGAGGAAAATGCTCACCAGGGTTCGTAGTTCATCGTCCCAAAAGGGGAGGGCAGCCCTGGCATGTCTATCCCAATGGCAGTCCGCGTAGTTTAGGAGGGGATAAGTGTTGTAAAAATCTCCGAATTTGTCGTCGGGCAATAAATAGGCTTCTTGGAAATCTTTTAGCATCATATACCGCAAACAAAACTTCGCCAGCCACATATGGTCGGTAGTCCAGTTTAGTGCATAGAATCCTAAGGATGGAGGTCGCTGGCTCCAACTGTCTAAATGTAGGAAAAAGTCTCTGACGGTGAAATGAGAAAACTCCAAACAGTCGGTTTCCCGGTTGATTCTAACAAAACTGCTCCCCAGCTCTAAAATTTTGTCTTCGTCAAGGATTGAATCTTCATCGTAGAACCCTTCCCCGGATACGATGTTCGCGGTAGCCTCTGCAAATTCAGATAAAGTCAATGGGGCAAGGGAAAACGTTAACCATCGTAACAGCCGTAGAAGGTACTCCTTGTTGTTTTCATTCCCTCCCCCATACGAAGTCACTCTTTCTAATATTTTTTGATAGACGTCATTCAACCCCGGTGGAAGGTTTTTGAGAGCATCCTTCCGTTCGGTATCGTTGCCGAGTTGACACAAATAGTCAATTTGGCACACTACCCACTGAAACCTGATTTAACATATCGATCCAATGTTAGCACTATCTGAAGACAAATTCTGTTTGGGAGCGTGTGTAATAAAACTAACATGCCCTTGCAGCCCTCCACAAGGCCATCTAAAATCAAACTTTTCATATCAGGTTTTCCCTGCTTAGGTCTTCCCAACCTCAGTTTCTTAAATCGGATTCGGTCCTCAATCACTGATGCAACGTAAATTCGCACATCTGATTCAGAAGCGGCCACTTCAATTCTATCATATGTGAACAGCGCGTTTTCGATATCTGGTTCGGGGCGACTCGAAAAAAGGACCTTAATTCGGCTTGGCTGCGTGTTAACGAGTTGGTCAAGTTGTCGTATTAACTCATCCCTGTTTATGCATTCATCCAGCCCGTCTATAATGATGATCAAACTCGCATAACTTTTTGAGATTTGTGCCAGCGTATCGATCAGGTCAACGCCAGAGTCCTTCAGGAATGAGGCAGCGGATTCATCAGTGTGATGCTTATGATAAAGGTTCCTCAAAATTTCAAAGGCGGCCGCGCTTTGGACTGAAGACTGCCTAATCAGTGAGCAGAGTATATTCTCCAAAGCTTGTGAATCTTGAGATTTAAAGTCGCAGTAGTGGAACACAACCGCTTCGTCGTCCTCCAAGTCGTCGGTAACGCTTTTTATAATCGATGAACTAAACTCAAATTAAAGATGTTAATTTGATAATTTGAGAGATTGTTTATTGAGCTTTCGGCAGGTTCATACACCATTATAGTCTTCCCAGCACCGGCTAGAAAGGACAGTTCAAAAGTCAGTAGTTTGTCCTGACTGTAGTTGATATGAATGAGCCCAAGGCTCGTTACTTAGGTACTTACGAATCCCAGAGAGCCAAAGCCGTGAACCCTGTGTGTTCTTCCATCTTTGATATTCTGCGCGCCCGGAAAACCACTCTGCTGTTCCAGCATGTCGAAGCTTCAAATTGTTCTGGTGTGCGGCTTGGGGGCTCGCGGTGCTAGCCCAGTTGAGTGCCCGTCGCTTTTCGTCGTCTAGCGTATATGTAGGCAATAAGCGCACCGCTAGCGTTAAGCAGTTTAACTAACAAGAAGACAAGACATTGACGTACTGAGTTGTATTCGTTCTAGTCTTTTTATTGTATCCAGTTGACCAACTCGAATTTGCTCCGCAATGTCCTTCAAAGAGTCCTGCCCCTTCAAGGCGGAAACCAATGCAGAGCTGTGAGATAAGCAATCGGAGTTAGTCCCAAATTTATTGGTCTAATGGAAGCGCTTAATTACTATCACATACATTGTACTCGTTTGCAAAGCGAGCGTTATATTATTTTTATGGCGCTGAATGCTTTGTGTTATCTTATTCGTTTCGTCTTTCTTGAATGGCCAGCCTAACCGATGGGAGATACGGGAGAGTTTCGACGGGTTTAAATCATCGAAATCTGGGAGCGCAGCATACAAGCGATTGAGATCGCTTTGACAGGCGGCCATGCACTCGGACGTCATCAAGATGTCTTTTAGAATCCCTGGTCCATCAGAGGGAAATGGCCCGATTGAGCCTAGATATCCATAGCAGTTAAGTTAGATCAGGGTGCATTAAAAATATTAAAACAGGAGCCTTAAAGGCCATAGGGCTCTTGACTTACCAAGCTCCTTCTCAATCGCATATTCCCCGAGTCGTATGATGGTGAAGCGTAGGTTGCTGAGTGCTCCATGTAGCAATGTTGTTTCCTCCAATAGGCTTCGAATCTCTGTTTTCGCTTCTTTGACCGCTGAGTAATATCTATAGCCTTTGGTAATGACAAGGTCAACAAGGGCAATCAGCCCCGCAATCGATGCCGCCGCTTCCATATTTTAAGTTGGCTATATTGCGTGCATTTTTCGATGATAGGAATATACTCTGGTAAGACGCGCTAGGTATTATACTCGAATCTAGAGAGCTGGTTGAAAATTCGGGGGCTTTCAGGTTATAAACTAAATTTTGGCCCTTACGATTGACGCAAGCGAATATTCAAACGAGGCTGAATCACCGGCATATATTAGGCGGCATTCGCTAGCATTTTTATCGTACGCACTATGGCGTGAAAGGCGCGTTTTTGGGGTGGCTATGGGATACAAGCCAGTCTCATAATCAAGTTAAAACCGTTGCAAGACCAAGTCAGAATAGCCGGCAGTAAGAAAAACCCCTCTATTGTAAGAACATGTCCATGTTCGTATCACGCGGGGTAGCTAAGCCTCACACCCAGCGGGTGGAGGATTCAAACCCAATCCACGTACCTCAATGACTGTTGCATTTCGGGGAGAATCTATATAACCCCTCCGGGAAACATTCAAGCTTTAAGGCTAGAGTCTTGGTTCGTCGCGGATACGTTAGTAACCCATCTAGATTTAGAGTTAGCTTTAATCGATCGTGAACGGTATATGCACATATACAACCAGTGTGTTGTATGTCGACCAGATTGGAAGTAGAGTATATATTGGATCCTTGATATTCGAGACTTGGCGGGATTCGAGACTGGCTTGGCAGCGGCTATCACATCGACACGGATGCTTTTTAAGTGATGGCTCATGGAAATATATATACGGACTACTGTACTTGAAAGTAAAAAAACGTATCATATAATCTCATTCCTCTTCTTGGCAATCGAAAAATAAGTACTTATATTTGATATGCCTTAATCGTATTCAACCCTCCTGTAAATAGACTTTATCAGTGGAAAGATTGCCATGGAGTACCTATTATTTAATTATAGCAAATATATAACATATTAGGAAGGTTTTACCCGTAGATTCGAAGTAAGAACTTCAACCCGGATCATGGTTTTAGAAGAAGAAGAAGAAGAAGAAGAAAAGAGTGGTTAGTAAAAACTCGAAGAAGCTAGAAGAGCAAAATACATGAACCTTAGTAATTGGAAGTGTCTATAGGCGATTGACGCCCTAGTATCATCATATATCCGCTTGTGTCGAGACTAATATATTCGTTTAAAAAAATGCAACAAAAGAAATACAACAAGGAAACAACTTGGGGGCCCTACAGGCTCAAGGTTCCTCCAACAGATATAATTTCTCAAAGCCCCGACAACCTGTCCCATCATCGTTCTGGGGTTCACTCCAGATGAACCTTTCGATACGCCAAACCCCCCCGGGGAAAGGCACCTCTACCCCCGTTAGCGGAGGACGTGTGTCAGCAGAAAAGGTTATTCTGCGGGTTATCTGCCGATCACCACGCACCAAGTCCGGGTCGTGGTTCTCGTGGACGAAATTGTAGTAGTCTCCATGGCGGCATAATGTTGCCATGGCTCGCTCGTCCCCTGGTTGCACCGGGAGATATTTGAACGAAGCCGTAGGTTTGCCCATGGGTAGCAAGCCTCGGACCTCGCCACGGACTCTGAACTCTGTGGTCAGACGAACCGTGGCTATCCCCGGAGCAAGCGAGCCCCGTCGCGGTCGAGACGTGCTGTTACTACGATATTGTGCGTCGGCACCGCCTGCACGACGTCTTCCTCCCCTGCCAACCCCGTCGTCCGCAGAATCGTCACACCGATTTCGACGTGCCCTTTGGAGTTGTCGAAGTTCACGCTTTACTTCACGCTGGATACGACGTTCCAGCAAACAAAAGTGATCCTTGCACTGGCAATAACGCTCCTCGTCGGACTTTTAAATTCACATATTTCGATATTAGTTGCGAGGATCAAATAATAGCAAAGGAAGAATGCATATGGAGGGCGGTGAAAGATATTCAGAAAAAGTGCCCGGTACTACATACCTCTCTAGAATCCGGTTCAGAACCGGATGAGGAGTCCGAAGAGGAGTAGTTAGAGCGGGAGGATATATCATCCTGTTGTTTTTTCCCTCGTCTTTGCCGTTCCATCTTCGCGGCCTCAGCCTTCATAAACTCTCGAAACTCTGCTCGCACGCCTGCCATGACTTTAACTTGATATATGCTAATATCTAGATAAGTATGGGGGCGGAAGTGGGGAGTGCAAGAATATTGGGGAAAGAAGTTGGTGGATAGGGGGAGAAGCGAGGAGATACCGGGAGATGAAGAGTGCAAAACGGGAGTCCAACGAGAGATGGGGCGTGTAGAAAGTATCTTGATAAATAATGGAAAATATATTGATATATAATAGAAAATTTATTCATAAATATATTGAAATACCTCAATATTATTTCGGTGAGCGACGTAGGATATAGTCGCAACCCCAGTGACGACTTGTTTCTTGGTCAGCAAATATAGTCTTGTATACGTTTGTAAAGTGTCTTTTAAGTTTTCTAGGAAGCAAACAGCTGGGATCCACGCGGTGGATCTGTAGTGGACATATGTGGACCACGTTATTGGGTAATATATATATGAAGAGTATTTGCCTCGAAATCTACCAATCAAGCGCTCCCAGGTCCTTGGTTTCAACTAAGATATACATATTCTTCTGCAGAAGAAATAACGGGAAGAAAAACGGTAGAAAACAAGGGGAAAGGGGATGGGGCAAGGGAAAAAAAGGGTAAAAGGTAATGGGGAGCAGGGAGCTTCCGTTTAAGTTGTTACAGATGGTTCAAACCGAACGCTAAGATAGCTAACTGGGTTGGTCGGCGCGAAACTACTAGGGCTTTCTCCTTCCCTCCCTTTCTATCTTAATATCACAAGTGATGAAGGGAGGCCTTGAGGGAGCGCTAAAATTCAATTTTTTCTATCGATATACAAGTGGGTGGTAGGTTGGTCTCGTTCCCAGACGTCACAAAGGGGGCTGGTAGGTCAAGGTTCTAGAATTCTTTGTGGCGGCAGTAATCAATCAAGGAGCAACGTGCGCAACTAGATTGGTTTATGGTGGTCTCGTGGTGGTTTATGGCCGAGATTTAAACCGTAGCGAGTATTATAACAATTGTATTCCCGATTAGGCCGGTCGTGATACTTTCCCGGTGGTATTTCAAATTCGGGTATAGCCACTAGCTAATTCTGTTGGTGTACTCAAGCTACTTCCCGTATCGCACGCAGGGTGTGACCCTCAGATTATATAAAACTTCCTGGATCCTTCATTCAAGTTGGCCGCCTGGCATCGAGGCTACCCGGATCCCGCATACACACACGTCGCATCTCAATTAGGACAGATCCAGGTAGCACAAAGTTGACCCATCAATCCAAGGTTACACAAAAGCAACAACTACGCTGCAGAAACGAGACGTAGACTCAACGCCATGACGTCAAGATAAACTTTTCGACGTCAATTTAAGGTTTACGGTTCAAAATTTCAGAGGTTGCCTTGAATTCTACAAGTGCATAATAAATTCTACCATCCTAAGTGGTATTGCACTAGGAACCCTGGCGCTTTGACTGACTAGTAGCTTACGCAAGGGCAAACTATCCGGATAGTTATATCTTAGACAGGTATCCCTTTGTGACGCCCAGGAGTCTCGCACATGTGCGTCCCATGACCCATCACTTTTTCATAGTTAGGGATTTCAATATTTTCATGTACAATGAGCGTGCGGCCCGCATCGAGCTCGAGCTCAGACCCATATATAATTACAAGTACACGGCCTAATATTAATCAGCTGCTGCACTGATGTGCTGACAGCCGATGAGACAGACACGGTCCGCCAGACACGACCCCGAACTTGGCTCTGTTTGTGTTGTGCGTACAAATAACACGGTTGATTTTCTACGTACTATAAAATCAAATAGCCTTCGCGTCGTCAATGTAATTTCATCCCTTTGAAAAGCAACTACGCTATACAAAATCACTAAGCGGGATTCCGGAAAGCAACTAGGTAAATTCTAGAGTAGAGTGCTTTCGCGATTTGATAGACAAGGATATCGTGCCGTGCGCCGCTCCACGAATTCCAGATTATATAATTATACCTAGCTATCATACCCCGCCGACACGAATGATGACACAAGGTTTCTGATGTTCCATGGTTACGACGAGGAACGCGCCACGTCAACACTCGCCTTGTAGAGATTCGCGTCTGTGACGGGACCGATCCGACTGCGACCACTCTACTCTTCGTGCGCTGAAGAAAGCTGGATGGACCCGACCTCAATTGGTTTCCTGTCCAAAACGCTTGTTTCGATACGTTCTTTTGCAAGGCGCTACGATTAGTCAGGAACACAATTGCACAAGCGAGGGGGAAACTCTGTCCCCCTGAATCCCAGAGCCTCAAAAGGCCAGCGTCGCAAATATGGCTAACCTGAACGATCTTCCAACCGAAATCCTTGATGAGATATTTTCGCTCGTAAGTACATATTTGATAGAGCTCGTGCTTGAAAACTTTCAGTAATTACCTAATAAATAAAACCACTTTCGCAGATATCGCAGAGTTCACGCTCTTCATTGTGTCACTTAGCCCGCTCGTCAAAACGGCTCAACAATATAGTCACACCAATACTCTATGAAGAACTTCACATCAGCACCTTGGCAGATGACGAAATACCAAATGAAGTTCAGAAGTTGTATCACGACCCAGTTCCGTTGTTCTCTTTTGTTCGGACTATATTCATAAATTTCAGTGAAATCCGGGGGTCACAGTCTAAGAAACCGTTTTGGTCTGGCAATGCACCCGACTCGGGGCCAGCAGCATCTCTTGTGAACCTGCCGCCGGTATGGGGAGCCCAAATGAAATTCACAAATATCATGTACGTATAAACGTCAGGGTAGCTTCGAAAAATGGGTTGTGATTTTAGCTGATTAAAACCGATTTGTGACTGAGTCGTAGATTCAAAGGCCCTAACTTTAGTCCAAATACTCCCCCGCTTGACATGTCCGAGGATGAGACCCGTCTAGGACTCATTCCAGGCACCTACTGGTTGATGGAGCTAATTACTTTAAACGCCTCGACCATTACCTCGTTAAAGATAACAGTTGCGCCGAATAAATTTAACTGGAATATGGTCCCGCATCCAGACCTCAACGAGCCAAACCTTTGGACATCGCCGCTGCCGAAAAAGCTCCCGGGGCTCGTACTCCCCAACCTCCGAGAGCTCATAGCATACGGAATCGGTGATTTACGTGGCATCCTGCAAGTTCACTATCTCTTAAACGCGGCTTGCTCCTTGCAAGAACTAAGTCTCCTCGGGAGAGCGGTTCACGAAAGAGCCGTGTTCTCTGCCATTGATGCTATGTTATCGGCCAAGGCGCGGACATGGAGTAATTTCATCCCAAAGAGCCCAGATTATCCAGAAATGGATAATATTGACACAATTGAAGACTTTGTTGAGTTTTGTTTGTTCTCTCCCGTCAAAAAAATGCGCCTACGGAAACTTTGCTTGAGTCAGATGGTCGTACTTACGAGCGAGATGGCCAGACACGTAGATGTCAGCCATCTAAAAGACCTACATATAAACCTTTGCTGCAATACGGGCGTTTTTTTGTCGTCTCTTGCCCCCAAGGCAAGTCTCAAGCTCGACACTTTCATCGTCCACGATGAAAGCGAGGACTCAACCGCCGTCAACAGATTTCTTGAAACGCTTCAGCCTGGTTTAAGATTCCTAGCATACCAAGTGCAGACAAAACAGCTTCACCTTCAAGGTGAAGCAGAGAACCTCGCAAGCGTGAACCCGCACACTGAATCTGAATTTCCTTTCAATAGCGATATTGTGTCCCGCAACAGAGATACATTGAGATATCTTTCCCATTTCGTGAAATTGGCAGAGCAGGGCCTTTTTCAGTCTCCGCAACAAAGTGATAATTGTTTCGACAATGGAACCTCGGCGTATAGGGATCTGGACTTGATCGAGTTATCTCTCCCGATGATGATGCAAGAGCAGGTGTGTAACTCCATCTTGAAACGAGCGTAAACCTCGCATCCATGAAATATACCAGCATCCCCAGATATACAGTCAACGCTAACCACGTACCCATAATTCAATTGATAAGCCCCTCACAGGAGGCGACAGCCAGATTCTTTGCCCAGGAATTTTTTATACCCCCGATGTCCACATTCCCAAAGCATTTGCGGAGCTCAAACGATTAAGAGTACTGAATTTTATCCCATCATCTGCTAATTACCGTTACGGCGTACTCCGGTGGGTATCAACAAAGCACGGGGGCCTAGCCGATGAATTAAGCGACGAAGAGGCGGTGAGAGAGGCATGCGACAAGTTTTATTCTATCGCCCTCGAAGCAGCTCAACTGTACGGATCTCACGGGTCTCGGCCCCGTGACGTAGCCCCGACGCTTGAATGGATTATCTTCGGATGTATTGGCAATACTGATCGAGATGTCGAGAGTACGGTGTCATTTCGTGTCAAATGGCATTTGCGTGGCTCGTATGAGAGACCTGAAGGATACTTTCCAGAGGTACAACCTGTGGCCGATATCAATGATGTTATACGGGAAGAAGGGCGTGATCCAATCCAGTAAGTGTCCCTGTGTCCTTAACTTTTCAGAGTCTAGATTTCCCCACAAAAATGATTTTATATTCTAAAATGGTCTCTCTTTGACAACTACAGACTTGCAAAAACCTTTGTGGATAGTATGTACCGCCATATGGATGAACCACATCGCTGGAGGTCTCGCCCTCGTCCAATTCTTCGAACGCGATATTAGTGAAAGTTCAAATTTCTAGTTTAGAAGACTTATTTCTGCGTACTAAATTATACTGAGACTACATGTAAAGCGCGGAAAAGTTTATACCCGTAGTTAGCTCCCAAGACGTCGATCTTTATAGATTTAACTATTATAGAGCTCTGCAAAATTACATATATAGACGAGCTGTAAAAATTCGAAAAAAAAAGGAAAGAAATGAAAGCAAAGAAAGCGGTTTTCCATCATTGGAATCCTGCCAAGACCGATTGTAAGGGTCCTTATGGAAGACTTTTATGCGTCAAACTAAACCTTGCGTTTATACCATAATTAAATATTATATCGCCCGAGCTGTTGAACGAAAGATTATCTCAAGATTAGCCCTGCGAAATGGTATCTTTCTGGTTTTCCCTTCATGCTAGGCGTAGTTTTAAACCCCGACTGGGTCAAAGTACGTGCACACACGCTGCGTTGAGGTGAGGCCGATATCGATATTGAGGCGGTGACGGCTGGTCTGCAGCGAACTCTTGGGGTGACGGCTTGTTCCGTTGATGACAAAACAGGTTACAGCACCAATTGGTCTCGTAGACCGCACAAAGAGTGACTGGCACCAACCAAACAAGTATTCGTTCCGAGTAGTTCTGCACCTGCTCCTTCGACTCCGGACTCCGAAAACTTTGACCAAAAATAAATCGCAATCCTTCTACTATCGCATTGCATTGCATGATCAACGAAAAAACAAGGAATCCATTTCTTGTTTTTCCTAAAAAAAAAAGAGGGGGCAACGTTGCAAACGGTATTGATATATCGTCCGAGAAAACCCTCATCCACCCCGAAAATGGCCTGCGCAGGGCCCTGGTTGCCAGACCGAACCTACCACACTCGCGAAAACTCCAGAACAACCAGGCCAGCTTTGCGAGTTATGCGTCATGGAATCCCAGAAGTCATCGCATATGCATATCTTCACTGGAGTCGGTTCGAACAATATCGGCGATGTATGATCATCTGTCGAGCGATCGAATGGATGAGGAAGGAGAGAGACAGGGATCCAGCTGCGGAACCGTGGTGGTGGGAGGCAGGAATGAAGATGGAGGGGCCGGGGGTGGTGTTTGTCCCAGCACCATAACACCACAACCTGTACTCTGCTTGTGGCCGTGCTTGACCTTGGAGTCCATCCTTAACGTATATATTCGGGGCTCTTATGTGTATATATGTTAATGTTAACTCCAATAAATTTTGATTTTCCGCGATTTATATATTATATCTTCACATATTAAGATAAGCCCCCTAAACGTTCACAGCCCTTGCATGATATCTCGTGCACCTATATAAACACATACACTTTTTCCCCCCTGAGGTTAGGCTAGCGATTGCGGGGTAGATTTATACACTCAGTGGTTATGGCGTCACAAGGATCCAGAGTGGGCCTCACATTTGCGAACGGTCCGCAAATATAATTTGATTAGGCCTTCTTGTCTCAGTACTATGGCAGGGGACGACGCCACTTCAAGCGATACATCTATTGAATCTGTATCGGGGACGTGTTAAAAACAAATGTAGTGCCCGCGCCCGCTGGGAACGAGACTAGTATAGTGGGCAAATAAGTACGTTGATCGGTTCTGCGAGGCTAGATTAAATGCAGTCGATCCATAGAGCCCTGTCGTCTTCTTGGCTTGCTCGACCCTCTTTTGAAAACTTTTGAATTTTCATGTCATGATCCCAGGTCTGGGTACCAGACAAATCATGATATCATGACTTGTCTCGTACCCAGCCCACCCGTATCATGACATCGACATAATTTCTTATCAGCAGCCAAGGACGGCTCACAGATAGGGGCTGCCATGCGCGATTTATTTAATGAATGCTTACTTGTACAAAAGCAATTCTTTGGAAAGTTTGTGAGCAGCCATTAGGCATCGATCGATGATGGGTTGGGAAGTGCAGGAACTGAGACGAATTCGAAACCGCCAGCAGCACCCGCATTCCTTTGATATCATGTGTCTTAATATCGCTCATCGAGCTGGTGGTGAAATGTGGTGACGACGTCGCCTACGTTGCACAGTAACGATCGTACGGAAAGCCAACAGTCGACGTCGAATAGTATGCAATGCGCAATTTTATATATACATGTTATTGCCTATGTATATATACCTTGGCAAGTACTTACCTAAGTAATTATATGGTTGTGCATGGCTGCCGCTTCTAGCTTCTGTGTCCTTGGGGGGACACTGTAACACAGATTATCTTTCTCGCTTGCTTTTAGACTGGGGGTTAGCTGCAGGCTGATCGAGGGCTCCAGACTAGATCGAGGGAGTGTGCTGGGGGGAGGTGGCCTGAGGTTCTGTCTCCACAGCTCTGATGAATCCAAAACTGATTATAAAAAAATCTGCACAAGGTTTGACCTGTTTTTAGGTTTTCGTATCCAAATCGCGACATCGGCACGAGACAAATCCAATCATATAGATTGAATCGGATATCGAGTTATGTTGGTACAAGTTTGCAACATTGGTAATATTGATTTCCTTCTCTAATAACATGTTGACAGCTTAGAATGGAGTGTCTGGCGTCGGGACAACGTATATACGTGTACGTCAGCGTCAATGTGTCAAGTCGACGCCAAAAGTGTAATGGTCGACGTCTCGAGCGCAGCTCACCCTGCGAGACCAACACAGCACCAAAGATTAAATATTAATCTATGATTTTATACCCCCCTTAGGCCTTGAGATATCCCGAGGATGATAGAGCCCTCGTCTATCAGGTGTCTGGAGTGGTACTATTGGCGGTCTTGTTCAAGGATAACCCTCCCGCCATTACGAAAAAGAAAAAGAAAGAAAGAAAGAACAGGAGGGCGAGAAGAATTAAGACTGGAAATTTCGATGAGAGTGAGGTGATCGCGTCGACAAGATAATTGATCCAGATGCGTAACGACATGTTGATGCCTGTAGCCACGTTTTCCTTTGTTCATTCCGTGTTTCGTGCTATTGACTCAAGCGCTCAGCGCTCCTCTGCCCTGGCATATATGCTTACAATTATAGCTGACATGTTTATATTTTGCAAGAGCACCCGTCGTTACGGTTCGCAGTAGTCCTCGTGCAGAAGACCTCCGACTTTTGATAAGCCCGTCGGATGTTCATCAGTCGATAAATTGCTTGGCGGGATACGGAAAACATAAAACATCTATCGGCTTCTCTAAGTCTCGGGGTTTCTCTCCCTTAGCTAAGCAATTAGATTTAAATTTCAAGGAACTCAGACATCCACCAGAAATGCAAGTCGAGCGCACACAGAACTGGCGACGCCCAGTCTTTCCCGTGCAATATATTAATATCCACACGAATTGCACCGCACTAGTCCCGTTCCTAGTTTTTCGCGTAGACAATGTATGCGGGATCCGCGTTCGCGGAGTCGAGCCGTGACTCAAAAAGGTGCCTATGTGGGCCGCGGGGCAGCTGCAGCGCTACCCAACTCGAGTTCAAAATCAAGTGCTCGGTTTGTTGAGGATATCTGAATTTTGTGCGCAACGGTGTATATATAAATGAATAGTGCTGCCCCGCTCCTTGCTGGTGGATTTTTCAGATATTGAACACCACCGCCCCTTTAAATATCTAAATGGAAGCATTAAAAAAGCCTTACAATTACAGACAGCCTTTCTCCAGATAAATCCAAACCTCAGAAAGAAAAAGTACCCCTTGTTCAATCGGCTGCTAGATACACTCGATCGGGCATCGAGGTTCAGCCTAGCTCAACTAATTACTATAGACCCACAACCATCGGGCGCGGGCTTGGCGAACTAGGCTAGACTGGGATTTTCGGAAACCTCACAGGATATTAGTCTGGGGTCACCACAGGATATCATAAATCAGTAGGGTCTCTTGAAGCTAGAACTCGTAGGTGTTTTAAATGTCCCTATTACGAAGCTATGGCAGCGGCTGACTATGTAACTAAGTACTTACGCTTAATAGATCACGCGAGGGCAAAGATGACCTCAAATCCTGAAATATGGGCGCTCCTCATCGGCGTCAACTATTACATCCGAGGCAAGGAACGCAAGGTCTATTATAAAGACTTGCAGGGTTGCGTCGGAGACGTCAGCGCTCTAAGGAGTTACTTGCAAAGGAGAAATGCGCGACATATTGTGGCTTTAACCTCGACAAAAAACCCCGATTCCACGCAGACAGGTCCAGTGGAAGAGCCATCGCAATTACCCACTCACAAAAATGTTCGCGATCAGCTTGAATATATCACCCAAAATTCTAGGCCTGGCGACATTGTATATTTTCATTATTCCGGCCATGGCATTAGGCGTAGAGACCGCGAAGCCGATGACGAGGATGGAGATCAGATATCCGGAACTGCATTGGCTCTCGCCGACGTCATGGACGGAGGTGCATATCTTACGGGATATCAACTCGGGGTCTATATCAAAAGAATGGTTGTCGAAAAGCAACTACGAGTCACGGTTATTCTCGACAGTTGTTTCTCTGGACATGGGCTTCGCGGGCCAGTCCTCAATTATGAGGAAGGATACGCTTCTAGAGCTGGGGACGCTGATTTCGATGAAGATTATTTATACAGCGATGAGGAAGCCGATACAGTCGCATTTGATCTCGATCCTGATTACGATGATTACATGTGCATGAGAGATGGTACAAGGGTCGCACCCCTCAGCTGGCTGTCAGACCCCTCCGGGTGCACTGTTCTTACTGCCTGTCAAAGCGACGAAACGGCGGGAGAGTTAACTTTCGACGGCGAACCGCATGGAATTCTTACATATTGGATGTTGAAATTTTTGACGGAGAATTCTGAAAGTTCTCACCCTACATACGCTAAAATCAGACAATACGTCAAACGCAACATCAAAAGCCGGCGCCCAGTGAAGAGGCAGTCTCCAGTACTTTTGGGGGATATCAATCACACCTTTCTCGGACAAGAGCAGGTTGTTCAACAACCAGTAGGCCACATTATAAAGTTCGATCCGAATAAAAATTTTGTGGATCTGGATATAGGGTATGCTCACGGAGTAGCAAAGGGTGCCATTTACGATGTCTTCCCCGAGGAAGAGAATGTCGGACCGGATTCCGTATCGAACGTCAAGGCGTATATTACTGAAGCTCTCCTCGAAAATCCCTTTCAGTCCAAGGCTGAGCTTCGGTACGAATTAGAGGATTCGAATTCAAATATTATGGCCTGTAAAAAAGCGGGAAGCATTGCCCTTCTACGAGAATGGGCCCTTCGTCAAAATACTTACATCGATGTTTCCTCCCTCCGAAAAAGATTCTCCTCCGACCGGATTCTAGATTTCAAGCAAAAGATCAACCGGACGCCTGGGCTTTTTTTAGACAGCGAAATAGCCGTCAGTGGCGGAGAACAAGAAACCACTTTACAATTAGCCCCGAGCCTCCCCACAGTCGCTGACGAGACTAGTTCCGAGGAGGACTGCAACTTCAAGGTTGTTCTCAACGATGAGGGCTACTCCGAAGTTTATATCCTGAAAGAGCAGGGGTACGCTCGTATGCCGAGGGTCCCACCTGTTTACTTATTGGATGATGGTTGGGAGATCAAACTTCCACGTATTCTCAGTCACCTAGCAAGATTTGAAGATATTCTGGCTATTAAAAGTACTACGTACGCTGGAGAGACCATTCCCCAGTCCACGAAAGCAAATACGAAACACAGAATATTGGATACCAGCATGTTCTCGTTCCGTGTTAATCTCTCACCCGAGTACGGGAACCAAGACGAGGCTTGCGACGTAGATCACTTCGAATTCACCAAAGATTCAGAAGCACC
The DNA here is from genome assembly GCA_036971715.1 of Arthrobotrys musiformis. Taxonomy (NCBI): domain Eukaryota; kingdom Fungi; phylum Ascomycota; class Orbiliomycetes; order Orbiliales; family Orbiliaceae; genus Arthrobotrys; species Arthrobotrys musiformis. Next base: position 4,466,914 of record JAVHJL010000003.1, on the reverse strand, counting down.
AAACGCGTTCAGGGCATCGAATGATACATATCTTCAATTTTCATTCGAAATGAACGCGAATTGTAAGTATCAGTCCGTATACGTCAGCTTCTACATCTTCGATGCGTCTTGGGGGGTCTCTAAGGTACACCCAGGGCCTGGCCAAGCCCACAAGGTGACGAAAGACATCGGCACAGATGTTACAGTCCAGATGAGTATTCCGGGGAAACGCGTGCTGCAGGATCCCGAAGAAATCACCGATATCGTGAGAGCATTTATTAGTACAGATGATGTAGACTGGGAGGACATAACACTTCCAGGTCTTCCAAGCCATGCTTGCTCTGTCGCTCCAACTATAATTGCTCCGGCTATTGTGGAAGACCCGACGGAGCAGGAAGATGAAGCTATGGGAGAAGAAATCGACAGTTCTCGGTCCTGCTCAAGCTCGTTTGAAGATGAAGACGATAGCAGCTACATCTCAAGAAATATTCGACAGGGCCAGCATTTGAAGCTTCGCCCTAGGAACCTATTGCAGCAATGCGAATGGGGGACCCTTGATTTAAAAATCACAACATTTCCTAGCACTTCATTTTAGGTTCCCGAGTATTCCGCCTCTTGTATATATCAAAAGTTTGTCTCTGTAAGTCGCGAGCGACTTGCTTGTTTGTTCTTTTTGTTGATACGTTGAGACTTTAAGTCAGCGACCATCTTCATTTCTACACGCTTGTCTTTTTATTTTTATTTTTGCTGGTGTTTCTTTTCGGTATATACGTTTAATCATCGTCTTTGCTGTTTTGGATACTAGGGTTTATGTTCGTTGGGTCAGGCGGTTGTTTTCGGGCGCGATATTGGTATTGGGTATTTCACACATTCGAGCTAGCGGTGTGCTGGCAGTTATTTCCAAATGGCGCTTTTTGTTTAAAAGTTTTGTACTGAGACTCAAGGTTCGCTTGCAAAAATCCTCACAGCTTTAGCCAGATATTTATTTTCGTGAGGCCATTTGCTTGACTAGATTCCCGGGCCGCCTTTCTAGGGGCTATTATGGAGCAAGCGAGAGTTCCGGGAGTTAAGGTCGCAATAGTATACTTGACTTAGATACCAAAGTGAACGTATGGAATCCAGTATGTTTGTGGTGCCACAGGTTGGCGCCCGACTCTCGCCAAATCCCTCAGGAATGCTTCATTTTCGCAAGAATTTTCTGGGTCATACTCTATTCCACTAGAGCCACCTAACTCACCTCGGCTTCCATCTGCATTCCTAGAAGGGCGGTGGGGTTCGAATTGCAGCGGTATTTGTCGGACCGTGATTACTTCTAACGGCAATGAAAGTATTTTATCAGGTATAGCTACCGAACCCGTGTACTGAGCTAGGCGTAACGGGATTAATCTGTAGCTTTTCAAATCGGCATAGAGCCACTTCGGTAGCTTTGTGACTTTTATGCAAGATTCTTCGTGATCTCCCGGCCGACTTACTGTAATGCTATTTAGTCCTGACGGCAGATTCGGCTCACGAACTTTGCAGTTACCGGTCCTAGGCCTAGGTTTGTTGCTAATAGCTCCATTGCGAAGCCTAACGGTTGCGCGATGTAATCCAAGCGCTACAGAATGGTTTGATAACCCCTTCTCCGCGATAGTTTCGTAAACTGTCTTCGCCACACCAACGCAATGCCGGTCGTTAACTTCCCAAAGAGTGCCGACTACATTTTGGAATCCTACGGCCTGGAAAGCGTTTACCAAGTGGATATTCTCGTCGGAGAGCGTCATAATCTTACTTGAGCCGGTCGAGCAGGCGGACAGGTATGCGAGGAAAGGGCCGCTATTCTGAAGGTTGAGGGCCTGGATCTTTTCGACTGTCAAAGGAGATTCTCTCCAATCATGCAACAAGAGACGGCTTTGGGAAGGGTTAGTAGGATCGGAGAAACCATGGCCTGCAAAGTGGAAGATTTGACAATCTCGAAGTCCTTCTAGGACTTCGTCCCTCTCGCGCCGAAGATTGGAATTCTGGATAATTAGATCCAACGACCGACAGATATCTGTAACAGTGGTCGCTTCTTTTTCCGCAAAACTGAGGGATGAATAGCCTGGTGTTTTTGGCATTGAAACAACGAGAGCTTTCGCGGAAAGGTTTGTTTCTCGAGTGGCGGCTTCTCGACGACGCTCTATAAAACATTTTACCGAATCTGAGTAAGATGAAATCGTGCAATCTAACACAGTTTCATTAGAGCGTTCAAAATGTTTACCCGCGGCATGGATAGGCAGTTGAGTCAACTGGCCTGTGGTTATCCACCAGATATGTGGGAGTTGATCCTCGCCAAGCCGGGCTGTTTTTGCAGTATGTGATTTCCCTTTATCTTGAGAACCTGAACTCCGTCCCTGGGTTTTCGTCAACGGCTCGTAGATTTTAAACTCTCGCAAAATCGGAAGGGCCACGGCTTCCCACAGCCATTCTAGAACACCCCAAGAACTCTCCCCACCGCTGCGAAGGGTCCTAGCGTTCGCATCGATGACTTGTTGATCTAGGAGCGTTAGGGGAACTAGCTCTATACGGCCCTTCTCAACGAGGATTGCATCGCATCTGTATTTGCTGACATTAACCACAACTAGCTTGTCTTCGCCAATAATGTCCATCATATCGTTCGCACTATAAGAGGGAAAGGAATGTGCAGATTTAACGATCTCCGGGTCTGATCTATTCTTTGTTAGAGTTGAGCCCGACAGAAGCCCGAGGCCTCGGTCTAGAAGGACTAATGCCTCTAGAGGCGTTCGGCCTGCATTTAGAGCGATAGCAGCTGCATCTCGGGATAAGCTGGCGAAGGCTTCAACCTCTGAATGCGCATTGTCTTTTACTGGCTTCAGAGTAGCGACGGCTAGCAGCGACACCGCTGTGTCGATAACGACTAGAGCCTCTTCCCATCTTCCCAAGTAGGCGAGTTTGTTGGCTAGACTTCTTGCAGAGGAGGCGCGGTTTGTCGGTGAGGCGTCCAGAGTTTCGAAGGATTGCTTCAAGACCGATTCTGCTCTTGTTAAGTCTTCTATTGTGCCCTTCGTCCCGAACCTCAAAACAAGACTGTCTCCGAGCTGACAAAGGATCATGCATCTGTAATCAGGGCTGATGCCTGGTATTTTCGACGCCTCTTCAAAATAGTCGATGGCTCTTTGTAAATCCTCCAGTCGTGTTGGAAAAAAGGAACGTTGGTAGAGGTAGGAGGCGAGGGTGAACCACAAAGCGCCAACGAATGTAGCATCTTGTCCCGTACCAAGACCATAGGGGTGTGTAGCGTCTTGAAATTGCGTCGATGGCATCCCAACCGCGCGGACCGCTTTCGTTGCCATTTCAACTGCCTGATCTAGATCACTGCTTAGTCCCGTTGTCAACCGATATCGAGCATGGTAACAAATCCCTAAGTAGTGGTACCCGAAGTTAAGCCACTCAGCGCTAAGGGTAACGTCGCCGCCCATAGTTGTTGACTGTTCGAATTGTTCTATCGCGCGGTCTAAATATTTGTTATCCCGGGTCCGATAATATCGTAAATAGAAGATTCTTCCAAGCTCCATCAGCCCTCGTTGTCGGTTTGCGGGGTCCGATGTTGTACTGTCTAAAGCTTTTTGCATGGCATCTATAGCTCTTTCCATGTCCTCTGAATTACCCTCCTTTTGGTACCGTATCTGCAAGCAGATCGCCAACTCGCGAAGGGCGGTCGGCTCGCGATCGGTCATCGTAACAAGATTCACACAATCGCTCCCCAGCCGAATCGCCTTATCGAGATCCGATGTTTCGTTAGTTATCCGGAATCTCTCCTTCAACATGTAAACGAGCTTCAGGAGATATTCCCCTTTTTTGGAGCAACTCTTGCTGCCCCTTAGAGCCCTACCCATTACTTCTATTGCTGAATCTATATCTTCCTTTTCTCTCCGGGCCTCCCAGCGTGCTAAAAACAGTTCTCCGATTGCATAGGACAATTCCGCTCGATCGATGCCCAAACGATAGCAGTGGGGTAAAATTGATTGCGCCGAACAAATCGTAGTTTTAATGTCCTCCGGGTTCTCCGTCCGCTTGAATCGTATCGTAAGGCTATCTCTGAACCTGTTTGCTCTCCCTTGTAAACCGTTATCGACTAGGTCCGGGTAACCGGAGAGAATTATGCGTACGTCGATAGCCATATCCAGCACCTCTGTCCTTGCGTAGTTTGTAGAGTTGAGGTCACTATCGAGTAAATCTTCGATAAGGCTTAATTGATCGAGTATCCGCTGTCGACTTTTTTCATCCAGCTCCTCGGAGAGCCTGTTACTCATAATATCGATAGTTTGAACTGGGTTGGCGTGAAAAAGTCGACGCACATCTTTCTCCTCTAAGTCTTCAGGAAGTCGATGGCTAGAAGACTCCAGCGCATGCATCCCGCCATCCCTTTGCGGGGTCGGAGCACCGCTATCTTCATCGGCTCCAGCATTATACTCCGAGTCATCTTTAGCAGAGTTGGCTTCGCTGCCTGTTCTGTGTGGGCCTTGAGATCCGTGTTCCTGGGACCGGTTACTTTGAGTGAAATGTCGGCCCGGTCCTAAGGGCTCTTCGCTACCAGAGCTACGCACAAATCGAGCTGGTTAGTAATAGAGATTTACTGATACAAAATCCCTCTAAAAATATAGCCTTCTAGAGATAAGGTAAATTCGGCCCAGTGGGCCATGGGGAAATAGGTAGGTATATATATCTGGGTGTTCCAAAACTTACCCTCCACTATGGAGGTCGGAAGCTTGCAAGGGGGTTTCCAAGTAAGGCCTCCCCATCGAGTTATAATATAGACTAGGCCTATAGAGTCAATATACTAGTATGTCTTGTTTCAGGTCGTCGATTAGGTTGCTGGTTCTTTAGGTTTAATTGGACTGTGATCAATTGACGACGTCCTAAACCGTCACAAAGGCACTTTCAGATACGCTATTTATGCATTTAGGTCCTAGTGAACATCAATAAACGTCCTAAAGCTAGGATTCACGGCTATTCTAAAGGATGTCTATCAAAATCATGTTACTAGCATAGTCGAGCACGGATAGTTGATCGCGCCGCCTTGTCTCTCTGCACTGCTCAAGGTTAGGAAGCCGTTGTTTCCTTTCGCTTTTGCGTTGAGCCAACAACTTGCTCGCAAATACGATGTTGCAAGTTGAAGCCCTATTTGTGTTGTGAACCTTGGGGTGTGCCCACGAGCTCAGTGCAATCGATGCATACAGCCTCAAGCAGAGAGCACACTGCCTCCGTATACATGTCGACGTATGTCTCCGGTCAAGGATCTAGCCTCGATCCTCTTCCTAGAGCTCCCTTGCACAGCATGGACACTTTGTCGACAAGCCCCTAGTCTCGCATATCGACGGCGCACCGTCATATCCATTAGAATCGGCCCCGTGTCAATGGTATTAGGTGGTATCCTCCTAATGGCCGATAAGAAGCATATAGGTTTGCAACGTTTGCGTGCACTGCATTCATGATATTAAGCCGGCGGTACTGCAGGATGTATGCAAACTTGCCTGGTCGTTTTCGACCACGTCAGCTGCGTCCGCATTCTCCGCACCGTTGCTTCGATTTCTGGCAGAAGTACTGTGGAGGGTTTAGGGCCTCATGTTCGGAAACATGGCCTAATTTCTAATACAGACGAAGAGGAATTTAGACTGCTCCTAATATTCTCTTTTTCAATGAATACAATTTATAATATAATATTCGTCTTCGCAATCCCGTTCCAGAATTCAATGGCACATTACGAGCAGCTCAGCGGTCCAAGTTAGGTATACAGAAAGCCGGATCGATCCAGGAGATCAACTTTCTTGATTATTACCCCTCACTTTTGCCCTGAGACTACAGCAAAGATGACTCCGCTGGACAGCCGAAACTACACGGTGGGGTGTATTTGCGCCTTACCCGTCGAAATGGCTGCCGTCACCGCCATGCTGGACGAAGAACATGACAAACCAACGCAACAGGATTCTCACGACCAAAACACATATACCCTTGGAAGGATAGGGGAGCACAATGTTGTTATAGCCTGTCTGCCTGATGGCGTATACGGAACGGTCTCAGCCGCCACCTTGGGCGAGCAAATGAGGATGAGTTTCAGGAATATTCGGTTTGCCCTGATGGTTGGAATTGGTGGCGGAGTCCCTTCCCACCTACACGATATCAGGCTTGGCGATGTTGTTGTAAGCAAACCTCGCGGGGTTGATAACGGGGTAATCCAATACGACTACGGGAAGGCGATTCAGGACGGGGAGCTGATAATGAGTGGATCCTTGAATAAGCCACCAAAGGTTCTTTTGACGGCAATGTCTAAGCTTGAGGCTGGCCACCGATGCCGTGGCAATGCTATCAGCGACCATATCAACAGGATGGTACATAAGTACCCCAATATGCGGCAGCATTTCAGACACCAAGGCATTGAGAATGATCGCCTTTATGCCGCGGGTTATACGCACATAGATGAGAACCTGTGTAGAAAATGTGATTCCGAACAACTAGTTGAACGACCGCCACGTGAATCACTGACACCTTCAATTTTCTATGGGACAATCGGATCCGGGAACAAAGTCGTCAAGGACGGTATAACGAGAGACAAACTTGCTAGTCAAAAAGATATTCTCTGTTTCGAGATGGAAGCAGCTGGTTTAATGGACACCCTTCCCTGTTTGGTTATCAGAGGCATCTGCGATTACGCAGATTCTCACAAAAACAAAGTCTGGCAAGAATATGCCTCAGCTACGGCGGCTGCCTACGCGAAGGAATTATTAATAACAATTCCTGCGGGCACGGATGCGGGAGACTCTGATTATGATGATTTTCGGCCGGGAGGTAAGTACTGCATGGTACCATATCCATACTATTTAACAACTCGCACTAAAACACTGTTTTGTATTCCTTCTTGAAGAACGGTCACGGTCCAATACTGGAAGTTCGATAGGGTCTATATCTTCCCTTAATAGACAGCCGACCTTCGCCCTAGACAATATGGAGTCGCTGCCACCCTCGGTGTTTGAATTAGCGAGCAGGCTCTACGCTAAAGAAGACATTTCCCTCGCTAGCCTAATACCAGATCGTCGTTATCCTGATCAGGATGCCCTGGTTATACCGGAGCTTCCACTGGCGGAGTATAAGGACTACTCCGTAAGAACGGATAAGAATTTCAGCGAATTCGTCAAACTGAAGACAAAATCAAACTCCGGCTTTAAGAAAGCGATTAGCAAAATATTCCTGTCACCTGCCGTCAAAGACGTGGGAGGCGACGTGCAAGTTCTGGCAAAGGAAAGCCGGATATATATGATGAATCAGCCACGGGCCGTTTTCGAGGAACTTTCTACACAACCTTCGGTTAGGGACTGGTTATCGAACCACTATCTAAACTATGGAGACGATGTCTATTTTGTTGTGGGTTACCGGACATTGGTAAATGCTCAATTCGTGGGTGCGGACTTGAAGGTGGACAAGAAAGCCCGACATAATCGATCACACCCAGGCCCTAGAGAGAACTATCGATATGAAACTACCGGGGAGCGGGTATATGCCATTTGCTTCCGGAGAGTTAATATCAGAACGCTACGGAGCGGTGATGTCAGTGTTGGGACGTTAGACCCGAGTTGTTGGAGGGTGTTCACGGAAGATCGCGGTATGCAGATGGATATAGATTCGGATACGGAGATGGAAGATGATATCATCTCAGCCGATCTAGAGGACGAAGATGATGACCTCGAGGAAGATGCCTTTGGAATAGCTTCTACGGGTGATGGTGGGTTTGAACTTGTGTGTTGCGAAGGTTGTGAAGAGGTTTAAACCTGGTCGAATACTGGCTGTTACCTTCCTACTAGGGGAGGTTTCCGTATCCGGCGAGGTAGCCATGCTTTGTGCGACATGCGCACATTGACTAGCGTCTACTTCTACCACAAAAATTTGTAGGCTATACTTGTAGGCCTAAGCTCTACAATGAGATTTAAGATTTGGATGCAGCTGCTACTGCAAAAAACTCTCCGGAATCTCGCCTTAGCCCTCGATCAAGATTAACAGACTTCAGAGAAATGTTCGCCGGCGACTCCGGGTCTAAAGGTCAAATCTGGAGAGCTTAACGTAATTAACGTAAGCTTAAGCTTGCCCGAGCTCATGTGGCTGTCCCACACAGCAGCAGATGACACATGATGTCTTTGCTATAGCCCCTAGCCCATATCGGCTCATATAGTTATAATCCTATCGCTCAAAAACCTCAACCCGCATCGGTTTTCCATTGTCAATATCAATGGGCTGCATATCGCACAAATTTTTGTGCGGCATCCACGCTAGTGCGGTTTAGAGTCTAGACATGCCGTCAGCCTAGCCGAGTCAGTCGCATGAACAGCGCCGCACAGCCTCCCACCCTACTTCAGACCCTCGTTTATCGCCCGTATATACATATGTAGGGTTTCAGGGAGAGACACCAGCGAAAATGAGGTTGCGCACTGTTCAAGAGTTTGGACAGAAAAAAGGAATAAAATGGTTGAATATCGATATCCGGCCGATAGCTCTTTATTAAAAGTTTCCAGGGTTCGTCTAAACTTAGGGTCAATATCGGGATCCGTTGTTTAATGTTTAACACGAATCTTGACTTGGATAACTTCCTGTTTTGAAGAAGGCCATTTCCCGCTTACAGATCTTCAATTAATTTTAGAATCCGGGGAATGAAGCCGACCCCAAAAACACTAGAATACACGAAGTTCGTTGTAATCTTCTAGCAATTTACCAGCCTCCCACAGCCAAACGGAGAAAGCTTTGTGCGGCATCCTTGAGGAGGAGCATGCAGAGCTCACCCCGCTCGAGAGAGGTCGCCTTGCCGAGGTGGGCTACTAGGCGGCGGTCGTCGCCCAGAGTTGCAATTGATCACCCACAAACGATAGACATTCCCATTCCTAAACCGTTTCCACGCATTATCACAAGCCTGGATTACGCATATAGGTGCATCAGCACGAGTTCATAAAAGAATTGTTGAACAACTAGAAGTGGCCGATCGAATGTTTCATGAAACGGCGAAACTAGAAGTTCTTGACGAGGTTCTTGAGCTTGACAGCCTAGATCATGGCCCTTAGTGAGACCAGCCAAACCTGGACCATGAAAAAACGTGGACAACCTTGAAACAAACATGGTTCTCTTTGCAATGACAGAAATAGCTACAGATAATGAACGGTCTTAAGATCTTGCCTATCGCAAATAGTGGCCCGTCTCCAAACCACATCAATTGCCCAAGGTGCTTTCCCTTTGTGGCTGAAGGAAATCCTCCACGGTTTGAACACACGGCAGTTGCAGTTGCGATATGCAAGACAACCATTCCAACTTCGAAGCTTCCCACCCAGAAACCCCACGCAGACGTCAGTCCTCACGGGATTAAGGGAAGTAAGTAAGGACTCGACTCATGGATTTTGAAGCGGTCGAAGTTTTGTGGCTGCCTGTACCTGATCGAGGTGCAACACATGTTCGTCGGCACGTTGCACCGCTGCAAGGTGCCGGCTTTTCTCAATATGGTTACCATTTCAGGCCACCCGAAACTCGTCCGCATCGTCAATCACGAACATCCTAGTGAAGGCACCGAAAATGAAGGTACCCTGATGATTCTGCTCAAATCAAGAAGCAGATCAGGAAAAACAGTGCCGGCACAGAGTGCCACACTGTATACCCATGGATCCATTTTCCGTTCTTCCGTAGTTTGGACAGTAGACGTCGACAGCCGCGGACCGAGCTGCAGGTCGCACAAGCAACGGTACACGTATGGACGTATTTTATATATTTATGGAGGTACCAGTTACATACATCTATCTACCAACGTTGAAACTTGCGTGGGGCATCAGCTCCCTGGATCACTGGTATTGCATGCTACAGGGTCCTCCAGGGTCTCCTAGACCTGAATGTCTCTGGAGAAATATTCGACCCGGTGATGATAAATCAGCCGGCTCGAATTGAATCCTGGTTGATATTCTTTCTTCGGCTGCCTCTATGGGATTCCTTTTGACAGACGACGTCTTTATGTGCCATGGAAAGCAATCGAGCCGTGCATGGTTCTATCAAATCGGTTCCTGGTACTAGCCTCCATCAGTCAACCCTGTAAATACTTACATACGTTATTTTTCCATGATGACCCCAAATTCTATTCACTAAATCCGTCTTTTAAGTTTTTTAATCTATCTGAAGAAAAAGATGACTTTTAAGAGCTTCCTTTTAAAGCCTTTATAGAAATTTGTGTCCTACCATTCTATATTGACTTATCAACGATTACGGAGTGATCGGACTCTGGATACCCAAAAGCGACGAGTAGCGAGATTACAACAATTTCGACAATTATGCGACGACGAAACGGGTGACTGCCGTGAAGGATAGCGCATTGATAGCATGGAAATCATATACAAGCTTTTAATAATATTTCATCGAACACGTTTTCGAAGATCCTTAGTAATTGCGAAATTGCAAGGTATACGACCAGGATTCATTGAATCCATCGATGTGTGTATCTGTTGCGCACATTGTCGGCACATTGCATCAATTGATCAATCCTTTGGGTGTAGCTAGCACAGGGTATTACCAGCCATATGCACGTTACTCTATGACGTTTCGGTAAGGATCTTCGTAGTTTCTTTTTCAGTCTCCGAAACCTTTTTCCTATGGGATATGATAAGCATTTGCCTGTGTATACATATCCTGGACTGAATTGGATGGTCGGATGAAGTTGAGATCTCGATGTGGTGGTGAACATGGCAATGCCCGCGCACAATTTCCCCACCCCCAATGGTCTCAGTGGCTCGACCTTGCGGACACGAGTCGATGCAGCATACATCCTCGCCTTTTCTTATGCACATCACTGCAAGTCTTTTGGTTTTTTGCTTTTAAAGCTCAAGTACTCTTTGAAACGGTATAGACCTTGAAATGCTGTCCCTTGCATTTTGTACGGGTTCCACTGCCCATACAATACAGTTGCAAGTGGTGTTATTTCAGGAATCATACATTGTGTACCCGCTTCGCAGTTATCTTATAATTACGAGGAGCCTCCCCGTCTAGATCTGATGCCTTATTCCTCTCTCTTTTTTTTTTTCTTCCTTGAGAGGAGGTACGTACCCCAGACTTTAACTTCAAGTCATCAGGCGCACACTAGAAACGGCGGCATCAAAAATCAATCCCTGCTGATGTCAACGGCTCGGCTTCATGAATTCGGACAAAGGCCTATTAATTCTGTCGTTTTAACGTTTTAAGAAAAAAAATTTTACCACCACTCGGCCTCGAAGCCACTTACAGCCAAGTCCAACTGACTGCTCCCTCTGACCTCACAGAAACAGCGTTTTTCTTCTTGGGCTATTCTTTCTTGGACCTATCTCTCCACCGTGCGAAGGGTGCTTGTTTTCTCTGGGTCGAAGTACCAAATCGGGGTCAATAGCGGAATAAGTGCTGCATCATCGGGAACAGGGGGTTTTCCCACACACGCTAACACCACCGCACCAAAACGCCGCATAACCAAGGCTGCGCATCACAGAAAACGGAATAGTTTCCTCCCCAAGCAGTAGACATACATAAAAGCACCATCGATTCCACCCACCCCTCGAATATTGGGATTTTTGGAAGATAGGAGAGTTCATATACCGACTGTGGTCATTCGTTCATTCGAATTTATTCATTCTTTTTTCACTAGTTCTTTCTTTTTATTCTTTTTTTATTTTTATTTTTTATTTTCTTTCTCTTTCTTTTTTATATTATATCTTTTTCATTCTCTTTTAACGACTGGTTCGGAATATTTAAATTTTATACATCAAAATGAAGGCCAACGTTACCGACGCTGAGTTGAAGCATGCTTTGTGGTTACAAGAGGTGGCAACTTTGGCACACGAAGCTGGAGTAAATGGACCGGTTCCACAGGGGTTCTACCCACCATGGTTACTAACAGCAGGTATGTTGACAAGCTTGATATTATATCGAAGAAATGAGCCTAGCTAATACGCATACGATTTAGATTATGTTGAGCATAATAGACAGCTGTCTATGTACATCATCGATATTGTATTCTTTGTTTTGGCCGTGGTCATGGTCATGATGAGAATATACACAAGACTCTTCATCGTCCGAAGATTTGGTCTTGATGACTGGTGCATAGTTATGGCACTCATCAGTGTCGCTGGATTCACTGCTTTGCAGTTTTGTTGTAAGTACCTCCTCATCTACATTATCATCAAACCTTTCTAACATTTTCTTTTACAGTTTTGATATATGGCGGTGTTGGTTATCACATCTGGGATGTCACTCCGGAGCAACTTAACTACTGCTTCAAGTTCATCTACTTCCACTTGATTGGATACACCTGGTCTATAACTTTGATCAAGATGTCCATTCTCTTCCTCTATGAGCGAATCATCCCAAAGACCCACTCGATGCGCAAGGTTCTCACGGCGTTCATGGTTTTCCAAATCGTCTACTTCTTCGCCTGTGAATTGACCTTCATCTTCCAGTGCAACCCAATCGAGGGGGCTCTCGACTTCAGCTACAGAATCTACAAGTCACCAAAGTGCATTCCTCTCAAGCCCATGCTCTACTCCTTTGGTATCATTCACATCTTTGTCGACCTCGCTCTCCTTGTCCTCCCAATCAGGGTTATCTGGGAGCTCCAGATGCCTATCAAGCGCAAGATCAGCACCCTTTCTCTCTTTGTCGTTGGTGCCATTGGTTGCATCTGCGCTGTCATGAGAATTGTCACTCTCTCCACCCTTCTCAACGGGTTTGACTTCACCTGGGTCATCTACGAACCAGGCATGTGGGGTCTCCTTGAGCTTACCATCGGTATTATCTGTGCCTGCATCCCACCTTCCAAGCTTCTCTGGGAGCAGCTATTCTGCAAGATTACCGGAACAAAGTTCAAGCCCTTCGGAAGCACCGACCGCGAAAGCGACTATGGAAAGAGCGGTGCTTCATCCATGCCTTACGGAAAGGGTTTTCGTGCACGCAGCCCCGCCCCTTATGATAAGTCTCTCGGATCGATCAACAAGAGCGTTCTCATGTCCCAGACATCGGAGCGCATTGATTCTATGCTCATATCGAGACTCGGACCTATCCAGTCACAGATCACAACTATTGTCGAGGGACCGATCGATGAAAAGGATATCAAGACCGTTGATGTTGTTTCTTCCGAGGGCCGACCGTACACAATGCAAATCCCAACTACGGTTATCATCCCTCCCACCCCTCTTGATGGTACTGGGCCAAGCTTTGGCAGAATCGCAACGCTAGACGAGCTCGAAGACCCAGAAAAGAGGCCTGCCCTCCTTGCTGGCTCGAACATAAGCGTTTCTACCAGCTCCCTCGAGAAAGATCTTGAGCGTGATCTCGAAAAAGGATACATGGAAATCGAAGACAGACCATCCAGTGGATTCTCTGAAAACTCCGACCTGTGTCTAGACGACAAACCAGTTAAGGGTGAAGACATGGTATAAAAAGCCAGCTTCCCCTTCCAAAAAACACACAAAATACCCTTAAGACCATATACCCAAAACGGCAACGATTCCTCTAATAATATCGCGTACTGTCATGCATGTTTTTGTTTCTCTTCGGCTCTAATGTTTGGTTTTCGGAGTTCGGCTTCTGTCTTTCTTTAAATAACATACCACTGGGGGCTTTGCAATGTTTTACGATACCAGATACACTCGCTCAGGTTTTATACTTCTAGTCACTCACTTGCATAAAAAAATGGCGTTCTTTCGTTTTCTTTTTTCCTATTTATACTGGTCGGCTTGTTCTTCTTTCACTCACTCCTTCATGCTTCACATGCCCCCAAGAGAGTTAAACTTAATATGTCAATGTATATATACAAACTTTCAAGATTTTCTTGATCAGACATCCAAATATAAATTATAATCATCAATAACAAAACCTATTCACTCCTTTAATTTCTACAAGATCTGTGGTCCTCCGTAAAAACGTTTTGGTACTGTTCGAATTTCGAGGCTGCAGCAGTCTTTTGAGCTGGGTTATTGAGACAGCTGTTGCAATTTCTGCGTTGCGCACCATCCTCAGACCACCCAATTAGAAATTGTCCGTTTCAAAACCCCCACCACGACTCGAGTCCAACCTTCGTGATGAGTTCATGAACGTTCAACAATCGAGACATCGACACTCGTTTTTAAACTATTCCCCCGTAAAGGGCTAACAATGGCTTCCGCCACGATCGGCAGCGCGGTGAGGGCCAGGATACTCTCATCGCCCGCATTCACCTGCCGCCAATGCCAAAATCTTCGTCTGGTACCTACCCTGCGCACGGCAGCCACCCCGCTACAATCCGCACGATACAGCACATCTCGGACGCCGTCTAAACTCCAATCTATTCTCCTGAAGAGCTCGAAATCTGGGGCTGTGCTTTTATCGAAGACTAGGTCGTCTTTGGTTGAGAACATTGGGAGTGTGAAGTCTGCGTACCGTCGGTTGGCTACGTCTGCTGCTGCTGTGGAGGGGGATGTCGCTGCGACAGCTGGTGCTACTGCGACGAAGGCGAAGTCGAGTAGCTTCCCTGATGTCTCTGAAAAAGTAGTTGGGTATTGGTTACTTGGGTCGGCGGGTCTCGTTTTTGCTATCGTCGTTCTGGGTGGTTTAACCCGTTTGACGGAATCAGGGTAAGACCTTTCATGGAAGCTCACTGGCTTGCTTCGAGGATTCTCTACTGACAGGAAGTTCTGGCAGTCTTTCAATCACAGAATGGAAACCCGTAACCGGTTCCCTGCCGCCCCTCTCCAATGCCGACTGGGAATCCGAATTCTCCAAATACCGTAACTCGCCTGAATTCCGAATCTTAAACCCGACCATGAACCTCGAGGAATACAAATTTATTTACTATATGGAATGGACGCACCGATTGCTAGGTAGAGTTATCGGTGTCTCGTTTGTTCTCCCGGCCATTTACTTCGTCGCCCGTCGAAAGGTTTCTAGGTCAATGGCATTAAAGCTGGGTGGTATCGCACTAGGTATCGGATTTCAAGGTTTTATCGGCTGGTGGATGGTCAAAAGCGGTCTGCAGGATGATTTGTTCCAGAAACCAGGGTCGCATCCGAGGGTCAGTCAGTACAGGTTGACGGCACACTTGGGCGCCGCATTCGCAGTTTATAGCGCAATGTTGTACTCCGGTGTTAGCATTCTTCGCGAAAACCGACTCTTAAAGGATCCCAAGAAGGCAGTGGAACTCTTGACAAAGCGGAGGATCGGTGCATTGATCCCTCTTAGGATCTTTGTCGGTTTCGTTAGCTTGCTGGTATTTACGACCGCGATGTCTGGAGCACTAGTCGCTGGATTGGACGCTGGACTTGTTTACAATGAGTTCCCGATGATGGGAACCGGCCTCGCCCCACCAATGTCGGAATTACTGGATCCATTCTACTCAAGAGAACCACCTCCACATGAAGACCTCGTCTGGAGGAATATGCTCGAAAACCCCACGACCGTTCAATTGGATCATAGAATCTTGGCTACCACCTCTTTCTTTACAATCTTGGCGTTGTGGGCCTACGGCGCTCGATTACGGAGGGCGAAGGTCCTTACACCGGAGGCAAAGAAGGGAATCTTGGGTCTTGTTCATCTTGTGAGCATGCAGGTTGCACTAGGGATCGCGACGCTGATTTATATGGTCCCGCATACCCTCGCGAGCTTGCATCAGGCAAATAGCTTGGCATTGTTGACTGGTTGTTTAGTGCTTGGAAGTAGAGTGTGGGTTCCTAGAGCTCTCTTGAAGGTGGCGGAGAAGCGGGTCGCTATGATGGGCAGAACTGCGAAGAAGGTCGAGAAGGCAGTCTAGATACCGCGATGTAAGAATAGAGGACGTCGACGCGAATATAAAGGAAGATGTAGACATGTACATAGATGATACCCTCTACCATATATGACTTACCACTGTTTTGGATGCTTATATTTACTATCATAACCTACAAGGCCCGACTTGAGTATCAAGTTTGTAATAAACAGTCTCATTTAGAAGGGAAGAGATGTAGCTACTACTACTCTGAGTCGCTATCTTGATTACAATCCATATGTGAGCTACAGTATGCAAATCATTAATCAGTTTCCGCATTGCGCTTAAATCAAACACTTCACTCAACCACGGATCCAATGACAGAAAAACGTAATATCCAGTTAAAATTCATTCCATCCTTGGCGGTCCATTCGAATGAACAGCATTTACCAACCAGGGATGACTCTTGTCTTCAATGGCAAGCCTCCATCGTGTGTGGGGCGTTGAGTGATCCCAGCCCTGATACTAAGTTCCATATCCTTCGTCTTCTCTTCGAAAGCGAATCTACCAGCTAAGCCAACTATGATGGCTTTATATTCCTCAACTGAAAACTTCTGTCCGATACAGCTGCGGGGACCCATCAGGAACGTCAAATTGGCGTAGTTGCTTGTGGCGCCGCCGTTTCCGCCCGGTTTATCCCACCTATCCGGGTTGAACTCCGCAGCGTCGGGACCCCAGAGCTCCTCGGAGTGGTTGATTACGGATGGCATGAGCATTATCGTTGTCCCCTTTGGGATGAATTCGCCATTGAGGGTTGTATCCTTCTCGGCTTCACGGATGGTAACTGGAACTGGTGGGTGGAATCTGAGAATTTCGTTGGTAAAGTTGCGGAGGTAGCGGATGCTTTCTATTTGTTCCATTGTGACGGAGTCGGAGTCGAGGACGGGGATTGCGGCGCGGATTTCGGCTCTTAGGCGTTCTGCGACTTCGGGACGGCGGGAGAGTTCCCAAACAGACCAGGAGACTGCTGCGGCGGTGGTTTCGTGGCCGGCGGCCATGAAGGTCATCAATTGGTTTTGCATCTCTTCGTCGGAGAGGGAGCCTTCTTCCATCATGATAGAGAGGATATCTATACGGAATAAATATATTAGCCTTCCAATCGCCGATTTTAGTGGATTAAAACTTAATACATACCAGAATGCATTGGCGTCTTCTCAGCCATTTGGACCCTCTTCTTTTTAATCATATCCAAACAAAGGTTCATGATAAAGTACTTTGCGCGTGTGATATCTCTAACCGCCTTCAGCGGCAGATTGTGCATAAACCACAACGGCATGATGAGATTCAAGATGCCCATCCACAGTTGTCCCTGTGTCGGCGTGAAGACCTTCTGGTAGATTTTGAAGAGATCGTTGTTGGGCTCTTTCATGGAGTTGAATTCTATTCCTGCACCAGCTTTGCCAATGATATCAAGCGTACAACGGGAACCCCAGGAGTTGAAGTCGACGATTGGATCGGGCACGCCAGAAGCTTCAACCTCCGCAGCGATCAAATCTACCATTTCTCGGGTTTTGTTCCAGAGGAGAGGGAATAGCGAGCGCAGGTGGCGGGGGTGGAAGGCCGGGGTCAAAATCTTTCGCTGACGTTTATGCTCGTCACCTTCGGCCATGAGGATTCCATTTCCGAGGAGGCGAAGGGAGAATCGGAAAAACTGAGGCTTTACGAAGATATATGACTGACTGTTGAGCACCTCTGCGAGGACTTTGGGGGTGGTAGGTAGGAGTCGCTCGCGGTTGAGAAGACCCTGAAGGCAATATCGTTAGCACTTTTAGGCCCCCGAACACCATACAACTCATAAATCAATGTTGTGGATTTCAAGAAGCATACTTTGTAGTAGATTAGTCCGTCATTCGGTACCGTCTTTATCCAGACCTTATGTGGGTCTCCGGTTCGTTTCGCGATAATATCCTTCCCATGGCCATTCCAGAAACTGGGTGCCTGTAGATTGTATCACTCGAATTAGCATCAACCTGCCCATTCACGTAGTTGAAAGTTTGGAGTTTGCACCAACCTTCGGCCCAGGTATTTTTCTCAACGGGCTGATGAAATTGGGGTATATCAACCAATGATAAACTGCGTACACCACGCCCTGAGATATTACTAAGGTCGGAAACCCGATTGCATATTGTGCCACCGGTGACTTCGCAACTACCGAGAGGTATGAGAGATGCACGAGTGCATATGATTCTGCTAGTGAAAGCAGTAAGATCTCCAGTATCGCCATGGCTTATTGGGCGCCCCTTTCAGTTAGGGTTGTGGTCGTGGTTAGTTGAACAAGCTCGCGATCGTCGGGGGTGGACTATTATTCAGCTAGCGAGGCTAGCCGAATGGAAGGCTGTCGGGGTATCGGCGCAGATACAATCTGTAGGGGCTCGAAATAAAAATAAAAGAGAAGAAAAAGGTGATGTTAATGCTGGAATTGAATTGCAAGAATGATATAAAATAAAATTTCAAGGTCCCTTCCAAGCGATAAACTGTCAACAATGAACAACTGCTTCAAGAGTTAAGCAAGCTGTCAATCGTGCAAGACTAACAGAGCCTCAACTGTGCAAGCGTTAGTCAGGATTATATAAAACGGGCTCGTACGAGGTTGATACAAGTACCGGTGCCAATGTATAAGATTCCCACTTTTGTGAATAAGACTGATAGCTTCAAGAGCGAACACTGTGGCTTTTTAAGGATGGTCGACTGGGGCCTCTTGCGGGGTCCGCGGGGTGGTTCCAGCTGAGGATTGCGATATTGACTCCCTTGTCAATATGTGCATACGCAAGTTCGGGACCTAAATCTGCCCCGAAAGTTGAGGAACCTAAAACAGTATGGGTCGTAGATAAAAGAAAAAAAAGGATTATGGCATAAAGGGGGACAGGGAAAGAAGAAAGAGGTCCGGCACCTCGATTCCGAGAAGCTTTGAAGCGCGAAGCTGTACGACCAAATTCGGATTAGTCTGAACTTGCACCGCCGTCGGGCCAAATCATAGTTCCATTATTATTCATCGAGTATAGGGCTGTTCACATATCACCGACCAATCTTGAACACCGACACCGACAATCTCCGTTCAAGCGCATGCGCAAGCTTTGCGGATGTTGACGAGATGATGCTGCCCGTCTCGTCTAAGACCGGGTAGGTTTAGTGCAGAGATGTTTCGCAGGGGTGTGTTTGACAAAAATAGGAATAGCCTCGGCTTAATCCAGCGGGAGCATCGTATCCCCAAACCCAATCCAGTCCGCGGGATACGAAACGGGGCATCTATTCATCCAAACGGTGGAGGTTCGGACAAATTGGGTGACGAAAAATATCGTGTGTTGAGGTCGACGTTAAGCTGCAAAAGGCACGAAAACTATTATGTACGACCATGTTCCATGGTAATAGAATGCTATAACGTTAATACACAAGACTGGGCCGTCAGCAGCCAGCATGGGCTCAATTTGCCTGATCCGGAGGCCCTTTGCGAGCCCCATGCTCTGTACTACATACACAGCACCCATTCGTGCGCATCCCATGACATAAACGTGCATCTCGTGGAACGTAGGGCCCGAACCTCCCACTTTATTCTGACGACGAGAAACATTCAGAAATTCCGCAGCTATGTCAGCCCATAGCCATATAGACGGCTAAATGACCAGGTGAACCTCTCCAGTTTTTCATATTTCACTCTAAAGATTTTACCTTAAATATTTTATGAATGTTTTTTTCTTTCTATTTCCATTTTCCAGAGAGGTAATACCCAATATCGTACATTTATAGCTGAGTGGTGTCGAATTGTACAAAAAAGTAGAGACTCGACTACCAATGTAATCCCACGATGTTATACAAAGCTATACATATGCACCCGCGCTTTGTATAACGCTGCCCGTGCTTTCCACAATCCTTCTTCAGGATATCGATCTTACCTGATCGCCCGTTAACCGGCCGTTACGCTAAAACCCAAAATCCCGTGGCATCCTAAACTCCATGCATCCATCTAATCCAGTACAACCAATCCATCAAAACTCTTCTTCATCACTGCTTTTCTCATGATCCCAATTGGTGTTATTGCCTCTTCCTTGGCTTTCGCTTCTCCCACAACCACAAAGCCATCTTCTTCCTTCTCGTCAACATCAACTAACATTGCGTCTTCTTTATCCTCTTGTTCGCCAAGGAAGACCTTCATCATCCCGGCGGAGAAACCCTTCATCATTGCAACCCCTTCCCTTTCAGCATGCACCTCGACCGTATCCGCTTTTCCTAAATCCCAGTAAATGATCTCCGGTACGTCATAGCCCGCCTCCTCATAGTCTTTCTTGATAATGTCGTATGTCGTCTCCCAGGGCTCGGATTGCGGACGGCCACTATAATAAGACTCCCTCCTACTCTCATCAAACTGCATATCTGAGAACACAAATATCCTCTTGATCATATCCTCCTTCTTCAAATTATGTTTCTTCGCTAGTGGAAGAAGCAGGCCGGTGAAAACCTTCCGTAAATCAGTGTTCATACTCCAATTTGCCTCACCCATCTTTCTCGCGTTTTTAACTATCCCGGACAGCTCGCTTAACCGTAGATATTGTGGATCGGCGGAGAACGTAATGAACCCGTTGTTGAATGGCGGTTTAGCAAGGGTTGCGAGTAGCATGGACATTGCAATAGCGGGGAAGATCGGCTCAGGAGTTTTGCGGTTCGTATAGTCGTTTAAAATGCCCATACTTCCGCTGACATCGCAAACGGCGATCGCGTTATCGATGCTTCCGGATTGCTTCAGTCGATCTATTAGTGTGCTCCATTGGGCGCTTGCAACAGCTATCTGGGTTTCAAAGAATTTCTTCTTAAGCCTGTCAACGCCGTCTTCGGTCTCCGCCTTTTGCATATTGACGGACTCGAGGTCCTTGTCGTACTCCAGCAGCCGCATCAGAATCTCGTGAGGCAAAAGCGTGGCTCCTGAAATTGTCTTCTTTCCAATAGAGACGTCAAACATGAACCTTGAAAAACGCTCCGAATCATGTTTCAAGAATTTTTCTGAGTTATTGGACATGCAAACCGAGGGTACCCGCGAGTAATTGATCGAAGACCACATATTTGCAGACATGAATGGTTCGGGGCATTGGCTTTGGGCACGGAGGGGAGCAAGAAACCAGCGTTGAAGAAATGACCGGAGCGTCCTGGCCTGTTCAACTGATAATGGACCAGTGTGATCGAAGCCAGATAGAGATGACGGGTATATCCACGACTGAGACTCACGACTGGCGTGAAGAAGTTGAGCAATAGCAGTAGATATATTTGTTATCCGATCGTGAGAGCGACCCGGAGTCGGGCCCCATTTTCCAGCAAGGCTGATCCGCCATTGTAGCGCGGAACGAACTTCTCGGTCTGTTGTCTTCTCCAGTTGGTCCCGAAGGCTTGCGTCAGACGCGATCTGATCGACAAAGAGCCGGGCGACGGCGACGTATAGAGCCCGGAATTTGGGGTCATCGGAAAGCTTTTTGCACAAATCTTGGTATCGAACGTTTTGCCTCTGCTTTCGATGGGGGATACCGCGAGGGTTGGTAATACTCTTTCCCGACCCAAGATTGTAATGATCCTCTTGGCCCAGCCGATTCGTAGCAACAAGACAAAGGATATTCAACAAGTCCTTCCAATATCCATGAGGCATCCCAGGCAAATTTCTCTCATCGCCCTTCCGCAGCTTTCGCTCGCATAGTGGCTCGACCAATTTATGTAAATTACCAATAGCCGTTCGCGGATGCTTGTAGTAAAGCCAACTCCAAGCTCGATAGAAAAGCTTCCGGTCGCTTTTACCATCATGGATACTCCTTAGGTAAAAGATTATCCTCAAAGTAAACTCAGGGTCCTCTTTCCATGCCTTCTCGAAGATCTCACTAATTCGAAAAGGATCGTGGTGGGCCGCCGGGCGGTGGAATGCATCCAACAGGGGGCTTTTGGTTGAACGTAATGCCGGAGCATTATTCTCCGTCCTAACCTCGTTGCTAATATTATCAAGCGCCGATATCATCGGGTTCTCCGGGACGGGAGTTGCATTTTTGATAGAAGCAACAGGATCCTCTGCAGGCGGTGGGAGCAATAAGTCCAAAAAATTGGCCTTATAAAGCTCAGGTAAATGAGGCAGAGTAATAGTCTGCGACGTAAAAGCCGGGGACGCCTTTGGATTGGGATTCATCGTGACGCGGTAAATAAATCGATTGACCTTTGAAAGCCACTGACGTCTGAGGGCGCCGAGAGAGAAGGCGCGGATTGAGGATGACATCGTGCCGGGTGGGGACAAGGCCTATAGACCTGTATTTATGGCCCAATTGGCCGCCCCTCGTGCCGATGGCACAGCCGCCGTGTGGTTGAGTTAGCTACGATCTCCGTGATGCCCAAGAATCGTAGTCGATCGTGTGCTCATACCCCGCGCCTGTGTTCATGCCTGGGGAAAGAGTTTGAGGCTCGCGCGGCAGTGGGTCCGAGCCGCTTTGGGTACCATATCTTGGCACTCTTGGCCAATCAGGGCGCTCAAAAATACAACATCCAACGCATATGGTCGTCATTGCATAACGTCATACCTCTGTCAAGCCTCCAAACTTTATGGTATACTGTAGGGTCGAGCTACCTGTGGCAACAAATAATTTATTGTAATAGCCAATATGTAATAGCGGCAGCATCAAGCTATAAACATGATAGCAATTTGCAAAGATGGGTGAACTTGAGGATATAGCGATCGATCGCGGTCGCTATGCAGAATTAGAAAGAACAGAAGCCTTCAAGCAGAGTAACCTTGGCAGCAGTTTTCCTCGCCTAATAGCCCGACAAGCCAAGATGCAGTATGCCAAATTTCAACGCACCATATGCATCGTGAGGCTGAAATCGAAGATGCAAAGAGAGGGGAAGCTTTTGACGCATGCCGATTGGCTGTGTGTAATAGCGGGAGCCCTATGATATGAAGGAGATCTCCGACGTTTCGTTTCACATAAGGTATCCGGTTCTAGCCCGAAATTATTAGTTTTCCATTTCTTTATGATCGAATTTTAAATCCACAAGTTGGGAAATGGCAAAAAATCAAGGGTCCTTGTTTCTGGATATTGTCCGGGCGGCCACTGTTTTCTTCATCTTAAGTTTGTCAATCCTCATACTATTCTTTGTGCCTAAAAATTTGAAAACCAGATGGAGAACTCCGGTTGTTAATTTACCAAACTCGATAAAACGCCCACGGCAGGCGCCAGCCCAGCAAAAACATGTCGTTCTATCTACGCATCGTGTAAGATACAATACTACCCTCCATGCTAGCGCTATATCAAGTTTTGCAGGTCCCACAATAATCAAAGTTTTCAACTAATATTTAGTAGGAAAACACTGAAATTGGGGAACTTGATCCTGCTATTTATACTACTCTGAAATTTGGTTCCGGTAGGGGGGCTTGTCTTCATTTTCATTGATCCAACCGGTCCCCGTCTCCTGACCACCAAACAACATCTAATATATCCAACCCGATGGTTTTGTTTAGATGGCCAACCTATAGCCCTTCAATTAGCTGCTGGAAATATTACTTGGGTTCCGAATATTAAGGCTTTAAATTCGTTTTGCGGGAATCACTCCGTTAGCGCCAAAGCCTGCGGATTCGCGAAGACCAGTGGATACTGTATGTATTAGCAAGCTGATCTCAATCAACGAGTTCAAAATATTCACCGCTAATAAACTGATGACGCATAGATTCCCCTAGCAGCAACTCCACCAGCGTCCCTTTCTCATTGGGTTCAAGCAGCTTTTCGAATAGCGACTCGGTATGGGGACTCCCGCCTTAATCGAGTAGGCAGTCTAGCAAGGCGCATTGAGCATATCTAACCCTATACCACGCGGTAGGTAAACGGCTACTGGTATGATGACGTCGTCACTGCGGGCGCAGTACCCGTTGATTTTCGTTTCGGGGTCGGCGATTCTTGGAACATACCGCCGTTTCTCGGGCTGGGGCTGAACAGTTCAAGTTCCTCCAGCTATGTAACCACACTCGTCGAGCAGGGCAAGATCCATGACTCTTACATCAGTTTCTACGATGTCAGAAACCCACGCGCGACCGGCGGACAAATTGTCATTGGTGGCGTGGATAGGAAGAAGATTTATGGAAATTTCGATTCCTGGAAAAGTCCGGGCGCGTGGGGTGAAGTTCCAACTCCAAAGGTCAAGGTTTTCTCGAATAGTGTGTTTGCGGAAACAGACAGCATCAAGTTTGAGCAACCGAAGGAGTCAATAGCACTTATTAATCCTTGGTCACCGTAAGTGTATATATTCTTCATTCTCGGGCCGGCCTCGCATACCCTATCGTTGTGTTAATTCAATATTGTTGACCACATCATAAGATATCTTGTTGTTCCACCAGATTTGCTCAAAAGCATTCGCCTCCATTTAGAGACTTTTACATTCCCTTACGGAAGAAACGATCTGCTCAATTACCTTTTCATCGATTGCGATGACACTATCGACCCCGATGCTGCCATAGAATTTGAATTCGATACCGTAGTAATCAAAATCCCTCTTGCGGATCTAAAAACCGTCGACGCGCCGCGGGCCGAGACTTCCGTTCATAGGTATCTCCCAGAAGGTACTCAATCCAATATATGCTTTTTGTCGATATCCACAGCGGAAGATATGCAAGGATATTCTTTCATTCTAGGGGGGCCATTTCTAAGGGAAGTATTTGATCCTGAACGCTAGTACAACCTGAAATCTATCAACGAACGATCCCTAACGGAAGAAACTTAACAGTCGGGCTTATGTCGTAATGAAGCCAGGGAACAGTACGACAGCTAGTATTACTGGAATAGCAATAGCAAAACTTAAAGAGGAAGAGGAGGAAATTATCGACTTGGGAGGGCCAAGCAGCCCCGATCTCAGCCAAATATCCGGAGACGAGCCCGCAGCTACCGAACGGAAGAAGAGAATTACTATACTATTGGCGAGTACTTTGGGCGGCGGGGGAGGTTCTCTATTTATCGTACTTACGTTCCTTTTCTTGAAGTATCGGAAGAGGTTCAATCTGGCTGCAGAGCCCTCAATTCCTTCGCCCGACCCAGATTTTATTTGGCAGACCTACCTACACAGGCCTCAGAATCCACCAGTGTAGTCAACGCGTCAAATACGAATCCGAAACCGAGGGAGCCACTTCTCCAAAATTCAGAGGCAGATAAGCGCATTACGAGCTAACTACGGCAGAGAGCATTCTGAATTGCGAGATTCTCGTACGAAAACATCGAAATTTTATTAAATAGCTAGGAATTTAGATCTTCGCCATAATAATTCGTCTAAAAGGCTTATAGAAAGCCTACACACACGCACATGTACATAAAACTCTCTTGAAAGGCCTTACAAAAACCTCATTAGTTTTATCCGTGGCAAGGCACGTCCCCACACCAGGTCAAAGGATCGAGCCAACATTTGTATGAGGATATCTTGTTGTCAAAGTAGGAGTTTGCGCCCTGGAGATCCCAAGAGCCGCTTCCAGAATTGCGATCTGAATTACCCGCGATGCTAAGCCCACCGCAGTTTACATTTCTGAAATACCACATTAGTTAGCTGATATCCTGAGTTCTGAATGTAGTTGGGATGGGGATGCAAACGTACTCATAAAATTGGCATCGGACCACCCAAGAACTGACTAAGATCGAACTTGCGACATCATTCCAGTTTGATGGGAGATTCGCTAGGCGCCGCGCATTTCAGTTAGTATTTTCCAATAACAAATTTCTAACGATAAGGGACAATTGATCACTTACTGCACTCGTTCTCGTTGGACCTAAGCTCGTATCTTCCTCCGGTCCAGCCGGGATCTCTATCGAGATACCCCCAGAAGGAATTATAGTAGCAACCACACGGTGCGTACTTCCCTGTGCACCGCCAAACACCATCACTACCTCTCCTTCCGGCACAGCCACCGCTGAAACAACTTGCTCTGGCACCGCATGTGTTAGATGTGGGACTACACCTGCAGCCTATGAAGTTTCCGGTACATCTCGCGATACCGGTATCTCCATCCCAGCCACCGTTGCATCCATTTGCATCACAACTCTGTGGGCTGCCGCAGGTGTTATCCGTTGGATTACAGTAACATGGTGCATAGGCGTTGGTACACTGCGGGTATGGGTTATTCCCGAGGAAGCGACCAGCGCAGTTATTGCTATCGCAGCTCGCACGATTTCCACAAGTGCCGCCGCTGCCTTGGGTAGGGGTACACCTACACCCGACGAAATTGCCCGTACACCGGGCAATACCTGTGCTCCCATCCCAAGCACCGTTGCATCCATTGTTTCCGCAGCTTTGGGGATCACCACAGGTGTTATCTGTCGGATTGCAGTAACAAGGAGCGTAGTAATTGGTACATTGGGGGTAGGGATTGTTGCCGAGGTAGCGGCCAGCGCAATTGTTAGCATCACAACTTGCACGGTTTCCGCATGTTCCTCCACTACCTTGTGTAGGAGTACACTGGCAGGTTGCATATCTTCCTTTCTGTGTAGATGTTAGCTCCGTATATTATAAATAGCTGACATGAATGGATATAACTTACGCAAGTCGCCCGTCCATTTGAGTCGAATGTACCAGCACAACCGTTCAAATCGCAGGATTGAGGGTTTCCACAAGTATTCGTAGTTGGATTACAACGGCAGGTTGCATAATTGCCCTTACAAGTCGCAATTCCATTGGAATCGAAGCTTCCAGCACAACCACCCGCATCGCAAGACGCAGCATTCCCACAAGTGTTTGTAGTTGGGCTGCAGCGGCAGGTAGCATAGTTACCTTTACAAGTAGCAAACCCATCCGAATCGAACGTGCCAGCACAGCCGTTCGAATCACACGATTGAGGGTTACCACAAGTATTAGCTGTTGGGTTACAGCGGCAAGTAGCCCAATTGGCTTTACAAGTAGCAACCGTTCCAGAATCGAATGTTCCTGCACATCCACCCGCGTCACAGCTTTGCGCT
Source organism: Arthrobotrys musiformis (assembly GCA_036971715.1). Taxonomy (NCBI): domain Eukaryota; kingdom Fungi; phylum Ascomycota; class Orbiliomycetes; order Orbiliales; family Orbiliaceae; genus Arthrobotrys; species Arthrobotrys musiformis. Next base: position 4,440,205 of record JAVHJL010000003.1, on the reverse strand, counting down.
GTACCGCACATAGCAGTGGTAGGTGTGCAAGAACAACCCGCCCCATAGTTTTTGCAAGTTGAACCGGCGCCGTTATTGTCAAAGCTACCGGCGCAGTTATTTGCGCTGCAGCTTTGGTTCGGGCAAGTATAGCCAGGGGTATTGGCCGATGGGACACAGCTACATCCCGCGAAATTCGTGGACCGACAGGCGGGGGTGCCGCTGACGACCGTACCAGAACAACCATTCGCCTCACACGAAGGCGGGGAGCTTGGGCAAACTACTTGGAAAGGAGTAGTTGTTGAACTGGTGGTTGTCCTTGTGGTGGTTATGACAGTAGTAGTTGGTGTAGTCGTTGGCCTTGTAGTGGTAGTGGTGGTGGTAGTCTGGGCGGTTGTCGTTGCCCTAAATGCGATGTTAGAAATCGCCTGGAATGAACTTCACCTGTGCAGTTCTGGAGTTCTTACCTGGTAGTTGTAGTAGTGCTAGTGATAGCAACAAAAACGGATTGAGGAAAAGCGAAGAACGGAACAAGTCCTTCTTGATAGACGGCAGGGCAAAGCTCTGGTCCCCTCTTCCTCAGATTATACCGCAAGCCGACACCATCTTTGAATGGATACGCTAGCACGGTCGAGATGTATATGCTCAAGACGCAAAGGGCCAAAACGGCCTTTGAAATTGAATCACCCAGCATGTTCGATTGTATGGCCAGAAAGCCGAGGAGCTGCTACGGGGTGCGCAGACAAAGAAATTCACTTTGCAAAGAACTCGTTCTAATATATCTATATTCACAGGTAGCATGGTCATTATCTTTCCTTCGCCTTGTCATGAGTGAGAATCGACGAAGAAGCTTGTCGAGGTTGAACGCCGAACCCGGTCATATGTTTGTGGAGTATTTTGCAGGGTCCTCCGCTAGCCAATACATCCCTGCATGCCGGCAAAATACCGCAACAATCAAAGCCCATGAATATCTGCATGGCGTCGAGCTCTAACGATAGTTTGCGCCTGCGCGCAACCATGACTGCATAGTCTCGGACCGCAGCTATGTCTTGTCACCATGCATCGATTCGATCTGGCTTGCCTGCCTTGTCTCAGCTTACATCAAAATTTGCGAGATTGTAGGCATGAGACTTTAAACCGCGGCGTAGCATGTATGTAGCTGGGCCGGATATCATGATGGTGGGCCGGATCACGGGCAAAATCGCGGACAGGCCGCAGAAAACTGGTTCGATTCAATTGGTGCCAGCCCGCAACTTGGCGCAAGGGAAAAGTGGATCAAGAATGGGTGTTTCTGCATCATATGCATGGAGTCCTAGAAGCAAACAAACTATCGTGGGTACTTAGCCATACACGGACCAGAACCTTCTTTCCAATCGCCAAAAGCTTTTCAGCGACTTATTTGCCATGGACAAAAATTATACCTTGTAAGCTTGTTGCTGGGATAGGTATACATAGTCGTATGGAGTCATCTGGTCGTACCACTGCAGCTGAGGCCATTCAAAAAAGATTTTTATCTTTTTCGCAAAAAAACCACCTATATCAACGGACACATATATTGTCGTCCGAATAATCATTCTACAAGGTCAAGGGATGGAAGTGCGTACGTGAAGGATCTGAGGTTCAGTTAAGCTCTCGGTTATGGCTTAGGTATGGCCCTGGTCGCTCGCCAAGATCCCCATGTCAGCATGAAAACTTCCCCGAGATTACCATACCTTAACCCGCGTGGCTGGACCTGCTAAACAATTGGGTAGTTAGTCTGCAGTTGTTTCGATCAGTAATCAAAGAAATGCAGGCCTCCAGCATTCCATGGGCCTGATATTAGTTTTTTTTTCGCAAAATTTAAAAAGTTTCGGACGGAATACGCGCCGACGCAGGTTCCGACATGCGCAAGCCATATTCTAGCTGTGGAGCATCTTCCCTGCATTTTATTATATTTTCGCGATTTGACCTTGACTTCACGTTCGCCCTCTGTCTTGTCATATCAGCCACAGTGGAGTAAGAGAATCGAGTGCAGAAGACGAGGATGTCCGAGCTCCTTCGAAATTGGGCATTGCATACAGATTTATACATGATAGAGTTACATCACTGTTTGGCGGGGACATATGTATACGGCCGACATGATTCCTTATATTTATGAGTAGCCAGAGGAGCCGATCAATTTCTATGCTTCTCCTAAGCATCCTTTCCTCAATCGGCGGCTCGTCGTCGAAAACCTTCTGAAAATGCGCATCAAAGGCATTTTCCTAATCCTCGCCGGATTATCGGCCTGTCCTGGTATCAATGGGCAGACCGTCCAGTGTACCACCATCAAAGACGGTTGTGATTCTGGAAGCCTTCACGAATCTGCCGTCCTAAGTGCCATTGATAGGTTCCAAACTGGACTTTTCTATGGCGGCGGTAGTGAACCTGTCGTTTTCTCTTCTGTTCTAGGAGCTGGAGGCACCACTCTTGCCATGCTTTCATACACTTGCAATGACAAATCCCCACCACCCAAACTAGAGGGATCGGCCATTAGAGGAAATTTTCGCAAGATACTGGCATGCGCCAATCGATGCGGTGGCGTCGCTTCTTCTACGAACAGCAATTGCGGCTTTGGTATCTTAATATCTAATCAAGATGCGAATACGGGTTGCTTTTCAAAGGCAATCGATCAAGTTCCACAAGGTAAGTTAATATTATCATCAATTCCTCCAGTTTGTCACCTGTACATGTATATATATGATCGAGGGCCCGTGCGAGTGCTAACTGGTAAAACAATCATAAAGGCACAACGAGCACTACGACAAGCCGCACCACGACGACGACTTCTGGTTCGGCGACGCCCACTATAAATTCTGGGACCAGTGGATTCACCTACTACGGGTGCTATTCCGATGATGTGAATTCAAGAGTCTTGAGCAATCAATATGTCGATGCTAATGGCATGACAATTGCTGCTTGCTTGTCCAGAGCCGCCGGCTACAATTTCGCCGGCGTAGAGTATGGCCAAGAATGCTGGTATGGAAATGTCCTGAGCGGCAGCCATGGCGAATCTAGTGGGTGCAATATGCCATGTCCAGGGAAAGCAACCGAGTTATGCGGCGGCGGTAACAGAATCCAGCTATGTAAGTCACCCACCCACAATTACATTAGGTACACAATGCATAGCAAAGAAAGCACGCTGATTCAATCCTCAAGATAAAAACCCATCGTACCAGCCTCCAAATACCCCTAACTTAGGGGCATGGACGTCCGGTGGCTGCTACACAGATAGCGTAGAGTCTAGAGGGCTAGACCATAGCACCACAGACTCTGCCATGACTATTCAAAAATGCTTGCAGTTCGCCTCGGGCTTCAAATACGCCGCGGTACAGTATCATAATGAATGCTTCTGGGGTAACGTACTAAAAAGCTCGTCTGTGCCAGCGAGTTCAGCGGACTGTGACACTGCATGCGCCGGAGACAGCTCTCAAATGTGTGGCGGAGGAAATCGTCTGTCCCTTTACATCAACGGGGACTACCATGAACCACAGGTACCAGAGGAACCCGCGGAGCCAAATATCCATCAAGGCAATGATGCCTGGTCGCTTGTCGGGTGCAGGACCGATAGCGCTAGTAACAGAGCCCTCGACAACTCAAAAGTTGATAGTGCCATGACAGTTGAAAAATGCTTCGAGCTTGCCTTCAGCTACAGGTACGTCGCTTTGCAAGGCGGCAATACTTGCTATTGGGGTGATGAGCTAGGCAGCTCCAACCAGGATGCAGACATAGGGCAGTGTAATACCGCCTGTGCAGGAAAGTCTGATCAAGCATGCGGTGGATCTTTAAAGAACATACTCTACTCGAACACTGATTTCGATGAAATCGATGTACCCGGAATGATTGCCCTTATGGAGGAGCTTTATCAAGGCGAAAAGCTAATAGGTGGCGATTTGAACGAATACGAAAGCCAAAGGCTACAGGCCGAGGCGGAAGGCCAACAGGAGGGTGGTGGGAATAAACGTAAGAGATTTATACCTCCACTGTGGGTTGCCCGCCTTACCGCCACTTGGATACGGGTAAGGCAAAGAACAGAAAGAGCTCGTAAGTTGCCCTCCATAAGCTACCGTTGAAGAACCTTTATAGAAATTTGAATATATGGATCGAGAGGAAATAGCATTCACTAATGTGTTTGGGGCAAAGTTGGCATAAATATACGATTCCAGGCAAGAATGCAGAATGCTTGGAGAAGAATCGGACCTTATCTCGATAGATATCTCCAAAATCGACCAGTATGTTACATTCTGAGCCCCAGTATATCAATCCCAACTTGTCATCTATCATGCTTATCAAATTCGTGTGCACCTGCAGAATGCACCACAGCAATTCGAAATGCAAGCATTAATTCCTGCACAACGGCAAGGTTAGTTTGAGGCCCGCCATTCCTCCCCTCTTCTCGCTCGTCGAAAAATAAACAAAAAATATTATGTTTCGTTACGCGGTACGAATTTAACAATGGAGAGTACTCAGGCGCGGTTCTTGCCAGACGAGGAGGTGAGATAATGGGTATCCAGGCGCAGCAGGCTGCGCAAGGAATTGTGGCAGCGGTAATGGCAGCTGTATGTGAATCTTCCCAGAAAACTTCCGATGCGGATCACCTCTTTACTAACCACTCGACACCTTCGAATATAGGAGATTGTAGGAGCTGGTTAGTACAAGAACACCCCATTTAGATATATACAATTCGCCTAGAGGACTAAATTTAGCACAGCGGTCGACTTGCTCCGGGTGATAACCTGGCACCGGGACGTTGAAACATATGGAGGCTCCGGGCCTGTCGAGCCAACGGATCCCCCAGATGACCCGGACGACCCCGACGATCCGGACGACCCACAAGATCCCGAAAATCTCGAACCTTGTCCATGCGGTCTGGAGGGCTGCGTTAACCCGGGATTAAAGCTAGCTAGATCAGTGCCAATGAAACCTCGACGGCTTGAGAAGCGCAGGACAGGTAACAGTTACACGCTTGCCCGTTGCCCAACCCTAACCTATAGGACGCTCGACTATCCAAGCTCTTCAGAACTAGTCACCTATTACAGGAAAAATGGATGGAGCAACGTCACGCCTTATCTTGACCTGAGTTACTTTACCCCGCAAGGCCAGACTTTTTGCTGGTGGAGAATGGATTTATTCAACACGCCACAGAGTATGTATCCTGGAGTAGTTGGCCAGGCGGCCGAATACCAAACCGTAAGCTCAGAACTTAATCCTCATATAACTATCAATTTGGAACCCGACTAACAAGCTATAGGAGCATCCCTTCGAAAATAACTTTCTCAAGGGCTTCTTTGACCGAATGGTGGAAATCGGTTGCGCTCCATGCACTGCTGATGCCAATGGTCCGGGTCTTAGAGAGATGTTTTTTACCCCAAATGGCGTGGCGGGGTCAAGATACGAGGACACCGAATTCGAAAGATTCATGGTTGACCAAATGTCTTGGTTTAGTGAGTCCTGGGGCCACGGGCACCTTGGTGATTTCGTACTCTTGGAAACACGAATCAATAAAGTCAAGAACCAGGTCTTGACCGGAACTACTAATCCCAATCAATGGGGTGCCGGAATAAGCCTGCAAAGGTTCATAGAACAGACCGCCAGAGTTCAAGGTGTGTTTGGGTATTTAAACCATCAATTAATCTCTCAGACATGGAACGACGTGTTCACTCGTATCGACGGAGAATTGTGAGTCGCCATCTCCATTCATCACAACTTTTTAATTCAACCACTAACTTGTTTTACAGCACTGCGTTTGACAACGATGCCGCCTATGGGGCGCTTCATGGACCGAGATCTACACCCGGCTCTGCGTGCGCGGCGGACGTCACTATACCTCCAGGCTATCCAGATACATGGGCTTTCAGATTTCATAATCACATCTCTGCAGTGATGATTGATGTTGAGAGGAAAATGGCGCAATGGGCCATTAATACTGTCTATAATCTGCGATTACGAAGGGACGGCCTTTGGCCTCTCGTGGCGAACCAGCCCGTACACCCAGCTAGGGTTCAGTTTGACGCCTGGTTGACTGCGCAGGAAGCGGTGGGGGGTCTATTGCACCCTACTGCTTTCAGATTCAATCGGGTTGCGTATTCAACTTTCGGCCTACCGTAGTTCTCGAGGGCTAAAAGAGCGAGAATAAATAGTTGTTTTAATGGATATTACATCATGTTTTTTTGAAGTACTCGGTTCAACGTACATATACTAGATCGTACGGTCATTATGCCTAGGTTCGAATCCCGTAAACCAGTAGTTAGTTTTATTCAAACCAAGAGCTCGTGTTTATAGCCCCGTATATATATCTGTTGTGAAAATTCAAACTCAGAATATGCACCTATCTATATATGAATCCAACTATGTCAAAGGGCTAACCAAAGCCAGACCAAACCCAAGTCTGGAAAAGGATTTCTAACTTACAAAGGTCTGGTTTCGAATTTCGAGACAGGCGATAAAGAAAACGGATCGAATTCACATCTTATCATCTCGAGATCTACCAGGTCTGGGTACGAGACAACCTTATTATTATAATTATATCTTAGTTCACAAAATATAATACATTGAAACTATCCACTGGGTTCCACTATCGACAACACCCCATCGCACCCATATACTCCCAACGACTAAAGCCAGAGCGCAACTTTATTCCACAATCATACCCGCACTAAAAGGGTAGCCTCAAATCTAGCTAGAATAACGGAATGTGTACGAAAACCTTTTTCAGCTTTGCATGCGGCCACCGCAAAGAAGAGTTCGAGATGTGCAACTGGCGAAAGGGACGGGGGATGAAGTATAAAGAATCTTACGCAGCATTCGAGCAGTGTCCCGCCGCCCGGAGGCACCTAGTAGGCGAGTTCGAGCGAAAATGTGCTCGTTGTATACGGCGGGATGAGAGAACGCGGAAATCTACCGAATCATATCTACGACTACTTAAGAGTGAAAAGGAGGGTGCTGGTGGGGAACAATCCCAGAGGCCTAGAAACTGACTATATATCACGGATATTGGTTCCAAATGGTCTCGTTCCCAGCCTCACCCAGGGTGGTCGTTCCAAACAAATTTCGATCCCTATTTGCGCTGTCTGGGTACGAGACGATACTATTTCTTAAATTTATATAATTTCCCGTAGATTAAACTTCAATACCATTTTACCTTTAGAAACAGAGCCAATATTGCGCAATTGCAAAGATACAATTCGCCAAAATGCTATGGTGTTTTCTGGAATTCTAGGGGAATAATAGGCCCCGTTGGTCTCGTTCCCAGCCTCACCCATGGGCCCAGGGCCCCGTGTGGTCTCTCAGCCACAAAAGAAAGCCCTTATGGACAAATATTTAAATATCGCGATATCGAACACCTTGAAAACCATCCTCAATACGCAACGTATTGTCCTAGAGCCTTCGCTCCGACACTGTTGACGACCCCCACCCAACCACCACACAAAGAACTGAATCAACAAAGAGCACTTGGTCTCATGGTTTTCCCGCCCGTATCGTATCAACATCGACGCCCGACTCTCCCAAAAGAGAAATGAAAAACTAAAAAAAAGATTTACGATATTACAGCAAAAGTAAATCCCAAATTTCACGGCCAAGGGCTGGCTCGAACAGTCTTCTCCAGGTACAGTATTGAAGCGCGAGCCCACCCAGTGGACACTACACTCCCCCCCCTCCAGGCCGGTCTCCCGACAAGGCGACACCTGACGTTCTACCCGTTGAACTACAAGACCTTTTTTAATTTACTATCTCAACCCCTGAACGCCCTTTATAGGAAAAAATATTTTCATGCTGCCCAACGATATGTACAAGCTTAGCTATATGTAACGCAAAACCCTTCAATGAGGCAAAGCACTGCGGGACAAGCCATAGCTAGCTACAGCCAGACCAAAATGGCCTCCTGCAAAGGGCAATATTACGCGGGAGACGAATTTTCTTATATGACTTCTATCCCGCTACGTGCTTGTCTCATACCCACACCTGGGAGCCACGTGCCACTATATATGTATTTCACATATGCCGCGGGCACCTGTGGCAGGCTGATTACGAGACTACATATCGCCAACAAGCCTAGATTATCGAAGAGAGACAGCCCTTTTTTGCTTGCTTCGCATGATAAAGCCTATGTCCCAACAATCTCGAGGCTATCGCGGTCTCATCCCCAGCCTCACCTAGAGTGGTCCAGGCTATCGCGATTACCTATATCGCTAAACTTTTAATTGTGGGAAGAGGGCTTGTCTCGGACCAGACTGCCAGCGTGATAGCTACCGCACGAACAGGGTGTATACCTCAGAACCCGTAACAAATACTCCCCAGCACGTCACGCGATCGCTCAGGCTCACTTACCTGAAGCTCAATTGTCAGCCCTTCCACATGGCCGCGAGATTTAAGCTTCGGCCATTTGACCTTATAGCTTCCGGCCATCGCGAGATAAAGCTCTATAAAATTCAAATTGTTTGAAAAACAAAAATCGTTTTCAGATAAACCCCATTGCATCTCAAGTATTACATAATCCTCCAGACCATATCCCTAAAACACATCCAGTGAACATAAAAATGTGCCTCGAAGAAACCTATCACTTCCAAAAATGCGGCCACAAAAGCGCAACCAGGGTAACAAAGTGCAACATCTACATCAACATGTCCGAAGGTGACCCAACCGGGTTCCCCATTATGGTGGCGAGTATACCATTAAATATCTGTCCCCTTTGGTGCGGAATCCATATACAAAATGACAGATTTTGCGATGATTGTGAGGCAAGAATCCAAGAAGAATTCAGAAAGGAGAAGGAAGAAGAGAAGAGAATGAAGGATCGGGACGGGCCCGGGGGTGGGTCGAGTGAAGGTAATTCTAACGCTGGTAGTAGAGAGAGTTGGCAGTTGGTGGTACAAGCTCCTGCAGAGGCTGGCGTATCAACAAATATTATCTATGAACGTAGAAGAACTCTGGTCTTAAGGCTAGGAAGGGGGTAGCCGTGGTCTCGTACCCGGTAGCCATGTACCCCTATACAGCTGTGCATGAAGAGAGTGTTGATATATAAAGTGTTGTATAGTGATAGGCCCCGCGAGCTACATAAACCCCGTAGCCCCCACGCCTCTCACCGTGAATATAGATACCGTATCCCAAATAAGATAATCTACATATTGGCCCTTCAAACCTATTAATCGTCCATGTATCTTGCATATAATCTTTAATTTCATCCAACTTCCATCCATTCAATTCAGCATCCACAAGCTAACCTTAAAAATCCAACAACCCTCCGCGTTGCGACCGACGTCAAGATGTCCAAAACCGGCAGTTGTCTACAATCGGCATATCCACGAGCAGGGATCGTTGACACTAACGTTGCGAACTACCTTTATGTACCTATACTCCTCCAAACGGGCAAGACTAACTATCCCGTGTCTCGAGCGGTGTTAAAAATACCATGGACATAACACGAGTTGACATCACCATTTGAAACCCTCCGGTTTTCGGGTTTTATCCGCGTTCGATATTTTTACGTCACAGTTGTTTCGAAAACCTCGGATCGAGTGAGCCGTAATTACGCCACCTCATCCTCACTAGCCTAGCAAGCCAGCTGGCTGGCTCCTCTAATGGGATCTTGGAGACTACGTGTTCATCACTAAATCAGTAGCCCGAAGTCACAGGAAGTCACAGGTACTACTGCTAAAGGGGAAAGAGTAAGAATGCGAGGGCAACCTCCAGCTCGAGCTTAGCGAACGAAAGTTGCAAGTAGGATTTATCCGAACTGATGGTTAGAATACCCATCATGAGAAGCATGAAACCTCAGTATCAACGAGTATTAAAAAGAAGGAAAGAAGTGAATGGAAGAAATAAAGGCTTTCACCTTCGCAAAACCCATCATTATAAAAGTTCAAGGACAATTTTGTAAAAGCAGTGCGAGTCTGATATCATTAAAAACATTAAGCGTCAAAAAAGAAAAGACAGTGGTATTTTTTCTTGCAAAAGGGAGAAAAGAAATGACAAGATAAAATATAATGTAGATTACTACTTTCTCTTTTCCTCATACAGGGTCAAATATCTCGACTGCCTCACTTCAAAAGTTTCAAGGCGAGGCAGCCAGATTGCGTTACTAAATAACGCTCGCCAGATCATTGTCTCGCGAGATCGATACCTAATTTGGCCCCGCGCCGATCGACGAACGTTGTTCGTCGTTCGGGTAGAAAAATGCGGCAACCCTGGAAATTTCGTTAGTGTCAAATTTCACAATGTGAGGGTAGAAGAGATGACATACGCAATGATTATGTACGATGCACACAAAAGAGCACCCTCGAGGTAGTTACTTCTTCCGTCCAAGACTAAGAAGTTGACGACGAAGCAGCTAGTGAACAATGCAACGGTCTCAAAGATATTGAAGTAGAGACCCATATCTTTGTCCAAGATCCAACCGAGTAGAACGACAAGCGGTGTGACGAAGAGGGCTACAAAGTTATTGTTAATTGGCTGTGTTCATAGGGACCGTAACGGGGAAACGTACCAATCTGGATACTGCTACCAACAGCAACACCAATAGCCAAATCCATTTTATTTTTCGCAGCCACAGTGACGGCAGTAACATGCTCCGCAGCGTTACCGACGATGGGAAGAAGGATCAAACCAACGAAAGCTTCAGAGATACCTGTTGAAGTGATAACGGAGTCGATACTTGACACCATAAACTCGGCACAGACAGCAACAAGACCAGTAGATCCCAACAATAGGATAATGGCAGAGGTGCGACTGATAACCTGCTTCTCTTTGGAGTCGTCAAGAGAATCATCCGAAACATTGAGAGGTATCATGTACGGTAACATATCACGGGCAGAAACTTCTTCAGTAAGACGCGGCGGGAGGGAAGTAGCCCTACGAGCGAGAGGTCGGACTTGTTCGGCTACCAATCCTGGAGCAATGGCGATAGGTGTGGGGGTAGGCGAGGCGCCAGACCTGGAAAACAACTTGGGTGCCATGGCCCGTAGGGAGAGCTTCGCTTTGGCTAACTCCGGATTTTCTTCCCTTGGTTCCTGGTTTTCGTTTTCTGAGGGGCCATCAGCGTTCTGGCGGCGTTCTTCCGCGTCGAAAACGGCAACATCTTGGCCGGCATTACCCGCATAATTAATTGATGGGAGTGCAGGTTTTTCAGAGGTGAACATTGGTCGACCACGACGTTCTGGATCATGCTCGGGGGACGAAGGATGGGATGGATGAGAAGCCGCTGATGAGCGAGTACTATTCCTTTCTTGATCAGGGTGGCTCATCCGACGGATCCTGTCACGGATTGAACGAGCGAAACCACCAGAAGAGCTGGATGAACTCGAAGAAACTGAGCTGCGTCGTGATGAAGACGAAGATGACGAAGATGAAGAGCTGCCAAGATGATGGAGGATACCAGGGTGTGATTCTTCGTCGATGACATGTTGAGGTATCGATGCATACAAGTAGGCGTGGGATCGAAGTTGGAACAAAAGATAGATGATGTATATCAATAACAGGATGACACTTGTACCACGGCTGATTCGCAAAGTTGCGATATCCGCAAGATCATCGTTTGAGAAAGATGCGTGGAAAGCCGTCTGGGTAAAGTTAGCGATTTCTTCAGTAGCAGCTACAAAGCGGGTTGCATACCGGAAGAAGTAAACTGAGAGCGCTGATGCTCAATAAGCAGGCACTCATTTGTGTGACAGTACTATTGTAGATCTGCTCCCGGAAACGGAGCCCACCAAGGAGGAAACTCATTCCAAGAATTAGAAGTAGATTGGACAAAATGCTACCAATGATAGAGGCTTGCACGACGGAGATTTCATCCTATAAAACTTGTCAGCTAGAACCCCTAGAATGAATTTGAACATAAACTAACCTTAGCAAGTGCAATACTAATTAGGAGAAGGGAGCTAGGTTAGCACAGCTACACGTATGAGCGTCTAAAACCACCTGGTACTCACATACTAGAATCCATGTTAGTATCCAATATTCAAATGGGGATGGTAGACAGGAAAACTTACAAGACGATCAATTCAACCGCATTTCCAAAAGTAACATTCATGAGCGCGCCGATAGTGTCACCGAGGCGGTGCGCGACACTCTCCGTCGCATAACTTAACATTCCGGCCAGGGGAACCAGAGCAATGCAGTTCATCGCGAAGACGATAGTAGGGTCCAAATGCGCGACTTCTACGGCAATGCCGATGGGAACAAACACCAAGAGGACGTTGATCCATGAATGAAAAAGAATTTGAAGAAATGTCTTATTGAAGCGTTTCAAGAGACCCGGCTCCGTTCTTTCTTGAGGGTTGTCGGGTGGCTCTCCGAAGTTTTCGGTATTATTACTTCGGTCGCCGGCTGTGAAGTGCACGGAACGTTCGGTATTAATAGTGTCGATAGTTGGGGCGGCGATTTCGGGCTCCTTCGGTTCCGTGCGAGACTTTCTGGATACGGCGCTTGAGCGACGGGTGTCTGGGGACGCCCTCCGGCGTCCCGTCGGCTCGGAGACAACATTTAGAAGGCCGTTAGGGTCGGATGACGGCCCTGCTGCTGAACTGCCGCGTCGAGCGGCTGCTGTTGTCGGACTTTGAGCTTGGGATAGTTCTACGGCGCCAGTAGCTTGCTGGCCCGCTTCGTTTGACCAGGGATTGAATCCGTGAGCATGCGCTTTGGATCGGGCAAAAGATTTAACTTTGTCTAAACGTTGAATCCGTGAAAGGAAATATTAGCATTATTGCAAGGCATTTGTCGATTAAGCGTCGTCAATCGAATATCACCTCGTGGTATGTGGCGGCCTCAGACCATGTGACCTCCTGCAGAAACCGTTTCTAGGGATCCGACAAAAGCGACATCGACCTCAGGACCAACCACCACGAGCAGAGCAGAGAAAGAGTGGGAAGGAAAAGAACTTACGCATCAAGCTATCGAACTGACGAGGAGTTCGTCAAGAAAGTCCAATAAGGAAGAAGAAAAGGAAGAGAGAAAAGAAGGAAGGGGAAAAGAAGAGAAGAGAAGAATCCTTTCCAGCAAACTCAAAGCTGTATTTATTCAACAGACTTTCCAACGGCTGAAACAAGGAAGCCAAACGGGTCAAGTGAACACTGCTGAATGTTAAACCCCAAAAGGCCTATCTATTGCCGTTCTCTTTTTTGCCCAAGGTGGCAGTCGAAAGTCGGAAGAATCAAAGGTAGCTGGGGCTCTGATTCGTAAGCGATTTCGATCGATTGGAAAATTCGTCAGTGGAAAAGAGGCGGTGTAAGGACGCAGTTACGTCGTCGTCTAGTGCTCCTTATGGATAGGGCAAAGACAAGGTGCGGGACGGCCGATTCGAGGGAACTGCTGCTGGCGGAGTTGCTGAAGAGGGAAATCCGAGGATATCCTAACTGACGGCAAAACGAAGGAACGTCGACGAGAATCAGCTACAAGTTCGACCGAATGAAGGAGAGAAGCCAGGCAGGTACCAGGTACATGTAAATGCACACAGGAGAAACATGCAAGATGATAAGTGAAGTGGTAATCCGGGGCCCAAGGGAGGCGAGAAGCTAGTGAGGGAACAAGGGTTCCAAGAAATCAAAACGTACAGTGACAAGACGCTAAAATCCGACCCAACCACCGGCTGACAAGGGCTTAAAGTGAAGCTAAGACAGTGGGAAGTCAAGACGGAGAAATCAGCTGGACAAGGCCAATCTGATAGGGAAGGCGATGAATGGGTGACGCTGATGATAGTTGGCAGTGGTGATGATGGCGATGATGATGTTAGTTGAGGAGATGTAGATGTAGACAGGATGACCATCGACACCACAACGCTACTATCCAGCATCAACTCAACTCAACTCAACTCAACCAACAGCGAAGCCATCGGGAAGGGAGCACAATAGGGAATTGCACAACTTTTTTCAGCATCTGCACAGCAGCCATGGCACGACCGGCAAGCCTTGTCCCCAACAGCAGCCGTGATTGGGCGCCGTATTCCCTGCTTAAGCTAGCGTGGTCCACTAAAACAGAGAGAGGACTAAGACGTCGGCCTTCCAAAACTCCGTTTGAGCTCACTCCTGCTGGCCAGCACCTGACCGAAGACGCAAGCGATGGAAAATACGAGGAGCCTGACAGATGCAGACCCAACGGCCTAGACAATGATCTCGACAGAGGAGGCTGTGCAAAGGACAAGACTTTTGGGAACATGCTTGATTGCATGGGGGGGTCTCCAGACAGGCAGACGGGCAGATTGACAAGCAAACGTCAAGCTCAAGCTCAAGAATCGTCACAGATACAAGGGGAACTTGTGTCTCGAGTGTGATAGGAGACTCTCGGAACCACGATTCCGAGATGGATGGGTCTCGCGGGGTATTAATATTATTCCATCCATGCAGTGAACAAGAGCCGACGGCCGAAGTGGATCCCTCCTTGCTGGATGCTCTCCCTCAACCCGCTCCTGATCTCGACTCCCTTGAAGAGGCAAAAGACAACGACACGCAATGCAGAGATACGAAAAGGGAAGATAACGACTTACCGATGGGGTATTATTTTTATTTTTATTTTTTTCTATTGTTCTATCCTTATGTCCTTTCCCCAACAGGCGCAGGTGGACTGACAAAAGAGATAGTACTCCGAAGAAAAGAGAACTGGGAAAGGAACTTCAGGGCACTGCAAAAATAACAGCTAAATCTGCGATCTAGCCCGGCGCGTCCTGTTTGCCTGAGAGCTGGTTAGAGGCTGTTGATGTAATATGACGCTGTCCTTTAGGGCTCAAAAATACGCTGGGTGGCGCAGAACCCAGTACCAACAAACTTCCGTGCAATTTCGGCAGAATATCCGGAGTTCGAAACGGGCAACTCTGCGGAATGTAAGTTCGCCTTGTGGGGAATTCAGGAACGTCACAACCAGCTGGGCTTCAGAACAGGAGCGTCGGAGTCGTCGCAGAGAAAAAAAAAAAATACGAAAGACAAGCAGAGAAAACAAAGAGAGGAGGAAAAGAGGAGAAGGGGGGAAAGAAGTGAAAGAAGTATCAGGAGGATACGAGACAATAAGAAGCCAGCATCAGAAATAAGCATCTACTCCAATCGCTAAAAATGTTGAACGGACGAAACTTGCTCCACGCTATTATCCAAGCCTAAGACGTTCGGGGTGGGTTCTCTCGGATCCCGGCCACCTCACTCTGCAATGTGCTGGTACTGTGGGGGCAATCTCGTGACCGATTCCCTAACTGTCACTCGTCCATTTGCAGCAAATATTCATCCGCATTCACATTTTTACGTCTTCTTCCGTTATTCGTTCCAGAAATTCTTTGACAGGTTTCTACGGCTAAATATTCAGCAGCATCACTAGCCGCTACCGTCGCCCATCTACCGAACCTGCCGACCCATTCCGAAAATCTATCTTTGAGCCATTCTCGGCGGTGCATGGATACAAAAGGCCTCGCTATTTCAGATGCATCTTTCAACAGGAGCTACGAAACGTGGGGCCGATTAGCGAGCACCCCCCAAAGGCAACCGGCCAATCATAACGTTGCTTTACAATCCAACAAAATCAACGCACGTGTTCAACACAAACGAGATAAACTCAGAATCCTTCATCTTTTGACGCAGATTCGAGCTGCCTCTGGCCTCGAGACTACTGCCTATTCATGAAACTCGAGTAGTAGGGAGCGTTAAATTTGCCCCGGTATCGTGACGAAACTTTACAAACCGTTAAAAACATGTGCCTATAATCTTATTCCGTGGACCTATACTCTTACACCCCGTCAAATTAAATTTAATCCCGAATATCAACAATCCGATTGGAGGCTACACACCCAAAAAGCCGCCGAAGAACAATCCGTCTTTTCTTACAACTTCATTAAGTCATAGGCTAAATTCAAAAGGAAAAAACCGGCTCCTCATACAAAATCCCGGGAACGAGACTACCTGGAAGTTATAAACCTCAACATTCGTGTGCACTATATGGTCCAGGCAGTCTCGTAACCAAACATGCAGTGCGAGAAGGCACTTCTCGTAATATCAACAACAACGCTAACGAAAGAGAGCCCGCAGCAAAAGCTCGAACGCGAGCAAGGACCATCTGCCCGCGCAGATATAATTATAATTCTATATATTTAACAGACAACCATCTGTGCATGCAGGCGGCACCCGAGCTCACAACATTCCTACTTGGTGGCGCCCAGATCCCAGCTAGCGATTAAGCGAGTACTATCCGACGATAGATACTTAGACCCAGTCTCGTAACCAACAAACTGACTTAGACCCTGGCCAATGCGACACCGACATATTCTAACAAACATTGTATACATGCGCATGCACCACCCCACTCCAAAAAATAACTATTGTCCGTAAATTTCTTGCTACTGCCACAAAAATGGCCTTCGCTTTGTGTAGATGCTAAATATTTCTATCCTAAATACCAGAAGCTTTGTTTACGTGCACGCTAGAAATCGAAACTTTTAAATTGCACTTTGGACTCGAGGCCCAGGACGTCCGGACGTTTTTGATTTGCGAAGACGAACAACGAAGACCCCGCCTTTGTTTCGTGGCATTGCATGACAACATATGCACCCGCATAGGCTGAGAAAGCGGCACCAGGCGCACGTTTGGATAACTACCCGAATCTGGATATTAAGAATCCGCATAGAAAAATCCACAAAAACCTGCCCCTCCTATTTTAGGTAATAACATCAATATCCCAATGCATAGCCACGTATCCAGTGATGTCCGCATATTATGTTACAGTAAAAATTGCCGAATGAAAAGGAGCATTTAAACACATCTCATCGAAGAAAACTTTCCAACGGCCTTCCTCTAACACTTGTCCATTTTTCAATCGTATTAATATCCAGCAAACCGACTCCCTAATTCATAAAAGGGGAGAGGAGAAGTTATCAAACTTGCGTTCGCGTGGGTATCTTCGCCAAGCCATAAGCAACGTTGCAACAAGGTTAGCTACGTGAATGCAGATCAATAGACAGGTATTTACATTTACCAGTAAGATCTTAAGAACCCCCTAACCACGCGCCCGATTGAGTACCTATACTAATACCGATATTAATGTAGCTACACGGTATATATATATACAGCCTATCCGACCCCCCCGAAAGGTACACCCCGCCGCCAAGCCGTAATTTGTCAAAACAGAAGTAGAAAAGGGGAGGGGAGACTTCAAAATAAAATAAAAAATGTCAGGCACCGAATTCGTCGCGGTAGCGGCCGTCGCCTCATCCATCATCGCCATAGTCGACGGCATAGCAAAAGTCTTCCAAGCAGCATGCGACACCGAAGGCCTCCCCAAAGAATTCCGGCGAGCCTCTCAAAAGCTCGAAATAATCAGCGACATCCTAGATGCAACAAAAACAGCACTCGAAGAAAATAAGGGGCAGGGAGTCGACCTAAGCGCTGTCAAAAAGACAGTCGACAGATGTCAAGAAGATTGGACGACATTAAAACAATTATTTGAAAAGGTCATTCCTGAGGATAAAACTTCCAGGAGGGAGAGATACATAAGAGCCGCCAGGACGTTAGGGAAGGGGAGCAAAGTGGAGACGCTAATGAAGAATCTGCTTCAGAACATTCAGTTATTGACAAATTTCAAAATAATGACTGAAAGGGGAGTGGAGCAACCAGTTGCGTCTGCCGCGGACCGGAAAAAACTCGATAAACACATCGCGGATGTGTCAAGCTGGGAGCCATCGTTGCCGGATAGTGTGTTTGAAGAAAAGGGGGGGCACAATATCAACATCTCCGGCGGCTCTAATATTAATGTTATGGGTCATGGACAAGGCGCGAGGCAGAATAATCTCGAAAATCAGTCCCAATACTATGAGATTCAGGGTGACTACCATGCGGGTAAGTAGGCTAGAGACCGAATGTGCCTGAGAGGTTCACTATCAGTACTTTGTACTCCCTGTTTACTATAGAGAAACGTCATTATACAGAGCTAATGCATTCTTTGGATTTCTATTGTAATGGGTGTTAGGTAAAGCTAGTCCACACAAGCTCGATCAAGTTGGCCAAGCATGCCTCCAAACCCTAAATTGTCCAGATACTTTTGCCATTAAGAATCAACTCAAAAGAACAAAGGACAAACTTGTGAAGGGGTCCATGAATTGGATCCTGAAAGACCCCCAATTTGTCCGTTGGAGGGACGGGGACGATCTGAGTCTCCTTTGGATCAAAGGAGGTGCAGGGAAAGGAAAGACAATGACCTCAATTGGTCTAATTGAGGAGCTCTCCCGCACCAACGGCGAGGTTATAGTGGCATACGCCTTCTGTCAAGATGCCGATTACGAACTAAGTACCGTCGAATCCATCATTAAAGGTATCATGCTATCATTTATAAATCAGAAGAGAGAAACTGTTGAAATATTAGGGGCCCGCTGGGACATAGGGAAGCAATGCTTTACCAAAGCTACCCCTGGGGCCCCTTTCTGGCAGACGCTTTGGGATACATTTTGGAACATATTACTCCAGTCCAAATGTCCAAGAGTATACCTAATTGTAGATGCACTTGACGAGTGCCGGGAGAGCGAAATGGCAGATTTCTTACAAAACCTAGTTCGAACAGGGCTTGATTGCCCTGAGAAAATTAAGTGGCTATTAACAAGTCGGCCGTTGGATAGTGCCAGCAAAATACTGCTGTCCGGGTCCAATGAAACCCTGGTGAGCCTTGAACTTAACGACGAGCACGTTTCCGCGGGAATAGCAACGTACACCTCAGAAAAGGTTGCGGAGTTGGATAAACTCCACAACTATGGACCGACGTTGCATCAACAGGTGGTGAAAGAACTTACAGAAAAGGCTGGGGGAATATATATGTGGGTAAGCCTGGTATGCAAGAACCTCAGACGCGCAAATCGGGATAAGGCCTTGTCTACAATCCAAGACTCGCCCCGCGGTTTGCACCCTTTCTACAACAGGGCCTTGAAACAAATCAGTTCTGGGGAGCCGAAAATTGTGGAAGACTGCATACGGCTCCTCAGCGCGGTGGCCCTGGCCTTCAGGCCCCTGAATCCGTGGGAAATGGAGAGCATTTCAGGCCTGGATTTTTCGAGTGAAGGCATCACCCTCGAAATGCTACTTGATAGGTGTACTTCGTTCATCCGGGTTCGAAAAGGTACCGCCCGTATTGAATTAGTCCATCAGTCCGCTCGAGAATTCTTGAGCCATAAAGATGCACAATCTATCTTCGAATCTATCGGGGTTTACGGGCATGGCGAAATAGTGCTAAATCTGGTATCCCACCTGTCTCGAAATTTAAAGTCCAATATCGCCAACCTACCAAGATTCGCGACACCAGGAATTCAGGTCGGCTTGGGATATCGACCGGGGCAGAAACGTGTGCAAGGAAAGCTTAAGGATAGAGGGGAAAAGAACGTAGCTAGGGCCCTAGGTCTCTGTTATGCAGCTAAATTTTGGCTTCATCATTTCGCGAAGCTCGACGAAAGTACATTGGCACGAGACAATTTCGGCGAAAACGGGGACTTTGCTAGCTTCCTCCGCTCAAAATTACTTCAGTGGTTGGAATGTCTATGTTTTTTTCCAGGTCTCGATAACGCAATAAATGAAATTATCGCGCAAATACACAATATTGATATATATATCAAAAAAGCCTATTTGGTAAGTCAAATTCGGGTACTGCAGCGCTATCACAAGCACTTAAGCAGCAGAAATTTTTAGACTAAATAGTAGCTTTCTAAGCGAGAGCTAAGACTTCTTCGATCATAGCAGGGACTTAATAAAGAGCCCTTCTTCCTAAAGTTTTTGCTTGACATAAAGTCGTTCTTGGGTTCAGAGGCAGTTAGACCCAGTGCTCTTCAATGTACCCCACTACAGATTTATGCTAAGGCGATGGCTTTCGCCCCAGGGGACAGTGTGCTTAGGGGAGAAAATCTCGACAAAGCACTCACCGGGCTCAGTGCCCCTCTCCAGCTGGATTATATGCCTGCACTGGAGACCGCGTCGCTAGCACTTTCGCAGAAAGGGATACGGTCCCGCCGGCGCCAACGACCAGACGTTCCAGTTCAGCACTCTCAGCCCCTTGCATTCTCACTGAACCTTAAGCAAATCGCGTCGGTGAATCAAGGCAATAAAAGGACAATCACGCTCTGGAGTAGCACGACAGGAGAGTTGCAGGGAATGATCGAGCATTCGCACAAATTTCCTGTTAGTGCTCTAGTTTACTCTCCTGACGGTAAGCTGATCGCGTCCAGCAGTTTTGTAGATATCAAACTATGGGATACAAGAACCGGAAAGCTTCAGAGGCCTGTAATACATCGGTCAAAAAAGCATTATATTCAAAAAATGGAAATTTCACCAGACGGCAAAAAGATGCTCTCGATCTCATCACATCCATCTACAGCCAGTCGTGGAGACTACGGCTGGCGTTGTCAAATATGGGATTTAACGACTAAAGCCCCACCAAAAACCATTGGCCGACTTAGGGATAATGGCGGGAAGCACATTGATATTGCCACTGCTGCATTCTCATCAGATAGCAAATATGTGGTATCCGGGTCTCATGATGGTAGAGTTATAATTTGGGACGTTGCGAGTGGCAAATGTCAGAGCGAGCAGTGGTCTGACCTCGTCTCGCGGACGAGTAAAGAGCCGGTTGAAATTGTAAAATTTTCGCCAAATTCGAGAAAGGTCGTTGCGGTATCGAGACCCAGCCCCAGAAATTCGTATTATAGCGAACGCAGCCCATCATATATTCGGCTGTGGGATGCTCCTACCCTTCCTACTACCTCAATTGCCCCACCGCGCAGGATCCTGTTTTGGAAAAATACTGACAGCTTGATAGGCCGCCCCCCAGGCCTGCACGCTGTAAAACTAGATCCGACATGGGACTATTGTTCTAATTTGCGGTCTATAATATTTTCAGACGACGGGAGGCGCCTCATAACGCATCTGGGTCAGATTCCAATTAAAATGATTCCGCAAGCGAAAGAGCCTTTCTGGAGGGATGCGCTCCACCTTGCACCCCGTGAATATCCGAACTACAGGCCGTTTAAGAATTTCGAAAATCTTGGGGTGCGTAGTAATTGGCTCTGCTATGGGAGGGAGCGAATACTCCAACTGGAACCACAGACGATCCCGGAGTTACGTTACAGCTTCTGTGGTTGCAATGTATTCTTGGGTCAAGCTTGCGATCTTAGAAGCGGTCAAGTAGCTATAAGGCTAGAGGATGGAAGAATTGTAGTCCTCGGTGTTAGCCGGGACAAAATAGCTGCTCTGCCACTGAACAGACCACCAAAAAAACCAAAATAGACATACATATAGCTACTGCGAGGGTGATGTCGTTACAGAATTGCTTCCATAGTTGGTCTCGTTCCCAGCCTCACCCAAAGTGGTCCTCCATAGTCTAGTTAGAAGACGGGTTCTGAGCGCACCAACACGAAATGTGTTTTGCTACCATATCTTTAGTGAAATACTCAGTATTTGGCTTTAACACACATTCAAGTGGTGTTCACGAACCCCCACCCAACGTTGTCTCGTAAACTAGCTGAAGACCTAACATCCCTATACTCAGAGTCAACTACCTTCTTGAGCGAATGCCAGCATAGACAAGTCACATAGAAAAGCTACGAGACCATACAAAAACCCCGAGTGCATTCCATACCCCATCAAATCATAATCGTAAAATCTAGTCTACAAAAAAAAACAATGCTAACAGCAAGTCTGGTCTCGTTCCCAGCCTCACCCAGGGTGGTCCAAGCAAGTCTATAAAATCCATATAATACACCCCCTCTATCCCTTCCCTCCTGCCTTGATTTGCAAAGCCCACGTCTGTTCACTTCTCCACCTAAACATCAACCCCCTCCAACGGTAGCTCTCTAAACACCTTCTTCATAATCGTCTTACTCTATTCCAATCATTAGCAACCAAAACCAGCAAAACCAAAAAAAAGGAACACACCTTATACAAATTCGCAACCCTCATCCGCTCATTATCCAAATGCGCAGCATCACTCGCCTGTCCACACGGTAAATGCGCAGCACTAGCTCCAAACTCCATCTCCAAAAACCGGACCGCAGGAATACTTCCCCCCTCCCTTATAAACAACGGTTTCTTCTCCCACACTTCCTCCACCACCCTCGCGAGCGTTTTAAACGCTTTATTCAGCGGATCCCCCAGCCACCACTCCGATACGTGGTCTATGCTGATTTTTAATTGATTAGGCGAGGAGAAGGTGGCAAATTGGTTGTAGAGGAATGAGGTGAGGTTTTCGGTTACGGTTGATAGCTTTTGGTCTGGGACTATGCGGAGTGAAATTGCTGCTGATGCGGAGCGGGGGATGATTGTTGCGTTTGTGGGGCCGGAGACGTTGACTCTATGGATTGTGAGAGAAGGGTACCGCCACCTAGACATCAAATGCTCCTTCAGTCGGCCGGAGGTAATGGACCCTCTGAACAGCCTTGATGAAAACTCATTTTCAATCTCGGTGTACATCGCTTCTTCGGCAGGAGTGATAGCTCGCACCATCTCGTGGAAACCGGGGATCATGATTTTACCTCCGTCACTAGTGAGTTTTGCGAGGAGGTTGACCATATCAATCACCGGCTCGCGGCTCTCACGGCTGCCGTCTACACCGCTGTGGAGGTCCGGCCTGTCGGATTGGATTTCAACGCTAGCGTGGACGACGCCACGGAGGCCGTAGGTTACGCAAGGAGCTTCGTCGTCCAGCCAGTAGCTGTTCGCGAGAAGAATCCAATCGATCGGGCCAATGAAGTCATGGTATTTTTGAACCGCTTCTTTGAAGCCGCGGCTTCCAGATTCTTCCTCGCCTTCTATGAGGAAGACAATGTTGCAGGTCAATTGATTATTCTGAGCTAGTTCGCCGGCGGCGAAGATCGCAGCTAGAACAGGGCCTTTGTTGTCGGATACACCCCGGCCGTACAGGTATGAGTTCATACCCGTCATCTCAAAGGGTTCCGTGATCCATTGGTTATTGGGTGTGTCCTCGCCGGCGGAGATGACGTCATAGTGGCCGTAGAAGAGGATGGTTTGCCTTTTGGATTCCACACCGGGGGTTTCCGGGGGTGTGAAGCGGCCAAAGACAATGGGGTTGCGGTTGTCGGTGGGGATAAGGAAGGACTGGGCGCCGAATTGGCGGAAGATGGATTTGAGGAGGGAAGCGCCTTGGCGGCAGTCCTCACTGAATTTGGGGTCGTTTGCTACGGTGCGGTAGCTAACCAGCTTTCGAAGGGTAGATAGCAGCTCATCTAAAATTGTCAGCAGCGCTTGAGAGGATGGATGTGTGTAATCTTACCCTCGGTTGTTCTGTATGCAGCCGGGAAGTCGTCCTCCTGGCAGGAGACGTCCCATACTGATATGCAGTCGTCGTTACCGCCGGAGAAATACAAATCTCTGCCTTTGACTGACTTTAGGTCGGACGCCAGGATGAGGCCATCATGAGCCTTCCAGCGCCCCAGCAATTCAAAGCGTTGACTCCATTTCTACTACCGTTAGAAAGCCCTATAAGCAGGGGTAGAGAAGGGAGCTTACCCTGACATATCCACTAGCGCTCCCGCTCCAAATGCAGTTGTCCCTGACAGTCATCGTCAACACATCATCTTGGTGCCCCTTGATACTCCTGATTAAAGCCTGGCCGTCCAAATCCCAGATACTGATCTCGCCGTCTGTCAAGCCACAGTACAAAAACTGGTCCCTAGTAGCCATGCACAACACACCGGAGTCGCCTGAGGACAAAGTCTTGGACTTTTCGGGCTTGATAGCCGATGTTTCTGAGTCAATTTCCCATATCTTGATAGATCCGTCGCCACCACCAGACACCAATATTTCCTCGCCTTCCTTGGTGAACGATTGCAGCAGAAGCATGCAGTATACGTATCCGAAGTGGGCGTATTGGACGATATTCAACGGATCAATCTCGACGAGTTGCGATTCGTGGCAGGATTCAAGGACGTCTGACGAGTCGACTGGTGGCTGGGGAGTCGCAGATCCACCAGGTCCGAGGGAGTCGAAGAACCGGTGGGAGCGTCTCGAAGGGTGGGATTTGAGGGAGGCCCGGGGCCGTTTGTCGGTAGATCGGAAATCGTACCATTGGATCGAGGTGTTCTGGGCGCCGAGGTAGAGGGAGGATAGCTTCGAGGAGTAGGCGACACAGAAGATGTCACCGATATCAAAGGTGGAATATATGCGATGAACGTTCTCGAATGTCTTTGTTCTCCAAATCTACCCATTTTGTTATTATAAAACCGTAATAGTAAGGATTTTAGGGATAAAATACATTGATGATGGCGTCACCAGCGCTGCTGACGAGAAGGCTTTCGTCTTGGGAGAGGTTTAGAGCGAGAATGCAGCCGGAGTGGCCTTTCAGGTCCCGTACGTGGTCGTAGGTGTCGAGGGAGAAGACCTGAACCAATATTAGTATTTAATATTAAATCGCCAAGACTTTTTTGGGAGTTAAAAATACCATGATATCGCCGCCCTGGGTGCCGGCATAGATGTGGTCGGACGACACGGCGATAGCGAGGACGCTACCGCCACAGTGTACGCGATGGAGGGGCGTTTGTTCATTGGTATCGACGACGGCGACTGAGGCGGACGCTGCAGGGCTGGAGTTTAGCAAGAGAAGGTCCGAGTGGTTCCACATTATTTCTATCAACTTCAAACGGTAACTACAACCGTCACCTGCAGTTGCATTCGGATTGTCAAAAAGAAGATGGTGTTGGTGTGGGAGGGATGGAGGTCAAAAGACAGCCAATTAGGAGATTCGGTTAGACAAAGCTAAGCAGTGGCAATGGGAATGGGAATGGGGACAGCAGGACGCGAAATGGCGTTATCGAGCAATCCTCCGACCGGCTTTAAAAATTCATCTGATCTTGGATGACGGAATTGCGGCATATACACATCCATACACACATATATGAAATTATGTATGAGGGAATATAGACAATTTCAAAAAAAAAAAAAAAAAAAATGAAAATAAAAAAAGGAGAAAAAGAGAGAGGTACTAACCGGACCGGTGAAGAGGTGTAGTAGAGCGACTGGGCGGCGAGGACCATTTTGAAGAAAAGGGAATCGGCAGCGACGAAGAGTAGGAGGATGTCATGTTGCCTGAGGAAGAGCGTCCGGACGAGGCTGCAGCAGACGTCGATTCGCGGGTATCATGAGGCTCCTTCTTCTTGGTATTTTTTAAAGAAGAAGTAGCAATTGGAATGACGGACGAGCGTATTGACGAAAGGGAGGATCGGATAGAGGACCGAGGAGAGGTCGAGGTTGATGTCGGTGGAGATGATGATTGGGGAGAGGTGGTTATCGGGGAGGAAGTGCTCGAAGCTGTGGTGTCGCATGACAGCGAATGGGAGTGACCATGATTATTGGCCGCAGACTTGGGGCGTCTGTCCGACTTGGGCGCGAATAGCCGGTCGCCTGTGCAGGTGCTCGTACATCGGAAGTATTTCGATGGTGCCGGTGCTGTTCCCGAGGCCCTTGATGATGCCAAATACGGCGATGATGATGATGATTTGTATGTCGATGCTGATGTTGATGTTGATGTTGATGTTGAAGATGAGGTTGTTGACCGAGGCGGGTTGGCAGAGCTAAGGAAAGGCAGCTGCTGGACGTCTGGGCCGGTGCACATTCTTTTTGACTAGCTAATCAACCACTCTGACTTACTACTACTCTTAATATCAACTACTCCCAATCAATCAATCAATAGCACGGCAATTGAATATAAAATAGAATTAATAGACGATACAGAAGGAACGAACACATCAGGCGAGGCATATACAAATATAAATATAAACATCCCCAGAAACCGAACTGAACGGAGAAACAGATCTAACTGGATGTGCATATAAAAGTGCCGATAAGTCCACCCAACCTGCAGGCCAGGTGCACTGCAGGCGCAGGTGCAGCTGAGCCCAATGATGCACATGAGATTACCAGCCTTAAAGGGACACCTTCCGGTCACATCTCCCCGTTAACTTTGACGAGAGGAGGGCTATTATCAATTGAGCGTCGTTCGCACTCGGTCCAGCCAGCCAGATAGCCAACCAGCCAGCTGTAGCCATTAGTCAGGAGACGACCCCTGTCGTGTCTTGGTAGCTCCACTGCATTCCTCGTTACGTACTCATTATATACACATACGTATACACAGGTGCTTGTACCCTCGTACGCTTGTATACTCTACCGTCCTACATACCAGAGCTGAAGGATTCTAGAACGGCTGCATTGTATGGATCTGATATTTATCCGTCGTGCAGCTGTGACGGATATAAAAAGGCGCGGTCTTTTGGTGGACTGGGGATACCGCAGCCGAGAGCCTAAGTGAACCTAAGGCGGTGCTAAAAGCGCCATACCTTATCTTCGGCCTCACTAACCAGATCCCCGGCCAGCGTCAATGCAGAACCGGACCTGCATATTATAGCACGAGATAAGAGCGGCCGAATCGGAGCAGCTCTATTCTCTGTTATTTATGTATCTTGTAGGTATACTTTGCATTGTATGGATTTATATTGGACAGATCAGATTAGATTAGATGTAGATGCAGATAAGATAACAGACAGGGCTCTAAATGCCACACCAACACATATTGCATAATATCAACTGTGAGCTTAAGCAGGTCTCACTCCCAGCCACAAGAAAAAGCTTAAGCTTAGTTGCGAAGTGGTCTCGAGGCCAGTATAGTATAATAACACTACACGTCACCATCCTTTACGATCCAGATCATTGATGTGCTGTGTATAGATATATATATATTCTTGTACGGGGGCTTTACGAGACCAATACTTCTTTTAGATTCGCTAGCAACGATTGCTGTAGGATCTGGTGCCACCATGCATAGTGCATAACAAATCTCAAATCGATTAGTACCTGCCTGAGCGCCTTGCTGTTATAGCAGAAGTGAGAGGCCAATTAGAACGCGGCAGTGACCTACACCCAGCAACTCAGACAGAAACCGCCGTTTAGGCTGCCTCCGGCATTTAGGTTGAACCCTGGAATTAATGTGTGAATGTGTAGTTGGTAGCTGGAAAATTGTACTGCAGGTGGTACACGGGCTCTTCATGGCCAACGCTGCAGGTAGTTTGGAAGGCCTTGCAGCGAGAAGAAAGCGTAAGATCTAGATATCGATATGTGTACTCTCAGTGATGAAAGGCCCACAGCCTGTCTTCATTCTCTGCCTCAGGAGCGCCTGGTCTCGAGGCTAATCTTCATTATATTAAGCTATTGAAACAATTAAACAACTGTTTAGATAGATACATATTAGCGTGTACATGTATATAGCTGTGTCATCATAAGTCATCTGAAATCGTGTTATAATTTACGAGGCTAGTTCGATCAATAACGCCCATGAAAAAAGTCTTTGAGATCAGTGTAACCATTATTAATTAGTGCTGCAATGCACATCCACGGCCTCACAATACCTATCGATATCTAGGTAACTCGGTATATATAGGCACACCCACCCCCTACCGATAAACTGCGTCAGGAAAGTCCTTCTCAATATCATTCCAAAGGTCCACCACACGATAGTCACCCTCGCCCCGACTCCCATACATCATCTCCACCTCCATCGCCTCTAAATACTCCGCTATTTCTAGCCCCGTATTCACACTCCCGCCGTCCACTTTCCCCATGGCGCTCCTCAACAGCCTCGCAATCGAAAGACAACTATCATGATCCCGCACAAACACCTTCCTGCACACAATCATAACTATCGCGATTGCTGCTAGTTGACCCACTAAAAGGGCTATGAGCACACCGATAGCTCTACTCCACCGCACCTCGACGACGACATTGACGAATAACCTCTCGGTGGCGCCGTCGTCCCTCGCCACCTTTGGAAGTCGTGTTTCAGCGCCCATGACGGCGAATAAAGGAAGCCGTGCGGCAAGATGAGCGGCGAACAGTTCCGATTCCGATTTATTATTAAACGGCGGGGTTCGGATATACCCCGCCCCCAGATCGTTCATGAAATGCGCGAACCTGGGTTTGCCAGAATAGATCCGAATGGCTAGGCCAGATTCCTCACGGTAGCGGGAAGTATAAGTCCACACGCGCTCGAGGATACCGAAGACGAGGAGAAGATTGGCAGTTGCGGTGGAGTTTATGGCCGGTAGGCCGTGGAAAAGATTATCGCCGACCCCGGGGTTGTTGTTTTGATCGCTCAGGCAGGTTGTACACTCGTACAGAGTGGCATGCGAACCCCCCTGACTGAAAAAGTCTTGGGGCGCCGGCACCACATGTCAGTCTCTTTTAGAAAATACAAAAGGCGTGGATGGGGTATATGACTTACACGTTGTGGAACACGCAGAAGTATCCGATAGATTTCTATACTGCAGTTCTCCAACCCAAAGATACTCATCCAAATTCCCGCCATAGGCGGCACGTATGCCTCGCAAGATATACAGAGAATCCTCACTCTCCGCGGTGATATCATCTAAACGCAGAATACCAGCGTCAGCAGACATTCAAGGAGATAATATACTGATCAGGATGGTACCTAACTCACCCGGGTTTCCAACATACACGCCATCCTCATAAACGTCATCACTGTCAATAGTTCTCGAAGAACACCTCGATGAACTATGTAATACTTTATCCGCCGATGAATTTACCTCCAATCCTCGGTACTCCTTCAAGAAATAGGAATAAGTAAGAGTATCCCCCTCAACCCTGCGGTTCAACCCCTGCCCGCCCAGATTAGTAACATTATAATCCACGGGGTCGGTTTCGTTAAAGTCCATGCCACCCGCCGACAGCGCGATCGCAGCATAGTTGTTCATCCTGACTACCCGCATGCATACCCGTTAGCCAAAACACCTCCACAGAAAATAGCCAGAGCGATGCTATTAGTTACCTAGACTCGGATTAGCCGCTCCGTTATCACCAAAGTGTCGTTTCGGTGCATCGGCAGCCAAGTCGAACCAGTCGCCCGTGCTCCAATCCGTAACCATAACGGGGTACTCAATCCCAGGCTGCTCGTTCAAATCGAACGTCAACCCGAATACCGCTACGCTCAACCGACCGGCAATATTAACAACGAGGAATATCGCAACCGCCAGCGTCGTTTTCGTCCACTTGCGGTCTTTCACCGTATGTTGCCAGATCAGCTTCAGCGAGCCAGTCGGGTTCGCCATACCCAATATCAAATCAACCTTCACAAAAATTTCAAAATAAAAAGTCAGCCCAAAACAAACACTACAGGGAGGAGAATAAAGTCATACATCCAAAGGTCTGTGCCTCTTCCTCGCCAACAACGGCCAACGGATCATATTCCCCAACAATCCCAACAACGAACTCAACGACAAGCTCACGAGTGCTGAGCACAAAATAACCAGCACATTGAACCAGCGTTTCTCCCACCGGCTGAGGTTTCCCAGTTTTGAGAACTTGTATAAGGTGACGACGATGAGGCCGCTGAAGGTTAGCGCGCTCATGAACCGCCAGCTGATTTCTTTCCAGAATATACGGCCATGATTTGTGGAACACTTGAGGGCCTTGGGGTCGGTTTTTGTTTCAGTTGCGACGACTGAGTTGTATACGTCGCTCATGATGGGCCGCTAGGAAATAGTACGAAGAACAAGAACAAAAACAAGAAGCAGCAAGAAAAGAAATCAACCAGAAATTTTCCGGTATGGAATATATCTTTGATAGTAAGAATAATAACCTAGTGGTATAGGATTTGAAGGCAATAAAGATATAACTTCCTCGCTGGGCCTTATATTTTCATACTCCTCACTGAAGAGAGAGCAACAGTGAACCGCTATACATAAAATGAAGATGGACTTGTTCACCGCGAGCGACAGCAACATCTATACTCAGCATGCAGGATCATCCTACCGCTGATACCATTCATCCCACCAGCCAACGACGTCAATTACGCCTGGCGGGGGGGACGGCCTGATTCCACAACCAGCCCTCTGATAATAAGACACGTGGATCAGAAAACCTCAAAATCATGAAGCAAAATCAACCCCTCTCAATCAAAAAATTGTAAATTCTCTATTATTCCGCGGCGAAAGCGGTAACGACAAAGACATTCGAAGTCAAGTCTGCCTCCCAACCCCGCCTGCACAATATTAGTGTCGTGAATCCTCAAACACTGGATAAACGGAGTTGTTGGTCCTAGCACAGCGATTGGGTGGGATAAGTGCATGACCATTACTATATCCTCAGACGGATAGCGCGAATACTTTAATAATCGCAAAGCTAGGATAGGTTCGAATACGTGTAGGTGCAGGAGATGCAGGCTGTACAGTCAGCTGGCAAATCACGCACTTCGTCAAGCATGCCTGCCAGAGCTAAGCTTTTGGAAGTTAAAAATGTGATATAAATTTCTAAACCTAATAAAATTCGAAGGGTGGATTGAAAGCTTCTATTCGGCGCCCAATGCTGTGGAGGATTCGAGTGTACGGGACGCCTGCAGTATTAATATTAATATTGCTAGGAAAGCATAGTACCAATGGAAGACGAGGACGGGCGGGTGTGCAGAACCACAGAAAATACCGCAGGCCCTGCATGAGAGGGATCTCTCTACCGGGTAATCCCGTCGCAGCACAGGGGAAGTCGGTGAACGAGTATTGCGCTTTAAGCTATAATATACTCCGTATAAGCCTTACATATCGGGCGAGGACCCTGAGGGTCCGCCGATCCCTTCCCGGGGGGGATCTAGATCTAGCCGCTGGCCAATCACAGATCGGAGGCTGATGCTTGGCACAGATGTGGACAGGGGCCAGGAGATCGTTGATTCTTGTGGTAATCAGAGGCATGTTCCACAACATGCAACATCATAATATTCACAGCTGGCCATGGGAATTCAACCCGACCAGATACGTGCAATCAAGTTGACCCTTACAAATATTGCAAATATCCTGGGCTTCAGGTGCAAGAAGGTCAACTGGTAGTTTTGCGTAATGATAGCGCTATAGTACTACCCAGCGCTATATACACACAATTGACTCGTGTACGTGTACAGAGCTGCGGAGTCACGTCAGCTAGTTGGTTGTTACACACGCCAGCGAGGTAACCGAGTGGATCTAAGACGCCAGATGCGAGCCACAAAAGCTTAAAAGTTAGGCAACGATTTTAAGGTTAAGTTGACGATCATATTTGTTGGCCAAGTCATAGTTTATTATAATATCAAGATAGAATAAGACAAAAACGGTGTTCTCCATTGATCAATTGAAAGGTGAGGGCGTACCCGGCTTATAATTAGACTCAGAAATGCAATGTACCGACTTAGGTACAACATGCATATATACTTGTCAACGGTAATTGCCGTCTCGCTTCGAACACAACCAGAGACCTGCCAAGCTGCGGCTGGGAAATGCGAAATATTTTCCGACAACAATATCAATGGTTAGAAGCCCATTCTCTGGGTGGTTGGCATGCAAAGCTTGAGTGGTTTTCAACAAAATTCAACTGCATGCAGGACTGTGCGCGTGCTCGCCCGTGGATTGGGAACTAATATTACAAGCACCAGGAGCGTTAGAATTCGAGTAGTACAAACACCTATATAAGTAAGTAGGTATCTAAGGATATCTCTGAATCTCTCCTTTTCGCGTCTCGTTCGAAATTCCCTTCCAACTGGTACCCCCTGCAAAGGCTCCAGCCAAATCGACCAGCCCCCGTAAATCTATTACGATAATTCTCTTGTCGACATGAAGTTCCACGGTGCCTTCACGACATTCACCGCCTTCATTGGCCTCGTCCACGCTCTTTCTGCCACCACCCCATCAAAAAGAGATCTGACGACCGAAGACATACTCAACCTAGCCGAGGGCCACCTTCCGCCCGGCTTCAATTCCAATCTCGAGAAGCGCAACAAATGCCACCCGGATAACGTCCTCCGTCTGTTCCGTGACAAGCGACATAGTCGTAGCGCGAGCGCTTTCTGCTCGAAATTTATCCAATCCACGATCACGCAAACCGTGCTCGTCCGGGGTACCATCACGACCCAAACAATAAAAACACCACCGCCCACGTCCGTAACGGTGACTGAGGTTTTGTACGTATACATAAGCCGTGCCGATATGTCTCAATCCCAAGGGGTATATATATGAATCGAGCATATGTGCTGACAATTACTTAAACTTTAGTACTTTAACGGAGACAGACACTACCAGCTCAACAACCTACATTCCAACAACAGCCGTCCTCGCCCCAAACATCATAAAACGCTCCAAGGAAGCTTACCCCTCATGGCTTCCCTCTAACTACCCTCCATCCCGTATCTCCAGCGCCTGCTCCTGCCACATTAAAGGCCCCTGCGCCGTCCGTGTCACCAAAACCATAACCACAGGCATAAAAACCGTCTTCTCAAAAACCATAACCCTCGCGCCCGTAACCTCCACAGTCACCGAGTCCGCAACCACCCTGACCACCGTAACCTCCATAGTCCCGATTCCAAAGGTCATAACTTGCAAGGCCAACCCGGCCTGTCGTAGACCGGGTAGCGACGTCATCGATTTTCTTAGCGGTTATACACACGAGCAATGTAAGAAGCAGTGTGCGGATACCGATGGTTGTTTATCGACTCAGTATGGGTTTACGGGGGGCGTTGAGGGAGTGTGTGTTTTGGGCCGGTTGAGTGTGGCGGATACCTATGAGCCGGGGATTAGTGCTACGTCGCCCATCTGTCTTTGGTGGTATATGGATGATGTGGACTGTGTTTATGTGGACTAGATTTGGGTGTGTCTTGCGTTTCTTGTCAGAGTATACCATGTCTTAATGTAATTAATAGGTACATATATTCACTTTAAACCTATGGTTCTCTTTTTCAGTTAAGCCAAGGGGTAACACTGGTTGTAATGTGCTTGTATGTTGATTAGATTCATATGGGTATATAGATCTAGTAGACGCAAGAAATAAATCACATACCTAACTCTATAGGCAGTCTAATGCTATAGTGGGGTATACCAAGAGACGAACGGGGTATTGTCGTGGACTAGGGATATCGAGCCGAGGGTCGAGCGGATCCGGAGTCCAAAAGCGCCATACCTTATTTTCTCCCTCACTGCGCAGCATGCGCTAATTTAGTCAGATAAGTACGGGACCTGCATGCTATAGTATGGCAAAATAATACCTATTAAATTTACTGCCGTCATGGTATTACATTTAAATCTTGCACACATATATCCTGGACAGGGTGAGTGGTGTGTAACTGTGTTGCGTGGGAAATTGGCAGGGCAGCCAGATTAGATGGATCAGATTAGATTGTTTATAGATAAGATAAGACACGGAGATACGATCTCTTCGGCCCTGAAACTTTATAACTTTAGCCTCAACGTCATGTCATGATATTATACATTAGTCAGTGCCACTGCATCCGAGACCGTTCTCCGACACTTACCAATACTCCACTCCGGGCCATCCGAACAGAATGGAAGTATGATCAATGTTGAATCTTCACCCAAAAGACCAAGCTTTTTGTGTTACTCACCGCCAATGCCGGCCATTCCCCTTTGGGCCGTCCGTCTATAAATCTCTTCCCTCTTCTTGTGCACAATCCATGACCTCTTTACTAATCCACTTGCTCATTCTCTAATTTTTTTAATTTTTTATTTTTATTTTTATTTTTTCTTAGTTTTTTTGTTTCTTGGGGTGGCGGTTAGTACACACACACAAATAAATAAAATAAAATAAAATAAATCTAAGACCTGCCGGTAGTTTTTTTAGTTTCAAACCTTC
Organism: Arthrobotrys musiformis; assembly: GCA_036971715.1. Lineage (NCBI taxonomy): Eukaryota > Fungi > Ascomycota > Orbiliomycetes > Orbiliales > Orbiliaceae > Arthrobotrys > Arthrobotrys musiformis. The sequence goes on along the minus strand of JAVHJL010000003.1, from coordinate 4,406,600 downwards.
CGCCGTCTTCCTTTTTTTTTTTTTTTGTTTTTGGTTTAAAGTCGTTGTTTTGTAGAAATCCAACGAGCTCCCCGTTTTTTAGCTTCGACAACCTCATCATCTTCTTTCTCTCCTTCTATAAAACTGCCCCTCCTTCTACCTCTTCCTCCTCGTACCCCCCATAGCTACCCCATACTCTCATATCACAGAGACAGATATCGATAGGACCTCATCGACCTCATCGACCTCACCGTACACCATCGATAATAGTAGTTCATATAATATAGAAGCTCAAAATGACGACACTAGTGGCCTCCCCGACCCCCCACCCCGCCACGGCGACCACATCCTCCCACCCGTACACCTGCAACACCTGCCAGGTCGCCTTCAAGTCCTCCGACGGCCAGCGGAACCACATGCACACCGACTGGCAGTACGTCTCCCCTTCCAATACCTATTATGATGTAACATACTAACAAGATACCAGCCGGTACAATCTGAAGAGAAGAATCGCAGAACTACCCCCCATAACCTCCGAACTCTTCGCCGAAAAAGTATTAACCTCCCAAGCCGCCGACCGAGCCGCCCGTGACCGCGCCAGCTTCGAAAAACCCTGCCAGCCCTGCGGGAAGGTCTATTACTCGCAGAATGCGTACAACAACCACGTTAATTCGCAGAAACATAAAGCTCGGTTGGTGGCGTTTAATAAAGCCGGTTTGGGCGACGAAGGGAGCGTGGTTGGATCGACGTTCTCGATGGATGAGACGGAGGATGGGACTGCTACGCCTGTGCAGGCTGATGTGAAGGAGGACGAGGCCGTTAAGGCCGAACTATCGAATCTGGTCTCCAACCTCTCCCTCTCAAAATCTCAAGATAAAATAGAAGAGGAAGATGAGGAGGAAGGAGAAGGGAGGGAGGAAACCCTCCCGATAACAGAATGCCTCTTCTGCGCCCATCCGTCCCAGACCCTCCAACAGAACCTGGCGCATATGTCCAAACTCCACGGCCTCTTCATCCCCGAACAACCCTACCTCGTCAACCTGGAGGGTCTGATCCGCTACCTGGGCCAGAAGATTCTCATCGGTCACACATGCCTGTATTGCAATAAACCCAAAGGCGGATTGGACGGGATCAGAACCCACATGCGCGATAAAGGCCACTGCATGATTGCATTCGAAACCGAAGCCGAAATGCTCGAAATCGGTGAATTCTACGACTTCAGATCAACCTACAACCCCGACGACTCCGACTGGGAATCCGACTCCGCAGAGGAAGGAGAAGAAACCTGGGAAGACGAACAAGGCAACAAAACTACCGCCGACAAATCCTGGGAAACAGACTCCGACGCTTCTTCTTGCGATTCCGCCGAAATCGGTTCTCTTAAAGTTGCATCCGTCCTCGGTGAATCCGCCAAATCTCGAAAATTATCCCATCATAGGACCAGCAGCTCCCACCACCTCGAAGACGGCTGGCATTCTCATGCTCACTCTCACAGCCATACCCACGCTTCACATATCCCCCACCACCACCACAACATGCAGAATGTATATGTCACAGAAACAGAAATGCACCTTGGAAACGGGAGGAGCGTGGGACATAGAAGTCTAGCGAGGTACTACCGTCAAAACCTCCGCGATCACCCAGCGTACGACGAACAAGAACGCGATACCCTCGCAATCGAAGACGGCGACGCAGAAGACCAGGAAGCAGTAGCGGAAGAAGAAGAAGAAGGCGAGGGAGAAACAAGATTAACCCAAGCCCAACGACGGGCCAACAAAGCCGCACTGATCAGCAGAGGAAACGGCGGCCAGGGACTAGCGCTGGCGAGCAAAACGGCCAAAGAGCGGGCGAAGAAGATGGAGAAGAAGGATAGAGCGGTCGAGCAGCGCGGTAGAGAGCGGTATCAAGCGAAGATCGAGAAGCAGGCGAACAACCAGAAACACTATAGAGTAAGCCCCCCTCTTCTTTCAATCCTTTTGAGTAGGATACTAATTGTTGGTGTAGGATCCAAATCTGCAGTGATTGCAATATTCGCTTTTTGTGCGGGCGCTTTTTAGCCTTTTACCACGCTCCTTTTGGGGGGTGGGAATTTGTCATCTTATGTATGTACGAGTGATGAATCTAGATATGACGGCTGGATGACAATAGATTGATTACGCTTACTCTTCCCACCCAAACACCCATCCAATGTGATTGTGAAAAAAAACACCATAACGCTGAAAAAGTTAGACAAGGGAGAAAAGAGACATTATCATTCATTCCCACCCGAGTTAATTCACCGGTATAAAACTGTAAAATTTTGAGAGAAGAAAACAACAAGGAAAGACCCTTTCCAACCGAGTATACTAGCTTAACGAAACAAAAGGAATGAAAACAAATGGAAGATGACAAGAAAAAGAAGAACGCGAACGCCCCACGGTGTATAGCTATACTACTTATATTTTTTTTCTTCTTAAACAAAAAAGTGCTAAAGAAAATTAATAACCTCCGGTATCAGTTCCAAGTAACCCCCTCTTCCTCATTCTTTCTTCATCATCTTACAGCCCCACATTCCTTCGACACCCCTCAATCCCTGATTAATTGTAAAGAAAAGGGATTTAACCGTGCGACGGCAGACCGCCGGAGCCGTAGCTGGTATCCTGCGCGTAATTTGGCGCGGCATACTGCTTCGTCTGCTGCATGCTCTTCGGGTTCGCCTGGGTGTACTTATGATTCCCCACCCGTCTAACAACGACAACATCCAGAATCACAGATCCCAAATAAAACGCACTAAAAACCCATCAGCACCCCCACCCTCCAAAAAAAAAAAAAAAAAAAAGAGAGGAAAATAAACTCACATGGAAGCAACGGCAAATGCCCAAGTAGCCTTATAAAGCCTACAGACGTAAACTCCATTCCCCTCGGTGGAACCCCAGTGTCCGTCCGTGCAGTCGGAGAATATGAGACCGTGCATGGCTCTATGCAGCAAGGCGAAGGCGACGGTCCAGGCGGCGAGGATGAGGAAGTCGAACGCCAAGGCGAATTTTGCATTCAGCGCGCCGCAGCATTTTGCCACGCCTGTTGTTATTATGTTTAATAGCGAGAGTAAGGCCTATTTACGTCAATCAGTAAAAGGTTGGAGGTTGGGTGTGTTCCGTCCGCAGACGGGGGGTATTTTAAAGGGCAACATACGGCAACGTAGAGGATGATGAATTCGTATGGGATTCCGAAGCGTGCTTTGACGAGGTAGTAGACGAAGTAACTGAGGGTTCCGATCGTGCCGATGGCGCAGATGAATTGGATGAAGCGCAGAAAGTAGTATCCGCCGTTCGGCCAGGGCGTGGGGTTACTTCTGTATTTCGGCATTGTTTATATATATATATATGCGTGGTCGACTAGTGTCGTTGGAAAGAAAGGAAAATCGTTACTGTTGGTTGGAGGGTTTTTGGTGGTGGTGATGGAGAGGAGGAGGGAGGAGGTTTAAAAGGGGCGGGTTTTCCGGCGTTTACCAACCAACCGGTCCAAAGCTGGTGTTTCGTGAAGAATTATTGTACCAACGGGGTTACCTTCCAAACCAAAGGAAAAAAACCCGAACACACAGAAACAGAAAAGAAAAAAGAATCCGAGTGGGAGAAAAAAAAACGGGGACCTTGAAGTTAAAGAAGAATAAGAGAAGAAGAAGAAGAGGCTGCGGCTGGGTCAGAAAAAGTAAGAAGCGTCAGCTTTAATAATGTAAGCTTCCCTGTCTGCTGGACGCTGTAACGACCAAGCTTCTAGCCGCATGGATCGTGGCCAGGTATTTGAGTTTTTTCCCTTTCGACTCCAAAGCGAGAGCTGAGGGCTGGCTGCCAGCCTTACCGGTACATTTACTATGGGCCCGTTCTATAATCGGTACTCCAGCCGCAGCAGACGGTGTCGATGGACAGGTGTGCGGCTGAGTTTTTGCTTCCAAATTGCTGTGCTGGTGCATCCTGGTCCGGTCTTGGCTGTTCTCCAGACGGTCTAGTTGCTACTACTATCGTGGATCATGGATCAAGACGACCTCGGTGGGGTTCTACAAATGGCATTGTATTGTACTCTATTGTCTTGTATCTGCCATACATCTCCATCTATATCTACATCTACTTCACATCTACATCCATATCCATATCATGTCTAGACTAATTCATATCTACCACGATCAAAGACACCTCCAGCACCATAGCTATATACCATGCAAAGACAGAAGAGGAGGGAAAGGTAATATATCGAATTGAAGGCTGACCATCGTATCCGTAGGATCAGATCAGACTCTCGGCGCGTCGTCTTGGAGTAAGCTCACCCTCAAAAGCATGCTAGCTCGAGCTACACCTTAGCTAACGAGTACATGACATTATGGTGGGATTTTCTTTTCAGCCTCAACGCCCAGGCCCCCGACTTCAATGCACTGTCTTCCCTCAATTATTTTGTACCAACAGGCGGCAATTGAACGATCTCCATGTCTTCAATCACTTAAAAATCACCCCATCTCTCAGAGAGTGTAACAGAAAGAGTGAAAAGGTAGAGAGAGCTATCAAGATCAAGGCTGTGCAGCAAGACTCTCCCAGAAAATCCCATGGGTCCCGCCAAGATAAATAGTGGGGCAAACCACCCCTTTGTTCCTTTTTTTTTTTTTTCTTTCCCTTTGTTTTATAAATAGAATGTGAAGGTGACATGCCCACCCCTGTATTTCTTATTTCTTGGCGTAAGGGGAGGTTTTGACTGTTTGTGGAGAAAAGTTGATTGACGAGGACTCACTTGTGGGATTGGATTGGATGGCTGTGCTGGTATGCTATAGTATGGAATAGTATACTATTGTGGAAGTATTTTCCTCCGCTGATATGATCGTGATGGTGATAGTTGGGGTGGTGGTTGGTGTATGTAGCAGACATGACAGCCGACTTCCGAGGTTTCTTTTTGGAAGCGAGGTTGGTGTCGCGATCGGATTTGACACACTTTGTCGAGCTAGATGAAATAGCGTCTACCATACACAAGTATATATACTTATATATAACAGAACAATGCTGGATGGGTAAGCGCAGGGTTTTACACTTTGTCCGTTTCAAACAGCTGTTATGATCGTTTGTAACCGTAGGATATATAACATGAACCTGAAATGCATTGAAACGACAATTGTCGACGTGTTTGCGTCGACATGTCCTGTTGGTATAATTATATAAATGTTGAAGACGACAATGGATATCTATATTATAAGCAGCATTGGAGTTTGTGATCCTCGAGTTTTCGAATACCACTGTAAATCTAGGATACACCCCTGCACTGCACTTTCAACCGACGCTTTTCAAGAAGAGAATATATATATGATAAAAAGACAGACCAAATGTGCACCCAGCCGAACTACCACTTCACCCTCTGCGGCCACACCACCCTCTTCCCCGTCCAAAAATGCAGGAACATAGTCTGCATCGGCACCGAGATCGATGAGGACGATGTTCCCGTGAAGGAGATCACGGTTGAGGCGTATTGTAGGCGGTGTCGGAGGAGGTTTGTCAAAAGGATATAATTATATACAAATATAAAAATCATTGACATTCATATTCGTATTTATGTCGATATCGCTATCGATATTGGTTCAGGTGCCGGCCGAGTGATGGTGGCATTGGTGATTATCAGACAAAGTGCACCTTGCGCCTCTGGCTGGTTTAATATCGGCCCCGTTTTAAATCTCACCACCCCTGGCTCTCTTCTCCAAATACCCCTGGACATCATCACGAACCGAAAGTCGAACGCGAAGCACATGTTTCGACCTCGAAGCTTGTGCAACCCAAACCAGATTGCCCTGCCGGATTCGGAAATACCACGCCCTCAACACGGTTTATCAAAACCGCGATCTGTTTCCGCCACCATAAGGTCTCTACCGTCGCTTTCTAACTTAGCGTGGAGAACTCAGCTGTGCTACTCCATAATTGCCCATCCCTTGATTTCGGAAATCGTTCCGCGGTTTGTGATAATATGGAAACTCGCACGTTATCTTTACCACACCTTCGATTCATCATCTTCTTTCCGAACCTTGTCAGCTGGACGGTATCGGTGGGAAATATTATAAAAACCCGGCCAAAAGCCCACAAAAATACCAAACTAGGCATGCGGGAATAGAAGATCTCGACCTAGTCGGGTGGGGGAATAAATATCAACATGATTTCTTTCTGGGGTTATGTTGTATTCCATGAGTTGAATGTAGATAGCAACCACCCTGGCCACGAGATAAGATAGCGACGGGGTTTCCATTATTTTCAGCCTGTTATTTGATTTTGGCCTTCGGAGGACGATATTCATAGAAAAAATACTGGGTATACAGGCGCTCAATCATCACAGCACCGAAAGATTGTGGTTGGGATAAATACGGGGACCACTCGTGTGTTTAAGCATTTTATTGGGAAATATCAATTCTGAACACGTCTACTACTGCGGGTCGAATACAGCAGTATCTCAAGCGGTAATTAATATTTGCAAATACTCAATTCGTGTTTTTCCCAGATTGTATGTATTCGTATACGTAGATATCCCCGCAGGACAGGTTTACCTACTCTATACACGCATGGTATACCCGGGGAACTTAAGAAGACATTTTATCATAAACTATCAAAATATTTTAAAGTCTCGAGCGCTCTCCTTTCCCAAGATGGAGGGTATAGCGCGAGGCTGATGGCAATTTCAAGATCACTATAGCACACTGCTCTAGCAAACATCTAAAATCACTAGCCTCGCGATAGTAAATCAAATATACCAAGTCTAGCAGGTTCTTTTCGTCAATTCCCTTCTCCAAAGGAAAAGATAAATCCAGAAGCGAAGTCGTAATACCCGTCCATTCCATTCGATTCCACTTATTCAAAACCATCTTAACCGCCGAATACAGTACGTAGAACCCCAATATACTTTTTCAAAATCACAATTATTGATGCTCCCTACAGACGTCCCCTCAAATTATAAAGCATGTGCATGATCGAAAAATTCACCTCGCGCACAGGGTGCGCTCACACGATCGATGTCTTCACCCGCTGTCGGAAAGCGATTGTCGAAGAGGAGGTACAATGCCACTCCACGCAGTTCATCAAAGCCGTCTTTAACGACCGCGATTGCGCGTACTGTGCCACCAGTGGCAAAAACGAGAAAGGCTAGTGTGCTTTTATACCCATTTCTAGAAATATCACTTACATAAGCTTCAGAAGCGGATACGAAGTCGAACAGAGCGAAGAATTTGTTCGCCGAACTCCTGGATACGAAAGGAAGTACCCGCCGTACGGACTCCACATCCTCGAAGGGGCGTATTCCACAAAAAAGATATTTACCAAGGTCTCATCCGCAACGGGGTGATTCGAAGCCAAGGCGGAGGATCTGGCCGGGGAGGAAACGAGTGAGGTTTGGGTCTCAGGATAGATTTGAATCTGATAAGGCTTGTGTTGGGGATCGTGATGTGGAGCTTGACTACGGAGGGACGAAGGAGAATGTTGGCTCAAATTCGGGAGGGGTTGATCGGGTGGGGCTTTGATGCTTGACTTTTGTGTTCAGGCCTTGGTGGCTTGGTGCGGTCTGGGTACGAGACCAGCGTCTCCCTTTTATACTAATCATGGTCATTTCTTTGTCTTTTATTCTTTTGAACTGACTTGAGCGCAAAATTCAAACTGTCTTGCGGTCGTTGATTATCTCGTAAACCAGATGCTACTGTGTCTGGTCGTCGACGTTTCTCCCCTCCACAGTGCCTAAATCTCACCACTCCGACAATATTAATCCACAGGCTCCCTTGAGCTAATTGCCACAAATCTACCTAAACCTCATATGATTATACCTTTTTATTATAATCTTTGCGAGATTAACTAACTTAGCATCCCACTTGACCGCAACTTGTTTCCCATATTCTAAGCACCTTAATATCCACTTCAATAATTATTCCTATAGACCCGGTACGATATGCGCTCAACCAAGGAAGTTACGAAAATAGTTTAAAATTTATAAATGTCGGGTACGGAATTGGTTTCTCGTACTCGTGTTTCAATCCCTCGATTGATATGTTTACCCTGCAAGTTTAATGTGCGTCGTACACCCAGATCTATAGATCAAAGAGGTCAAAACCTGCGCAATCAAATTCACAGTTTTTCAATCTTCCGATCGATATCAAAATCCATTAACTGCAAAGGATAAACTGAAACTAGGGGATAGTTCGCCTTCACCGCACCATTCCGATAAATCCCACCCTACCTTAAAAATACACCGCAGTTAAAATTCAAACCCACGACAAAAAATTTAGAGTATGTGCATCCAAAAAATTCAAAAATGCGCCCTCTGTAAATACTCTGGTGTAACGGAAGACCTCCCCTGCCCGGGTAAAAACTCAAAACTATTCGGTGCCTGCGTGGGATTATTTAGCCAAAGGTCCTGGTACGAGGAGTGTCCCGCTTGTTGTCGTCCGGGTCATCCGGCTCAGTATACTCCTCCTCCTTCTCCTAATCCCGGACAGTGATCATGAGCTGATTGATGAGAGTGGCGGCAATGGAGCTGCCCGAGGTTGCGAAATTATTGCAGACAGCGGTGGTGAGGCTGCTGTTAATAATAAATAAGCTGCTGGGGGGTAGTTTCCCTCATCTGGATCTTAAAATAAGCCTACTGAAAATTACGAATACTATATGATTTTAGTTTAATCAACCAGAGACTAAACACTAGTAGTTCGCAGAGTGTTAGCGGTAGCGATATTTCATGCCTCGGGAAACAGTAGAAAGTTGAACTAAAGGTTGCTGGCTGGCGCTGGGTATTAGCACGGCCTTTTAAAGTTGAATGACTGGATAAATATATAAAGAGGAAGCTTTTAATTTAGACGAGCTAATTGCTACGTATATATATGGCCAATCTATTTTCAACGTACGCTTGCGTGCAAGATGTAGTCCGGGCAATTTGCTGCGCCACAGTTCAGACAAGATATCGCAATATCGTGGCAAATCCAAAATTTAGAACCTCCAAACGAAATATCCAGGAACACAATTTCTAGCTTAAGCTATCAACTTGATCGGGCGCGAAACGGGGGCCTCCTACACCTCTATGATATTTCCCCTTAATCTTAGCCCAATGCTTATTAGTGAGGCGGTTGATTGGGTGCAGGTGCTGGTAGAGCTATAGCCCAGCCAGATTTGATTCCACGTTGTGATTACTATAGAATTCATAATCCAAAGCCTATGATGACGATGAGTGAAACGATTCAGCACACAACAAAAATATAGTGTCACCTTCTAGAACTCTAGCTCTCGGAGGTCTCCACTGTTAGGAATAAACTAATCTTAGCAAACCCCCGATGTAAAAAGAGAAACAGCCCCTCGGAGGAGGAGGAGGGAATTCGGAAGAAACGGTAAAATTAAATCTGATAAGCCTCGAAATATGTGGGAACAGCGGCCGAGCGTATCAGGAAAGGCCGCATCGCATACCCGGTTGCGAGTCATTCAGGGTCTAGGGATAGATACATAAATGCATAAAATACCAATTAATTGCGAAAAAGAACAACCACGAAAAGCATATGATGGAGTATTAAGAAAAAGTATCATTATCGTCTGAAAACCCTACGCGTGGGGAACCTCGCATTTGCAGTATGCATATGCACATTGAGGGGGAAAATTTTGAAAAGAAGGTGACGTTGGTGTCGATGCCTTTCTCGCTGCCTTGATACCGATGATAGAAAATTTTTTTCATTGTGGGGGTTAATGTATCTCCTTTGTATATCGTTTCCCCGCTGTATCCAATGGGGGTACCCGTGGAAAAATACCCGTCTCTTACGATCCTAAATCTCCCGAGGGGTTCAGGTGAGATGGGATTCTGTACTCGGGGAGGATCGTATATCTCGTATACGGAAATCCCTCAAACTGGGCTTACGAAGCTGTGTAACACCCCACTCAGTCTACCTTGCAGGGGCTCGGGATGGGGATATTCTCGGCGAGGGCTTGATGCTCGAGGTATGGGGGGTTACGGTGCGATCCGAGGTAACTTCCTTTCGGCCGCAGTTAGTTTTTTAGTGTCAGAAGGACCCATTGATCTAGAAAATCAGTCGTCGAGATCGATCTTGAGGCCTTCAGAGGTCTCTGTATTCTTGGATCTAATCTTCCAGATCACGAGGAGGAGGAGAGTATCCATGAGTAGTAATCCCAAAGAGGAGAAATTGGTCCTGTAAACAATTCAAACCGACCACTTGGCGGATTCGAATTCCCCCATCCTCGAAGATGCCTCACGAAGCGTATACTGCCCCATAGCAGTGGGAAACCCTCCAAAATGTCCTCCATAGTGACCGTATGGTGCTACTTTCTCATTGTATCTACGATATCTTGATGACCGTTGGGCGTCGGAATTTCGAAATCTTTCCCCAGATCACGTCATCTCGTTCACCCCAAGTTAAGGCGTATATTACTAGTACCATTGAGGCCACTCCGCAAAAAAAAAGTTTTCCATCCCCCTATTGGAATCCAGATTCACGATACTTCTATTCCGACGACGTAACTTTCTTTCAACCCCGAAAATTCAAACGAATAGACACTAGAGACGAAAAATTGGACTTCGAGACGACGAAAACTTCGTGAAAGTTCGGAGGGAAAATCTGGGGAAGCCGAGTTTGTCGACATCGACGAGACGAGTGCTCACGCGACCGACGATGACTTCGAAATCTTCACTTGAAAACGACGTATATCAGCCCGAATGACCTCCAGGCGTCTTTCGACTGTTTAACCCACGCCTGCTAGATAATGATCGCGAAAGACTAAAATCTAAAACCTTTCCGGAAAGGTTTGAAGTTTTAGCCATGCGCGAGGCTAGGTCGGGGTCGACTTGCATAGCCGTCGCCTCTATAGATCTAGATCTGTCACGATTTACAACATGATATCACGAACTAACATTGTTATGCTTACCTCCAATGGCCTCTGGTATTGGTTCTAGTAATAGTACTGCATTAGAGACCACCGTCGCGCGCCCAAGGAATCCACAAGACAGTTTCGATCGATCGTATTCCTCCTAGACCAAGTTTTCCACCAGCCTATAACGATACTCATGCGCTTCCGATAATGCTTTAGCGAGTTTGGATGTTTTACCGGACCACTGCAAGATTTGAAACCTTTATCTAATTCTCGAGAATTGTTGGAATAACTTTTCGACATTGGGTGATTAATTAGTTATGTGGTTCAAAGGCAAGAACTCATATCCCACATATACGGCAAACGTATACCTACCGTCTGGCGTGGCATATTTTCTGGCCGTCAAAAGAATTAAAAGTTCCACCTGGTCTATATCCTATGCCAAACTCCCAAGCCACCGAAAAGAAACCTCCCACTCAAACGATCTCCGAAGGATAAAAAGAAACCGGTCTTAGCGATGTGTATTCAAAAGACCAAAGAATGCGAGAACTGCAAAACGACCAAATCCTTCGGATGGGTGTCGTGCAAGGAGGGTGATCCGGACTACTTTCTCAAATGCAGGAATCTAGAGCGGGAGGAAACAGAAAAAACAACTACAAAATATTGTTGCCAATGTCCATTCGGCACGGCCGCCTCGAAAGGGGAAGAGGCGGTTTGCATTTGCCACAAAGACGGAACTTAATTCGGCGCGCGGAAAGCTTTTCGAAGACGCTATTTTTGCTCGACGCCGGGGTCGACCCGGAGGGGTTTAATCTAGGGCTCCTGTCCGGGCTTCGGGGTACTAACCTAGATTTACACATCTATTTACACCGTATCTAGTCTAGAGCGGCCGAATTGATAGGCTGGTCAGAGGTAGTTACGCCGTTGGGATTTACGGTACCCTGTTAGCTGTTTTGGCCGGATCCGGAGCATGTAAAGACTGACTCTAGTTCATGCCTTAATTACTTTACGATTGTATTATGCTGCAGGCGAATTGATCTTCTGTAATATTTTGATGCATTGATGCTTTTTTCCTGGCTGGCGCCACGCTAAAGAATTCTATCAAAAACACGCTTTCTTGCCCATGATAATGCAGTTGAAAAAATAGATAAAAGATAAAAATCACACTTTCTGCCATTGGCACCCATTCCCGTGATGGGAGAGGCAATCATCGCACATATATCCCTGACACCTGCTGCAGTGTTGCAATTGCCTACAACCGCAGGAAAATTTCTTGCAAACTTCGCAGTTGAAGGATTTGTTCATCGCCCGTCGCTGTAACAGGCATATGTGCCGGGAGCAGTAAAGACACTTTTCGGTATCGAGTTTGAGGCACTCAGGGTGGTTATAGTGCCTGTTGTCATGCCATTTGCATTGGGAGGTTCGGCATAGGGTAGTTGTAAAGTCGGACGGGATCCGCGCTGGAGTTGAAGCCGCTAGATTTTTCGTATTTTGATTAGTCTTTTGCTGCATTGATGGTTTTTTGGCGGGTAAGGTCGAGATTTGGATAACTTACTTGGATGTTCGGATTTCGAGGTCTTGCTCCTATCTTTGACGCAGTCCTTGCATAGATAGGTCTCGCAAATCTCGCATGACGACTCAAATCTGCACTTCGGACAGACCTCGATCTGTACATTCTTCTTGCAGCTACCGCATCGCACCCTTTCTCCAACGCACAGCATGAATATCGAATGGTGGGCGCTTTCGCATTTTCCAACATCGGTCTCGAAATTCCTGATGAAGAATTGGACACCGATCTGACTGACTAGTCTGTGTCCATTCTCTGGACTTTCGTCCAGTAGTACTTGGATTCCGTCTATATCCCATATCCTTAGTCGGTGGATCTGTTCCGCCGGAGATTTTGATTTAGAACGCTCCTGGTTTATACCATTGAAATAATTGACTTCTTCGATATGCGCCTCCGACGTCTTTTTAAAGAGCTTATAAAGGAGCTGAAGATTGACATTCCAACAATGCCGAAGGGAAAGTGTGGTGATATTTTGGAGTTTTCTGAGGAGATGGCCTACATCCCCAGCATCGATGTTTGTGCCATCTAAGATTAAGGAGGTGAGGGTTTCGAACGCGCCAATGTTGTACAAGCTCGAATTCAGCTTCAGGAAATCGCGGTCACCAGCTGATACGTCGATAATTACAAACTCTCGACCTCCAACGTAGCCTTCTCGCGAACTCGGGGGTACCCCTAACGATAACCTTCGTATTCTGGGGTCTGGGTTTGGGTAGTCGACTTTCCGGGTTGATAGGCGGTTGAGCAGCCAGGCCCACCGGCCCTTATCTTGAATATTTGTCTGATGTAATTTGCAGGTATTCCGGAGATTGATAATGTCCTCGATATCAAGATAACTGGATATTCCTTGCGCTGTCGGATACGGTGATTCAAACACCCGTTCGAGGAAATCCGAAAGCGGCGCCGGCTCAGGATAAGATGAAGGTGGAGAACCGATGGAGCTCGAGCTTGGATTAGGACTGGAAACACCAGCTATTGTCAATGACAACAGTGGTTGGTTCCCTTCCTTCATTGTCTCAAGTCTGATATTCTGATGAAATGGCAGGCAGAAGATTGGAGCAATATGGCGTGCTGGATGCAGGTATGTCGCAATGATTTGTAAGCCCTGTCAAAAATGCAACAAGCGGTGAGAAACTACGTCGACTCTTCTTTTTCTCAAACCATTTTTCTAAAAAAAAAATTAAATTTCATTTGCAGGTAGAAGATTCTATATTGACATTTTTTTTTTCTGTTATGAACTGGCACGAGGTTTTATGGGATTTAGGAGGGATATTTCGGGACTATTTTATATGCGCAGTTGTGTTTTGAAGCAACGAAAAAACGTTGACAAAAGTATCGTCCCACGTTTAAGTACTGCAAGGTCGACCGGGGACGATGCGCAGAGGTGGGGCCTGGGTTCGACTCCATCAGGCAAACTCGAGCTCCCCAAAACATGCAAATTTGCTTTCTATCGCTGTATGCCTACGGGAGAATTTTTCTCTTATTTTTTTTTAAATAAAAAACTCTCAAAGCGCCACCGCCTCATCCGCGGAAAGTTTCCCAGGCATGTAATTCCCAACCAAGCAATATTATTTATAAAGTTAATTCGGTTCTCCCGAGCCGACCGGCGAGAGGTGGGACAAAGACATGCACGGGCAGCAATCCCGGGCTCTGTTCTAGATTTGGCGGGCCCTGCTGCTGCTGCTGCTTACTTGCTTTATGCTTTCGTGGGGTTACGCGACGACACATACAGGTAATGCAGCTGTGCATCAGTTGAAGCAATATTTCTCCTCATTAAGACCATGGGGAGGGGAAGCGTATCCAATCGGTTGGGCCCTTGTATTTACCCCAAAATCATCCGATCAACGTGTTCAGCATATTTCAACCTAAAACGTGGCTGTCGATAGTTGATAGTTGATGGCGTCTTTTGAAATGCCATTGCTATTGCTCAGTGATCTCATCAGTGATTCCTAATCTCACGAAAACGATGACTTACCACCTGAGAGGGGGAAATCGAAAAAAAAAAAAAAACTCAGTATACCGCGGTAACCGAAATTCTGTGCCGTAAGTGATTCCTTTAATGGCGTCACGCAGCGTATTCCCATTGTAGAGAGAAGAAAAAAGCGGACTTTCGTTCGAGATGCCACTTGACTAAACGTGGGGTGGCTATAGGGCTAATTATACGCATTTTCGATGCTTCTGGCAAGCAGTTTTATCGGACCTGAGCGACACGATTCTGAAGCCATGACTAGTGGGGTAAAGGGCAAAAAAATGCTTATTAAACTCAAGGTTATTCGCGGCTGAGATTTATGTGGTCCTGCGCACGCGACCCATATAAGAATTGGGTTCTATCGACTAAGCCTAAAGCGATGAAGCTTTGTCGATACCCCTTGCCAATACCATTCGTGGTAGGTAAACTGAAACTTGCAGGTTCGAAATGGGAAAACAATTCTAAACTCCCACTTTCGAGAACACTCGATCGCTTTAACTACACTAAAGCGGAATATAATTAGCTAATTAGTGCCGCATGGTCCAGCAGCCTAGTGGAACCCCGATCGACGAAAGCCTGCTAAACTCCATTATCGGTGGGGGTAGGGTTTAGCGATACATTCCAAGCAGCAGGGTTCTTTTGATATCCAGTGGTCTCGACTTTCTCCGAAGACCCTAGGCCTAAGAAAAGGTAATAGAATTCAAACGTTTTTTTTTTCGGTGGAAGGATGCAATCAAAAGACAGAACCGGTGCAAATAAACGACGGGTAGCTGATTGGACAAATACAAGTGTGATAAATCTAAAATATTGTGCAAAAAGGACCAAGAAGTGGGTCCGATAACTATAGATATCGTAGTCACTTACGTTCCTTGAGCTTCGATGTCTATCGATTCGCGTAACCAATGCCGTCGTATCTCCAGGATATCGTGATTATGTCTCGATTGTCGTCGTCGTCGACGGGCGGCGGGCCAACTGTCCATTTTATACATATGCGTCTCGGCCCTTGAAACCCATGCAATACCCAGATCTCTGGCTCGAAAGCCTTGACCGAACTTTATTTAATTTCCCCTATCACGAATTGAAAATATCTTGCATCATTGAGGGGTCGTTGTCCGTATGTTCGTGACGACAGTTAAATCGATGGATAGCCAATCCAAGGTCCGCATTCCATGTGTCGCAATTGTGGGGAATTATGCTGTCATTGCGAAAGGGAGCTAACCAATTTAGTCTTTAAGGTATTAGCCTTAATCCATGAAGCCACAGATGTGGCTAGTGTAGCTGCATATGCTAGCGGCTTATAAAGCTTCTTTTCTATGCCTGAAACACTTCTACAGCCCATCAAGCTGGTACATCTCAGTTACTTTGTGAATTCACTTCCCATAGCTGCCTTCTGTGATATCTATATTTACATCTCGAAGCTTAAACTTGGACGTTGGATTCCAACGGTCCGGCCCAACAGTGGCTGGAAGCGACTCATGTCACACAACAGCTGGTAACACAAAGATGGTAATCCTGTCGACAACACAACTGTGAGATGTAAATCCAACAAAGTTAGTCTCGAACCCGAACACGTATCATTGCACTTACAGCTGCGTCCGCTATGACCCAAGTAATTCTCACATGCGACCTTTTAGTAGATACGTAGACTAGGGGTTATCCTCAGGCCACTTAATACGAGAGGTGTCAACTAAGTATATTCAGCCTCGACATAATGGCAATAACGACTTATCCATGATCAGTGTCAGTGAGCGT
The DNA here is from genome assembly GCA_036971715.1 of Arthrobotrys musiformis. Lineage (NCBI taxonomy): Eukaryota > Fungi > Ascomycota > Orbiliomycetes > Orbiliales > Orbiliaceae > Arthrobotrys > Arthrobotrys musiformis. The sequence continues at coordinate 4,390,501 of JAVHJL010000003.1, read as the reverse complement.
GAGCATGCGGCTAACTGTTGGAAGGTGCATCCGATATGTGTTGTGGACAATGCGATGGAGAATCTCTCTAAATCTTAGCACATAAGCTTAGGGTCTAATCTATGAGGCTGAAATATCCAAGACAAACATTGTATCGCCAGTCATTAAAGTCTCATTTATCACGATTAGTTAACGGTACTAGAATTTTCCACGGTAGTTAGCACAAGAGGAAAGAAGAATTTTAAGTTAGACGTCGCCAACTACCCCGGTTTGAATCAGTCAGCATAAGCACCGAATCGAGCACCCAGGATATGGCGCTAAACCAAAACAGGCGGCGGGCTGATCCCGTCCCCTTCTCGAAATAGAAAGAGGCGAAGTTCTGGTTGTTCGAATCTGTCCAAGAGGCCAAAAGTAGGTTATACAACTTGGCCGCTGTTTTCCTTCGCCCGTGCTTTCTATGGCTCTGCGGAGTGGTGTACAGCCCTACGAGGCTCTTTTGGGTACTTGCATACCCTACCCAGACGAGCCTGCTGCACTAACTAGCTACGATCCGACAAGTCCAACAGTTTGCATGTGTGTTCCATGACTCGGCCCGGATTTTCTGATTACCTTCTTTTTGTTTCATTTTGTATGTATCCTGTCAACTCGGCCCAGAGTTGCCGTGGCTTCTGGGCGGACTCTTGATGTCAGACTGACCTTCAGCTACCCTCCTAGTGTAGTAAAGTCTACCAGGTGGCTCCACCTAAGCCATTGACTTGAGGTTATCCTACAGGAATTAGCATGCTAATCGATAGTGTATGCATATTGGAGGCAGTGCTGACCCAAACTCGAAGGACTTCTGTTGCTGTGAAGCTATAGCTAAGCTATCCTGGTCTCGTACCCAGAGCTATCCTGTAAAGTTCACGATGATTTTTGTGTATATATAGACCTGGTGTCAAGCTCCTCCATCAACTTTTTTTATATCATCATCACAATCAACAATAGCAATACAAAAGCATCTTCACTTCTCAATTTACCAATTCAATCTACTTTTTTATTTCTTTTCAATTCATTTTACTTCTACCAAAAAACCAATCAAAATGTTCACCACAAAGACCATCGCCATCCTCGCCGCCGCCTTGGCCACCTTCTACTCCGGTGCCGCCGCAGCTCCAACCCCCACCAAAAACGAAGTGAACGCCCGCCAGGTCGCTCCAGCCGGCGCAACCCACTCCGTCGTCGTCGGCCGCGGCGGTCTCCGCTTCGACCCCGAAAACATCGTCGCCGAACCCGGCGACATCGTCGAATTCCACTTCCTCCCACGAAACCACTCAGTCGCTCAATCCAACTTCGCGAACCCCTGCCAACCCATCTCCGACACCGCCTTCTTCTCCGGCTTCGTCCCAACCAACTACGGACAGAACGAGAATGTATTCCAGATCACTGTCGAAGATAGGAATCCCATCTGGTTTTACTGCTCGCAGACTACAGGGAACCACTGTCAGAGCGGTATGAGCGGTGTTATCAACCAGAACTTTGATTCTAACGAGTTCACGCTTGCGAAGTATAAGGCTCGTGCTGCTGAGATTGGTGGGACTAGCACTTCTCCGCGATATGTTGGGTACGGTGGAAATCTTAATGCTCGCGTTCTTCCTAACCCCAACCCACTTAGCGGATTCTAAATGCGCTATCGATGGTTGGTGAGCGAGTGATGGGCTGAGAATGAACGGGAATTTGCATAGCATCTGGCGTTGTTTTTCTTTTACGATCATGGGGCGCTTAGTTTACTTTAGACATTCTTTTTTTGCATAGTTGATTGTTTGGGACATTCTTTTCTATCATGTCATATAAAATGAGTAGCACAAAATATGAAAAATCAGGTTTTCATTCTAACTCTTTGTCTCGTACCCAGACCTGGAAGTCTGACTGTCCTTCAATAAATCTTTCCAAAATAAATTTATAAAGACCTAGGTATATACTAAGCATCGGAAAGTCCATCTTCCTGATCCGGCTCCGCAACATCAGAATCCACAGACCCAGGACCCGAAGAATCAAACGGCCCAAAAGGCGGCGTCGAAACCCCCTCAAGATCCCCCTCATCACCCGCATCCGCCCCAGCTTCAGTAGAAGGACTAGGCGGCTGTAACGCAAACCTCCACGGGAACAACCCCGCATTCACCTGCGGCTGCGGCGGTGGAGCCCATTGTACCAAACCCGGTCTATTAACCAGCGGAGCTGCACCAAGGTTCATCGGTGGGATCGGTATATCTTGCTCCCCGGCACCCTCGGGTTCTGGAATACGCCATGCGGCGTCGACTTCATCTTCCAAGGGATCTATTTCATCCTGTTGGAATCCGTCTAGCCCATTAAGATTCCTACCCGCTCTACGCCCGCCACCCCTCTGTCGCATAATCCTATTCCCACCGCCTAGGTTCTCTATTTCATCGAAATCATCCACACGGGGTCTTGGGTTGACGTTATTGCGTAACATGTTAATTCTCATATTCCTTCCCGGATTCCCACCCGCAAGTTCGTTTTGTCGCTGGATCAACTCCCTACGTCTTCGGAGCCGCTGCATGGCGCGGTGGTTATTATCCAACGGGGGTAATTCGTCGCCTTCCATCGCCGCTTCGAGGTCTTGATCAAATTGTAGGAATGCATTCGGCATATTTGCCACATCTCGCTGCTGCGGGCGCTGTAGCATTGCCGGCGGTGGGCCGAAGTTATTTATCATCTGCTGCTGGGCGTGGCTATTGAGTATAGGTCTCATATAAGTCTCGTGGAAAAACATGGGGGTTCCGTCTCTTAAGAAATCGACGAATAAATCCCTTTGCTGTCGGGTTAGGGTTTCAGGTGTGACGAAGTCGCTAAGGCCGTGGCGTTCTCTGAATCGGATGAAAGCTATGGTCATGTATTCCTGCCATCTGGCGCGCAGTTCCTGCTCGGGATCAATGTACCAGCCGTTTTCGAGGAGTTCGCCGTAGGAGCGGTGGCGTTGGGATTGCGGGATGGGAGTGTAATTCCCGCCGTCTATCTCGTCGTTTCGGGCGACCATGAGTCTATCTGCTGCCGTTCGGGGGATTTCCATGGCGCGGGCGCGCTGTTGGTCTTGAAGGTCGGCGAGGCGGAAGATCCGACGGGTGTGGTAGCGTTCTTGTCTATCGACTTGTTCTGATAGAGTGAGTTCTTCTTCTTCCTCGATTTGGTCTTCTGAGACCGGTGCGTCTGATATATCTTCTTCTATCCTTCGCATCTCCGCCGGGCTTGCAGATTGTGAATTTATATACTCAACCCGAACAGGCGGACTAAACCCCATGGAATCCGCGATATTGCCTCCATCCAGCACCCTATCCTCCCCTCCATCCGCATCATCCCCGCTCCCCCCTTCCTCCTCAACCCAATCATCATCACCAGAAGAAGAAGAAGAGGAAGAAGAAAACCCCTCCTGGGCGTCTGAAATCTCAACCTCCCCGGCAAGCCTCCAAACCCCCCCATCATCCCACACAACCCTCCCAACCCCCTCCCCGTGGCCAGCAACCCCATCCAAAATCTCAACAGCCTCACTCCCCCCCTCCACAACCATAAAATGCGTCACCCCACCCAACGGACTCAAAAACACCTGCTGCGTATCAAGTCCCGCATAATACCTAACCACCATCCCCAACTTCTCCGGCACACAATGCGGCCCGGCCCCGGGACTGGTGTAAAACGCCATGGCGGGCGGAGGACGGGTGTTATACCCTGTATTCAACCCCTCGGCGGTAGAACGCATGGCTATAGATATAATCCTCTTCGGCTGGCCGGTTACGGGTGGGATGTGGTTACAGGCTGTATCGTCGTAGGCTCTGTATTGCGGTGGTTGGGTGGTGGTGTATTCGTAGTTGTCGAATGCCATTTCGAAACTTGCCCGTACGAGGGAGGGGAGAAGCAGGGATGCTGCTGTGGATAGGAACAGAGACTTCATCTTTGCGGTTCTACGAAAGCTCGTAGAAGCGGTATACCTAGGTAGTTACCTTCTGTGATATATCACAAGGTACTCAAAAGAAAACTACAATACCAAGCTGGTGGACACGCAACTATGAAATGCAGCAATCTTCAATTCCTCGTGCAAACCCACATGGCTAAATTTGCGACAGTTTCCCACCCGCCGGCAGGGCATGCGAATGCATTCGATAGAAACCACCTCTTGCCCCCTCATAAGCCCTACAGTATAGCCTAACAAGAACAGAGCTAGTTTAACAACTCCATGCATACATACCAACACATGTATCGTGTGGTATTTTTCGAGCTTCGACAATATCGATGCAAGTGCGATCCGTATCCGTTGGGCGTATTCTCGATGGGTAGTATATATACCTGCCTACCGAGGTACTAAGAGTATATAAGTATATCGGTACCGGGTAATCTATATACAAAAGGAGTAACCCCTCATACCGGTAAGTCTCAAATCAATAATAAAAAAGGCGCCCGCTAACCCATAAATCCCTGGAAAAAAACGCCCACAGTCTATAATACAATGCAAACACCCAAACCTCTTTTAAGAATCACTTCTTCCCCTTCTTCTTCTTCTTGCCCCCTCCACCTCCATTACCACCAGGCGCAGGACCGACTTTAACTTTACCCCCCTTATCAACATAAGCCTCCAACCCCGCCGCCTCCAACGCCTCCCCATTAACCACCTCCCTCGCCTCCAACTCCCTCAGAATCCCTTGATTCTCCACATTCCCCTCCATCAGATTCCTAACACACAACGTAGCGTGTTGTTGTATATCTACCAACTATTAGCTATCATCCACAATCATTAGTTATAAAGAATAGGGGGGGACATACAAGGATTCTCCTCATCGATCCCAAAACACCCAAGCACAGCCACAACCCCTCCCGCCTTCCTAACCTCATCCTGCGTACTCCGACTCCTATAAACCAACAAACTGATCAATTGCACCAACGTCCTCTTGATCAATGGCCACCTAAACTCAACGGGGTCATTACACTCCATCCCCACATCCTCCTCTTCCTCTTCCTCTTCCCCCGCTTTTCGTTTCTTCACCTCCTTTTTGTCTTTTGATGTGACGGGGACGTATTCGACGAAGCATTTGAGCACCTCCACTATCTCCTCCACGCACTTCGTTTCCCTCAAATAAACCCTTCCGACAGCTTGTTCCGCAAATAACATCAACAACTCCAGTAACTGTATCAATCCTTCGTAATGTAACTCAACATCATATATCGTAATCCCAGCAACGGAGGTAATACTCCTCCCGTCCTCGGTGGGGATCTCGGTGATTTCTAGAATTCTTTCCTTTTTACCGTTGTTGGGGGAGAGGGAGGAGTACCCCATTGCCTTTCCGATTTTGGTCACCATATCGCGGACCGCGGGGCCTAATTGGGATATGAACACTTTTACGGCGAGGAAGTTTACGATTTCGGGTGTGGCTTCCGAGTGGTCTATGTCTACTTCCGTTGCTGCGTCGTCTTCTTGGTTTGTTGTGGGATCTGCGGGGGTCGGTGGGGAGTCCAGACGGGGTGGGCCTAGATCCGATCGGAGTGCCGCGGTGAACTCGGCGGTGAATTCGTCCATTTCGCCTTCTTCGTCTGGTTGATCTGTTGGGGGATCCGGTGGTTGCGGGGTCCATTCCTTCCCGATGCTTTCCTCGAGTTTTCCGTCGTAGTTTATGAATACGCCTGGATCTGAGATGGTCGGTAGCGCGGCTGGGGCGTAGATTGTGTGTAGTAACCTCAGGATTACGGCTTGAGGCGGTGTGATGGCGTGGATACCCTCGAACTGGTAGTTCCGGCAGTCGACATACTCCTTCAGCGTTTCGAAGAGATATGTGATCAACCCGTTATGCAGGATTGTCTCCATGATCTCCAGACTACCTACCATCAGCAATCACCTTATAAATCAAAATAGAGGGTGGTAACTCACATCAACTCGAAGTATATATGATCATCGATCTCATGCCATGCATCCACAAACATCAACAATCCAGCCATCAACCCTATCCCCGCCTCGGCCGCCAACATCATCTTACACCTCATCAACTGCCTCGCCGGATCCGTTCCGTCGATATCGGTTATACTGCCGTGGATTATAAGTAACAACGGCAACATCTCCTTCGCGTTCAATATCGTCGGTAACATTGTGACAAAACTCAATTTCGCCCCCCCTCCTCCGCCGTTATTCGATGAGCCGTTGGGATTCGGTGATGCAGGCGGGGATTTTAGCGATTCCTGCAGGTGGAGTTCTTTTATCGGGTCTGATGATTGCTTCGAAGATGAAGATGATGGGGAGGAGGCGTCCTTCTGGTACTGCTTCACCGCCTTTCGCTTCGCTGCTTCCAGTAGTCGAGTCGATCCCGGTACGAACAAGTGCATCCACAGCGACATCTTTCGCTTCTCGTTCCCAGAGATGAGGTTATTCAAAAACTGCAGACAAGTAATAAGCACCTTATGATCTATCAAGTTATTAGCCCTCAACCCCCACAAACCAACCAACCAAACCCAAAAGGAATAGGAAAGAAGAACGTACAACTCTCCTTCTCAGCATGCCTCACACAAATCTCACAAAGCCGCCTAACCTCCTCCTCAAATTTACTCTCCGCCGCCAAATCCTGTCCCTTCTCCTTCGTCGCCAACAGATTCCTCCCAAGGATAACCAACTCCCAGACCTTCGGCAACAGATACATCTTATCCCGCCGGTCTTTACACGTGCACGTCTGCTCCCCGACCCCTCCGATCCGTTTGGCACTGACGGGCGTGGAAGGTATACTCTCGAAATGATGTTCGCAACCACCCAGCTCGTCGTTCCCGCTACGCAGGGTTTCGGTCATGGCCGTCCATACGCGTGCGTTGAAGGCGAGGACTTCTCGGGCTTCGGAACTGGTTTGTGTGCGCTTTACTATGGCGCGGAGTTCATCGTCGCCGAGTTTTTCTTTGTCCGGTGAGAGGACGCCCGGGTGGGTGAACGAGGCTTGGATGCTGAAAAGAACGGCGAGGAGGAGGTCGGGAAGGTATTGGAGTTGTGTCATCTTGCTTCTTTCCTCCCTTTGTGAAGGTGGTCGTGTGGGGATTTTGTCGATGGAATGTGGGGTTGGAGCTCGACGCCCCGGATTCGTTAAAGAAGGAGCAGTAGTGAACGTATTTTCGAACTCTCGATTGTTGAATATAGAAAAGCCCCGACTGCCTGCGCGATAGGAAGCTTAATATCCTCCAGTAGTTTATTTACCGTCGATGTTGGTGATTGTCGAGTCGAGGTGTGGAGATGGTGAAAAGAAGTTGAACCCGCTTAGAGCAGGCTTAAAATTTTTATGGGTCTGGCCAGCCTTACCGTTGCTTACATAATACCACTACGCAATCCATGTCAACGGTCTAGAACACCACTTCGAGCATACAATCGCAGGGGTTCGTGATGATATCGCTATGTTATAGTAGTAGATTCAACAGTGAAAGCTTTTCATAGTTATAACCAAGATATAGTAAACAAACAGATGACAGAAAAGGGCGCCGGAATAGCCAGTAAGTAGGTATAATACATGATCAAAATCTGATAATACATTCCCTTCCCTTCCTTCCTTAGAGATACCACAATTATCCCTCTAAAAGAATCGACCAAATCAAAAAAAGAAAGCCGTTTCTCGCTCCAAAGAACACCAAAAAGCTCTAACCAAAAGGACCCCTGGACCCCATATCCTATCAGCGAGGTATGCAAGGAAGAGTGGAGGGAGACTATTAATCTCCTTCTACCCCAAGCAAAGCCTTTAAAGGCCCCGTAATGCTCGCGGTGGAACCCTACTTCCGACCCAACAAGCTCGAGGACTCATCCGGCTCGTCCTGGTCCTTCCCGCTACTACCGCTTCCGCTTGCCTCCCCAGCTGTCAAGATAGCAACCTCGGTAACATCCTCCGGGTCGCTGGTCTCGACAATAACCTTCCTGATGCCACCCACATCCTTCGGCCGCTCCTTCAAACTTCCCGTTCTCACTTTTTTGAAACTCTGTGCAGGAGACGGTGTTCTAGGCGTACTCTTCGGTTCGGGGACTTTCATTGCCCCCGGCGCGGAATTCTCGGGAACGCTATTGGATAATGTATGTGCCGCAGTGCTAGGGGTGTATTCCACCCGCGGCGCAGCTTGAGATCCGTTGACACCATCTTCAAATGTGATGGTTCTCCTCAGCTCCTTCCCCGGCCGTTCTTCTCCGCCAGCAGCATGCCCGTCCGGTTGTACGGTCTTGATCTTAATAGTCTTCAACCCCGTACTCCTCGGTGCGGCAGCGGGATTACTCGGCCCCAAATGCTTCAAGCTCTCCTTCAAACTATCCGGGATAGTCCCGTTGCCTCCCGTTCCACCGCTCAACTTCCTCATCACGGCTTGAGAAATGGACGTTTTACTCCCTCTTCTCGGTGAGGTTTCATTTTCCAGAACTCCAGTTGACGCTCTCCGTTCACCGGTAATCTCAGGTCGGTTAATAGTCGAGTACCCTTCGAACGATCCGGCAAGTAACTTATCTCCCTCCCCGGCAACTGCCATTTTTTGGCTCTCCACTGCTGCATCAAGGATTTCTACCGCTTGGTTGGTTTTGCCTTTTACTGTCCCTTCGCTTGGGAAATTCGTACCGTAGCTACGCCGGCTGATAGGCGCGGGGTTCATACGACGAATTGCCTTGTGCACGTCAACGTATACATCCGATTCATCGACAATTTCCTCGCCAATGAGTTCTTCGATGACGTCTTCGAGGGTGATAACTCCGAGGGCTCCGTAGTTTTCGCCGGGGGATTCCGAGACTAAGACCATGTGGCTCTGCGCACAGACTAACATTAGCTACTATTCCAAAGTAATCTCCTGATTGAATGGGTTGGAATAGACGTACCTTTCCCTCCTGGAAGAAGTTGACGATATCCAAACAACTAGTCTCCGGCGCCGTCTCGGGCAAAGTAGCAAGTGGGAAATCCGCGACCTTCATGGCGTCCTCCGGATCGTAGGTAATCAAAATCTTAACCAACAGCATGCCCACGAAGTTTGTCGGCTCCCCTGGGGCGTGAATAGGAATACGGCTATAGCCTTTGCTAAGAATCTTATCCATAGTCTTTTCATCCAAAATAGTATCCGCAGACATGATGAACACATCTTCCATAGGGGTCATGACGCTACCGACGGGTTTTTCTTTCAAATCGAGAACGGCGGTGATGATTGTGACTTCGTCTTGATTTAAGCGTTCGGCGGGGTGTTCTCCGAGGGTTTTGTGGAGGGTGACTAAGGTTTTCAGGCCGGCCTTTTTGTAGGTTGTACCGTGGTCTTCGCCGAGGATCCAGTCGAGGAGGAGGGCAGTAGGGTATGCGACCGGGTACATGATATACATCAAAGCCAGGACGAATGGGGCGAGGTAGGCACCTACGGAGAGGCCATACCTGACACAGACGGACTGGGGGATGATTTCGCCAAAGATGACTATTTCCCACACATGGATTAGTATTTTTCCCAATTTTAGGACGACAGTAATGGAGGAAGCATACCGATCAAAACGGTACTACTGAGCACAGCAGGCCAGCCGCCGCCCAGACTGCGATCGAGCAGAATGGGCAGGGTTTCGTTTGTGATGACATTGGACAGAAGCAGTGTAACGAGGACCCAGTGCTTGCCGCGGGTCAAAAGTTTCAGGACGGCCCGTGCGTGCTTCTGTTCCTTATCCTCGCCGGATTGTGCGATAACCTGCAGGTAAATCTCATCCTGTCCCATCAACCTATTTTTTACCATCGATTCCAAAAAATTAGCACAATTGGTCCCAAAACGGCTTCCCAGCCACCCCAAAATTCACCATCGCCGAAAAATTAAAGAAAGAAAATAACATACCCTAATGTGAGACCAGCGAAGACACCACCGAGAACAACCAAAAAGACAGAAACACCAAGGTAGAGCCAGAACCGTGGTTCGTCGGGATCGCCCTCTACATCGTTGTCATCATGTGAAGAGTGGCCACCCCAGACATTGATGGAATCGCGTTTACTCCGGCCGGATAGCGGATATGAAGCGAGAGTTGGGATCTGAGCGGAGAGAAGGAGGATGAGACGGATGATTGAATTTGCAAGATTCGAACGACGATAGAGGGACATCCTTCAGTATACAATAACTCTCTCTCTCGTATATCGGAGAGTTATGAATGGTGAAGAGAAGAGAAGAGAAGAGGAGGAAGTTCCGAAGGGCGAGAGAGGGAATAAAAAGAGGAGGGAAAGAGAGAAAGAGAGGAACCCGGTCGGCTAAGGAGGATTAGTCCGGTGTGGCTCAGCAGCTGTAACCAGACCGGGATTCTGACTAACTCAACCAGAATCTTCCGGGTGTTCGAGTACCTTCCCCGGTCCGACACAAACTAGTTTTCTATTCTATTCGGTGGTACCGATACTCAAGGCCCTTTTCACTTTACACTCGATGTAATTTAATTGATAATGTGATGATGGAAATTGAGATGAAGAAAGGGAGAGTGGTGATGAGATGAAGTGGAATAGCAAGAAGACAAACCCGGTCGGCTGGAATGCTGACGATTGGCTGGCTGCCCCAAACAAACAAAGCAAACGGCGCCGCAGCAGCTGACGTCAGGCCTAACTATACCATATTAATAATTCCACCCACGGGAACAACCCTGAATTGGCCGAGGTATGCGATCTATTACTGAGGGGTAGTGTGGTATAATATGGTATAGTATATATGACCAGAGACACCAAGCCGTTAACATCGAGGCTGAAGCATCACTGCCCTTCTTGTCCGTCGCTGAGCTCATCGGCGTTTGCTTGCGGGACATCCATATACCACGCACCCAACACAATTCATGATTCCCATATGGCGGTTAGAATATACTTGTGAAAACGAAGTAGAAAAGCCGGGAATATCGAATGAGGCCAGTCCAGTTTACGGGACAAACCATACTATGTAGTATCTAGGTACCTACTCACCTAGTAGTATAGTATATACACAATCACATACATACTTATATACTTACATACGATTGGAAGCCGCTGATGTTGACGGGGTGTTTATATTGAGGGCGAGCATTATTATATGGACGGTATTCCACTGGTAGCCAAAAACACCTTCACCGTTCCATAAAATATAGTCTATTCCTTGTACCCTGACGTTACCTAATTTTTCATCGGCTGAGAAGGCGACCCTCCAGTGTCTGTACGCGGGTACCGCTGATACGCCAAATCCCGACCGTTCGACCCGCCGCATGCCCCTGATACTTGCAAAGGCGACACACATAATTATGCATAACAGACTCGCGATCGCGAGCCTAGCTCGTATGCAACTACCCCTTTATTTCCAGACCTTCGCACTCCTATTTTTCGGCCCCGATGCTACCCAACCATCGTTCTCCAAAAAGGCGATTGTGTTGATGCTATTGACGTGGCTGCTAAGGGTTTGTACGAAGGCGCTTAAACCCCACTGATCCTACACATATTGGTCGCGTTGCATGTCGTCCCCTGGTCCTGATACATGCAATAGCAACAACGAAGCTAGGGTGACGAGCGTTAAAAATATCCTTCTGGCACACCATAGACATGTTGATACGATATTTGCAGTATAATTGGTGGAGTAGATCCGGAGGCGCCGAGGCTTTGAAATTTCGAGTCTATAGCACGAGTCTCGGCGACCTAATTACCCCGCGCGCCTAGCTAGTAAGCTACTTGAGTATGTATTACAAGGCGAATTCTAGGATCTTGAGCAACAAAGTGGACCCGAAGCGATAAAACGAATCCTGATCAACTGAGTATCCCAAATCAGATATTCGTATCGATAACATTGTAACTAAGTAATATATAAGTGTATACAATCCCCCAAACTAAGAATTGGCCCAAGTCCTATATCAACTTATCCTACGACCCTCTGGAACCCCCTTCGAACGTTCAATGCGAATATACTTCCTCCATATACAAAAAGCCATATACTCTAAACTACTTTTCCACACGACTAAAGTAATTGCCTCCTTGTCTCGAACCAGACCCATTGCCTCCAAATATAAATAAAGAAATGTATATAAAAATGGCACAAAAATATACCTACGAAGACTACACTATCGCTGTCATTATCCCTGTCGAGTACCAAATGACCGCCTTCCGCCACATGCTCGACCAGGAACACCCAGCACTACCAACCAAGAAAGGCGACACAAATATGTACATCCACGGCGAATACAACGGCCACAATATCGTTATAGCCTGTCTCCCAGGGAAATACGGCAAAGCCAGCGCCAGCGCCGTTTCCACAAATCTAAACCGATCATTCCCTTCCATCATCTGGAGATTTCTTATTACAACCGGAGGTGCGGTCCCAAGTCTTGAAAATGATATAAGATTGGGAGACGTGGTTGTTAGTATGCCTGATCAAGGAACCCATGGGGGTGTGGTTGAATACGACTTGGGGAGGGATATAGAAGATGACTTCGAGCTTAAAGGGTTTTTGTTCCCGCCGCCGACACTACTTAGGAATGTTGCGCAGGTTATGAAGTCGGATCACTTTATTCGGGATAATAAGATCGAGGAATTTATATCTTTGATGACGAAAAATGCGGAACAGCCTTCGATATTCGAACGGCCGTCGGAGACCCTACATCCTGATATTCTGTACGCAGCAGACTACCCTCACATCTCTGGAGAAAAAACATGTGCAAATTGTGACAAATCAAGAGCTGTGATTAGAGGAGATCGTTACGTTGAGGGCTCTATGATACACTACGGACTTGTCGCATCAGGAGACCGAGCCATAAGAAGTGCTACAAAGCGGGATGCACTGGCTGAAAAGATAGGTAACGTATTATGCTTTGAGAGGGAAGCAGCTGGGGTTGCCACCGAGTCGCCCTGTATTGTCATCTGTGGCATTTCCAATTATTCAGATTCTCACGAGAATGATGTTTGGAATTATTATGCGGCGGCAGCCGCCGCCGCCGTCGGAAAGGAGATGATTTCTTATCTTACCCCGAAGAGTCGTCCGTCGGATACAACTTCGTCTGCTTTGTCATCCCATCGTGGGATGTCTTCGAATTCTACCATTGGTACTTTCACAATTTTGAGGAATGAATTTGGTAGTTTGGGGATTCAACAAGCCGCGCCCGGAACAATTCCTTTAGAATGGGTGCAACTATTGGCTTTAGCTGTTGATCGCGATCGCGATCATGATGGGGGTTGGTCAATATTATAATCTCGTAGGCTAGCATTGGTCCTTCTGTCGCAAGCAGTTACTTGGCCAAATCTGGTCTTGCGGCCAAATCTATCTTTGCACACCATTCTCTTGTCTCGAAACTAGACCTACATAATCTAGCTCTTGTATATAATTTGTATATTTAATCTGTAAGCTTAGAATTATATTATCTTTATATAGCGGTTACCTAAGCAAGTTGGGGAGTCTGGCGACGAGACAGAGTACGCAAATATATTTGCATATTGTGAAATAGCCTATTGTTATTTGTATAAAACCTTCATTGCATGGATGAGTAATTTGTTAAGGCCTTAAGGTGTTTCGTGAATTCTCGGCTCAGCTTTAGACACAGAAAACTGCACTGCCATCCCACGGTTTCGCGGATAGAATATAATATCGGGCTACGCTACGCCTACTTACGAAAACTTAGAAGCAATATGCATTGCAAAGTTAAACTAATGTTAAGACGATAAAAGTCGAACAATGTTTTGAGATTAAGAAAGCCGGCGATGTGGGGACTGTCACCACTTCGTGTGGTACTATAGTCTATCAGCGTATGGATGGCTATAATTTAGTAGATTTCGAAATCGCTCGGAATGGCCTTACACGAAAATTACAATCGTAGGGGGTGTCTATCCCTCGACCAACTTTGGTTTGTGAGACAATGTTTATCCGGTTCGACTCAGGAATTCCCACAGAGGATAAAGAGCACTTAGATGGTTCTGGTCTCGCGGTGCCAGCCAAACACGGGTTTCCAGATGGTTCCACCCCCTACCTATACTGGAAATTTGTCCTCTGATCATGAAATCATACAATTATTTTATATAACCTCAATATAGAAGCAAGATATATTGCAAATACTGAGTTATTGAGGTTTTAAATTATCCTCTTTCTCCTCTTACACTTCCTCTTCCTCCTGCCAGGCTCGTATGACCGGTAACTATGCTGGTAGCTAATACAATCAGTAGTTAGATATATAGACAAATATACCACTAGTTCGCACATATATATATTTTAAGGTAGTAGGCAGACAATTAAGCAGGCTTAACCTAGTAGTAGTAACTAGCAATTCCATTCTATTTCATTTACGTAGATGAGTAGATCATAAGCGCGTAGGTACGGTGCTTATTACCAATACGGCCTAAAGCAAAACTCCAGCAGCCAGCATTATAGCTCAGGGTCCCGAGGTATCCCTTTATGACGCCTGGTACGAGACTAGTGTTAGCCGAAGGTTGTCTGTATTAGATATTAGCCATGCATGGCTCGAAAGCAGAGCTGTCTATTACGGCAAAAGCTTTGATATGAATAATTAATGAATTACCACTAATTCTAATACCACCTCAAGCTCCTCGGCCCCCTCCCCTAGCCTCTATCATACATAATATCTCTCTAATATAAGCCAAGAAGCGGGGATGCAAAAAAAGCGCTGGAACCGCAGACAAAAAAATGATAAAATCCCCTTCCTCTCCCCCTTAAAAATAATAAAAAAACACCCGCTTCCAAACAAAAACGTATGGGGGAAAAGAGTAATAAAACGCCAATGTCGAAGCAAGAAGGGGGAGGAAATATGGTATGTACAATCAAACTGTGGTGTATGTATGCAAAAGAAAACGCCTACCGCATGCAAAATGCGAATGCACATGCAAGTATTACTCTAGCCTCGGATCTGTATAACTCTTCAAGCGCCAAATCTAGACTCTTCAACTAGCCCCTCGGATGCTCAGACCAAATTCTTTAGGGGGGTAGTAAGACTACACCCTCCTCTCCTTCAACAACCCCTGCTCCTCCCCATCGTCCAAATTCACATCCTTCAATTCCTCCTTCTCCTTCTCCTTCTCATCCTCAACTAAATCCTCCAACTCCAACTCCTCGTCCATGCTCCCCCGCAATCGCTCCCCTTCAACCTCAAACTCCTTATTAAACGGCGTAATCCCCAAATCAATCGCCTCCTCACTCTCAAAAGTGCCGTAAACGTCAACTTCATCCTGCTCCCCCAATCCCTTCGGCGGGAAACACCGCATGATACCCCAGTACACCACCAAACTCTGCACGAATCCAAAGATGCAGAAGCCTCTGTAATATAAAACTGCGACTGTAACCTCCGTTCTGTCTTTGATTTGCAGATTATCCACCATTCCTGGAATAGCAGGCGCGACACAGGCGAGCCAGACGAATAACGCCCGCCAGTTGACTCCGTAGGTGAAATAGTAGCTTCCAGAGGTATCCCGCGTGTACAAATGCGTAAGCTGTATCCTCTGCCGCCTAACCAAAAAGAAATCGCTAATCATAATCCCCGTCAACGGCATCAAAAACACAGAAAAGTCGGAAAGAATGTCGAGGTACATTGTCGAGAGGTAGTAGAATTGCCAGGGTTGGAAGGCCCAGGAGAGCATGGCGGCGATGATGCACCCGCGTTTGATGTTGACGTATTTGGGGAAGAGACCGGCGAGTCCCATCCCCGCTGCGTACGCGTTTCCGAGAACGTTTTGAGCCAATTGGGAGGTGATCAGACCCGCCGCGCAGAAAAAGCACGCCGCCCGCGTGAGGAAGGTGTAGTCTCGTGCCAACCTATCCATCAGAAGATCGACGGGGTTCCAGATCGGCTGGCCGGATGCATCGGTATTCATCGAAGCCGTGACGATACCTAACAGTGGGATAATGGTTCCAGGCACGAATAGTCCAAAAAGCGTTCCGGAGGTCTGAACCCCCTGTCTTCGCGCGAACCGCGTGAAATCCGCATGATTCAAAATCCCCGACGAAACGGATCCCAGTATCGATGTGATTCCGTAAAGCCACGTCCACCACCGATTCGTCTGGGCGTGAACCGTATCCCAACCCCCGGAAGGATCCCTGAACTCCCCAGTCTTCACCGTCCAGAGTGTCAAGGAAATCATAACAATCAACGCCAGCAGGTTCGAGAGGATAACAGGGTGCTTGATCTTTTCTGGTCCGACGAGCATGAACGGGACGGATAGAATGTGAAACTAAGTGCATACATATTTGTTAGCAGCATTCCACAGATTGGGAAAGGAATTAGGGTAGAGCTTAGCGATACATACTAGAATAAACGATATCAAGTCCCTGGTCTGCATCAGAGCTCCCTCCGGCAAGGTATTTGGCATATTCAGAAAAGCCGAACTGCAGCTCCCCAGGATAACCGAGATGCACAATCCGCCCAGCCATGCCTGACTTCCATACCAGATAATCGACATCACCACGCTCATGACGATACCGACGAACGAGCCATAGACACCCAAAATAGCCCTATCAATGCCAAATCAGCATCACAGTCGAATCTCCAGCCGGAAAAACCAGAATTTATACCTCTGAGTAACCGTGAATCCAATATGCCATTTCCCGCCAATCCACCCGTTACAGATCGCCAAATACGCAACCAACCCCTGACCAACGAGCAAAACCGCCACAGTCTCCCATGTCGACAATCCCAAACTCACAAGCACCGAACCAGTAGTCCAGCTCGAAATACACAAACTAAAAAAATAAAATAAAATAATCCAGTCAAAAATCCGCTCTTAAACAAGGAAAATGTAGATTCCAAGGAATGGGATGGAAAAATTACGTACTGCGGCACCGACCAAAACCCCAAGAACTCCGTGCGACCCCAAGTCCTCCGACTGGGCGGTAAAGGGATGATGTCGGGGTTTATCCACCAGTTGGTCTTGACGCCCGAACGGTCATCGTTTCGAACGACGAGGATATCTCTGAGGCCCATCGCCTTCCTTCTCTCTCTCTTTCTCTCTTCCTTCTTTTTTTGTTTATCGGATCGGATTTACTTCCAGAACGCGGCCAGTCGTGTTTATTTTTTCCCCTTTGAGGGGTGTCGGCAAAGCCCGGATGGTGTTTATTAAGGAGTTAATTAGCTGTTCTTGTGCTGTGTTGTTGTGGAGTCGTTCGCACGCGAAAGGAGAATGGAAAGGACAGGAAGAAGAAAAACGTGGGCGGATGATCCAAGAGTCGGATGAAGGCGGATGATGCTACAATATCATAACGGACATGAAAAAGTTGTGAACGAGTGACGAATATCGCAAAATGTGACTACGAAGACGAAGAAGAAGAAGACCAGAGTATCAACAGTTGGAACAGAGGGAAAGAGAGAGAAGAGAAAGAAGGAGCTCAAACCATTATTAATAACAATAACCTTCTCATGCAACTGGCCTTCGAAGACCCTGCGCTAAAGAAAACAAGCATTCCCCGTGCCCCTAAAGCCTCCTATCAAGGTTGAAATTGCACGCCCATTTCCACATCCCCAAAACCTTGACCCTGCATGCCGCTGCCTCGGGGCTAGCAGCCAATGACCTACTATTCGGGGCGCAGCTCGTTAGAGCCGGGTTTTGAACCATACATATGGGATGGCGCGGTTCCCTTTTGACAGGCTAACTTTTTTTTTTTTTTCCTTTTCTTCTCACTTTCAGGTTTCGCTTTTGGGTGCTTCCGAGAACTTTTGAGGTGCACGATAGGCTTCGCTTCCGAGATACTTCGGAGGACGGAGCTTATCGGCCTCCCGAAATTTCTTAGAAATACAGATCAATGACAGCATCCGATGATGTCGTTTTGTATAGGATTAGTCATGGCTCTAACCCATCCCGTCGCGTCGTCGGTGACGCTTTTGATATAGTCAAGGACTTAGCTGCGGGACGGGGCGGAATGGGGTCAAATCGAGAATCGATTCATCGAGATGTTGTGTTCCAGCAAAATGACCGAAACTTCTATAGCTTTTGCCTTCCTAAGTATTGTGCTGGAGAGGGCATATTTTCGATACTCGTCGAATATAGACCCATATAAAATTCCTGACTCTGACACCGCTTCAATACGTATTGAACCCAAAACACGGAATCAATTCGATATTTTACTACAAATACCGTAGCAATACCGTAATAACGTCGATATATACTGCGTACCTAGGTGTACATATATCACGCTCTTCGCTTGCGCAGTGGTGTCAAAAGAAAATCCTCCAACGTATCTATGATTAACTGAAAAAGCGGCCCCCTAGCCACTTTTGGGCACAACTCTACCCGTTTTAGACTTTGCCAAATACATTCTTAAGCCAACGGTTAAGGGGTGAATACAAGAGATAACTATCTATTCCAAACCTATCTTTTCGTCATAGCTTTTTTCTGTAATAGATCAACACTAAAATCCAACGCTAACTCGTCTATTAAATCTTTGAATTCGACACATACAAAGGGGATGGTGTGGAGCTGGATTTACCCAACTCATACCCCGTATTTTATTATTCTTCTAGTGATATTTCCAAAGCAAGGCCCAAATCCAAAAGCTATATAAGAAACCCGTGGTATCAATGTTTTCATAAAAACAACAAGAAGAAAACTCTCAAAATTGTAATCAGGGCGAGACAATGGCGCTATTAAAAAGAATACGGAAAAAGGACAAAGTATAAAACCCTCCTAAAAGCTAATAATCAATCAATGCGTCCGAAACTAACTTCTCCCCCGCAATATCAACAATGGACCCTCCCATATCAGTCCCGAGATCCGCTGGTTTCCAATTACGAACATATTCTGCGATATATTCACCTCTATATCTCCGGTGTTTTGCCCACTCTAAGGCCAAGGGATAAGAGTTTGGCACAGCCTCTAAAATCAGTGCCAACGAATCTATGCGTCCTTCATCTATTGCAAATTCAATTGCAGATGATTTCATACCACAAGGAGCATAGACATTTGCTCCTTGACTGAGGACATAGGCCACAGTTTCGATACACCCCTTATCGATAGCGCTATATAGGGCTGTACAATAGTGAGGACTAGTGAACTCGACTTCGTCGATACAAGCGCCCTGAGATATGAGAAATTTTAAACAGTCCAGACTTTGCCCCGCCGCGGTATGAACCAAAAGGATGTTGTGTTCGTGTAGCTGGTAGTGTTTCTGCACAGTTTTGTTGCTAAGTTTTGCAATAGGAGGATAAAGGCTAAAGAAGGACTTCAGAGCCCTCAAATCCGTAGAATAGATGGCATCACTTAATAGTGCTGAATAGCCCAGCATCCAATTCTCATCCGGCATATTCAATTTTGAATAAGCTCCACAAGAACTCGATATCTGACCGCTCTGATTGCAAACTGATTCCGGATATTCTGGACATTCCATACCCCTCGAGAGAAGTAGGTTTACAAAATCACAGAAATCGGTGTAACAACAAAGGTTGCGTGTGTCCCAAGCGCAAGTTGCTACTTCTCTAAATAGAGAACTAAGATGTCGCCGGCAAGTATATGTAGACAGAATGTTCTTTGCAGCATCAAAATTGCCCCTCTTTATCGCTTTGATAATAGCTGAGTCGAGGAATCGTTGATCCCAAAGATCTTCAATAGTAGGTCCGTCTCGTTCCTGGAGGGCCCGGATGAACTCCGGGTGGATGCCACAATAACCCCATGATGCGAGCCTATCATATAACCAATCAATAGTGTCTAAGTTTTCTATTAGAAAGCAAAATATGGAACTTGAGTCGAGCTCGAATGCTATTTCGATAGGTGTGTATGTTTCATGGGAGGTATACTCAATAGGTATGGAGCTGAAAGACGATTCGGAGCATATCAGCTGAGAGATTTCGAGCCCTAATTGAATATTGATGTCTACTCCAGAGTCATGAAGAAGCTTGAATAGTCGGGTTGTTGGCTCCCTAGCGTTGGCGTCTATGATTTCTTCCCAAAAAGAGAGTTGCCAAAAGCTGGTTTCATTGGGATCAACCCCCAAAGAAAGCAAGGTTTCTAGAACTGATTGTCTGTTGACAGCAGATTGCTCTTGAGCACTCTCTGGGAAAATCTCCCAATATTCGTAGGGGGAAGCCAACTCGTTGCCCCATCGACGAAGAGGTAGTGCGTTGATTGCCATTCGGGCTGCGTCAACTTCCGATACAGAATATTTCCATTGTATTATTTCGACAGCGTATTTTGTGATCCGAGGCTCTATGCACGCTGCATAAATAAGGAGGCGGATATCAAGGCCAATCTCAGGCCCTTTAATTTTTCGTTCCTCTTGCTCTTCAAAACCTGAACCCTCGATCTCGGCAATACACCCTGAAAGGATCCCGTAGAAACCAGCTCTGTCCAGCAGTCCCCAAAGATTATTTCGCTCTGCTGAAGGGTCGAAGATGCCCTTTTGATATCCTATACCAAGTTTGTCGCACAAAGCTCGCATTGAATCCCAATCGCCTAGTACGGTCGCCTGAAACAAGACTGTGAATATGAAGGAGGTAAATCCACATTCTAGTAGATATTCAAGTTGGACTAAACTTCTCGAATATAATATTTGCTCTTCTATCTTTATCTTGTATCGCGAATTAACTTCCATGTCTCTCAGCGTTACTTTGTTTGGGTCCCATAATCGCCGAAAATCCCCCAAATCTTCAGAGGTGCGTTTGCAGGCCTCTAAGAGGATGTATGCTTCCTCTTTTGACTCAGGGCAAAGCCCAAGATTCGAGATTTCGTCCAAAATATCCTTTAACAGCCTGCCCCTCGGAGTCTGAGGAATAATCCAACCCGATAACGTAGACCGTTCCAGGTAATGGTATAAGCTTTTCTTAAGCTGGGGATGGCTGAGGATAACGTGATTCAGCATCTCATCATCCCTCCGAAAATAAAAGGAGTCGAGTAGAGCGGAGCATGTCGCTAAAATTGATGGCGATTTGATTGATAATGATTTTTTTAGTTGCGTTCTGAACCCATGCTGATCAACTTGATCTAGGAGTGGATACAAATTTCCATATGCAAAAATTAACTTATTCGATATTTGGTAAATGATGTTTCCGAGAAGTGGAAGGTGTGGGAAGAATTGTTGCGCGCTAAGCGCAGAGTTTGTATCGGAATGCCACAGACGTCTAGGTAATATTTGCTTAAGGTAGCCATAAAGTTGTCCTATTGGTATGTGGGGATAATAAATGGTGACGGTTTTCTTGATGATTGGTAAAGACCAGGTCTCGACCTCGGGATTCGGTAACGGGGTTCGAACCAGGCCGTAAGGTTCGTGTCTGACTAGTGCCATTGGTAAACCCTGGATATCTCGGTATTGTGTGGTGTTTTTCACTGTTTAGAATATATGCGTTAGCTCTAATATAATCGAGACAAGTTAACCAAGAAGTTAAGGTATCGAATAGGAATTACCTTTTAGAAATATCTGATCCGTAAGTGTAATATTCCTCGTTTCCCACCGCCGCAGTCGCTTTTCAGGTACGACTATCGTTTGGGCACTGTCCAAGAAAACCTTAGAATCCTTATCCGAAAATTTACGAAGCGTAACAATTTCATGAACTCTTTTGTATTCCTTGTGGTTTAAACGTTGTTTACACCCCCATTTGTGCAGACGCTCCCGATACTGGATTTTGCTATTTCCCATCAAGCGAAAGTCAGCTGCTTAATTTTGCCTTCCGAATCTACTGGTACTGACCGGAGCCGGATAGTTTAGACTTACGTTGCGTTCAGGCCGTATGCTTCGTTGATTTCTTTAACCACATCGTCGAGTTTCCGACCCTCGGTGCCGTAGCGAAATTCGATCTCTTTTCGAATCAGTGGATTATCCAGTTCTTTGCATCGTGGAGCTCTTTTCCTTGTGGGCCGTGGTGTTTCTTCCATTGTGAGATTGGGGTTAAAGTGTTGTGACTGTGGGATTTGTATAGGCTAGGCTAGCTAGAGCTCGTTGTATTTTGCAATGATCAAATTGAAGACCTGGGAACTGGATGATACGAATTATAGATCTAGGAAGGGATATATATTTATAAAACGATTGCGTATGAAATGTGTGCGGCAGGAAGTTTATGCGATTGATAAGGTGAACAGAGAAAATTGTAGTTGTGATTGGGCAAATTTTAAAAGGTGCGCGCGCAGCTGGTTTGCAAATTTGTGGATATTCGATCGTGAGTGCCTGAGGATACTGGTTTGGTATGAGGAGAAAGGTCCACCTGGAAGGGGCCTCGACGACCTTTTTATAAAACCCGGAAACTAAGCATCTAGCTGTCCATCTTCGTTACAGCGACACGGTCCACACGTTGCCATCCACCGTACGCGCCCCTCATAGTGTATCTAACAAAAAAACCAAGCAACCCTGCCTCGAGCCTCGTCGCCAAACTACCTGGCAGCGCACACAATTCCTCCTTTAGTCAGCCCATACTCCTCATATGATTGGCTGAGGTCACCTTTCGTTAACTCGAAATACAGGGGTGTACAGGTATTAGGTGCCAAGTCTCTATTGCATATGCACAAACGGCACACGTCGTTTGCATTCAAGGCTTCGGAGACGGTACTTGCAGGATCAGGGAGCGCGCTGAGCACACGACTTCCGAAATTCTTTAGGACTATCCTGCCGAGGACACGGGCGCAATATAATTATAACCTATGGATATTGCTGAGTTCCGCTCAAGTTAGATATGGTAGCACGGAGGAAATACCACAAAGACAGCACGAATAGAAGAACCAAATACGGTACCCATATGCATATGGCCATGTGTAATAGCATACGAGGAATTTTTCTTCTTTTAATTATGGAACTAGCTCTAAAGTGGGCTCTAGGACGGCTTGCTTCTGATTCTTATATATAGTTTATTTACATGTAAATCTTGGATTTCACCACCTAGATCAGATTTCAGGTAATCTATTCGGATGGTGAAACGGATTTCATTTTTCCAGTGGTCTCTTGTATTCTTCCTCGCGTGAAGACGTTTTTCGGGTGGTCCTGGCCCAAAGTCTTTTCTTCGATAGCTAAAACTCTTTGGAACTGCCCAAGAGCCTCCTCATATCTTTTTAGTTCATGGAAAACGTGCCCTATGTTGAAGACTGTATCCAAAGTTGATCTGTGGCTTTTGCCGAAAGTCTCTTCTAGATCGACCAGAAGTTCCTGAAATTGCTCAAGAGCCTCCTCCCATTTGCCTTGTTCACGCAAGGTGGTCCCTATTTTATAGATCGTATCTAAAGTTGCTGGATGATTTTTATGCAAAACTTTCTTTCGACCAACTAAAGCTCTGTGGTATTGCTCAAGGGCCTCCCCATACCTTTTCTGTGAATGCAAAATGTCCCCTATTTCGTGTATTGTATCGAAAGTGCGTGGATGGTCCTTCCTTATATTTTCTTGGCCAGCTAGAGCTTTCCGGCATTGTTCGAGAGCCTCTTCGAATTTCCCTTGCTTCCGAAGAATAGTCCCCATATTGTAAGTAATGTCCAAAATCCACGGATGATCCTCACTCAAAACCTTTCGCGCCGCGGTTAAGCATTTCTGGAATTGTTGCAATGCTTCGTCTAGTTTGCCTTGGCAAGAAGAAAGTACAGCAATATTCTGCATTGTTACCAAGGTTTCCGGGTGATTTTCTCCTAAAATCTTCGTTTTACCAACCAAGACTCTTTCATAATTCTTAAGAGCTTCGTCCACCTTTCCTTGTTTGTCCAGAATTGTTGTCATATTATGTAGTGCTACTAGCGTCCTTATATCATCCTGACCCAAAGTTCTTTCTGCAAAATCAAGGAACTTTTGGAATTGAGCCAGAGCTTCATCAAGTTTGTTTTGTCTGTCGAAGCAACGTGCGACCTCATGTATTGTAACATAAGTGGACAAGTGGTCTTCGCCTACTGTCTTTATCTTCGTGGCTAGTATTGCTTGGTTTTGTGCGAGAGCCTCGTCATACTTGCCTTGGTCGTAAAGACAACATGCTATTTCGTGAGCTGTAACAAGGTTATCCAGGTCGTTCTCGCCTGCAATGTTTTTGCTACTTGATAGGACCCTTCGGAATTGTTCGAGAGCTCTGTCATATTTGCCCTGCTCTTTGAGGATTACCGCTATTTTATGAAAGATATTGAGGGTATCTTCCACATTAGCACATTGCTCGACAATCTCATCAATGTTATATTGTTCCGAGTACCTGAGAAGAATGTCCACATGTGCTGCGATTCTCCTTTCTTTCTGTCCATCCCACCTGCCCAGCATACCCTGCCGTCCTTCAATCATCTTCCCAACTATCTCAACAGCGCGACCTATGGCCTGCAGACGATCCGAGTCGTTCCCGCGCCCCCGCGTCCAGTTATGTACGACCGGGTGAACGGAGAAGCTTCCGGGTTGACTTCTGGTGATGAGTGAGTATGAAGCGAGAAGCGAGAATCTATTCTTGCCTATTACGTGTGTATTAGAATGGCCCTGATAATGCAGCGAGCTAAAGTGTAAAGGGGTCATAAATAGATGGTATGCTCATTTTGTATTTAGAATTTATTGCATCGTAAATGTATGAGTGAGCATCCGTTGGTCGACTTACTTCGAATCTGAGCTTGCAAATCAGATTGTTCTTCATTCTCCCAGCAATTTTCGAAGATCTCGTTCGGGTTTAGATACCCACAAGTCAGAAGCAGGGACGCTGCTTCCTCGTTTCGTTTTTTTATTTCCCCGAATGAAACTTCCCAAGTCGTTACAGCTGTGTCTTCTCGATATGCCCATCCAAGTCTCGGTATTTTTGACTGCGCTTCTTTGAAGGCTTGATCGTAGTACTGTAGATACTCGTTTACGGGGATTCGAAGTTCGTATATGAAACAACCCGCATGAGTGATTGCTAGTGGCATAAAACCTAATTTCTCAACGACTTCCGTAACATCCTGAATGTCGCTTGTCGTAGGGTCCCGTAACCGGGTTAGGCGCAACAACAGCTGGATCGCACTCTCTCTATCCAATCCGCCCAAGCCCATTTGTTCACCATAGTGGAGGAATTCTGGTCTGCGGCTGGTCACTAGGATATATCCGGCATCAGTTGGGAGGTAGTCTTCGATCGGAACGTTCAGGTCATCCGCATTGTCGAATATTAACAACCACTTGTTGTTTCCGGGCAGCTTGAACCAACTGAATAATGCGGATTTAATAGTACCGAAGGCTCCTGGGCTAGCGCTACCGCTGATTTTGCCTTTTTCGTCTATCAAACCTGAAATTCCAAGTCTCGCTCCGATGGCTTTGTAGTTAGGAGCGCTGGGCCAGTTTTCTCTCGCCTGTTCGTCAATGATTTGCTGCACAATATTCACGAAAGAGGCCTGAATGGATTCCTCGGTCATCGTCGATACCCAGAAGACTGCGGTAAACCTGTGGCTCTCATGACGACTGTAGCCGTATTCGAGGGCGATTTGAGTCTTTCCCATTCCACCTGTACCAGTAATCGCGTATATACAAGCGCTACGGCTAGTTGATTCCGAGAAACATTTATCGATGCCTTCCAATTCTGAGGCCCTGCCGGTGAAATTCCGGTTCTGGGGGAAGGGTAAGCTTAGGGGGACCCGATAATTGGCTTCGGTTTTCTTTTTCGATATTCCGCGGGGAGTAATATGAAAAATATGTCTATCCGAGTTGTCAGTGATTTCATCATTATAATTAAGAAATGGTTATCAGTTATCGGCCATGTATCGATATGTTGGTATCGTGGTCCGCCTGTGTCGACCTTACCCTTCGATAACTCCCGCCTGCAGTGCTATACTATTTCCCGTGTTGTGGAATGCATTTCCACCCTTGTTCTCGTCATTGGCGCTCAGTTTGGTTACGAGACTGTCATTGACGGCCTCAGTTCCGCTTTTAGTGCCGGGTGCAGGCTGTTCGGCACTCTCAACCAGCTCTGGTTTACGAGGTAATTCGGAGTCGCGGTCGCTATTATTTCCACTGGCAGCGGGTCGACTATCAGTCTCGAGTGTAACCTGTTTGGGATCTTTAGCTAGCTCTAATTTATGAGACAATCCGGAATCGAGGCTGTCGCTATTCAGAATATTCCCACTGGTAGTCTTGACCCCGCTGTCAGTCCCAAGTGCAGGTTGTTCGGGACCTTCGACCGGCTGTGGTTTACGAGATAATCCAGAACTTCGGCCGCCGTCAGGATCCTTCGTGTGTCCATTTCGCTTGAATATATTGCGCCACTTGGATCGCTCCATCGATTTCGATTAATTACATAGAAAATTAAGTTGTAAGCCAAGTTGCAACGTTGCGAAGGGGGAGTATCGAGTTTTGCAAATTCTTTTATTCCAGTCAGCGACGTTTGGGGCGCCCCGGCCTTATCTACCTGCGAAGGCTGATCGCATTTACGAGGCTCACGGTCCCATGCAACAGAACTCCTTCCCGCGCCGACAAACTAAATGGTGGCATGCGGTTGACTCGCGATATCGATACGAAACTGTGTTATGCAAGAACAAATCAGCCTGCATGCAGAGGATCCCAAGGTGCCTCGCTTTTTTTGATCTATGCCCTTTCGTTTTCCCATTCTTTCTCGTTTGCCTTAATTCTCACTACTTTATTTTCTATTTTTTATTCTGTGGGAACCACTAAATTTCTTTCGCGATTCTAGAAGCGGGGTTCGATCCTGCTTGAGTGTATATAGATCCAGGCCAGGTGTGGACAAGCCTTGGCTCAAGATCAAATCCTTGAGTTGAATGGAATCTATGTCCAGCACAGCCATATTAAAATCGAAGTTAAAATGCAAATGGAACACCGTACTCAGATCGATGCGCTTATATTTAAGCCCCTCTTCCCTCGAAAGATTATAATTCATCGTTTATATATTTAGAATACTCCATATTCTTTCCTTGAATATTTTTCTGTTCTGCTGTCTGAATAGGCTCCCTTATATCGGGATTTCCGAATAGCCGGCTTGCATACGGCTCTGATCGGATGAAATTTACCACATTGCAAGCCGACGAGAGAGGTAATGAAATATACCACAACTCGACCAGAGGGCGATGTTTTATGCTCTCCTAGCACGGAAATAAAAGGCCTTTGCATTGGTCTCGTTCCCAGACGTCACAAAGGGGGCCTGTGCATCAATTTTACAACTCCTCTAATGCGTATTTCAGAACCGGTACTATAGAACTATAGTACTGTGAAATTCGCCGCATAGCAAGTATCTGCTTCACAATGGTGGCACTACAATGTGGAGACTAGTCTAGGCACTGTGGAGACATCGCAGTCTTGCGCTTCGAAATTTCCAACACATCTGTAGGGCTGCCCATGTGGTGTTAGCTTTGGTTCAGACCAGGTGGCTCAAGTTCAAGGTATATGAACAAGGTCAAACTATGCGCACACCAACGCCCCCCAACAGAACGTCGAAAATTTGGCCGGCCGTGATACTTTCAAACTTTTCTGGGGGGTAGTCACTCCCTACATTTTCAACCGGAGTCTATAGCTAGGGTTATTGTGATGTTGCCGCCTCGGTTGACATCATGGTTTCGGGACCATGACTCGACCCCCAAGTAGTTTCAATATACTGCATATCGATATGCATTTATTCGTTGACGGCAATACTCGCCCGTTTTATAATAGTAGAACCTCAAAAGGATCCTGGGCTATGCTAACTTTAAGCGACCGACACTGCTATCGATACCCACGCAGCCACCATGCATAACTTTCGCACAAAGGGTTCCGGAAATGCGCAAGACACCCATCCAATCATGGTCATGCGATCTCATGACAATACTATGTACTTTAAGATAGATCCTTGGCATCGAGATCTCTATCTGGCAGGTACACACATATATAACTTATCCAGTTGTATTATATGGTCCAGGTACATCTGTCGTCTGAACGGTCTCATTAGTTAATCACTGGGTGTAAGAGTTGTCCGATCTGGTCGGGCGGGTGAGCTCCATATATGCTACATCAACGCTTTTATATAACAATTCCGTATTTGGTATATACTACCTAGGTTCTGTCGGGTATTGATGGATAGATGGAAGGAAATATTCTGGAATCCTATCGAAAAGGAAACATAGATGTGTCCCCATTATATGGTAGTTATGAATCGGGTTGCGCCTGTGGTGAAAAATGTGTCTGGACATAAAAAAAAAAAGATGAAGAGGGAATGAACTCATTCTCGCGAAAGTCGCCCCTTTCTATCCCTTGCCTAGTATACCCAGACACGGCGGTCTCGAGCTAGGAACGCCCACGCGGTGCCCAGGCCTATTTCCGCCCGATTTCCGGATCCCATTCCTTCCGTATGCACGATTGACCCGAACCCATTGTTTTTGAAAAAGATCTCGATGCAACATGTTGCCAGTGCTCACAATGGCCGGCTTGGCTACATACGCGAGACCAGCTACATAATAGGTATCTTTGCTTTCCATGAGCTTAAATCCAGCCAAGCTTTTCTATAATCACTCTCTATCTAGGCTTTAAAAGTGAATTTGCTATGGTTTTCCGAATGGCGAACGGGAAGTGATTGTGGTCCGGCGGATGTACTCGGTATCCACGCATTTGCATCAGTGGGGTCGAGTGGGGATGAGAGTGCAGTTTGCACAGCCTTGACCATGAGCTCTCCTTTAGATTAACTACTCGCAGAGGTTACTAGCCGACGAAGACATTATTTAGGGTTATTTTGTACGGAAAGTCGACTAGATCAACGAACTAATAATTAAAGTTTATTTTACAAAACAAGCCTAACTATTATGTGACCTCACGAGGCCCACAGCGGCTTCGATAATATAACACTTGCCACAGGTAGTCTGTTAATCGCGAACCTGTAGCCGCTCGAGTATAGCGCCCCTATATCATATTATATTATACCGCAGCAGTTATATGTATAGTCGAGAGTATTAATGTTCGAGTTTTGAAATCTCGATTGGGAGTTTGGAGTTGGTCATACTTAAGTAATTACGAACGTTGAAGAGTAATACTACGTTTAATTAAGCGCATACGGGGCTCTGTTAGCCGCAACTTTATTTTCTGGCATGAATAGGCCAGATGGCAACTATGGGCATATGGGGTGGGTCCGCGGCGTCCGCGCAAAGGCATTCTATCCAGAATCTTTCGAATTCACGAGGTCGATATTTCGGGCGCCGCGGGCTTCCATGGACGGTACCGGTGTTGAACAATGCAACCTTATCAACCACCGCCTAGCCCCTCGAATCTTCTAATAATGTTTCGTTTCAATGTCCTGGTGCCGTGGTTCCCGTAAATGCCTAGAAGCCGTATTTGTAATGGATCTTTAACATGGAAAATATACATCTTGCCATGACGCGAACGTGCATGAGCGATCTCGAGCTCCGAAGCGAAACAGGAACGAAAAAGGTATGATGAAGAAGGAAGCCCCCACAACAACATGCAACACTAACCACACACCGATACGGCTTTCCGTTTCTACACCTAGTTTGGGAGTCACTTACCTGCGTGCAACGTTCTACACCCCACTGCATCAACGATAATGCGTCGTTCGCCCTCGATCGGTCTTGGTTTGGATTCGCGAAGGATAACGGTGCACCTGTTGTAACCCTAGCTAGGCTCTGCTCGTTCCGATTCTTAGTTAAAACCATTTGCTTTTTTGGTCTGGGTTTTTCATAAAAACTAAATGTTTAAAACGTGTACACGTGTGGACCATGGAAACAAAACAAATGGGATTAAACGAGAGTGGTTCTGCAGATCTGTCGGCTTGGGCTTCTATCGGAAAGCCCAGTGTTACATTGTCTGATACATGGCGTCAATCGTCAGGCCTTTGAATATGTAACCGGCTTATTATACACAAGCAGCTATCTTCGGGAGTTTATAATGTGGTAGTTGTCATTGAAGCAATGATATCAAAGCAATGTGGCATCCATGGCTGTAGGTGCTCTCAATCGATATTATCTCTCATGATCATCCGACACCTGATCGGCACAGGCACAATTGAAATGAATGCCTTAAATTTAGTTCAGGATTTATGCCATACGGCTTGTTTTGATCGTCGTCTGGGTGCCCTGGTGCCGGGATTTCGCTTAGGTGTGGTGTATAAACTGATGCAATTGATCGAATATCATATTAGTCCTGACCCGAACATAAATCCTCCCGTTCTCAGCATCGGCTAGTTTAACCAAAAAGTTTAAGGTGTGGGCACTGCTGCATACATATGTATGCAAATAGCCTCGAGTCCAGTATACAAGCGGAACAAAAGGCTCAGGACTGCATGTGTACCTTATGATTGATATCGCCCTGGCAATTGCTAGGCAATTAACACTTCCCATTAGTCCGGCCGATCAACCAATCGCGGCTGAACAATTTCTGTAGCTTCTATGTAATGTACATGTATTGCAATCGAGGCCATTTGACTTGGCTTCTTCCTTTTTTCGAAAATTCCACTTCTGAACAGCTCACTCTACCAAACTGTGTAAGAAGGTGACTTACGAAACGATTTAAATCATGCATATGAAAATAAGAAACCATTGAAAGTTTATTCCAGTGCAGCTCGCTTGCAGTTCACCTAGGTCACAGCATTATAAGCGCACAAGCATAGCAATTGCACAAGTAGAAGGTGATTCGATGATACGTGTATCCTAGATAGGGACTTTCAATACGACCGTCTAAGTTCTGGGCATCTGGTAACCAACTACAGGCTCTGGCGCTTTTCTATGTAATCTATCTATCAAATATGCTCAAGGGGAATGTGACTTGCTATCGGATAGAGATGTTTGGATGGATAAAATAACCTCATATCTTGGTCTACATGCATATCATACGAAGAGGGAAGTATTAACCTATGGATCGGGGCAATGCATTCTGAAGATTGAGGTGCAACTTCGAGTCTTTGTGGATCTATAAAAGGTAGCTATATCGTGCTTGTCATACCTTCTCTTCCCCTACCAGAGCACTCTCTCTAGTCAGCTTCACAGCCCCGACGGCATTACTCTCGTTAATAGTCTTTAGACTAAGCTCACTCTTGTCATTCATTTCACATCTTTGAATTCACGCTATCTAGAGTTTCGCCATGATTTTCTCTAAGATTTCTGTGGTCTTGACTGGCGCTGCCCTCCTGCAGCTAACAGAGGCTCACCTCCGCTTCGATTGCGTTCGTGGAAACCATGATCCCAGCAAAACTGGCACAAATCTGGGTCGCGATGAATGGTTCACGGGAGCTATCAAACGGGGCGGTAAAAAATTGAGTCGGTTCCCTGATCAATTTGATACAGTAGTGTTCTCTAACCCTACTATTCCGAACAAATGCTGCTCCGTCAAGTACAAGGGATTCCCCCGCTACGTTATGGAACAGGGCTGTGGTACTACCCTGAAAATCCAAGATACCTACTACCGTAAGAATCGCTGGAGAGATGACCAGGATTATCTTACTAGCAAGTACTATGAACACGGTCAGGAGATGGAGAACTACAGGCTGTATAACTTTTGGATGTCTCCCATTCCTTATGGAGCTTTTGCGCCGATATCTCTCGTCACCGAACAGGCCCAAGCTGGTGAGTAGCTCTTGGGAACCCCACTTTTTCATTAATCCGGGTCAAAATTTTAACGTTGAACTTCGTCAAAAAGGCAAAATTGCTCAAGCAACGGCTGGTGGATGGATCGAAATCGATGTTGCCCTAGGTATGCTCCGAGACCTTCACCAATAGTATTACTCAACCTTTCACTAACCTCTCCGTAGTCAATGCCGATGGTGGAGGTGCTATGAAGTGCCGCCTCGACAAAACGGGCGGTTCCCATGGATTCGGCAACCCTCTCAAAATCCTCAAACAACCCTGGCTTAAGACTAATGGTCAAGTGGCCGCCTTGAGGGTTGAGATCCCCGCTGGCACTGTGTGCACTGGATCGTACGGCAAGTACAGGAATATGTGCATGCTCAGATGCGAGAATGACAACACTGCGTAAGTTTAAACCTGGAGCTACCTAAATTATGTTTACTACATCATTACGGGACTATTCTCTAACAATATGGTGCGCGGTACTTTTATAGTGAGGGACCTTTCGGTGGATGTGTCCCATTCAACTTGGGCGGCCCTTATGTCGCCCCTCCAGCGCCTGTCAAGCCTCCTCCAGCGCCTGTCAAGCCTTCTCCAGCGCCTGTCAAGCCTCCTCCAAAGCCTACTACAAAGCCCACGCCCAAACCAGGTGGTAAGGGCGGCGATGACGATGAAGATGATATCGACTATGGCAACAACAACGGCGGCAATAACGGTGGAAACAACGGCGGCAACAACGGTGGAAACAACGGTGGAAACAACGGTGGAAACAACGGCGGCAACAACGGCGGCAACAACGGCGGCAACAACGGTGGAAACAACGGCAATCCCGGCGGTAAGGGCGGTGATGACGAGGAACCCGAAGAGCCACAAAAGGAAGAGCCACAGGAGGAAGAGCCACAGGAGGAGGAGCCACAGGAGGTGCCCCAAGGCGACGGTTATTATTAGAGGGCTATTTAAGCGGGTTACTCAAATCTGCAGTTGCTCAAACTTGCAGAGTGGGTTGGTACAGTTGCCACTTGAAGCAGGCTACTTGAACCGAGAGAGATCTCTATTTCGGGGGTGTGCTTCAGGATGGTTTACACATGTTTGGATATCAATATCGTGCGGGTCAGCCGTTCGGGCGAATTTAAACTAGCGTAGTTACGTTGTTGTATTGCGTTGGAGCCGGATCAAGGTCTCTTAACCAGATAGATAGGTAGGTACCTAGGTATATATATATACAGCATTAAAATAGGAAATTACTCCGGGGCTCCCTCAAAATTACTCCGGGGCCCTTTCGCATAAGTTTGAGTAGAGAATTCACGTTTTCATCATGAAAGTAATCACGTGTTTTCATAAGATACCTGCAACCTGCCTGCCTGCCTGCCTGCCTGCCTGCCTGCCTGCCTACCTGCCTGCCTACCTGCCTGCATTTCTATAGTCTGGCCTTAGTTCCGGCCTACCCGCCTACCTACATATAGGCCTGGGTTCTGGCCTGGGTTCTGGATGGCCTATCATCAGATAGTAGTAACACGTGATTACTTTCATAGCGAAAATGTGAATTCACTTCGTAAAACTTATGTGAAAGGGGCCCCGGAGTAATTTTGAGGGGGCCCCGGAGTAATTTCCTTAAAATAAATGATATATTTAAACCAAACACCGAGTGACGCAAATTCGTCAATACCAGTGACCATTTATTTAATTCACGGATAACACTAGTAGGTTTCTAAGCGTAGGGTAGGAGCAAGTTAAGAACTTAAATCGAAGTCACTACCCAGCTTTAAGAATCAAAAAGGTCAGATCAATAGACGGACAATCTTCGAAGCCGTTATTTAATTCCCTATTTGATTTATGAAGGGTGCAGTATGGGCAGATTCTGCTCTGCTTAGACGAAAGGAAGCTATAGGAATTGCATTCATTCAGTAACCTAGTTGCAATTTAATTGTGGCCGTTTGGGGATATCGGATATCTAGCTCAAACCTTTTCCGCGAATAGTTGCAACGTTCTCTGCCCTGCATAAGTCTGAGACAATAACATGCCGATAAAAAATAAGCTTTCAAAGAAGTAAATAAGCTTTATGGGATAGTGACCGGGTACGTACACTACGAGGGGCCCTTTTTCAGAGATAAGTATCGATATCCTCAGCCGCACTAAGGATTCAATCAATTGACGATAAATATTACATCACAAAACAATCGAACTTCTGCAAGCACTAATATATTTTGGTACCATAGCCGAAAGTACAACGCCTCATCTCCCCACTCGGGCTCCTGTCATTGGACGCCTGGTGAATTTTCGCAGGTCAAAGGCTGCGGCTGAACGCGCGATAACTTACACGAAAAGAACATGCCAACGTAAATAGGGTTCTGTTGGCATTTGGTGGCGTTTCAGCTAATCAAGGGCTCGAAAACCTCAGCTATTGTGTATTTGATAATTGGTGAAAACTAAGATACACGAATGATCCCTGTCGCAGCAATTGATTGATTCACTGAAAAGGAATGGACTGTACATGTAGGCATGCTGGCAACCATTACTACTAGAACCAATCAAAGATATATATATGCGGCATAGCGCCTTGAAAATTTTTTGGCGAGTAGCCATTGGAGCTATGAACCACGAGGGAGGACATAGCGACATGCCCGCGGAAAAGGAGGTTGGAACAGATACTAGAGCTCCCAAGCTGAAAGTCGCGGTTAATGCCGTCGACACGACAATATGGCGATATTAATGCAAGCCTCAAAACTATTCACGATCGCAGTCGGGGCTTCCTGCCCATTTTGCGCCGTGTTCTACTCTGAAGTCAGGAAAACTCCGATCCCAATCGAATGCAGAGATCAAAGGGGAGCTTTGACTTAGTGAAGTCAATTTTTCGTCTTATAAGAAGACCCGGGATTCTACCTGGTGGGAGATAGCTTTTTCCATCAGGTAGCGCACCCACCTGATTTTGAAATACATACCATTTTAAAGCAGGGCCAAATTTCACAGGAATATTATCTAGCCACTATATCAGACAATCTTTCTAGGTCAAAATGAAGTTCTCACTTGTTCAGCTAGCCGCGGTAGCAATGGCCATCATGGTGAATGCGGCTCCTCAGGCCACTGCCCTCGCAGGCTGCAACCGCGACAACTGCCTCCGAGGTAGGTCAATTTTATAGTCTACCTGCGTACTCAATGATTAACTGACATTATTGGTCCTTTGGTAGCCCTACTTGGTGTAGCGTCGTCGAAAGCGTCATCAGATTGTACGGCCTTCCTCCAGACGACGGTCGTAGAGTTGTATGTATCATTATTCTATATCAATGTAAATTCATCGAGATCACTGATAGTGAAAAATGTAGCACCGCAACAGTTTCTGCTATCTTGACTCCATCGCCAGGAAATCTGAAGAAGCGTAACCAAGTGGTCACCATTACTCCCAGCGCCTGGCCAACCTATGCGGCCTGCTCCTCGACAGTTGGCGGCCAGGTTGCCGGGCAAAGGACCCAGATAGCCGGCCTCCAAAGATATAGTAGCGCCTGCTCTTGCATCGGCATCCAGCCTACCTCTACGGTTAGCATCCAAGCGGTTCAAACCATACCAGTCCCGCAATTTACCCTTGGCCTCACCTGCCTCAATCGAGACTCGTACTACCTTTATTTCGAAAACGGCGCGCTCTGGGCACACGACTATAATAGCCTGACCCCTCCCCCAGCGGTTTTCACTCTCGACTCAAACAACAATATTCTATATAACGGGATGAAGATTGAGACTGTGAACTTAGATGATCCATCTCAGGTGTACTCTAGTTCCGTCGGTTCTTCGGTCAAGTGTTGGTTCCCATCTGGTGGACCGGACTATTTCCGCGCTCAGAGCTGTATTTCTGGTGGTAGTAAGCAATTCTTCTTTATTCCTGGCGAAGGCCCTGGTGTTTTCCCTCTTTTTATGAGGACAGCGGCTACAAGTTGTACTATTGAGGCCCACCCACTTGGGAACTAGGTTCCGCCAAGACTGTGGAAATCAAAGCAGTGGAAGAGTTACAAGTCTAACATAATACAATTTTTCTGCCCATAATGGGCAACAATACTTTGTTCAATTTCGTAAAAACGTTTATGAAACATAAAAGCTATAGCGCCAGTGCCTAGGTGTCGAGGCCCACTCAAAATCAGCCTCAATGCTTTGTGTTGTCTGTCGAGATGTGTTGTTTGTGTTATGTCAGTGTCTTTCCAGAAGAGGGAAGGTGTAACTGCTATTAGCCCAAAGGAGGAAGTTAGTTTGCTCTTTACGGTAGTGCAAATTTGTTTTCGAGCGTGTAAAGACCTCGTTAGGTTATTCCTGTGCATAGTGAGCTCGAGCTCAGTTGCTCAAGGACCAGTCGGAATATACTATATACGATAATGCTCGTCAGGTTCATTCAAATCTATTGCTTGTCAGAAGCGGAATATTAAAAGGAACAACATCGTAGCGAATCCAACTAGCCCGTCTAATATATATTCACTTACACAAGACTGAAAGACGATGCTAAACTCGCGCCAATTAAGTTAAGGGCATGGTGCGCCTTTGCACCAAAGACCGAGTTGGATTGACTGGACAGATATATATCTGAAGAACTTGCTGCGGAGTAACAGAACAGCTATAGCGCTAGCTCTAGCCTTAGCCTACGAGCGGCAGCGGCATTATGCATTATATAGCACCACAAATTAATTGTTCGCCCGTGCGAGTTTTTTGGATTATCATTTAGCGTTTCCGCCCTCACGGGCCACGGTCATAATAAGGTATATAAGGTGTATATATATAAAGTATGGTTGTGCTTTTAGTGTAAGAGGGTGATCGAGGCGATCGTGATTTGCTAGTTGATTAAAATACAAAAACTGCATAAATCAAACCATTCTCGGGTACACTCGCTAGCCTACTAGACAGCAACTGCCTTCAAATATATAGTTCCTCCGGCCACCGCGTTGGCAGCCTGGTCCGAGACAAAGTTCCTCCCCATTTTCGTAAGTTTGCATTGCAATATTGGTTTGATATTACTTTACCACCCACGGCAAGGTGTATATTAAGCTATGCTTTTCTCAGGATATTATCCCAATGCGTCGGCTAGCTTCCGGCAGTTTAAAGTGGGTATGGGATTCCAGCCGTGGGTAGAGGCCCTGTAACAGTTGGCCCGGTAGCTATATAAATAAACCATGGTTTCAGTTCACAATAGAATCATTCGACGGGAGGACTTTGAAGCATAGGTATATACTAACCCCACTCCAGCCAACACCTCCAGCTTCCAATCCTATCATTCCAGTTTGTGCGGTAGTGGTTCCTTAAGTCTGGGTTTCCGGGGTACCAAATTACAGATTCACCGCTGGCGCTGGAACAGTCTCGGCGTCTAGAGTTCAATTCCTTTATTAGTATAAATATTTTTGGGGATTGGTAAGGGTTTTTCTGGGATATTTACGCATAGAAGATACACTTAGTGCCTAAGTCAGGCCCAAAGGAGGAAATAGTGTACAGCCACGGTGCATCGAGTTGGATACAAGTGTTGAACGGCTGAACTTTGTACCCTTTCTCCCCACCCCAGTTTACAGCTGTTGTAATATATATCTAACAGTTTATAATTGAATATATGTTAATACTCTGTCAAATTGGACCGATGAAAGGCGATGAGATAGGAAGGGAAGGGTGCATACGCCGCCGGGGGTCCTCGCCACCAACTTTGGCGCGGGCGCAATAGTTCCATCCTTCTGCTTACGAGCTTCAGGGGAATTACGGTATATATCACTTTGTTTGAAGTCCTTATCTGTGAGATTGCTGAGTGGAACAATGTCAAAAGGTTGTTTTTCAAGATCCTTCAGGGTTTTGAAAGTCTCGCGAGCCTCGAGGTCTTCGATTAGCTCAGGTTTTGCGGTTGGCGTTGGGCCTGGCAGGGCTAGGGCGGACGAGGTGGCTACGAGAGCGAGAATTAAAGAAGGAACGTGCATTTTTAGAGAGATTTATGGAGAAGATATGAAGTAGTATAAATTTATAATATAGAATTTTATGTAGACAAGAATGTTTTTGTTCTTGGAAATTGAAAATGGGGATTCGATGGCTTTGGACTCTGGTTTTATACCTAATTTTGCATTATGAATATCACGTAAAAGAATTATGGACGTATCGCTAAGTGCGTAAAGTGATATTATTAGCTGCGAAATCAAGAATAATGATTGGTATGGTTATTACACTGTTACAATATGAATTTGTCTATACAAGTAATTGGATAAAATCTCGAGAAATTCTATCGGAAAGTCGCTTGGCTTGCTGACGCCGAGCTTCAGCATTTTGACTAGTTCTCGCCTATCGCGAAACCTAGCGACACCCAAAATTCGTTTGTACTATGCATGGTTTTGCCTTGATTGCAATTGGATATTTGCGGGGACCTACGGACCTATAGTTTAGATGTGTGCCTGCATATATGCAATGCAGCTGTTGACAAGCGAAGGTTATCCATGGGTTTGTTGTTTTATGATGTCAGCCTCTAGGGCTGGTCGAACGCTTTAATTGCGCCCCTTTACATAAGCCTGTGCCCAGAGCCGGGGGAAATATCCGCGAGTTATCGCGACATAAATCGCGGTATCCTCCGACTTACTGGGAACAAGCAGTCCTCCATCCTTCCAGCAATCGATAGCAGCGATAGAAAGTGGCTAATCACACATCCCTATCCGCCTACACGCCGAAAGCCTTCCGGCCCCGCGTTGTTCGTGTGTGATACCCTTTGGCTCACTGCATTCGCATTCGCCTTCGAGAGTTCTTGGCGGGCTGGGGGTTCCATTCTGGGTAGGAACCATTCTGGGCTGGGATGAGCGGCCTCTCCTGTTATAATTTGCTAATTTGATTCCACAGATGAGTGAACTCCTTTTCCAACAAGTCATCCTGAATCGTCAAAAAAACCGTTTTCGCTCTCTTTCAGAGTGATCTTCAGTCGATATACTTCGATAGGACCCAGAGCCCATGCATTGTTCGCACTCCGACGTTCGAGTTCGCACACATCAGACTGAATCCAGCGAATCATATCAGCAACCGAGTAAACGCTTTTCTTCGCCG
Source organism: Arthrobotrys musiformis (assembly GCA_036971715.1). Taxonomy (NCBI): domain Eukaryota; kingdom Fungi; phylum Ascomycota; class Orbiliomycetes; order Orbiliales; family Orbiliaceae; genus Arthrobotrys; species Arthrobotrys musiformis. The sequence continues at coordinate 4,352,153 of JAVHJL010000003.1, read as the reverse complement.
CTATTTTAAGTCTGCGACGTTGTATTTTTTACAATATACTTTCGGGAAGCGAGAAAGAGAGCCACGTTGTTAAGAGAAATCAGGAAGCAAGGGGCCGTGATTCGATCAGACATCAGCATGCAGCTCATCCCGACTTACATTGTCGACCGTTTGCCGTTGACCGTTTCTCAAAATTCCTGCACAATGCCTCACCGCATTGTTCCAACGCCCGCCGTCCCTGAAAGCCAATTGCAACCGCCGCCAAACAAAAAATTGAAATATCACCATACAAAAAAAAGTGCCCAAAGAAAATTCCAAGAAAGAAATTTCAGTCCATCTGCCTTTGGGATAATTAGCGACTCCGATTTGCATCTTTCTAGCGGTGGTGACGAGCTCAACAGGAGAACTTCTTCCAAGCATCTCCAAGTGGAAATTTCCAACAGCGGGTTAGCCCCGGCAACACCTACCTTGGATACGCTCCAACTGCAAAATGTCAAGGACATGTACTTCCATCCACAGATATCACAAAAAAGCACAGATCAAGCCCTCGAAAAGTCTCTTTCAACTTGTAGAAAGAATCAAACAGCCCTCAACAGCGTTCTCTCATTTTTAGACCCTTTGTCTGCTTCGTGGACGACTGATCAGTCATCTATCTTCGAACGCTTCCTCTTCGGCTCAACTCCTCACGTCAATTCTTTTGCTTCAACGACATTTTCCTTTTCCGATCTCAAGGATACCCAATATTTGCATATCCGTGGCTCTCCGCCTCCTTCTCCTCTTTCTTCTTACAAGTTTATATCGGTAATCACTTCCATCTGCCTTTTCTCGGCGGACGTAGTCTCTTCTCTTTCTTCAAAACTCATAGACTTATATACCCACAATCCATCGTCTGCATTTTTTGATCTTCACCATACCCTCACATTTAATGAATTAGATTCTATTTCTCGGCTTTCGAACACTATCGCAGATATTATTTGCTCTATTTCTTGTTCTCCCCGTTCTTCACTTCCGTTGAACATAAATATCATTCTTGACATCCCGCAAATCCAATACTACCTCTCCGGACCCACATCTCACTTTCATATTCCCGCCATATCCAGAACATGGCTTTCTCTTATCGACACTCGAAAGGCATCTATCGAACGAATCTTCGAAAGATGCATAATCCAAGAAATTAATCGGCGTGTTCCAGCTGAGAAAATGGAACTGTCCGGAGTATCGTACAGCATCACGAATACTTCTTCTCTAAATCCTCTTCTACCCTTACTCAACACTAAAATCAACGACTTTCCTTACATCTCAATTCAGCCTTGTATCAACACACTAAGATCTGCCGACAAAGCCTGGGGACAGTTCTTAGACAGTCTCCCCCTTCCAGGCCTTCAACCTCCAGACACCTTGGAAGAACTAGTCTTTATCTCCTACGTCTACGAGATCCTTCTTCCTTTCCTCCGAACTCTAGGAACGGAGGGGACAGTGGATAAAATGGAAAACACATTGATCATACAGATCGATAACATCGTCGAGTCAAAACCATACCTCAAGGCCAAAAAGTTTTTAGAGGTTTACAACAAGAAACTTGGAGCTAAGAAGGCGAGTTTAATCGGTATATACCCTTCCGAACGGATTTTTTATAGTAAGGAAGGGAGCTACAGGAGCTCGCTGCACAAGTATGATCCTGGGCAGGACATATCCTTGGGCCCACGAAATATAAGGCCTTTGGAGGTTTTAGAAAAGGTCTATGGGGTTGAGGCTGTTGCTGCTGTCGCGGAGTCAGCAGCCGAAGAGGAATTGGTATAGTATAAAATCCTTGGTAGAAGTATATGCATATCTACCTGCGCCCCTCGAGAAGGGGCCTCATTTTTTCTTCCTACGTTTTATTAGCGAAGTATTTGTAGACTTTTTCCATCGTTCGAGTATATAGATGCTGCCAATCGGGTCGGTTGTTTCGTTGCACGTTGTAATAACACAGGCGTGTATTTTAATGTAAAATAACTTCATTTCTGTACCATATTATATTATAAACCAGCCAGATCAATGCCCTTTTTCCCTTCACTTGAATTTTTCAATTTTGCATAACGGTATAATTATATAAAAGATATTATTCAAGTCGGTTACATATGCTGACTGTCGCACTAGGTTTTAAGGCGCTGCCCACGCTTGGGGTCTAGACCTCCGGTCAACTCGGCCTGAAGACACCTGCCATCTTCACAGTTTTCAAGCCGTTGCGGTTAAGAAATTATAAAAATTTTCCGAGAACAAGAAGGGAGAAGGTACTAGGCTCGCTAGAAAGTAGGCGTCTATATCCTAATGCGATTCTAGCTATCCGCGGTTAGTCTAAAGTAGCTGACAACGCTATCATCACCTGAATGCGATATTGCAGAGCTCCCTTTGTAAGCGAAATGGGGCTTCTTTTTAGATCTAAGACACCTTTTCAAATAAAGGAGTAAACTAGATGTCTCAGAGGAGATTCAGCTGATCAGACATCGATGCATCAAGTGAGAGAAAGGTGACGGAAGAGCTCTGTACAGGGCCTCAGTTCAGCTAGGGTGCCCTTGGTGCTCTGTATATAATTATATAAGGCTAGTCTACAAGACCAATTTTGAGTGCGTATAATTATATAAAGACATTCAATGAGATTTACCGGCGCGGCGAAGGTCTCAACCAGTTAACCTCATACAGCCAATTGGCCGACCGGACAGGTTGATTAAATAGCCATATCAACGACCCACGGGAACACACCCTCAAAGTGAGTTCCGCATCCGGAACACTGTAGCGCATGGGATGGCGTCTCCCTTTTCACACCATCCGTCAAAACCCCCAAAATAAAACTCTTGCTGTGGACACCTAGGTCTACTGCGTTTTTGACGAAGTCGTCTAAACCTGATAGCTTGCCACATCCTGAGCAGGTCTCCCTGGCTCGGCCTATGACGTTGCCTTTAATAGAGGAAAGGGTCTGGCCTAGTTTTGTTTAGGGGGAGGAGTTAGTTTAGCTCCAACTGCTGTAAGATTGATGAGATCATGTATCACGTACCGTCTGTATCAAGTGCATTGGCAATAGACTCTCTTTCTTTATTCGAGAGGACCCATTGGAAACCACCGTTTGGAAGCAAGATTGTTTCTTGTGACATTTTGGATGATCTTATTTAAATTTATAAATTGACAATTGAAAATTTTGAAATTTATACAAGCTTGTAGTAAGGCCGAGGAAAGACTTGAAAGTATTTTGACAGCCCTGTATATAGATCAATTAAGGTCAATCTCGTAAACGGGATGCTGGCTCCTTTTATAAAGCGTCTCATATATCGCATTACGGTAGCTATTGAGTATTCAATCAAACTTTCCGGCAGGGTAGCGGGTATGGTACTGGTTCTGATTGTGTTATCGAGAAGAATGAGGGATAAATTCACAAATATGTGTAAACGCACAGGGTTGGAATGTGACACAAGAGCTATTCACATTCCTTGGTGGGCTAACGCATCAAAGGCGTGTATATACATATATATATGGGAAGCGGGATTCCCTATCGACAGATAGGACGGGTCAGATGTAGTGAGGCCTTGAGGTAATCTAATCGTTGAGAATATATTAACTCTATTTAGTCGACCTATCCAGTCCGTACCTTTTAAATTTACTTCGAGATTTTTTCCATTAGCTTCGTTGAGAGGATAGCCAGTTCAAAAGTACTATACTTAAGTATCGCATCGATTGAGAATATTTCTCCTATATCCTATTCAGTACTACCCATCAGTACGCAATCGTGACATGTTGTATTGTTGAGAAAAGACGGAATCTGCCATATAGTGTAGGTAGCTGCGCTGCCCCGCAGGGCGTTGCGGCCAATGATAAGAGTCGGAAAGTGCACCTGATCTGATCTATGTTGCACAAAGATCCTCATTTCGCCAATCAATTATGCCTATTGGCGAGCGAGGGATGCCTACTTCCATGGTGCATGTATGTCAACTTATTCAAGAGATCCAGAGATCTTTGGAATGTTAATTATGCAGCTTGCAGGCCCTTGCATTGCCGAAAAAAGAACAAAAAACTAGAGCTAGATCTTGATCGATTCAGTTGACTATAATTCTTGATAGCCTAGAATCCAGACGCTTGAGAGGGCTCCAAAGCTGAAATGTTCATGCACCCTACTTTGTGACATGACGACGTCAACATTACTTTAATTGCTATTTATATAACATTGGATTGGAGGTGGATTTGATAGTACTATTAGTTAAGTAGTATAGTTATCTGAAATTTTTAGTTCTGATAATAAATAAATACATAGCTAAGTAGTTGTTTGAAGTTTCAGAGGCGTGCTTATACAATTGTAGCTATTAGCCCCGAACGCGAACCCATCAGTCCGAGCATTGTTGATTCGCGAGGAGGTGAAAATGATACTGATTGGTCTCGCGGTACTGGTTGATTGGTCAATTGCAATGAGACTAGAGAAGCAAAATATCTGCAGTATCGCCAATTCATACCTTTATAACGAACATTTATATACAAGACATCTTATATTACCAGCTTCGAGAACAAATTTCAAGGCACCAGTGCAAGTTCAGCCCTTTAACAGTAGCTAAAAAATGCAACATGATCAACACCGCTTCCCACCCTCGACCTCGCCAACCGGACCGAGAAGAGCAAGTTGTTTTTCAGGGCCTGTACAGCTGTTAGCACAAGAAGCAAAGTCTATTTGAGAGAGATAACTATAAATTTCAAAGAGACATGAGCAAAAAAGAGCTGAAGCTTAAGAGGTTATTAGAGCAAGCTCTCATCGGCCGTGGAAGCAGCGCTATGTCGTCCACGCTACCAACCACGTTTTATAACCGTGGTTCGTTGCATTTGGCTTTTCATTGCCTGGGCGTTGTATTCACTATAGGTATTTCCTGTGGTGGCGGCTTGATTATTATTTACGAGACTAAAAGTTATTGAGCATTCAAGAAGGGTATATTTGTAAGTGTCAGCGGGGGCTTCGAAACTGTCAGATGTGGAGGGCTTGTGTGTTAATGTCTGGTAGAAGTATAACCAATATGTCTTCCTCGGCTTCAAGGGTAGCTATCCCCGCCCTCCTCCTCTCGCTCAGAGTATCCGCCTACACTCTCGCCTTCTACGGCAATGCCGGCTGTTCCGGCGCGGCACGGTGGCAGCATAAAACCACAAATGACAGCACTTACATGACCCCCTGCGAACCCATTCCCGCAGCCGCAGGAAACGGCATCCTCTCCGCCGTCATAACCGGCGATGCAACTGATAATCACTGGGGCTACACCGCACAACTCTTCTCCGACCCGGCGTGTAATTCACAAGCCACCCTTATCTCCTCAGACGGCGGATGCGAGTCTACCGGCTCTGGTATTCGCAGCTTTATCGTCGTTGGGACCGAGTCGGATTTCCAGATGCCGGAGGGCCAGTGGGATACTGTATCTTATACAGTTAACACTGTTGAGTCTATTGACGGGGATGCGGTTTATAATGAGACAGATCAGTATTATGAAACGGACAATTATGGAGCCGGTGGTTCCTCTAGCTCTAGCTCTGGCAGCAGTAGCTCTGTGAGCTATGATAGTTCTAGTGACCCTGGCGCTGCCGTCCCGGTAATGTACCCCCTCGACGACGCAAGTCTGGAGTACGCCATTTCCAACGACGACGAGGCTGGTATTCCCGGAGGAATTGATGAAGCGGTTCTAGGCGCGGACTGTGGCGATACAGTCCAAGAAAAGGGTTATGCGGTTGATGAAGACGGAAATGGACTTGCAGATGGATCGATCCTTGAGACTACGACTACTGATCCTTCTGGGAATATAGTCCGGTACCAGAAGCAAGAGCAGTACGGACAGGATATCCCCGGGGCCATCATGGATGGGCCGGTCGTGCAAGGTGACCCGACATTGAATGATCCAAGAGTACCTGATCCGGTGTTGGACAATGGAAGTTCGGGGACTTTGACAAGCACCGGATGGCCCGCTGTCGTTTTGAGCAGGGAATAAGATATCTGTAACTCATTGGTTCTTGAAGTTGAAGATACATATAGTTAGTCTCATTTCTATATACACTCGAGTATCCTTACAAATTAATATAGATAAAAGTTTACAGCTTACCCTTGGAGTATACAGTCTGTATTGAGTAACTGAGCACTTTCATGAAGTCCCATAAATGTGGTGAGAGTAGATATGTCCTGAGATATACCCAGCATATATGGGAGAGAGCTCCAGCAACAACAACGTCCATCCGATTCCACGACATCATCAACGACATCATCGACGGCATCATCCACTCCGTCACAGGGAACCCACCACGTTGCCGATCAAACACGAGTACTGAAGCACTGCCTGCTTCGATCTTACCTCACAATGCCTCGACAGAAAACCATCTGGTGTGATACCTTCGAGGAGCACATCGTCCACGACACCGCACAGGAAGAAGCAGAACACGAACGATACTGTCCGACTTGCAGAGCGAAAATGGCAGACTGGCGTCGAGGCGAGTATTACCTGGTCCAGGACCACTACGGCTTCATCGAACGACCCGAAGCCCCTGTTAAACATGAGATCCCCGTCTGGCACGGGCCTGTCCGCGTCAAACGACCCGTTCGCACTTCCATCTGGTGGGAGAAGAAAGAAGCCACCCAAAGCGGACCCGACGATGAATTCGAAGAGATTAACCTTCAGGAACAACCGACTATTTCCGGAGAACAATTTCTTCATCGGCTTTTTGGAGAACCCGATCCTGCTGCTTGTGGGATCATCCAGTATTTCACGATGGCCGATTTAAACAGCCTCAAATACACTTGCAAGAGCTTCAACCGCGCCCTTACCGGTGATGGAGTATGGGCTTGGATGTTAACCAATGTGGCCTTTGGGAATGAGCACCGAGGGGGCACTGATGCTTTCAACGGCATTCGTCGTCTTACCAACCGTCTTCCATTTTGGGATAACCCTTCGGTTCAAGGAATTATCATTCGATGGGATATGCTCAGTGTTCTCGTCAACGTCAACCTCGACTCCACCGCTGTTGATGCCTCCTGCATCGACTGGCTCCTCAACAACTCCAATACCGTCAAACGTATCTCGGTCAGATATTGCAGAGGAATCAAGCTCGCTGAGTTCTTGGCCGTCCTCGAAGGCTACGCTGAGCAGGGCAGACCGCAAGCGAAGAGGTTGGAAAAGATCTTTATCGACTACTGGAATACCCCTGAGATCTATTCAGTCCTCAACCTTATGCTTATCGAACAAGCCCTCATCGACCAGGTCGCCTATGTTGCTTCCAAACTCCGTTGGATTTCTCGACTTATCGACTCCAATGTCTTCCTCTGCTATCGAAATCATTATGGGGAAGGTATTTGGGGGCCCGATAAGATCAAATTTCGCGAGGCGCATGGACTTGATGCTGTCATTCCAACCTTCTACCCCGCTGAAATTATCCTCATGCAATGCGCCATGTGTCGTAAAACGTACGAACGCAGGTGGTGCTTTCGATGCATGAAAGCGAATATTTGTACCTATTGCAATCAATATCGCTGCCTTGTTTGTGATCCTGAGTCCTATGTAAAGTCTATCAAAGGTAAGCACCCACCAAATTCTCCGTAAGCGGCATTAAGGAGAGTTGACACAGACAAAAATAATACTAGAAGGCCACGCCTTTACTCTCGCTCGCTTGCATGAGTCTGAATCATGCTGTTCCGATGTTGCTATCGCCTGGAAGCTCAAACATTACTTCCACGCAAACTGCGCGGTCGACGCCCGCCGCCTCGAAAAGTGCTCCCTCTGCGACAAGTTCATCTGCTGGAACATCCCAGGGATCCATTGCCCGAATCACAACTGTTATCGTCGACAGTGCCCCCATTCTCCGGGTTATTGTCTCCGTCTGTGCCAATTCTGCAAACTCGACTATGCTTATAACCCTGAGTATAGATCTCTCCCCACCCGAGCTGCGCTCATTCATTCGAAACGTTGACAACGACAGGAGCAAAAGCTTAGCTATGTGGACAAGTATCCTTACAATCCCTGGCCGGTATGGATCGGGACTATTGTTTCGATGACGATTAGTTTAGCTGTTGTTCTTTCGGTTTACTAATAGCGCGAGGGGATTTATCTTGTTTCTGTGGCTATCGGTAGCGAGACTTCTTTGTTATGTGAACGGCGTTTTATGATTACTGTGGGGCCTTTGTTTTCCTTTTCTGTCGGCACTACCTTCACTGTTTTCTTTTTCTCGTACCTAAGTTACCTTGGGCATAGCTGGATTTCCTTCCAATTCTACGAGGTGGCGGGTACTAGAATTCTTTCTTTTCATACATATACTTACTATCGCTGTTTCATTCGTGTATTCATAGCATGACTTTCTAGGCTCGTTACTGCCAGGTGCCGTGCTTTATGTATTGCAACTGTACACAATGGGAAAAACATAAAATTTTTAATATCGGCTGTCAACAGTACTAGTTCATCTAGAGCGTTTATACTGGTTTATGAATGGGGTTATCCAACAAAGCACCAGCCACCAGCCACAATTGCCCCGCGCCAAGCCCAACCCTCCCGCTTCCCAAACGAGCAATCTGCGACAACAACACGTGATTTCCCTTCTTCATTCCCTTCGAGCAGGCTGACGACGACCGCGCGCATTCGTCATCCCGCGACGGCTATAAAGATCCCTCCCAGCCTCTCCAACCTCGTACCTTCCCCTCGAACCCCCATCTTGGACTTTGGTCCATAACTTCACCCCCGTAAACGCCGTAACAATGGCAACATACGAAGGTGCCCCTCCCCCACATCACCCCACCACCTTGATATCTTAGTCCCCCGCTAACCCCCCCCATTCTGGTACAAAACAGACGACCATAACCTCCCCGCCGCCTCGACTTCTCTCAAAACCTCCCGTCGCCCGCGTCCGGACCTCTCAAACTTCTTCTCCTCCCTCTCGATCTCACCCTCCACCACCGACCACCCGGTAGCAGAAACGGAATCATCGGCATTCACAACTCTAGCAAACGCATGGCAGCAATCCCTCGAAGGTAGCGAGGTTCTAGAATCCCTCATCGAGCAACTCCTCCAAGAAGCCCAAGGCGGCAGCGCCGTCAGCGGTGTGAGTCAGCAGTTTTTGGACGGATTGGAGAGGATACCGAAGAAGGAGCTGGGCGAGGCGGATATTTGTCCTATTTGCAATACCGCTTTTGTATTAGGTACCCCTTTTCGGACTAATTCTTGATTATAGGGTGGGGAATTTGGCTAATGTGGATAGATGAATACCCACTTGTCGTCCGATTGCCGTGTCATAAGAGCCATGCGTTCGATTTGGAGTGTATAAGTCCTTGGTTAAAACTACATACCACGTACGTTCCAGCCACTCTTTCACAAGAAAATAATACTAACGCTGTAGTAGGTGTCCACTGGACCGTATCGACCTGACAAAAAAGAAGACCCCGCCGCCGGTGGACTATGAGGAGGAGGAGTGGGATGATAATTACGGTTAACCATATTTAGAGAAATGATTTAAAGCATTGTAATAAGCGTGACTGAATCTAATTAATGCTATTGCATGAGGGGCATAAAGAATGCCTACTCGCTGTCCTATGACATATAATCACTTTTAGGTCCAAAAAACCGGAAGGCTATAAAAACTCCACCCAATGCGCTCCAAACAAAACCCGTTGGATGAACAAACAGGCTACCAAATCCTTTTAGCAACCATATCAAACCTCTCCACCTCTCCCAACGGCGTCTTCCTCGCACTATTAGCCGCCTCCTTCTCCTTTTCCCCTCCATTGATAATCTTCCTCTTCTCATCATTCATCTCCGCTACGCCTCCACTACTAACTCCCAAAACCGCATACCCCTTCTTCTCCCTCTCCTTCATACCCTTATACCGCCTCCTCGCCACAGCTAACAATCCCATCCCAAGCATGAATTTAAATACCAAGAATACCATCCATATGCCTATAAATATAGTAGCGATAGTAAGGTACTCCGTTATCGTATTCAATATATCCACTGTATCCTGTCCCGCGCGGCCGGAGAAGGCGCTCTTGAGGATTGAGTCGAACTTATGCAGGGCTGCCGTGGTAGCTGGCGATGAGGCGGCTGTGTCGTCGCGCGTCATATCTGGGAATAGAGGGGAAGGGAGGTGGGTTGATATGAACATTTGGTAGGTCTGAAGGGAGGAGCGGATGAAGAGGCATGCTAGAGGTATTACTGGCAGTCCCAGTCGTCTCATCAAGTTTTCCTCTGCGAAGGCCTGTAACAAAAAGATATCAGCGTTTGTTCACCGTAGATTCTCGAGGGTGAGCTATACTCACATGCGTATAATAATCCTTTGCCAAAACGTCTAGGTATCGAGAATATATCTGCGGTTTGATATTATTAAACTTCGTGATATAGGCATGTTTCAACCAATCCACCAACATCTCGCTACCCAGCACCAACAAGAACGGGCCCATAACCTGTCCCGTCCACTTCGGAAATATCGTAAAACTCTTAGGCAGGAACATGCCCCCGCTGCTACTGCTGGATGAAACAGAAGCATTCGGAAGGCCCGTATTCATCGCCTGTCCCGTCGTAGATGGCAGCCCCAGGCCAGCAGCAGATACAAGTCCTGTTAATCCAAAGCCACCCACCCCTAGAAATCCTTCGACTCCAATCTCCACCAGATTCCGACTGGCAATGATAATCAACATCAACCACAGCTGAAACCTCTCGACCACATCCGCGCAAGCCATCTGGAATAAATTCTCCTTTTCGATTCTTTTAAAGACCGTAGTCTTGATCTCCACGAACTGATTGGATAACAGCAATGTTATCAAACTATTCGAGTAGCTGTTCACGGCCACATTGAGCGTAATAACCTGATAGAACAGCGCGGTGGCATGGAGGACGTTATAACCCAACGCTAGCAAGAAAAACCCGAAGGGTCGGAGCACTTTACTCGTCCCATCGGGCCGTCTTTCCAATGACTCCCGGGAGAACAAACACTCGAATATATCCTGCCCGATGGCAGAGAGTAGTTTATCCCCGACCTCCAACACGCTGTATATCACATACAACTTTATAGCATTCTGTCCACGGATGCTATGGTACATCCTCGATGCATCGAATTCCATCAATATCCAGCACGAGAAAATTACAACTGCGCCCTTGAGCAAATCAGCCTTATGATTAGGCTGTAAATCCGACGTCTTACGTCGTTTCGCGAGGGCGGCTAGTCGTCTTTTTTTCGTGTCCTTTTTCGGGTCCGATGTCGCAGTAGCTGAAGCTGGGGTAGCAGAACCGGTGGTTGTAGGTGTTGGAGCCTGATCCTCGGACGGTTTCCTCTGAGCCTCAATCATTGCCGTCTCCGGTCTCAACCAGGACTTCGCGAAAGAAGCCACGATCTCTCCGATGAGCTTCATCCAATACAGCAATAACAACCACAGAGCAGTCAAAAATCTTATCGGTAGAATCGTAAAATTCCATAACCAACCGTCCAGGCAGGCGAAAGATCCAAACCAAAGCGCTCCCTCGAGGTATAACGGCAAAGACAAGAAATTCATCAACTTCTCAATCCGAAGTTCCGCAGACACAAGATCGTAATTCGAAGCCGGTGTCGTCGCCAACGAGAGGTATAAATAATCCCCAATAGATATCGGAGCAGTCGTCGATGCGTCCTTCGAATGTTTGGTTTCGGTAGGTGTCTGTTGCCCAGCCGTCCCAGTCGCAACCTTCCCATCCCTCACCGTCGGCGTCGGTGGTACCAATGCCCCCGTACCGAGAGAATTAACGACAACCCGAGGCGTCGACTTCGCCCTCCTCACATTTCCAGAAACGCTATAATGCCTCGGCGGCGGGAATTGTGGCCTTTGCGTCCTCGTCGCATCGTCCTTGTTGACGCTACTAGCTCTACTCCTCCCGCTTTTCGAACCAATACTTCCGGATCTAACGCCTTTACTCGATTCATTCCCCGAGGTGTCGGGAACGATACTGGACCGTGGTGATAACGGTGTTTCCTCCGAACTGACAGGTGTTGAAGTGAGCACCCCATCCTCGGGGATCGCAATAACCTTCAACGGTATCGTTGATAAACCCACCACAGGATCCTCCCACTCAGATAAGGCCGGCGATGCGGTGGAGGTAGTAAGATACCCATTATCGGTACTCTCAGAACTCGAGGTCGTCCGTTTCGGTGGTATTAAATTATTTTCAACGCTGTTGGTTTCGGTGGAATCGGGGATGAGGAAGTCGGGAGGAGGGAGGAGGAATGGTTCGCCTTCCTTCGTTTGGGGAGTTGGATCCTAAGCTTGCCATATTGATTCTTAGTATCAACCGCGTATACCCTTATTAGGTGAACGAGCAGAGAGGGATAACGGTACCAACCTCACCCATCGCTTCGATTCGCATTCCAAATCAAATTATAGTAAAAAATATTAGTGTGAAGTATCGTCAGAGCATGGTCCGGTGTCAGTGCCGCCATACGGTTGTCATTGGTGGATTTTGGAAGATGGAGTTGAGGCAGAAGCAAGGACCCCGCGATGTCAATGTGGCATGTGGAAGCATGAGACTGCGCTCAAGAAGCTTGTGAACAGCTTGCGATCGGTCACGTGAATGCGGGTACCCGCATCTGGATCGGCTTGGCTTCAGGGACTTGGCATTGCAGGGGATGCAGTGATACAACAGACACAACCCGCCAACGTTAACTTGGAGTCCACTTAATATGAAGCAGCGGACTAAATCGGTCAACGGGTACTAGATCTAGAGTCAAAGATAAATTATGATAGATTGTATACAGGTAGCTTGAGGTTAGCTGTAAATACTAGACTAATCTTGAATCCGATGGAGTGCACTGTTTTTTCAAATTCTTTCGTACGGGGGAAGGGCTAAGGGGGCAGTCGATGGTGGGACGTGGGGGGCGACATGTATATATATACCTACTTAGTCTCGAGGCTAGGTACCTATATACTTTTATAACAGTAACTCATATACAGGGGAAATAACATTATAATTACTGCACAAAGTACTGTACGTGTACGTCAAAGTTCTTAAACTTCAAGACCTCAACAGCACGGCAAGGCTCTTTCCCCTCAGGCCTTCAATCAGCGTCCTAACTCTCCCCTCTTCGATGAAGATTCTCCTTTTAGCAATTGCCTCCAATAATGCCTCTTTCTGATCAAACAATTCTGCAACTTGACCTCTCATACACGGGATCCCTCGCCTTAATAGGAATCCGATATCCTCTATGTCTGTCCGTTGTCTCGTTGTGTCCCCGTGATTTGGCAAAGCGTTCAGTTTTTGGACCAGCTGTATATCGTCACATACTACCCGATATCCCCCACGCTTGTACGATCGAGGCTCTACTCTGGAAAATAGCGTCATTCGTACGTTGATCGGAATTCCTGTGGCCTTGTCCACTGCATCAAACCCGTATGCTGAGGTATTCTTTATAATGAAACCGATACGCTGGATTTTAACCTCAAGAATTTTTAAGTACTTGCGTTGTGATACTTCGATGTCGATATCCTGTATACGCGAGTAAATTTTAGCTCTCGGGTCTATCTTGGTTTTATGCATCTCCCGGCGCCCACGCTCTTGGCTAAATGTTTAAACGTTCTTAGGTGCTCGCGAATTCGTTATACTCACAGTTGTTGCTCTAGAGTCTCCCTTTACACGCATGGCGAACCCCCCTGCGAAGTACATAACCCCTTCTCTAAAAAATGATTTGAACCTAGAAATCAACGCCTTCGCTACTCTATCAACAGCTAGAGAAGTCTATATATAATAACGTCAATACAGCGTTAAGACCTTGTGCACCAGCCAACTGAAGTTGTATAGCAAGGGCTTTTACCTTATCCGAGCGTCTTCTACGGCCGGAAGCTATCTTAAAGCCAATACCTGCAGGTAATCATATGCATCAATCATGCGTGTATTTGTCAGTTCTCCTAATTTCCCCTGGTGGTATTTTACCGATTTGAAGGCAGCGCTATACATACCAAAACCCATACTCTCGCCATCGCAATCACCGCTTTCTTCGTCAGGCTCGTAACCGGAGACATTACCTTCAGGCTCGCGATCACTCGATGTCTCCTCTTCGAGCTCGTAGTCAAACATTTCCTCGTCATCAATCTGTAATTGGCGCCCAAAGATACCCGGCAGAAAATCTATATTGCTTCGGTTGATACCTACAAGAGTACCCGACTGGGTGTCATCTCGCAATATCGGCATCAGATCTGGATCCTCTAACCTGGTAGACGGTAGTGCTAGTGGTGTAATCTCTTCATATTCCGCGAACAACAACGATTCCGTCTTGAGAGTTCGGGGACGTTTTCTGCCTTTGGATCGTTCTTCGTTCCTCCTTTATGACGAGTCAGTACGGGCCCAGATCTATATATGCATAGAAGCCTCTCCTCTTGTGGGAGACTTTGTCTTACTTTAGTCCAACCATTGCGGATAAATATTTCTTAGCCGATTGGCTTCAAAAATCAATCAATTCTAGTAAATTTATAAAGGTGACCAGACAAAAGCTGCGTAAATGTAGAGATTGTGTTTTAATGGACGGGGGCGGTAATCTTCCCTGGGAAGGAATTATATTTGCTTCCAAGCCTGCAGATCTAGGTCCGAAATAATTTTGTTCCAAGCGTTCATCAAGAGTTGGAAAAAACTAGATTATGACGAGGAATGTGCGGAGCTAGATAGTTTCGCTTGCAGGTTTTTCGACCGGAGATAAATATACCAGTTTAAGCTACAGCTCGAAGCCGATCATGTCAACTGTGTCTACGGCTGTTAGGTATCCCGCCTAGGTAGACACTTGATTGAGACTTTTTACCTCGCTAAATTGTTACTGAGCACGATGGGCCTTCTCGAAATTATATAGTCTCATATCAATCGATACCATCTTTGCCCTGATAAAAGTAGCTTAAAAATCACTCGTCGCTTCATGCATCAGCGTTTCGACGCTCCTCCACGTGGTTCCCCCGTCAAACCGGGCTCGAATCTCGGAATACTATGCGCAAATACACCGGCATCACTTTCCAGCCCCGACGGTCATACCGAGCCTGTTTTCCTTTTCTCTATTCTTTCATCCCTTTGCAAAAGACTGAGCCATTTTCACAACCTATTCAACCCACGACCAACCAGCCCAAATTTCTACAAGCCTGTTCTACCGCAGTTGTGCTCATAGCATCCCGCCTCGTCGACGGCGAACCGACGGCTGACCGAAGCCCAGAATAAATAATTTCAAGCCTAAGTGGCCCCGTTCCCACGCAAAGTGACCAGCATGTCTACCACGGTTGTAAGCGCCGAACTGGCGAGTTACTTCGAGAAGCTAGGACTCTTTCTACCACTGCAAGGCGAAAAGAGGAGGATATCTCCTTCGTCACTCTCGCCCAGCCACTTTACGTCCCCGAATTTCATCGACGGGACGAGAGTTTTCTCATCGGCCTCTATACATGAAGCCCAAGAGTTTATAGAGATACCGCTAGTCCTGCAAAGCCGAGAAACAGCCGAAATTGTCGGCTTTGGCAGCGAAAAGGCGCAAAGTATCTGGAATTCATGGCAGGGCGTTCCGGATGATGAGAAATCTGACGAAGGTTTCTTACAATTCCTTCTCGATTTCATTCGTGACCACACGGGCCCCGAGCAGGCGATAAATAGCGAAGATGATTGGTCCGCCTACATGGATAGTATCGGTATATCGGATAGATTAAAGACCGCAATCCTTTTACCAGAATACGAAATCATCCGATACACAGCCTCTTGTCAACATTGGCTCATAGATTCAGTGGAATGGACATACCGTTCTCTCCAATATCTTCAAGAGCGTTTTGCTACGGTAGCCGACCACCTCAAATCCACGGGATTTAAAGTGGACGAGAAAGAGAGAGTGCGCCGGGCAAGCTCACCTAGCAAATTTCCTTCTTTGCCGTCTCCTACCCATCGGAAACCCCAGAACGCAAAAGAGGAGCCTGCTACACCGGTTCCAGATAGCAACGGGACCAAATTATATAGGGCTACGACCGCGGTTAGGGCGAGAAGTTTCTATAACCCAAAGTCAGGATTAGTTACTGAAGGAAGGTTCGGAAGCTTTCCAGGAGACCTCAGTGGCCAATCTGCGTTAACTTACTGGACTCCCCAGCGGGAGGTAGCTGACATGTTTGCAGGCTACCTGAAGCACCGAGTTCCTATTGACGAGATTATAATCACCGAGGTTGATGTTTCGAAGGAGTTGGTATCTTCTCTTCGGCGAGTTTATTTGTGGGGCGAGGGAAGCAACGGAATGAACCCTCATTTCCAGGAATTTACTTGGTCCTGCCGAAATCGCTACCAAAAGAATGAAATGCCCGAATACCTCAAATACTTGACGAAACGCGATCTCATTATCGCCCACATCTTCGATCACAAGGCCACAAAATATGAAAGAATGGTAGATTGGAAAAATATTAAAGCCTCTGACTTGCTCCGTGTCGAGATTGGCGGCGAGGAAAAGCTAGCGATACAGTGGGCCTTTAGGTCTAGCTACTCCAAAAACGCCTTCAATGACCACTGTCGTGGGAGAGTTACCCAATATAACCTAAAGATGCTCACAATGGCAGAAGTAACACCCCACCCCGATCCTATTGGTAGTTATTCTACCTAGTTTACAGAAGCAGAAGGTAAAGACACTGAAGCCTCATTTTCTGTACGAAAAAAAGCTAAAAATATTTGCGCAGGTTGATTAGATACAGAGAAGTAACCCTGCTCCAGCATTCACCGCTGGCCCAGGTTCCGACATGACGGCCGATACACCTCCTTAAACTCCTCCGGCGTCGTTATTTAGTTTAAAATTCATTCCCTGTCTCTGTACTCCATACCAAATTCACTGAAGACCTATTGTTTTCGCTCGCGACTCAAATTCATTCAGATTTGCCTGCTCTGGCCCCGGGCCTAAGACTCCACCTCAAATTGGGGCTAAGTCTCCAACTGTAATCCTAACATTTATCGTAAACTAGCTGATACTGGTGAGCGGAGAGATCGGGAGAGACGAAGTAAATACACCATTAGTTCCTTACATACCTCTTCATCACCAGACAAACCCTTATTCATCCAATTATAAATATATATATATTTTTTCCCCAAGAGATTTAATACTTCCAGAACTAAATACGCAGCCTCTGCATCTCGTCGGCAATCGACAATGGCGTGGATGGGGGCGTCAGCAACGTTGCCGAAACCGACAAGCTCCATTGAACGTATTTCGGATACAAATAATCAAATACCGGTACGTTCTCTGGCATCAAAAGCTCCCGTATGCACAGAGGCATAAGTCGAGTGGCCCCACAACTACCATTTTGTCGAAAATTTCCCAAGGTTTCCTGCCGGCCGTAGAGAATGAGCTCCATGAGGCGATTTGCAAGATTTTCCTTCAAAGCATCGATTACTTGCCGACTTAGTCTTTGCGAGAACTTTTGGGGTCTCAGATCATCGACGCATTGCAAGAGTGCATTAATGAGAGGTAGGAAAGCGGGACCTCGTCCTTTGTTGGAATCGGCTGGTAGGTAGAAGAACACTGAGATCGACTCAGTCGACCGCGGATCCGTAACATCGAAATGAAAGACGTCGTCGGGGATTAAGGTGATATAATTGGGCATTACCTCCGTATCTCTGTTTGAGCAGAGGAGAATACAGTCGTCTGAATACTGAAATATAAATACCTGGTCTGTCTCCCTTGGCTCCGATGGGAAAGCGGTCCGTGTGAAAATTGGCAGCGCCTGGATCAGGCAGTCTGCCGCCGATTGCAACTGTGACCTTGGAACCAAAATTTCCATGTAGTTACAGACAGGAGCAGGTGAAACGTCGTAATATAGTACCGTATCATCGGCCCAGGTAGCGTGGGGGATGCCATTTGTTCCTAGGATCTGGAGGGGGATGAAGCGGTGCCTAGCCTCCTCTGCTAGTAGAGCCCTAGTGCGATTCATGATTACAGATCTTCTACCTTGGTGGTCTGTCTCCGAGACAATCTTATCCGTACAAAAATAATTAAATAGAAAATAATTTCAACTGTCGAGTGTTTTGTATGCAGGATATCGACGTCGTATCAGCTACTGCTTAACTAAACTGTAAGATCGGTTAAATTGGAAGCGGAGTGATGTCGATGAAAAGGAGAAAGGAAAAATGAAACCAAGGACCTCCCTTTAATACTTTTCATAAATATATTGATATGCCAAATTGACGCGCCGATACCTACAAAATAGTATATGCTTGACGTTGAAGTGCGCAAGTTTATGGATATCATCTAGCGAATTAGGGCGATCTACTTCGTGATCGTAGCTAACGAGCATGAAATCCATACCTAAATGGGTAGGGTCTGCAAATTGAGTCCTATCTAGCTATATACGCCTCTTCTCATTAACTAAAACTACGATCTTAAATTTTTAAATTTTAGGAAGCAAAATTCAATCAACACACGAGCTTAAGGCAGGCGTGGTGTATGTAATGTATTTACGTCTCCCTGTGTTACGTTATCGTTAGGTCTAGCATACCCATATTCCCTATGTAGCGTATGATATATTTCAGGAAAATACTTTACTATATTAACCAATAATAACATTAATTTCAATACGACACACGATACAATTTTCAGATCTGAAAACAGATGGCAGTGTTGAATAGCTTCAGTTATTAATAAGTAAACTCTTCCCAGTTGACTTCCCTTCCATGGAGCCATTCAGTCACCTCCTTGCGCATTTTATCTCCCGTGCAAATATACCATTTCCTCGCCTCGTCGCCTTCTTCAACTATGTCTTCTTTCCTGATCCTCCTTTCGATAATTTCGTTTGCCTCTACTTTTCTGGTATTCGCCCCTCCCCTCTTTCCCGTCACAAATAGAGTTAGTGCCTCTTTCATCCCCTCCATGCCCTTTCTCCCCAGAATATCTTTGACGGCGCCCAGATCATCTTCTTTCACTGTCCAAAACAACTTGACATCAACCCCACTCTCGGTAATGCCCCTCCATTGGGCAATAAAAGGTGTAATTCCGACACCAGCAGCTATGATCCCGACCTTGCCACCTACGCATTTCTCCACGAAAAACTCTCCTCCAAATCCTTGCACGGGAACCTCCAACGCTGCACCCGGGTTCTGCTGAAACAAATATCTTGTAACCGGCCCGACTCTTCTAATCGTAAGTTCGAATTTACCTTCATCTCTACCTGTAAACTGACCAGGGTAAGAAGATACCGTGAAACTCCGTATATAATCGTCGTTGAGTCCTTGAGGGTCCGAATCATCCATATGTCTATACCCAGCACTTAATTCCTCCTCGAAACCCAGCATAACATACTGTCCTGCCCGCCAGAGGTCCTTTTTATCTTTATTACCATCTAGTTGGAATGTAAACCTTGCAATTGTATCCGAAAGTTTCTCCTTTTTCACAAGTGTTGCTTTCAGGCCCTGGTCGGAATTTACCCCAATCAAAGCCTTCTGTCCTTGAGCTTCTGCTGCCAGGTACCGTACGGCGGGGTTATATGGGCTCCACCTTACGGCGTCTGGTGCTGCTACTCTAATACCTAACGAGTCTTTTGCGTATCGTGCCCCGGTGACGGTAAATTTTACCGCTAGTTTGCTTTTATGCATTACTCTTTCCGCATCCGGTCCGATTAATATCTCAGTTGTTCCGGTGAGGTATAACATGTCACCCGTATAGAAGTCTGCGAATGTAAGGCCTGCTAATGGGGTAACCTGGAGGTTTCCGAGAGTCTGGTAAAGTCTATTTCCCGAGTACTCGGGCCAAACGAGGGTAGTTGGTTCTTGATCGCTGCTACCGCTTGATGTTTGCGGGAGGACCCGGACGAAACCCGTCGGGCCGCCTCGGTGGTTTACGTCCATATCGGTAAACCCATTCCGAGAGGCAACGAAGAACATATCCGAGTTTGAGATTAAATCTAAGGCGTCTTGCGGAAGCGTTGTCGGAACCTCGTAACTTTGTGTAAAATTTGCCGGCTGATCCACCTGCACTACGTCAAAATGGCGGGCTACATATATTCCGATCGGCAAAAAGAAAGTTAGAACCGTGGACCAACAGTTATGAGAGATATAAAGAGAAAAGAAATAGGGGGCGCACCATTCATATACTTAGGGCAATTCCCCAAACTCTGCTCAACCTCCATCATGAGCGTAACCAACCCCTTGCCTTTCTCAAGCCTCCTCATCCCCTTCTTACTTCGTCCGTAAAACTTTACGCGTTGACGTCTTTCTAAATTCACGCCTAGTCCGGCGATCATTCCTTCCCCTCTCGATTCCCCATCATTCATCTGCTCACCCCATACTTTCTCATCGAGAGTTTCATAAATTGGATCGCCGGCCCCAACGGCACTTTGCATACCGATGACACCAGGTCCAAAGTTTCTAGCGAACCCGGGGACACCGGTTAACAATGATGCCCAGGGTTGACCTGATGAAGATGTGGTCCCGATAGCAATCAATGGGCATATTGAAAGGAAATGGGAGACCCCAGGTGGGAGATAGTATCTCGTAGGGTTCTCTTGGTATGGAACGTGGAGTAGACGTTGGATGTTCTCTATCAAAAGATCGTTAGAATGTGTTGATACCGTTGGAACGCGAGTTTCGGACAATCGTGTTACAGAGGGGATGTGTTGATAGTGTGGTATTATTTCCCACCTCTATTTCGGGGAATCCGGGGTAAAGGGACTGGGACTTACGTTCGCCAGGGTGCCAGCCTGCGGAGTCGCTAAAGACTGCTTCCATTCTGTGGATTTGTTCGGACTTTCGATATTCTTGAATTGAGGTTGTATACGTTCAGTAGGGATTCAAGTGGTCAGGTCAATTGATGTTACCTGACCAGATATATATACAATTCTCGAGGGATATAACTGTGTCATCAATGGATTATGTCTGCGGGGTTGAGAATTTTTCAAAAGGCGGCCGGCGGGTCAGCCGGCGGGTGTTGATGCTGACTGATTAGTAATTTCAAATGAATTGTGCAATCTTCCCGTCGACGCTAGCTATAGGCGGATGGCTCTCGATTGGCTTTAGTTTTGGCTCCCACAAAGACCTTTGGGTCATGCAAATGCCACAAAACCAACAAAATAATTGTTGTCGGGGTACTGGGTCGACTCAGGAAAATGGGTCTATCGTACGCGTACACGACAACGTCTAAATTCATGATTCCCTCATACGCATGTCACAGGTTTGGGATTGGGGCATATACACAACCGGAAACTTGAATCGGGTCAAAATGATACGCGATACCGTACGTATAGATCCACTGGGCAGGCAAGTATAGTCCTTAAAGTCCGCAAAGCATCAATTCGATATTCCCGATCGCTTGTTATACCTGCAATCTCCCAATGGATCTACCGACGATGTCAATTCAGGGTACTGGTTTTAAAATTTAAATATTGGCTGTGATTTTGGATGGTCCAAATTATAGAGTGTTTAGGTACTTATAAGGCGTCTTCAATGCCTTGATTAAGTACGTATTACCTCGAAAGATCTTCAGAAAATTTAAAAAGGCACCAGACAAATTGTGAGAGATGAATCATGATCAGGTGGTGTTTATCTCGACCCTCCTCAACTACTATTCTATGGCTATAAATTCCAATCATGACTACCGTTAATTATACGAAGTCACTTCCATAGTAGAGTACATTAATCATAGATTGACCAAGGCACCAACACTATAGTAGCGAATTCAATACAACTAAAGGATATCAGTCTATGGAATATATATACATAGAATATATATATAGAGACGCGAATCATAGAGGAAGTTGAGTCGAATACGTATGCCGTAAATAATTCCCAAATAACCACAACAGTACAGTTCTTGCATGTAGCGAGGAACGCGAACCCAGCAAAGGCTTGGTCGTAAGCAGACCTTAAATCCAACCGAAATTTTTATAACTGAGGGCACCGAGTAAATCCTGAGTTATTTTTCTGCCGTTCGACTTTTAGCTTTGAATTGTCAAAGATCAACTACCTTGATGGATATCGCCGACGGGCCACCGCAATGAGATTTTTGAATGGGTAACGTACTCAACAGCTTCATGCGTTACGCTTTCAGCCTCGCGATAGATCCCAGTACCTTCCGCAATAGCGGTGGATCAAGTCTCCAGTATGTATATCCCACCAAAGATCGAGAACGTCCACTTCTCTACGAGCTCGTCTTATTCGACGATAACGCCAGAGAAATCTTCGAACATCCTCGCGGGGGACTCCAGCTCGTGATATAGTTATGCAGTTTCTGGAAGCAGCGATGCTTAAAGCAGGGCCGTAAAACCCCCGGTCTGGCAATATGCTGGCGAAGCAGACCATTGTCGGGGGATTATGGATGCGACTCTACAGTTCGGAATCTTTCTCGCTTCAATATCTTCCTATGTGGCGGGGTTCGGTATGATCTTAATGATAGCGAGGGCGAAGTCCGCGAATATTCCTCCGCTATCACAGAGGTACTAAGGTTGTCCCGCTTTTCGTTCATTAGCTATTAGACGAGTCTGCGAGGGAACTATTATGTAGAAAGAATTCAAGAAAGAACAAACCGGACCGGAAGTAAACATCAAAAAGCATGAAGTGATCTAGATATCTACCTATGTATAAATCCAAACGAACTGCATACCACAAATTAGGATGGAGGCAGGATGAGAGCCCCAAAGCAAAGACAATGAGATCTAGATCTAGCTAAATTTATAAACCGTGGACATACCTCGAGGCCTCTATTTGTTAATTGGTCAGAACTTACACATACATACAAGCATGGGCACACCACCCATTCCTGTGCTACGTGTGTATGCATATACTGACGTCGATCTCCGTTATTCGAAATAGCGGCCAATAAGAGGAAGGCTGATATATATCCTCGCATTGGACGCGGTCAACAACTCGGAGGACTGCTCACCCGGTTGAGTCAACCAACTGTGCCAAGGCCGCCAAGGTTGCACCAAATCCCTGTCACTTCTTGCCTTAGTCCCACTTAGGACAAAAATACAATCCTGAATTCCCCAAAGAGAGATAGAGGGACTGTGGAACCTGAATTACCAAGTTAGGTAGGTCTAAAGAGGCCTGAATTTTGATGCTGGAGCTAGTGTGTTTATATCTCGATGGAGCTGCCCTCGAGGATAGTCCAACTTTCCTTTTCTTTCTCTTCTGGTCTGTAAGTCCTAACATAACCAACCTTCTTTGGCGAGGTTTTGTATTAGGGACGAAAGAGCTAATTATCCAGCGATAGTAACTTTATTCTATAGCTCCGCGGCCCCTATATGGGGCTCAGATATCAGCCCTAAACGGCTGGTGATATCTGGGTCTCAACCATAATCCATTTTCCAAGCTACAACCCACAACCATTCCTTTTCAATTAGATATCGAATATCCGTGCTGTTTCGATTTTGCTATTCCTACTGAGTATCAGGATAGTGATAACGTCGGTTCACCTCAACCAGAAGACCACTCCCGTAGTTCTTCGATTGTCGGTCCTGTATCCAAAGCCCAGGATTTTTCGAAGAATTCGCCGGATTCAGAGCGACTAGTTAACTCTAGTAGTTCCAACCACAACAATGTTGCTCCTGCTGACCCAGCGCACGCGGGTTCCAGTCATGGGCTCCCTCATCTGCCAATTGTAACTGGGTCTCCCGCCGGCACCAGTCGTGAGTCCTACACTTCCTCTTAACCACAGATTCATGACATCTCCTGCGCACCCCACCCCGAATTCGAAGCGGTGGATGTTCATGCTCAAATTAAAAAGGAGAAATACATCTAACCCATAAATCCATCGGCCGCTACGAATAGATCAATCATCTGTTTTTTTAGAATCCTTTTGCAATCAAAATATCTCCCACGAATTCTCAGCCGACTTCCGTACTCCAGACCCAGAGGCTGCCGCGAACTGGGATGACTACTCTACAAATGGGTGTACCAGTACCCCAGAACAACCAGAGAATACTATATGTCCCAGAAGTATGATAAGCAACGAAGCCTCCTCCAAATTACCATCATGACACTTAGAACCGAAGTTAACCAGCCAACTCGGTGTCAATTTATAATTTAGATTTGATCTACCCGAGTCAACAATATCAAAGCGAAGCTGCATTTGACGACGATGGACCCTCTTCAAATTATGCGACGCCTTCCATTACCACTTCTCCATCTTCGGGCTCAAGCGATCCAAGTAGTTCTCCAGCAAGGACCGAGGATTCTGTGACCTCGTCCTCGCCTACACCAAGCTGCTCATCCGCCGACGGCGATACCACGGGAACAAGCACACCGTCTTGCCTCGAGGCTACCCCAGGATCAGCTGCATCTGACAACAACGGTCAACCCCAAGTCCACAATAGACCAGAGGAAAAGTGGAGACCGACGTATACCATCAAAAGTTCGCCAAAGCAGCCTGCGGCACCAAACATAGGTTCGGGTATCAAAAGGCAGCGCGAAGAAAAGTACTTTTGTGAACAATGTAAAAAGAAATATACGAGGAAACGCGAATACGACCTTCATTTTAAGAAATGCGGGACAACCCCACTCGACCAAACAACCCCGCTAGACCAGACAAAACCGCCAGACCGGCCGAAACCAAAACATTTCTGCGGCTGTGGGCACGGGTTTTGGAGAGAGGACAATATGAGAAGACCTGCCCACTTGCAGTCTAAACGCCATGTAAAATGGTCGAGAGAGCAAGGTCCCTCCATCCCTGAAACGCAAGTTCCGAAAAGAGAAAGGGTACAAGAAAATGCATCGACGTCTAGCCAAACCGAAAATGAAGGGATCGATCTCAATCCGCGACCCTCGAAGAGAAAAAAGAAAATGATGTCGACTTGAGAACAGAAAAAAAAATGTGGGCAATCAATACACTACTGGAGGCTGGAGAAGAGCTCTCACTCCGCCTGGAAACCTCTGAAAAATATCTACTGTTAAATGCTTAAGCTTGGGGGCCCCTGTTCTGCACGCTAGAGCTAACACACAGATATTTACGCTTTAACACTATCAATCCGATCCGAAATGTCTCTCCCCATAGAGCAATAGGCCTCGGTGTGGGAAGTCTTGTTTGCATATCAAAGCAAGCACTAAATATATTCATCAAATACATCCCCCAAATGTATTCGCCAAATATATCGCCAAATACATCGCCAAATATATCGCCAAATATATCACCAAATATATCACCAAATATATCACCAAATATATCACCAAATATATCACCAAATATATCACCAAATATATCACCAAATATATCACCAAATATATCACCAAATATATCACCAAATATATCACCAAATATATCACCAAATATATCACCAAATATGCAAATATATCTGCTCCGCTGGGCGTTTGAATGAGCATCAAAGTTGAACTTCGATTCCGTACTTTCGAAACAAATCCAAAAAGAAAAGGCTCTGCACGGTTGTATCGAAACCGGTGCTTTGGACGGCCGTTACGTACTCGGTCAGGGTGCCATTATTCTTTCTATTCCTTCTCAACGATCGGATTCTACTATGATCTCCTAAGGCACGATCCTTACTCAATTAGGACGCCATCGCAATCCCCAGCATTATCTACCCTAGAACTCACAGTCTCTCACCCTCATCTCAACAAGATATTATGCTTAGCAAAAGTGTAAATATCGTCAGGTACCATTTCTTTCTAATTACTCAAGGCAGGTGAGGATATGCCGGCGGGCCTCTCGTTGCCTTCCTAGAGGAATGAGGACGGGGTGCTAGTGACGATATTTACACTTTTGCTAAGTATAATATCTTGTTCCGGTCCTTGTGAGAGTCCTCGGGTACGGTAATCTGGTTGGTCGCTTTGAGCTACTAATTGGTAGGATCTCAGGGCTTAGGCGGTTATTGCGGAAGTCTGGGAGGATGGTTAGGGTTGTGGCTGCATTGGATACGTTGAAACTGTACCTCCTGTGGAATCGATTGATTGTTCTATATCCTCGATTGCGAGGTTAGGCTCTGTGCTTTTTCGCCACGGAATTTCTTTTGACTCGGTTTGGGGCTTTCTCAGAGGACTGCATCGTCGGTGGACCCATGGCCACGGTGCGCCCGTCTGAGTAGTTTCAATTCGCAAATGCATCTCTTTGAATCCGTCTCTCTCTACTCTTTGCAATTTCTATTTATCTCGCGCGTTTGGTTTTTTCTCTCTTTCAAATCATTCATTCCACTCACCCGGGCATACATGTTTACCGAGAGAGGGTTGCCTTCGACCACATGTACCCGATTTCCTTCATCGATATATATATATATCGTTGGTTCTATCTTATGATTAATTGTTTGTATGGGTTAACGTGCTTGCATATTTTTTGAATTTTGAGTTGCACGAGCGAGCGATTTCAGTTCTTAGCTGGATTCATGACCTTCTTTTAGTTAGTTGAATACAGATTTTAAATTCCTATTTTGAGCTTTTCAGCTTTCCAAGGCTCTAGGAGGTGTGAAAAAATTCCTTGATAGTCAATGTGCAATGAGAAATATGTCCAATTTATTATTATTGGCGTGCGTGGCTCCGCGAAAAAGAATTATAATGGGTGGTTTTTGCGATCATGGACTAGCCTCGCTCCATACTTAGGATCATATGACGGAACGCCCCATCATCAAGACCCCTTTCAAAGGATGGCAAGCTTGATGCTCTCTTATGTACGAATTGTGCAGTTGTGCAGCTCTGCAGGTGCATACGCGAGATTAGTAATGTAAGTCTACATGCGCATATGCTACATATTTGTTATTAGCCAGACGGATCTCTGTGTATTCTAGACCCACCACCGGCCTACTTCGGTGCCCTTGTATTGCACCTGGTCTTAGGATCTTGAAACGTATATTTACAAAGTTAAGGGCCGGTCTTTAACTTTTTTTCGGGATTTTCCTTAGTTGGCTCCGTTTCGTCGTCTTCGACTACATATGTATCTTTCTCTCCAGGCTGATCGGACACCGGATCCTGAATCTCAGATGACATCAAAGGGACATCTCTACCGGCCAAACCAGCCCTTCGAAACATCTCTGTAACTGACTCGGATGGGTTTTGTTCGGGTGCGGTAAACCTCAGCGCAGCAAGGTCATTCGCCTGGTTGACAGTCATCCCTAGCCTCCCAGCACTGAACTGGTTAAAATTACCAAGATTGAATGTTTGGCCGCTGAGTGCATTTGAACTAGAAAACTGCCCGGGTGAGAAGAACTCTGGGAAATTTAGTGGTGTTTTTATTTCTTCATCTTCTCTCGGATTGATACTATTTGGCACCCTTAGATGCCCATTCACGGGCTCTGTGTTTTGCACCATCTCTTGCGCGCCCGCCATCTGAGGTCGGCTAGCAAGGTATAAATTCGCAACGAGATTTGCTCGTTCCTTGGCTATCTTTTTCAACTCTGCGTCCCTTTGTTGCAAAAGACGCCATCTTAATTGATTTTCGATCGCGATCCTCTGTTCCTGGACCTCTCGCTCTTCTTCGACCATTTGTTTCACTGCATCCAATCCGCCGCTTTCGACGGAGTCTAGAATGCTCAAAGCGGCCTTGGCTAGCCTTGCGTGAAACCAGTATTCCGCCCAGTACCATTGGAACCATACAGCGCGACTATTGCCGGCTTTGATGCACTCTTCTGCTAGTTGGTATAGATCGATCGGTCGGTTTGCCATTCCGTATGGTGTAACGATAGGTGCTCCGGTGGATTGTTGGCTTGATTCTCTATTGGGAAATATCGGAGGCCCCATTGACTCCCGAGGGGCGTTATTCCTCTCCGAAGTTGATTGTCGTTCCGCCCTTTGGTTCGCGTTACCTATAGGCTGTGAAGGCATCTGGAACGCGGCCTGCTGCTGCCCATATAAATTACCGGACCCTTGCATATCCCCCAGATACCCATCGGCCTGAGCTTTCATAGCAGCATCATGCTCCGCCATCCTCTCCAACATTTCCGGAATATTAGCCCCCGCAGTCTGACCCCCCGCCTTCTTTTGCACCCAATTCTTCAATTTCGCTTTCCTCCCCGGATCTTCGTTTAATACCTTCTCCGTGATCATGCCTAATACCAAGGCCACCTCATTCGGATCCTTCTCGATCTCATCCATCCCCTCTTTCGTAGTAAATTCATTCATATCCACGTTCCTCACCGTTCCAGGAGCATCACTCCACGCCGTAACCGCCCCTCTGGATCCAAACACATAAACCGACCCAGGCCTCGGCGCCTTCCCCGTCTTCGCATAAATAATTTTTGCATAATGCATAAACTCCACAGCCTGATACGACGTTGGCGTCCCACCGACCGTCAACCCCTCAAGTTTTAAATCTACAACATTGACACCCCTTGATTTTTCGGGATCGAGGATGATGAGGTAATCTAGTCCCACGCCGTCGGTGTCCTTGCATTTAGAGTTACGGTAGTATGCTATGGCGTTTGTGACGAATGCCTTGGGGGAGTTGTAAATTGTGGTTGCTTCGAGGGGGAGACTCCAGCGGTTGAAGTTGAAGACTGTGCATTCGTATCTGGCGGTTATGGGGCGGGTATGTGGTGGTTGGGCTATGACTGATTCTTCGGTCCAGCCCACTGGGAAGTTGAAGACCCAAGATGCCCTGGCGGGACTTGAATACAGGAGAAATAACAGGGCCAAAATCATGACCAGCGATTTCTTTACAGACTATGTAGCAGACACGAGACTTATCCTCGTGTTAGAATTTCTCTACCGATTCACGTTATACTATTAAAACCATCTCGATTTCGCTCATATCAAAACACCAAGCCGGAGTTTCTATGCCAGAATCATTGAAGGCTATCAAAATGCAACGCTATGATTGTGTTGGACACCATAAAACCAGTCTCGCCCAAAAAGTCGATGCCTGAAAACCCGAATCCGGTGTAACAGTATGTACAATTGTATGCAGCATCGAGAAACTTATCTCATCAACCAAATGCCGCTACCGCTCATCTCGTAGCTGCCGTTGCAAAGAAACAACACCAAAATGATATCCAATAATTCCGTCAGAAACCAAAAACGCTTTTGTGGCAATAGTAAGAAAAAGAGAAAGGTGCTAGGGGAAACGTCTGGGGCGTGGGGTCGGCGTGCCTTCCGGAAAATCAGAGCTCCTCTCAGGCGACATTTCAGAGTCTTCGGGAGCTACACTATTCTCCCGGCTTGGTGCTAAGAGGCCAAGGTAGGCAGGGGTCCCCGGCCTCGGTGTCACCGAGCCCTCGAGGTCAGGAGTACTTCTAATACCCGAAACCTGTGTTCCCTCTCCAATCCCGCAAAGCCAATCCCACCTTGCCATCATCAGTTCATCCCCATGCTTTTCAAGAACTCGTGTCATTTCTTCGTCCGTCGCTTTATTATTCAAAGCTTCGTCGTCTTCAACGGTCCAGATACCCCTCATGGTTGGCCAATTGAACCCTATAGAGTAGTTAGCACGGGGTTGTTCTTTGTAGTATCTTAGTCTGGAGTATTAAATGATTTTAAAGTAGACTTACCGCTTAGTGTCCCAGTTCTCGCTTGGAATTCTGCGAGCTGTTTGAAGATTATATGCATCAACTCCTCATTACAGGATGTTGCGTATATCACCAGTCCAACAGCGCCTTCTTCCAAGTTATACTGCTTACTAAAGCGCTCTGTGATGCCGTCGAGGAGAGAGTCCGCCGCCCTAACTGACAATTGGCTCATGGGGCTCGGAGACTCTGAGCCACCCGGTGTCCTGCTATGGTAACTGATATCGTCGGAATCCTCGGGGATCACAGGAGTAGCAGATTGGCGTCCTGCTATAACCGGGGAATTATCATTGAGAATCGCAAGATTCCTGTTGGTGAGGCTATCCATCTCCATTGGATCAGCTTCTTCCTCCCATTCTTCATCTTCGGATAAATCTTCTTCGGCAGCCTCTTCTTTAATGTTAGGCCTGACTTCCTCCTCATATTCTTCCGCTCCTGCCTCTTCTTCCTCGGTGTCACTATCACCGGTTCGCGGTCTGAAAATTTCTCCACCAGTTTCGGACTCCTCCTCTTCGGTTTCGTCACCTCTGCGATTTTGATATTCGCCTTCGAGTTCGTCACCGAGTTCGTCTTCCGTTCTGTCCGCGTCTTCAGTTTCGTCCATTACATAACTTTGGGACCTAAAATCCTCTTCTTTAATCATGACGAACTCGGCATCAATAACAGTCGCCTCCTCTTCGTGTTCCTCCTCAATAGTATCGTGGCTATCAGATCGCCCACCCTCAACCCCTATCTCCTGCGACCCACGTGGCGGCGTAAACTCTCGATATCTGTCCTCGGCCTTCCTCTTTTTTGCAGACTTGTAAGCCAATGGACTTAGTGTTTGGCTATATCCACGCTCCTGGCGATGGGCACCCATTGGCGAAGATTGTCCGACACTACTGGAGACCGCATCAAGAACAGGAAGCGGGAACAGCTTACGTTCCGGCGTGCTTTCTACGACCAGCTCTTGGTGACTCGAGGACCCTGTCTTCCTACGTTTGACGGTCGACGGCTGGGAGGATGACACTCTTGCTATTTTCTGAGCCGATGAAACCGGAGCCCTCAATGGCTTTTCATAAGGTATTTCTTCGCTTTCGTCGTACGAGGATGGAGCGGGGGAGTGAAGTGGATCAGATGGTTTTGGTGGGCTTTGCGGCAGATTTCGCAAAATACTTCCAGGTACAATTCCTGGGGGTGAGCTTGGGGGCGCCTTACGAGGTCCTTGACTCGAACTAAGATGCTCTTGGATCGATTCTGTGAATCTTTTAAGGGGGTTCATACTCGGGCTGGATTCTGACGGTATGGGATCATCTTCCAAGAGGCCCTTGGCCTTTGTAGCGGTTCTTGGGTGGGGGGTAGGTGTCGCTGGCGAGTTCGGGATGGATGGTGGCCCCCTTCGTACCGAGACGCTACCACCAGTTGAGACTCTGTTGGTCCTACTAGTAGCGGGCGTATGAAATGAGGACGGTGTGATCGGGGACGAGTCGGGAAGTTGATTCGGGATCTCTGGGGAGTACACTAACACTTGACCAGACCGTGGGGTTTGATCGAGCTTCTTTGTCTGTTTGACGGGGGATGGGATCTTCTTCGGCGTCGAGAATATTTCCTTCTCCCGAGTGGAAGTCGGTGGTCTGGTTATTTGGGCCCGGATACCTCTTTGAGCTGGCGAACCGAGCTTTTCAAACCGAACCTCCTGCTTTTTAGGCGATTGGTTTTTCTTTTCGGGCGAACGACGGAGGACTTTAGTGGGGCTTTCCACATCAACGAGGTTCCCCAGAACGGCCTGCTCCAGGTTTTGAAGATTGACTTTGCCCTTGCCTTTAAGCCGCTTAATAACCGGCTTCATTTTGGTCAAAGCATACTCAAGCAGCTCTTTTGCAGAATGGAGGCCGAACTATCCCCATAGCACGACATATTAGCGCACTGCTAACCTAAGGAACCATGTCGAAAACATACCTCATCTGCTACCCCTTGGCACACCTCCAATTGCTCCTCTTTACTATCGGCCCAGACGATATCATCGAATTGAGAAAACAAACTTCGCAGTTCTCGAATAGAGAATCTGTTGAAGGTGACATAGTTCTCTTCTTCAGGTTCTGCTCCTTGTTCCTCTTCTTCATCGTCCCCTCCTCCCTCCTCTCCAGCTTCAATTTCTTGCTGTTCACCGCCCGTCTCCCCTTCTGATTCAGTTTCGTCACCATCCTCAAACATAGGATATAGCTCGGAATAATAGAGCTCTTTAAATTCATCAACGGAGCGCTCGGGGAACTACAGCACCGTTCGGTTCATTAGCATGAGGCCTTAGAGCCACGATTGGGGAGAACGCTATACGGACCCGATCCGCGATGCGATTAAAAATAGCATCGATTTCCTCGGCCGTGTTTGCCTTGAGTAAGCTCTGGAGATTTTCCGTAACTGCAGCTATATGCTCTGGCCGCATGTTTACGACTACCCCACCCTCCAAATCGGCCTCGTCGTCGCCTTGCCCAAGACTAGTGGAGGCACCATCTCCTGGCCGACGTATGTCTGGCTTCCATCCGGGGACCTTGGTGACATCAAAATCCTTATCGGGTTTCGGACCTCGTGCGTACTTTGAATCTTTGCTAAGTTTCTTGACCCATCTTTCTCTCCACCCTTGCCATCCGTGGCGCGTGCACTGCAAAAAAAAAATCAGCACCACCATTAAAACAGCCAAATACTACGGCATACCCAGGAAGCAAGCTCTTGGTAAGATTTATTCCCACTCAATTTCACTTCTTTTTCGATCCACCACAGCAAGATATTGTCATCTTGGAGTGTAAAGACGACCCGTCCTCTAGAATATTATCAGCATTGAAAGAAGCCCATTAGAATTGGTAGTGTAGTCAGCATTATTCGTACCCTGCAGGACGGTAACCCCCCAGTGGTTCAACCGCAGCAATCTGCGCTTTTATGGAACCAGCAGTTTTCTTGGCCGCTTTCTTGGGGACTGATTGACTTTTGGATCTAAGAGTAGAAATGAGGAAGTCTGTAGTATCCACCAGTGCTCTATTTTCAACACAGGCGACAATCCATTTGTATGATACTCTAGTAGATAGCAGGTATATATTAGCACAACCGGCCCTTTCTTTGCGACGTTTGGTACAAAACTAGCACGGCTCTCATTCCAGAGGGCAATCTGCACTAGAAATGGGAAAAAATGGAAATGGAAATGAAAAGAAAGAGACAGAAGGGATACATACGCCTTCTCGACATTGCCTTGAGACTTCAAATGGTCCGAAATCACCAAATTGGCGTTTCTATCAGTCTTGCACACTTTCCCACCGTTCGTCTATTCCAAAATCCACAGCAGGTGCATGCATGCATCATGTTAGCGGCGTGGCAACCAGGATCACAAACATCGTGACAAACAGAGCATAGTTAGGGTTAGGATTGGGGACGCACCTCAATAAGAGACCTGAAATAGTCCTTCGTCGGACAGAAGCTGGTTAAAAAGAAGCTGAGGTCGGAAAACAGCCTCTCATCTCGCTCCGGAGGAATATCATCATCTCCGTCGTCTGCCATGGCCGAATTATCCAATGTCTTCAAGTTGCTGCTGCGTGGCTTCGTTCAAATGTGATTTCAGGGTTAAGTGATGTAGCAACATCTGGAAAATTAGGTTAAGAAAGTTAGGTTAAAACAGACGCGTCTTGTCGCTCTGCTGGTTGTTGGCTGGCTTTGGTCGCCACAACACATCTCGCAACACGGAGCCGGTGCTCCTCCGACCGACCTTGACAGGCCGCCTGTAGTCAGCCAGATAGCTCGGACGGAACCTCAACCGAACCCAACGCCGAAGGCTCGCAACCAGCAGCGGCAGTGCTCGTGGATTAGCGTCGGTTACAGTGCCGTACGTACGGTAGAGGCTTGGCCGAGTCCTTCCTTTCTGGGCTCCGTAAGCTGCATTTGCGCGGGCTTGAGAGCTTGAGGTTTTGGTCAGCGGCAAGGCGTGGCAGAGATGTCCTTCTCTTCGATCTTCCTAGAATCTACTCCGTGCTCTGCTCACATAAACACCACCCGCCGCTAAATACGTTGGCAGTTTCGATATCCACCAAACCAGCCGCCATCGCCATAGCGCCATCATGATGCTAGACCCTGGGCTTCGTGACATCTTGGTCGCGATATTATCACTCTCCTTCCTTGTCTTCGTAGCTCTGTTCGGTCATGTTCCTGCTCTCCGGTATGCTTACGCCAACCCGTTTAGCCAAGACGTTCCTTGACTGGGTCGGCCTCACTAACAAAATGGTGATATGCGCAGAAAAACACCCATAGGTTGGGGTCACCACTTCATGTGGAAGACATTGCCAAGATGGTTCACAACAGCCGACATGAAGCTCACTGGCGGCATGATGGTTCGCAGTGTCAAGGGCTTGTTTAACTACGTTATGTACGAGAAACACCCATTGATACAGGTATGATGACCTCGCATATATCTACATTTTGACCTCCTTGCATATGCATATACAGAGTAAAACAGAACTAACAGTGTCGTTATGGTGGGGTAGCTGTTCTATATTGGCCTGGTATCTGGTGGCCTGTATCTGTTCTATTTGGGCGCATGGGATCGCTTGTGGTCTCCCTTCCACAAGGTCATGGTTCCAATCGTGGCTTCATTGCCCTATATCACTCTCTACCTGGCCTCGTATACCGACCCGGGTTACATCCTCCCCGAAAACCATCGAGGAGCGATGAAACTCTACCCATTCGACTACATAAACTTCAAACCAGGTTATCATTGTTCCACCTGTCACTTTGAGAAACCTGCGAGGTCTAAGCATTGCCCTATCTGTAAGCACTGTATCGCAAAGCAAGACCATCATTGTGTGTATGAAACCCCGCCCCCACGCTTTGTTTTCAACCAGCAGGTTTAGTATGCTAATAGTATTACTTTCTGATACGATTAGCTGGATTAACAATTGTGTCGGCCACAAGAATGTCAAGTACTTCTTTGCCTTCCTGATGTCTACGAATATTATCCTATTTTATGGATTTTATCTCACATCTATCATGATTCACCAGCTGGTAGTAGCAAGTCTACCCGCAGGAACGGATATTTCAAAAATCGGATGGGGCCTATACTTCAATCAGTTTATGCTTTGTCTAGTTCTGGACGTCTGCCTAGGTATCGTCTGCTTGCTTTGCATGATGACGGGATTGATGTCGGTTGGATTCACTGGGTATCATTTGTAAGTCTTCTCCAACCCACCAAGCACACGCATTTACTAACGCCTCCGTTAGCTACCTTCTCTGGGCTGGTACCACAACAAATGAGACCTTCAAATGGAGCGACTGGAAGGAAGATATCGCCGCCGAAGAAGTTTGGATGGCACGGGATCCCGCTCGAAACCCGTATACCGGTCGGTGGCCATCCGCAGGCCCTTTGAGTGCCTATAATTGGCCGGTTCAAACGGACAAAATAGTGTACAGAATTATTAAGCCCGAAGAAATGGAGTACTTGGATAAGCACCTAGTATGGAACAGGGTTGAGAGTATACATGACTTGGAGAACATATATGACATTGGATTCTGGAGGACATTAGAGGGTGTTATTTGGGATCTAAAGTTCTAGATTTTACTCCAACATGGCCATACTCCTAAGAATCTACATTTCCCCCGTTTTTTTCTGTCCCAACATCTGTACTTACTACAATTTTTGGAATCATTTGGGTTGGGTTTATTATTGCATGTATTATATTTCCAAATCTTCATTTCATTTGCTTGTCTTTGTGTGTTCATTCCCCTTCATCGATGAGCTTGGCAGATCAACTTAATTTACAAGCGACAACTTTGCTATCCCCGCCTCGGCCCCTCCCGTACTATCCAAAATATCATAGCCCCCAATATAGACTTTGCGCAGGTTTGGCATCCGGTCATACAGAAGTTTCTTTGGGATGGAACGCCTCTGACTGACAATACCCTTTATCTGGGACCTGATTGATCCGTCTTCGTCCCATTTATCCACGGTGTCTTCCATGGGCCCGAATTCATACTGGCGATATTTATCATGGATATCGTGCTTGCCGTCGAAGTTTAGGAAAAGCTTTTCCAGAGAGGTGGGCAAGTTTTGGATAATTCCAGTCTATGTCACGTCCCCATCTTAGTTAGCCACTTGTATGGTGAGTCTGGAGATAAAGATACCAAGGGATGCATGAACTTGCTACATACCATCGCTTCCACGTCGTAATACCAATAATGGAAGTCCTTCTTTCCAATATCCTCCGAGGAGGCCGGGACCGCCGCATCGACGAAGGTAGGAATACCAAACGTCATTTCAAACGATTTCAAATACTTCGCCTTTTCTAAAGATTTCAAAAATTCGTTCTCCAAAAGCGGAGAACCCGTGATCATCGAGAACCTGATTTTAAGCCCCTCGAGCCCTGAGGGGTCCCAATCTCGAGTTCCTCCAAGGAAATTCTCCGATACGACCAAAATTGCATTCGATGTATTCCAAACGGCTTGTGTATCCACCACGCCTGGCTGGCTCGCAGGAATAGGACTCGCGGGGCATACCCTCAGCTCCAGCTTCTTCACCCCCTTCGCCCCTTTCATCCCATCCCAAAGTACGGACCCTGTAGACCCAGCGGAGTATATATCGTCCTTATGAAGCGCCACCTCCCATCTAACCTTCTCCAACTGGTCCTTATGCATCTCCAAAACCAGTTCCGGAACATCAAGCCACACCTTCGCCGGCGAAATCCCTTCCCCTTCCCTCCACTCAAACTCCCGTAAATTCTCAAGCCTGACAAGCTCAACCTGCCCCCTATTGACCTGCTCAACCTCCAACCCAATCCTATCAGAAATCCCCCAACTCCCCTCCCGCCCTACACACCCAACAACCAACTTCTCCAACCCAGGCGTACAACTCCCCAAACTCTGCAACCACTTCCTCAAAATCCACTTGGTCTCATCATACCCCTCCGGCAGCATCAAAACAGGACTAATCTCACACCCCGTAAAACTCCACGTCAACCTCTTCAACCCCTTAATCGGCTGCACCAACGGCACCAAATCCGGATAATGCAACACTACTTCCTCCAAACCCTTCGCGCGGGCGCAGTAAGCCCAGAATCGGTACAACATGGCCCTCTCGAAGGTCATGGCGAATAGTTCGATCTTTTGAAGCGAGGGGAAGAGTTTGTTGATGTCGTTGCTACCGATTATTCGCTCCACGCTGCGTTTGTTGTCGAATGGGTCTTCACCCAGGCAGAGGGTTTTGGTGTACTCGCCTAGGAAGGCATTGCGTCTGACAGTCCGGATTAAAGTGACCAGACGGTTGTGGTGGATGAAGGGGATTTGGAGGTCACGGTAGATTATGGGGAGCATCAGGGAGTAGAAGCGACGGTTGACGAAGAGGCAGTTGTAGCGGGTGCCTGAAGGAGAGGCATGAGAGAGGATCTGGGAGACCAGTTCATTGGGAAGGGTTGAGAAAGGCATTTTTGGTATTGATCAAGCTATCGATATATATCATCCAAGATATGAAGGGTAAAGATGCAGTGAGGCTTGAGATATCGTAATATAAAGGTATTTTGCGTTGGTTGTGGTAAAATCACAGCGCACCAAGGATCCAAACACAACGAAGCTTGAAGCCGCGAAGAGAATCGCAATTGGGACAGAAGCTGAACTGGAGATGTCTCTGGCCCATCAAAGAATTAATCAATTGAAGCCAATAAACACGATCTTTATACCCGTCCAAAGCCCCTGCCGATTCGCTCTGCGAGAAGCTTCTGCGGTTGTCTAAGCCGCAGTAAAACGAAAGTCGCGTCGGCCGAAACAGCAAAAACGCCAATGGAAGCTTCGAAAGGGTGGAATCCAAGGCAGATTTAAAACGTCCCAACTGGTCTCAGCTTGCTTTGTTGTATTTCTCGGTGAGCCAACACGGGTTCTGTTCAGGAACACAGGCACAGAACGATAACGCACGGCTCCCCTAGTCTCAAGAAACTCTCTGATTGTCTTATACGCAAATGAGCCCCCAAGTGTTTACAGAGAAAGTGCGAGAACTTGAAGGATCCGGCGGGTGTAGATACCCTCGCTAAATCTTATTTCCATCAAGCAGGAATCACGCATTTCGGGTGAGTAGATATTTTGACAATTTCGTCAGTTTGGTCAATTGATCTGACAGTGCCGCCTTGATGGATTTTTTGTATCCTCGAGTATATCAGCATCTACTATGAGGCTACTATGCCTAAGAAGGTTTAGATAACATCGTAAGTTGCAGATGAATGGCAAATAATTCGATTACGAAAGCTCTTTAAATTTACGAAAGGACCTCTAACAAAACTTCCGGATTGAAGGTCGCAATCTGGTTTGATGGTTAACGTATAACGCTTCTAGGATTTTATATTTGAAACTAATAAGCCTAACTAAAGCGTAGACTCGTACGTACAGAAATGAAAAACACGGTGGATAAATTATAAAAATGATAGCAATGTATATATACGCTATGAAACGAACTCGAATAGAAAACGCGAAAGCCGACGTCCAAATGATTAAATTAGAATGCACCTACTCCGGATTAGCACAAGTGACATAACCCACCGTCCAGTCGGTGGATAGCGCCGCATTCGACGAAGAAGAAAAAACTGCAACAAAATAACAAGCCTCCTGATTCCCGAGATCCACACTATTACCCCATAGGAACCCCGCGCAAAGGTAATTATTCAAACAAGCCAATCGGCAATCTTGTAAAAGGCTGTAACCGTAGAGGTAAGCTCCACTGTTGAGAGAATAGTCATGATTTTGACCAGAACATTCTATCGCGAACCTGGTCGAGTCACCATTCTGGACGGAAAGCTGGTCCCCGCTGTTGATACAGCTCTGGTCCATGTTCGAAGAGACCAGAGGATCCCCGCAACCTGCCGAACCCTCGTCATCGCAGACGGAGAAACCAGCGTATCCGCCCGTAGCGTCCGTCCATTGTTGGCCAGTACCAAATGCAGTGTATATGCTGCAGGTTGTCCCTGCAGCGTCCAGTTTCCAAAGTGCACATCTACTAGACTCGCTAGGGTTGCTTCTAGAAAGATTGCAGAATGTAGCGCATTGTACAGTTGCAGAACCACCCACTATAGTGATACTGGTGATCAAATTGACGGCGGTGCTTAGGCCCGAGTTTGGTCCGCAGAGCATGTAGCCTTCTCCCGTGCTAAGGGTTTTGTATTCGAACATCTGCCCGACGCCGCATTCTAGAGCACTGTTTTTCGTCCGAGGGTTCGTGCAAGTGCGTGCCGGGTTCAAAGTATCGCAAATATACCACCCCTGTGTGAATCCGGTCTGAGCGATCGCAGTACCCATCTGGCCGTAACTGTAGAGTGTGCAGGTTTGGCTGCTGGAATCCTCTATAAAGGATACGCAGCCGGATATGACGGAGCACTGTTGGGCGCAAGCCATGTATTCCGCCACGCCCGTATAGAAACCGATATAATTGTACACAACGCCGTTTGATACCATGGAGTTATCTTGACCGTCGCAGGAACGATACCTCCGGCCGTCTGTGGTGGTCGCGATGCCGAATGTGATCATATCGCCGTAACTGCCAGCGCAGCGCCGCGATGCATAGCTCGCTGCATCCGTACAGGTAGGGTCTAGGGATGTATCCCCGACTACCGGGACGCACAATGGGAAACCAATATTCATCTGCCCGGGCACGTCCGCGTCTCGCACGAGAGTCGTTCCCGGGCGGATGTAGAACGTGCAAGGACCGTATAGGTTCACCGTTGGATCATTGGGAACCAAGAACCAAAACAGACATTGTTCGATACTTTCGCAGAGATCT
The DNA here is from genome assembly GCA_036971715.1 of Arthrobotrys musiformis. NCBI lineage: Eukaryota > Fungi > Ascomycota > Orbiliomycetes > Orbiliales > Orbiliaceae > Arthrobotrys > Arthrobotrys musiformis. The sequence continues at coordinate 4,313,016 of JAVHJL010000003.1, read as the reverse complement.
TCGCAAGCTTGAAAGGTGGAGGCGGTCCATTCAATGCTGGTCTGAATCAACTGGCCCGTCAAAGTGGAGTCCCTGCATACCTTGAAATTACCGAACGATCCCGTGCCTGTCTCCACGATTATTTCGGTATTGTCTGGGCAAAGCTTTGTAGCCATTCGGCTTGCTGTATACCCTGTACCACAAACTCCGGGCTTGCCGTCATTGCACAAAGTCCACCCGATCATCGTGCCTGCGGGAGCATTCGTGTTCTGAGTGCCGAAGTTGGAGTAGAGGTAACATATGCTCGCCGCCGAATCCCACGTAAAGTAGATACACCCCGTCCCCTGGACCGTACAGTAATAAGCACACCCCGTAACACTGTCGAGTAAATTAGTCTGCGAGATGAGGGCGCTTCCGGTATATTCAGCTCCCGTGCAAAACCTGAAGGATCTTCTATCCTGCGCGTACCCGAAGCCCGAGGTAGAACCTGTGTCGCACGCTCTACTTGACATATCATTCGGAGTGATGCAAGCATTGTCTATCTTCGCTGAGCATCTCAGCCATCCGGATATGAAATCCATATCGACTTGTGCCGAGCTCGACGCGGCTATCGTCGTACCGACGGTACACTCCAGAGTTTTCTTGTTCCAAGTGATGACATCGCAATTCTCAAGCATCCCACAATATTGCGCACAAATCAGGACAGTAGCAGCAGTGATTGTGGAGTACACCGAATCCATGCCTCTCTTTTGGAACTTGCACAATCTGAAGCTTTGCCCGTCCCCCAGTTCCTGTTCTATAGTCTGCGCGTAGGTTTCGCACCGCTGCCATACGTAATTTCCCAGAGATAGACCGCAGTTTTCCAGTGTCAGATCTTTACACCGCGCGATACCGAGGATCAAATTCGGAAAACTTGAAGCCAAGCTCAATGCTCCTGTAATATCCGCGGCTGATGTGAACTGTGTGCACCCAATACCTTGATCTGGATTGATGTAAAATCCATAACAATCGGGGTAGTAGAAACAATCACGGCTGCAACTATATATAGCGTTCATACCGCTTTCCTGGTCAAATGTCGGTGGTAAGCAGACGTCCATACTTTGATCACCTTCTCCAGTAAATTTCGACATGGTATAGCCGCTTGGACAATTGTTAGCATCGTTGGCGGTCACGGGTTTCCAGCAGACGCTTGGATCTCCGAGGTCATCGCAAAGCATAGCTGCGACGACATTCGAACTATCACTTTGGACGTTGCCCCAAACAATGTCGTTGACGGTGGTGTACGTAGTGCATTCGCCGCCAGCGCCCATCGAGAACATTTTACACCCCGATTGCGCCACGCATTGGTCCGTACACTGGCCAAGGTCGAATGTTCCGGGTGGTTGGGGGCCTTCGGTATTATAGCAGTATGCTGCAGCGTATGCTACAGTGCCCGAGGTGGTGGTTACAATCGTGCTTGAAATTGCCGTGGTGGCTCCTGGGTCGCACGAGCTGGGCCAGTCGTTGTTTTCCAAGATCTGGTTATAGCATCTGACGGTTGGCGTCGGGGAAGTCGACGAGCTTGAGCTTTCGCTCGAACTCGAACTTGAGCTGTCGGTCGAGGAGGTGTCCGAGGAGCTACTCCCACCGCCTCCTCCCCCTCCACCCCCACTGCTAGAACTCGATGTCGCCGAGGCGGTTGTAGTAACATCGTTACATTTGAAGATTCCCATGTAATATTCGAGACTTAGGACCGGGGTCCCGGATACCGTTGACAGCAGGTAACACCTATTCTGCGTCGTATCATAGATAAATCCTTCGCATTGAAGATTATTCCCACACTCCAACGGACAAATCGGGTATGCGACATCTGCAATAGTTCGAAGGTTCAAGCTATCCAGTCGGACTTCACCTTGACAGAGTAAGAATTCTCGTCCGTTGGCGGTACGAGCGGTACTATTATCGCTTCCACGGCACTCGAGGGCGGTGTTTTCCGGCACTGGAGTTTGACATGTTGTGACTGAGGTTCCACCATTCGTCCCGGTTCCGGTTCCGGTTCCTGTTCCTGTTCCTGTATTGGTATCACTTGTTCCACCCGTTCCAGTTCCAGTTCCAGTAGTCCGACTAGACAACAGTGTCGAAGGATTAGCACTCGGCCTATACCCACCCAACCTCAATCGAGTACAGTTATAATCCGAAGGCACCAGTCCAAAAAGAATATTCAACGCCTCTGACGGTCCACTATCGGTGAAATTACAGTTCGTCGCAAATTCAGCCAGGACTCCTTCAACCCTCATCTCAACCTCGAAGAAATCGGAATCCGGATCCGACATTGAAATTGTAAAGTTCCCGACGGCACCGGGGGGTACTGAGGGTGCTCCGCCGATATGTCCACCTTTTACGTCTGCCGCTTGGCGGCTCCGTAGGTCCCGTTTTCTGTTGGTTGTCAGCACGCCATATAAGATTTGTGGATCAGCAGCAAGCTGTCTAACGGTGCCGGACATGTCGAATTTATAGAAGTAGGGTGGTGGGCTTGGTGTGACGACGGCATAGTTTGCGGAGTTGACGGCAACGTATGAAAGTGAGCCGTCTTCAGCAGTAGCCACGAGGCGGAAACGGTCTGTTGCCGCCGTGGTTGTTGGAGAATCGGTGATTGTAATCGTAGAACTGGTTGCACTGCCCGTGGTTCCTGTTGATAAAGTGTATTAGACCATACTCTTTCATAAACCCAACAAAGGATATAATTATTTTACCTGCAGACCTCGTTACAGTAGGACTAGTCCCGGTACCAGTGCTTCCCCCACTAGCGGTCCCAGTTTGAGTTCCAGATCCCCCATTTGTACCGGTACCGGTCCCAGTTCCGGTTCCCGTACCACCCCCATTAGTACCCCCTCCATTACTGCTACCACCACTAGTTCCTCCTCCTCCATTGCTCCCATTACCTCCTCCTCCAGCCGTAGCAGTAGATCCACATGGCCGCGTAGATGTCGAAAGCAGTGTCGTTATATCCGTGATAGTTGTCGTAGAGGTAGTCGTAGTAAGCTCTCGCTCTAGATCTAGATATCTAGGCCTCCTCGGATAATCAACCCTCGCAGCACTAGAAAACTGTGATAACGCGAGTAAAGCTACCCACGTCGGCGTCCCAATCAATCGCATGGTTGTTGTTGTGATTATTGGGGGCCGCTTGAATTCAAATCGCTACGCAACTGTGGAAACGATATTGAAACGGAAGATTAAACCGAAAATACATACGAGGCTTGAACATAGGCAGCCTACGGTGGGCCCTGCGGCAAATATTACAGAATGAAGCCATCAATTGTAGGGCGGAATGGGGTTTAGAGAGGGTATACCCCCATAGTGGCAATCCTGGGAGAGAGAGTCGTCGAAGGCACCCCGTTTATGGAAGAGAAAGATATATGCCACGGTGCGACCATAGACGGCTATAAGCGCTTTAAACGCGGCCGCGGCCGATTCGACAAAGGTATTGGATGTATAATCAATTGAACGTGAGGTCGCATCTCGCACTTGGTAGAAATGATCGAAACTATCCCGACGGGGCCGGTAGCGCCTAAATCGATATCCCGACAGGACCGGGAGCTTCATCTTCAATTCCTTTGATATCGTGATTTCGGCCTCGGGGCTCAGTTCGTGGCGAGGATATGTAGCAGAATTTACACCAGATCGTGAGAGTTTATGATCCAGTAGATCACTCTCAACAGTATCAGGACACATATCGCGCTGCTTTCCATTCGTAGACGGTTTGCAAATTTGTTGTAGATTGTGTGTTGTAAGCCAAGCCCCCCAATTTCTCGGCCTCAACGGGGACGTTGCATTGACCACTGCTCGAAGGTCGGCCGTTAGTCGGCTTGCGGTCACTGCGCCAGGCTGAATCGCGGGTGGCTCGTAAGTATCGTACCAACCCAGTACATCTATTTGGTCAGCGTAGGAGCTTGCACCTACGATATAGGTATGTCGTTAAGTATACGTACAGTTGCGTAGCTGTGGCCGGCCACACGCGGTAAATACTACCAGGATATCGCCCAATACCGATATATTGATATTTATAATTCTAGCACAAAACAACGGCCACGAGACCGATAATCGGCGGCTTCCTTGAAATATTAATATTAAATATCCAACTTTGCATTCATCAGACTCCACGCTAAACCCTCATCGCCATACACATCTGTTATCAATCTACAGGAAACACCAGTAAAAAACGAAAGAAAAGAAAGAGAATGTGCCCAAGAAGCAACCGCCGGCGCGCCGCCGGCCCATAAAATTCTGACCCCGATATCCGATCAGGTTAAGTATTTACTGCTTCTCCAACTTCAAGCTGACACTGTTGACGCAATGCCTCTCGTCGGTCGGGGTGCTGTACCCTTCTCCCTTGAAGACATGTCCCAAGTGCCCTCCACAGTTAGAACAGACGATCTCGGTCCTCGTCATTCCAAAACTGTTATCCTCGTTCCTCTTGATAGCTCCGGGGATACCCTCGTAGAACGCGGGCCATCCGCAGCCGCTCTTGAACTTTGTGGTCGACTTGTAGAGCGGGAAGTCGCAGGCGGCACAGTTGTATGTGCCGGAGTCGAAGGACTTGTCGTATTCGCCGCTACCTGGTGCCTCTGTTCCCTTCTGGCGGAGGATACGGAATTGCTCTAATTTCCATGTTAGATGCTGAGTATATATATGGGTTTAAATTACAATTTTCCGGCAATTTCTGTGACACGAGTCTCGCGTGGGGCGTATTTTTGAGCGACATTGCAGGATGCATGATGTCGTGCCCATGTTGCAGGCCGGCCCAAGAAATTCCGGTGCATTTTAAAAGGCTTACCTCGCGAAAGAACGGCTCTCCACTCCTGGTCCGTCTTCTCAACGGCAAAAGTCTCTGTTTCGGTAGCCATGTCTCTGGAATCAATCCCGGTCTTTGCCGATGTTGAGAAAAAGTGTCCTATAAAAGGGAGAGAGGAAAGGGTGATCGGGTTCAGTGGAGACCGAATCTTGGCGGGTTGAAAAGTCGTGGTGGGATGGCGGTGGGGTTGGATATTTGAATAGAGCGGCACTGAAGAGGGCAGGCGGGGTAGATACTGCTGCGGGGGCCTTGACTTTGAGTTTAACTTTGATTTTGTGAGTGGTAGAATATTCGATGATAGTGAACGAGTCTGTATGGTTAAAGAGAGGCGTTGAATGGCAATGAACGAGAGATTTATAGACCTGAGACTGATAGCGCGCCGACTGGCAATTGAAATCGAAGCGGAAGTTCTAGATCCGATGGCGAAGCCGTGGTGGCTGTGGGTATTTGCAATATTTGAAATTCTCACCATGATGCAATCAATTCGAAATGCAAAGCGCGGCCCCAAAAACTAGAGTGCATTCGACTCGAAGATTACTACGCCAACGGAGAAGGGAAACCGGTAGAATTGCTGATTATTAAGACGGATGAACTCAGCTATCCGATTGTCGGGGTTAATGCTCCTTTTTTTAATTTTTGTTTGTTTAGAATATTGTCTCGACGGCTTCAATCCAAAATTTGAACTCCTGGATCCATGGATGCTAGAGAAAGTAAGCCAGATAAGGAGAACTAACTGGCCCACTACGACAAATTATCAACATCCCGGTTCGGTTTGGCCTCACAAATGGCGACCCTTCGTGCCAACATCGCGCAGAACTCAATGTAGTATACATAGTATATACGCGTACACAGCGCCGCATTTCTATCTACCCTAGCATGGAAATTGATATGGCGTCTCCCAAAGCCAGAGGCCAAATAGCCTCGCGGTCTGGCACATATCGAATCAAATGGCGCGAGGAATCAAACGGACAACACGAACCTTGCCCGCGAGCTACAGATCGATGTACGCACACGAGCATTCTCAAATATAGGCCGTAAGCACATTATTATGCAGGAGGTCGATGGTCAAAATTAACTCGGGCGACCCACAATTTTTCGGAGATAAAATCGTGATTGTGGGTTATACGGTTTACATCTATACATATGACGGTATACGGCTAAGGTAATAAGCAACATGATCCACACATTCGCCATCTTGACGCTGCTTCTGACGGCGTCGGCGGGGGCGCTGCCGGTAAGCCCTCAAACGTCAACGTCAATATCAATGGCAGCTAGCGTTTCCAGCAAAGGGGAGCCATTGAAAGTGCTAACTGCAGGAAACCATGCCGACGAGGGAATCGAGCCAGGTAATTGAATTAATTCTTAAGAACCCAGACAATATACCTTATAGCCACGAGAGCAGCTTAAAGTAACATTTACCAATTTTCAGAACTAGTCGAAAGTTCTCGGAAATCGAAGCGGTGTGTCTGCCCTGGCCCGCTTTGCAGCGTCGACTGGCCGTGGAATATCAACTGCATCGACGGCTCAACCGACGCCCAAGTCGACTCGACTCAGGGGCACTAGCCATTTGGTAGATAATTTCAAATTATTTTCTGCGGAGGAGTGGAGTTCGATGTTGAGAAATCGACCAAAGGGGTGGTTAGACATGGGCCTACAGATATTTGTCAGCACAACGGTTCATGCAGGCGTAGGCGAAGCTTTCTAGCCAACACCGACGAGGGCTTGGCAGATACCGACCCATGCCGGTATGGCACAATATGCACACGCTATTAATAACAAGATCAGATGAATTGGGGAGAGGTGCTTGCGTACATGCGCCAGGGCTCTAACTACCCAATTCGACTCAACTGTATTCATATACATATGTTGCATGCATTTGGACTCCTGGATATCCGTTTTACTTCGAGGAATCTATGTTCCTGGCAGCTGGCCATCCGCAAATAACATGTGCGGAATATATATAGCTAGTGACCGGATTTTACCGTCTATTGCACGGTCTTAATTGCATAGCATGCTGTTCAGCTGAAATTTGGGAAGGAATTCAGGATGAATGTGTTTGTGGAATGTCTCAGAAAACCATAGTTGACAGCCCAGGTGCACACGAAAATGGCACCTGCCGCGCATTGACCTTAGCCAGGAACATCCAGGAACCAAAGTATTGAATCCGCTTCACGAAATATTAGTATTATACTGGAAATAGACTCGGGGCTTTGAAATTTATGTTTTTTATATAATTTATTTGCTGCGACCAAACCAGGAAAGCTGATCAAGATAGCACTTTGATCAATTGAACTTTCAGGGCGTGCCGGGGAAACATGACGTCCCGAGTCTTAGGATACCTTGGGGGTATGGCTCGACATAACGATCAGGATGATTTAACTATAGACTGATCTTTTAACATAATACACTTTGTAGACTATTTCCGTAGGAGGAGGCTACGTATCAGGGTTACACCGAATATATTGCGAGATTCCGGTGCCCGTATATGGAACGCAGGCGGATACCAACACCGCAGCCGTGAATTCCATGAACTTATCATGTCGTCAGAATATTCAACAGGAGCTCAGAATCTAATTCCCATTACTGCCTTCGTGTGGTTAATATAATTACTACGTGAATGTTCAGGGAAATGCATGAATATAAATACGGCCCGCTCGATCAACTATTTGAGCTTCTAATTGTTCTAGAGAATCAACCCGACTACTCAAGTCAACTGGGCAGGTAAAAAACTTATCGATAGATATCGAACTTCGATCTTTCTTTCAAGTCTTTAGTAGAGCTAGAGGATATCCTTTTCTATCCATTCCAACTATTCCGTCAATATAATAATTCCGAGCCACCCGCAATCCCATACAAGATGAAATACCTACTCCACTGCCTCTTCTTGGTCTCAACCGTAGCAGCCCTGCCATTCCGCGATATCGGTTCCTTGGCTCGTAACCAAACTGTGGCCGCTACCGCTGCCGATCCCATCGACACTTCTACGGCGACGTCGTTCGGCTTCGAATTCACAACGAGTAAGTCCAGTACCATGGCCAAGTAAACGTACTACCGCCAGTATCGCTGACTTTAATGATCGTAGCAACCGATAACCCCGAACCGATTAGTAACCCCGGGACACGCAAAGGTAGGTACCTCCAGGCAATTCTTTCAAACACTTAACAGGTAATAAAAACTAGCCTGTCGGAAATACATGGCTAACTGTATGACTCTCTACCCGGCGTCAACGGACTATAGAATTTTGCAACGACGAACAGATAGCCAAATGCAAGGATTTGGTTGGATCGGAAGACTTTGGTTGTGAAGCCACAATCGAGGAGAAGGAGCTTACGACCCGCGTGACGGGTAGGTGTTATCCAGGAGATACGCCAGTACCGAATCGGTGATCCTCTTAATCTCCGGGATACACCGTATTTGTAAATTAGACCATGAAGTTTTGTCACTGCAAAGACGGGCAGGGTGATATGAAGGACGCCTCGTGTCTGGAAAGTTGTCATACTAGATAGCTAGCTGAGGGTAATAATTTCGCAAATAGACTATCATATACATTTCGGTATTAGGCGCGACGCTAAGATTATAAGAGAACCTTCACAACTACTTATGGATTTTCCACTACGCTTCAGATCGTAAAGCATCTCTCAAAGGTTTAATTGTATGCATTTTGTGTCCCATGTATCGTATATATATACTCGCTAGCCTCAATATATTCGCTGTGTTATGTCTAGAATACCAGTCCCTGTAAACCATCTACTCATCCTCTTCATGCGCATCTTCTCTATTCAATGTAGTATGTAATCTATGATGCCCAAGGAAACTCCCAGCAATCCACCCAATAGCCCCCAACCCCAAAGCCACCAAAAAGACCGACCTCAACGCCGCCATCTCCGCATTTAACACATCATCCCTCCATTCAATAGGCACCTTCCATATCTCCTCAAAACTCTCCCTAACCCTTCGGATGACATCCTCAGCCTCCGACCCCTTCCCGCCCAATCTTCTCTCCAGCTCGCCTTTGAGAACATTCTGAAATGCCGCGGAGGCGACGGTGACACCGATGGTACTACCCGTCGCTCTGAACGCGTAACTCGCGGATGTGATGACGGCTTGGAATTCGTGGTCTACGCTCGATATCAATGCGATCAGCGTTACGGTTAACATACCGCCGTAACCGTAGCCGACGAAGAAGAAAGTCAGGTACTGCGGGAGGTCCGTGGTAGCGAAGGTGAATGTAGTAATGACAGCGATGGCCGTTACAAACGCGGTGTTGATCCAAATTCCCAAGCCGTAGTATCGTCCCGTATGACGCATTATATACCCACTGGATAACGACCCCACGGAGAGACCTACAGCGTTAGGAAGGAGCCGAAGACCAGATTCCGTTGCCGAATGACCCTGCAGTTGGAAATAAAGTGGTCCGTAAAACATCAATGCGTAGATGGCCATTACGAAAAACCAGTTCGTAAGACAAGCGGACCATGTTGTACGTAGTTTGAAAAGACGGACGGGGATGATCGGTTCCTTCGCTCTAGATTCCGTCCAGATGAAGAGAACGAAGATGGCGAGGGAGAGCGGGATTGTTGTGAGGACCAACGGGTGGGTCCATGGTAGGATACTGCCACCGGTGTTTAATCCCACCAGAAGCAGGATGAGCGTGGACACAAGAGTTACAGCTCCGAGGAAATCAACTCGTTGCAAGGCGCCTTCCGACGTATTCCTGATAGGAATATCAACGAGAAGGGCAACTGCTATGGCGGAGACGATGATGATAGGGATCTGGAAAAGGAAAGCCCATCTCCAACCCAGCGACGAGTCATTGAACAGACCGCCAATCCATCCACCTAGCCCGGCACCGAGGCCAAAGATTAGATTCCCAAGACCCTGGTACAGCCCCCGACGGCGAAGTGGTACCAGGTCAGAAGCAACAAAAGTCGCACTATAGGTTTGTATTAGCAATTGCGCTAAATACCAAGGTAAGAGGGATCTACTGACATAGCATTCAAACAACCCCCACCGGCACCCGCGATCAATCGTCCCGCAATCAATACACTCTCATCCTTCGCAAGCCCACACATCAACGTCCCCGTCCCGAACGCGATATTGGCAGCAATCAACCCAGCGCGCCGGCCAAAAATATCGGTTAACCGACCCGACAAGGGCTGAAATGCCGAATTCGTAATCAAATACCCGCTAGCAACCCACGAGATCGTAGAAAACGATGAAAATGAATTAGATATCGGACCCAATAAAGTCGCAATGATGGTCGAATCAAGTGAGGCTAGAAAAACGCCGACCTAATAACACCCGCGGGGATTAGATTAGATTACAATCCGATATCGTGTAACAGAAAGCTCTGGGTAGCTATACCCATGTAGCGCCCAGGATGGACCATAGCCTTGCACGCGAGACTTCGCCAGCGGGCGGTACGTCAGTAGACGGTTCAATTAAAGGGGTTGATTCGGAGGCTGTGCCATTGGCATGCGCACGGCGATCAACTGAAGAATCGGCCGTCATTTTTGAGTAGTGATTAGAACACCTGCAAAAGGCAAGGAGAAGGATCATGAGAGGATGCCAAGGCTGGTGCCATTTCATACGTGCTTTCCGATCGGATCTTGGGCGGCTGGCAACGCAAGAAATACAACAAAGCAGTTCGCTGTCGTCAGCAAATGCTCAGAATAACCACCTGATGCCTCCATTAAACATAATAGATTGCAGGGATTCAATATTTAAGGAGAGAATTGTCCATAGACATTGCTGCTATATCTGCTGGTTCATAAATTTCTTGCCTGTGTGTTTATGAAGTCGCCTGTTGTTTCGAAACATACTTCACAATTAAACTTCGAAGGAAGCTTGGCTTTGAAGGCGGTGAGTCTCGAAATCCAGCAATAGCGGTTCAGCACTGCCCGAATCCCGACCGGAATATTCTCCTCCGTGTACCCCGTATCGCCTTGATGAACTATCGTGAAGGGCGTTTGAACCAACCGGAGTAGATTGCCCAGCTTGCCCAGCGCCAGCATCTCCTCAAAAGTACTTTAAAGTCTGCTCTTCCAGGCTACGATCTTCAGGGCTTTTAACGCCAAGACTCCTCATTTCCTGCGGCCCTTCCAACAAAACAACGCTTTCCTTCCAGGCAAGATGTTATAACCTCAAGGCAGTCAATATCCCAAAGCTTGGCTCCACGAAAAGAAAATGCTCTCCCAAAAACTGTCGCATCGCAAAACTCTCTTCTACATCCCGTTTAACTTCTAGGCGCAATCAAATGGCAGTAGATATCGCCGAATGCAAGTCGTAAATTATGTTTTTCTTATAATTAGGAGTATGCAGGGAGTATATATAATAACTCTCCTCCCTCCCCTCGAGGGGAGGATATCAGATTAGCATATTTACACTCAAATTTCCTGCGACTTCTGTTTTTATTTCCTACGTTCAAGTCAAGCTTTTCCAAGAGATCTTGAATTTTTAAAACCGGTAGCACTTTCTCTTTACGTATCTTTTTATATCGTTTAGCCCAACATGAGAACAATTCTCGCAATAGCCGCATACAGCCTCTTTGTATCCGAGGCCCTAGCATGCCCGGAACATATACACCACGAAGAAGACCGTCTACGGAAACGCGCAGAGCCAGGCGGAAATGTCACATGGGCTTATGAAGCTAGTTATGATTGGGGCCGGTTATCCGATAGTAAATACTCCCTTAAAATAAAAATCTAGATTTTAAAGATATAATAAAATGCTAACATTGAATTGTAAAAGGCTTCGAACTATGCCAAATTGGCACGCAGCAGTCTCCTATCCCATTATCCTTAACCCAAGGCCTCTCACTAAACCACCGCCCCTACTTCCACTACTCCGACACTTACAACGCCTCGCTGCACAACTGGGGCTACGGACCGGCCGTAACTCTCTACCATCCCAAAGATGACTTCTCCCAGCTGCCCCACTTCACATTCGAAGAAGAAAGCGGCATGAACGAGACCGTTTATCTAACCGGCTGGCACGTCCATGCACCAGCGGATCACTCTGTAGCCGGCGACCGGAGCAAAGCAGAGCTTCACTTCGTCCACGTCACCTCAACAGGGAAGCCTCGTGCTGTGATCGCATTCCGCATCGACCCCGGCAATACAAACTCGCCTTTCTTCTCCCACCTACCACCTTTGATCAGATTCAAAGACACGGAAACCCGTGTTCCGATGGAAAACTTCAACCCCATCCTCGCGTTGGCCGAAGTCAACTTCTTGAATGAGTTTTGGACTTATAAGGGTAGTTTGACGAGCCCGCCGTGTTCGGAGGGGATCAGGTGGTTTGTGGCACGGAATGTATTGTTTGTTGGAGTGAAACAGATGCAGGAGATTTTGTTCAATAGTATTTACTCGGCGAGGCAGGAGCAGGAGGTTTGGTTACATCAGATTAATATATGATTGAGGCATATGACAGGGTGTACGTGTATATGGAGGCTTGGGAGCCTGTGGCGGCTGCAGGTTCATGTATATATTTGTATTAACTAGCGTATTATTGGCTATGTACTGAGATAGGTATATGGGTATTATTATTTTTGCATTATGGACTATCGACTTCGACCTTCATGAGGCTGTAGTTTTCTCTCCAGCGCTGGTTACCACGATAATTAACGGGAAAAGACAATATGGGGTTCGGCTTCGGTCTGACCTAATCATATTATTATTATTGCTCACTTCATCTATATCGCAATTTCTTCGAGGTATTTCGTGAAAAATATCTAAACGTCTAGACGTGACCAGCTCTGATGGTCGATTTAACACGTTCATCTCGCAATGCAAAGGCGTACACAAATAAATGATTCCTATATACACACATACGCTTGGACGCTTAGACACCATACCATTCAATCCTATAGTAGGTACCAGGTGTTGAACTGGTGCTAAGAGATCGAATTTTTAGTCCCATGATCATTGATGTCGCGATTTATACTCGATCAATGGAGAGGCTCGACGGAAAGACCAAATTCTTACAGTACAATATTCCATAAATCCGGTACAGCAAAACATCAAATTAGCCAAAGTTGACTTCCCTAGATTTATAACGTTATTGTAGAGCAGAGGCTCTGAGTATTCGGAAAAACAACATCAATACCCTACAGCCAAAAGTTCTATAGATAGATATTCAAGACCGATACCCGGAGGAGCTCAAGCCTTAAACCAATGTTCGTAACAACCCTTACAACCACCGCACAGCAAATCCCCCCGAAGGCGCAATAACCATCCGATCCAAATTACAACGTTCACAGGCTTACGTACTACACGACCGCTCTTTCCAAACGGATCGAAGATCTGGAAACCCTTTTACATAATAAATTTAAGGTTAAATCCAGCCTTGGCTTCGGCTCGGCAGCCCGTGCATGGTCAAGCCTCCCCTCCGACTCGAATCACCAACGAGCGTCGGCTGTTTACTAAAAAAACAAACCACCATTCTTCAGAGAGGGGTTTTCCATCTCGAAGTAAAATGCCCGGCCATGATCATGTGGGTCGTATGGGGAATGAATTAAGCTTAACCGTAGAATCGTGGTGTCTTGAACAACTGAACCCCAGCGTTTCCACAATTGTGGGCGCGGGGATAATAAAGATACCATACGTGCATACAAATGCATACGTAGTCCATTGTAATCGTCAGTCAGCAAAACACCTTGTTTCTAGCCCTTCAAAGCGACAGAGCAACTAGGCGAAAAAGAAGACCGGGCTTACGAAAGCATCTAAGCTAAGGCTGACTCCACAGTTCGCCCACCAGCATCTCAAAAGCCCATTGCAAAGCTCTTTCGTCACCCCTGCGCCTGCTTTGCGCGAGGGTAACACATACCCTGTTTCCAGCCCTAAACGGGAAATGGAAGCGAGTGTAACAGTTGGCAACACAAAATCGAAGGTTTCAAGATCTTTTTCCTGGACAGCTGAGGGAAGTTGAAGGGTCACTCTACGAATGTGGGGGGTTTGAGAATCTATGGGCGATTGGGATAAGCCATTCTTGAGATCGATTGCGCTAAGGCTTCTTATTGTTTCTTCTTCTTCAATTTTCCTTCTTTACGCAAGGCGTAGACGATTTAATTCCAATACATGGTCTGAAGGTAGTTCAAAGTGTATGCGCGAGTCTCAGGTAGGAACTGCAAACGCCATGCGAGAAGATCTGAAACCGAGCTCATAACATTGATCTAAAAATTCGATAGTGCCACAAGGGGATCTAGGATGTCGGACAAATGCGAGAAAAGATCATTTCAGCACCGAATATTCTTGAGGGCGCAGTAAGTTCGTGGAACTATGAACCCGGGCGCGCGTATTCGTTGTTTCCATGCATGTCCTATGATACGTTCCATCACTTCTAAGCCCGCTCCGAACACACAAGCGAGGTTTCTCCTTGAGCTGCCCCCCCAAATTTCGGGATCAAAACGACCTGAAGGGTCCCCGACCTAGCCAGGGTCTGAACGTACGTAATCACACAATGCATTAGACACTTTAACCCTTCCTGCTTTGATCCTTCTGGCTAGTCTCGGGCCCGGAATTATAGCCAGGCATATGACCAATATGGTTAGATCTATGAAGCCGATCTGGTTCACAGTTGCTTCACGAATTCAATCTATGGATTGTAGGTAATGGGTGAGTATATATACCTACGGAATTCAACCCTTTGCTGAGTATTTCAAAACTATCCACAATCTATCAAGAAGTATTCCAGGGTTCGCAATCGAACCAAATCCATACTAGTTTTTACAACCGATCTATAGACGCTTTCAAGTGCAGGCACAGAAGCAGTTCTACCAATATCAACATTGTCACATCCGTTAATTTTATTTTATCATTACAAAATACTCTATTCTCGACCAAAAACCTATGAACTCAGATCTAGATCGTCTCCCTCTCAAAGATCACACCATGGAAACTAGATATCAGAATGCAGGCCGTAACGGTCCTGAGGATCAGTCCCAATACTCGCTATCAAAGCCGACCCCACCAACTCCACCGCCAACTGATGATGCGAACCGCTTCGTCCGCATCGCCAGGAAGCTATACCATCCAATTGGTTTCAAAAAGGGCTACAACTTCACTTTCTGTATGTCAATACAATCCACTCAAAATCTATCATTTTAGTACGATCATTTCTAACAAGTATGGACACGCAGGGTTCATATGCTGCGGTGCAATGTTAGGCTTCTGCGCCGCCCGTCTAATGTACCTCAACATCGAAGGCATCTTTTTCGAATCCACCCTCGTCGCCGAAAAATACTGGTACTCAAGCTTCTCCATCTACCGCATCGGCATCACAATCCACCTCGCCTGCGTCGTCCCCGCCGGAATCCTAGTATTCTTCCAATTCATCCCCGCGATTCGGTATAAAGCGCTTTTCCTCCATCGGATAAACGGATACTTAATCATACTCCTCATTCTCACCGGTAACGCCGGAGCACTCATGATCGCGCGTCGAGCATTCGGTGGTGGTGTCGAGACTCAAGCTGCGGTTTACTGCTTAGCCACTCTAACAACAACCAGTCTATTACTCGGGTACTACAATATCAAGAAACTACAGATCGAACAGCACAGGAAGTGGATGATCCGCGCTTGGTCATACTTGGGCGTCATCATCACCATGCGTTTTGTGATGCTTATCGCTGCGACTATTATCAACAACATGGGGTCATACTGGATGGGTGTCTCCTGCAAAGAGTTGGAGTTTGGGTTTATTAACGGGAATAATACACTCGCGGCGGAGATGGAATTCAGGGACCGATATCCGGATTGTATTGATTTGAAGGGGTCCATTTTGCCTAATCGGTATATTGCGATTCAGGGGTTGACCGATGGGAGAGTGGAAGAAGTTAGCGTAGGGTATAAGTTGGGCTTTGGGATGGCGGCTTGGGTTTGTCTTATTTTGCATGCTGTGCTTGCAGAAGTTTATTTGGCACTGACGAGCAGGGAGACTGAGAGGTTGAGGATGGTGAGCTATGAAAAGCAGAAGGCAAGAGGATGGGCAAACCCGGGAAGTGAGGGGTTGACAGCGGATAGGGTTGATGGCGTCCCGTGGACTCCGAAGGAAATTTCATAAATTGCAGCGTTTGGGTTCAGAAATGGGTGTGGAGTTGGTACACATAATACAGGGTTCTTCTTTTCCTTTGTTTGTCTCAAATTTTAACAGTAATTAGAGCAAGGCAGTCTTCTACTCCATGATTAAGAGGACTAGCTGTAGTAATGCACATGAATCATCATACTTTTGTCCATGACCTCCATGAATATATATTGCACTCTAAATGGCGGAGTATGTATGCAGCTTTTACATGATAACCTCATTGACAACATCCTAAGGGAAGGACTTCGCGTTAGCATCACAACAGTCGACAGTACGGCTGGCTTGAAACGTACCTTCTTCAATTCTTTATACGGCAAGCAAACACAATTTTGAACCCTGATTTCATCGTGAACGACACAGTCCTTCGCCAGGATTGTAACGGACTGAACCTTGACGCCATTCTTGAGAACTGTCGTCGAGTGCTGGTTGACAGATATCGGTGTGCCTTCAACTCTTGCCCAAGCGCCGATTCTCGCATTCCATCCTACAATGCTGTATAGAACACACGCATCGTGTTTGATCTCAGCGTCCTCAAGGACAATTGAGTCCTTGACACGAGCACCTGCACCAACGTGAGCACGGGGCCCAATCGAGACGTTTGGTCCGAGTTTGGCAGTTGGGTCGACAGTAGCAGTTGGGTGGATGTAGACTGGTGGGATGATAGTTGTGCTTGCAGCTGCAAGGTCCTCGGCGCCTGACTGATGAGCCTTTTGAAGGTAAAGGGCGTTAGCTGGAACAGCCGATCCAGCAGTCTTAATTTGTCGCCAAAAGTCGCGAGTTTCATAGACATAGAAGCTCTTCTCCTCAGCGAGAGGCCCAAGAATATCTTGCTCAAGACGAAGAACGTTCTCAGAGCCGTCTTCCTCGCTAGGGTCGTAGAGTGGGTCTGAGGCACGTCGGTCGGCCTTGATTTCCATTGCCTTCCTAATCTTGAAGATAATCGAGCTACCGAAGAGATAAACACCGCAATTTATCAAATTGCTGATATGAGATTCTGGTTTTTCGACATAGTGGAGGACGCGCTTCGTGGCCGGGTCGGAGACGATGCAACCAAAGTTGGAGGCAGCCTCGTTCGAGACCCTGGTGCCCAAGATAACAGCCTCAGCTTCACGGTCGTCGGCGATTTGAAGCATCTCCTTCAGCGGGAAAGAGCAGCAGACATCGGCATTCAAGACGAAGAAGCGTTTTGGAGAGCCCTTGAGGATAACATCACGGAAGTGATAGAGACCGCCGGCGGTTCCTAGGGGTTCGTATTCGCGAAGATATTTAATGGTAAATTGTGGGAACTCTTTCGAAGAGTCTCTGATGAAGTCACGGAAGACGGATTCATCATAGTAGCCGATCAAGAAGACCTCCTTAACGTCAATCTTGGTGAGGGCGGTCAAGCAGTGCCAAATGATGGGGTGGCCAGCGACGTCGAAGAGGGGCTGCAATCGAAATGACAGGGTTTAGTCGAGCTCCCCAAGCGAGCAAGAGAGATAACGTACCTTCGGCTGGTCGAGCGAAAGAGGCCTGAATCTGGTTCCTCGCTGGGAGCCTCCGACCTATCATAGCGCTATTAGCTGGGTGGCTTCGACGGTGGCCCTGGCTTGGACTGGCCTAAGCCTTAACAGCGATTTCATACCAAAATGAGAGCCTTCGTCGACATGGTTGTTTGGTAAGCTGTACGAGCTCACAATTGACGCGGATAGACGGTAATTCGGGCGAGATAAGAAGTGGATGGTAAGTGGTGGTCGTGACGCCAGATAGGAGGAGTTGATGAGCTGGCGGGGAGGATGGATTGCAGCTCCTGAAATAGTTGTTTTGGAGAGAATGTCGAGTCCACGTCGCTGAAGCTGCTGGCTGGCTAGCTTTCCCCACGTGGTGTTGTTACCGCTCTTCGGCCGACACAAAGTAGCTTTCCATACTAAAATGCACTCGGAGGTACTTCTTGGCATGCTGGCAAGAATACCACACCAACACGCCCCCATCCAACGCCAGTATGGAGATCTAGATACCCAGGTAATGAGTGGGATAGAAGATGGCACTTGGTCTGCAACATAAATCAAGTGTACTGAGACCGGAATTATGCTGATTGCATGCTTGAGAAGAATGGACTGAAGTTGAGATAAATTTTAAATGAACGAGAAGACTCGAAGGCCAAAATTTGTTATCGAATTGGTGCCACATACAAAAGAACTCCGTCATACTCTAACTTAGTACCTGTTCCATAAGAGTAGGGTATCTAAAGGGAATAGGGTCGGCCTTCACCTGGCATCGCACCAGATATCAGAAAGGATTGGAGTTCGCCGAAAAAGCACATTGCAATTGTTGGTGGTCAGTTTCTTCTCTCGACCCAATCGTCTTCGTGCTCCTGTTCCCAGACCGCCACCCCCCAATTTTCGCATTCCAAAGTCCCTGGACGAAGTGGCTGAATAGAGCTGAGGGCCCGTGAACAATAAAACTTTCCGTCGTTCACAAACTCACTCCACATAAAACCGAAGTCATTCATCCCTTCGAACTTGATCCCCAATAGCTTGACAAGATAAACTGGCTCGCTCGATCTGCCTGGGCATATAAACCTCCCAAACCTCCATTCCGCCTCGACTATTTTCTTGGGCTGGTGCAGAGTTGGGCCCTCGATACCGGAAAGTTGGAGAAAGAGATCGCAATCGCATACTACATCCCGACTAAATCTCGGCCCCGTAGGAACAAATAGGATCGGATCTTCGTCTTTGACGGTGAAGATGATACAGTAAGAGCTGTACTTCTTCGGAATTAGGAGTCCAGGCTTCCAGCCGGTGATAACTTTGCCAACAAGGGACTTTAGGTCGCTGTTATCAACTTTGGGCGCGAGAATCTCATATATCCTGTAGTCTCGTCTATTCTTCAATCTCAAGGTTTTGGGCGGTTTTCTAGAGTACTATTTGTTAGTAATTCCACTAGCGAATAGAGCTCCGCACATACTTAAATATACTTCCAATACACCGTGTATATTACTTACTTAAATGGACCGGGAGGAGGCATATGAGGGCCAAGAATGGACCTGGTAAAGGAAGGTGGTCTCGGATTTACAGTAGACGACATGACGATGAATAGAGCAGGGGTGCTTATTGGTGGCCGGGAGGTAGAAGGATTGGTTCTTTTGGATGGCGGAAAGACGCGCGTGCTATGCCCAGTCGTAGTTTTTGGGGCTGCCTCGGTATGAGTCGTAGGGTTAAATACTGGCACAAGGTATATCTGAGCTCATACGAGACTAAAGGAAAGCTGCAAAAGATAAGGGATAGCAAAGATAAGTATCTAGGTCGGAGGTATATGGCAGATAGCCAATCTAGGAAGGGGAAATATCGATGAATCAGGAATCTGCTTCCAGAGCTCTGTGCACCTATATCCTGGGCATGCACAGATGCTCAAAATTCTAGCTTATAAATACAACCACTTAAGGATACATAAGGATACATACCCCGGCACCCAAGCTACTCGCCGTCTTGAAGTACAAGACTGCCTAGATATCGGGCGTTTATCCAAAGGGGGTTAATAATACACTTGATAATCCGTTTGAGTTTCTCGCAGATCATGTGGATCCGTGCTATACATAAATCGATATTACACACTGCTGGTGTTATAATTTCTTGTTATGATATTAAACATCCAACGCATGGCTTATGGTGAAGCAGATATATTGGTTGAATGAATATATTGAAGACCTACTTAGGTACTTAGGGCAGGAGTTTCACGTTTGAAAGTTTACGGCCGCCGGGCTTTTGTGGCTTTACAACTGAATAGGCCCTAGCTAGATATACAATTGAAACGGTAAAACCAAAGCAGTGTGTACTAAATCTACTCGTAGATTATAATATCGATTATATATATACACATGCACAAGTTAACATACTTCAGTAATTAGATTACATACTTAAATGCATTAATTAGGATATGGCCTATTTGACTAGTCCTCATCTGACCATAGTTTCACCCGCCGCTCGAGGCTATGTTTACGCTGTACAACCGTCATGTTGAATAACAAAGCCTGACCATGAGTCGTCGAGTTAACCGCCTTTGGAATCGCAGGCTTAGCCAAAACAGTTTTGTTTTTGAGAAGTGGTTCCCCCAGAGTCGTAAGTATTATACTGAGTAGCTTTCCCCTCAGAGCCTCATCTATCAAACCATTACCAATCATTAGCCTACCGCGTTTTAAAAAGTGCGAGGTCCTCATCTCCTAGGAGATTTTGAAACTCCGGAGGTAGGTAATACAAACTTACTTTGTTTTTCCGCTTCAGTTTTAAATGCTTTCGATTGCCGAAAGCACGGCAACCAAGCCTTCAATGCGGAAACAAATATTGGATGGGTTTCAGTAGACCCTCTGAACCCTATGATATCCGTAGCATGCTTCCCATCCTTGACAACGTAGCCAAATACACTTTCTGAACCTGAAGGTTTGTAATAGCATCCAGGAATGGTCGAATTTGCCCTGAATGGCGGATTAGGTCTATACTCAGATTTAATTCTCAATTTTTCGTTTAAAAACCTTGTCTGCAGAAAGCCCTGAGCACTCCAAGGATCTTTATCGCCCGTGGTGTAGAACGTTCGTGGCTGGGGATCCCTCCAGCCGCCATAAGCCCTATTCAGGAAGTATGGGTTCGGTCTTTTGTCTAATGCAAGACCCTTCACGGAATCTGGATACGGATTACCAAAAGTGAGTGCGCATTTGCTTTTCCAGTGCGCTAGGTCGCTGAAAGTCGACATCATTTGGTCGGGTCCTGAATTTCCGGTCTGAAAGAAGCCCCATTCGTAGCAAACCTGCCACTGCCAAGCTAGATCCTCGGCCTGAGAAGAGGCGATGGCTAAAGAACAAGTTGCTCGGCTGCCGCCGTAGCCGCTACACTTATATCCTGAAGACTGGAGGAACGAAATAAAACCAGGCCATTTTGCCCATTGTGTAGCAGTCCACATACCACTTTTCTGTATAGTTGGATCAGTTGCATTCTCCCAGCCTCGAACAGGGGATACGATGTCTCCGTCGGTATTCATATGGTCGCAGAGGTGCTTGATTGAATAGACAGTACCATCGATCACAGGTTCGTCTAGCGGATTTGACTGAAAGCCATAGAAAACGTATCCAAGAGTCTCTGCAAACCAACCACGGGTATTAAGCTCGCCACCAGGGCCAAGGAACATCCGCATTATTCTAGCCGCGTCTTCTCCGCCTTTTTTTAGTTCTTGGTCGATATACCTTATGGCGGAATTCACGTTCTTGATACAAGCCGGTTCTGTGTCCGCAATCGCTCTTGAGACAACGTCCCAATACGCGGGCATAACGTTGACAGCTTGAGCAGGGGCGCTGGATGAATATGCCGCAAAGAATAAATCTCCGTACTCGCGTCTTAGAAAGGTAGCCCTATACGCATCGAAAATATTAGTAAATATAATATTCCGGTAATGAACTTGGTATTGTGGTGCAACAATAAAGAAAAGTGTATGCATATGTACGTACATATTTCCAGCATAAGACCCACCCAGAACTACCCACGGAGATCTTGTCGGCTTTAGATCATCGCTGGACGGAACCCTCGCACTTTTGAACTCAAAATTCTCAGCAAAGTACTTAGTGTCTAAAAGCGCCTGCTCCGTAGTAAGGAACCTAAACCTATCGACCGGAGTGTCTCGGTCGAGCTCGGTTGATCCCGGGGCAAGGGCCCACTTTGGCGTCGAAAGTCCGTAATATCGATGTTGTAATACCACCCCTAACCCTTGGAACTCCCGCAGTAGGTCGGTTAGCCGACTGCTATTGAGAAATACCCCAGCGAAGTTCTGGATATCCGCCTCTCCGCTGAGAAACAAGAAGACTGGTCCGCCCGGTTTGTAATATTTATCGTAGACCCAGTGAGCCTGGCTAAAATTCGCGGGCGAGCTAGAACTAGTGGCTTTGTGAATAACGGGAGTCTATATATTACATATCTTTAGGTTCCAATTCTAACGTTCCGGGAGAATCCAGAGTACCAAACCACGGGAAAGAATCAGGGTTTACCTCCATCATGTGCAGAGTTGGTAATATCACTTCAGTCTCGGGAAGCACTATGCTTCCATCTTTCGCTTTGGCAAACTTGACGGAAACATGGCCTTTGATATGGAATTTGCTGTCTTCGATATCCTTCAGCAACATCTTATTGATTTCATTTTTTCTACCCGGTAACGTCTGCGCCTCCGCTGCAGGTGCCGTCGAAAATATGGACAATAAGGTGCAATACGCTACCGCTGCCCATATTTTCATTTTGACGCACCCGAATTATAGGGCTCGAATGCTTGCGTTTTTAGCTAGGATACTGAGTCTGTTATTCCCTTCGAGTTTCCAGAACTTTGAAGATGTTATAATAATGGTTATCTAGCGAGTGACTATGAAATTTAAAGAAATTGAAAAACGAAAGTCGAAAGACAGACCAGAAGCATAAAAAGAGTGGAATTCAGAACAAGAATTTCTATAAATAATATATTAGGATATGAAATAACAACAACGATATAAACAAAAGCCAAAATGCTCTTCCTCGCCAACAGCTCGGTGTAGGGAACGGATTCCTCTTATATAAACGGATACCGAACAGGCACTCGCCAACAAAAGGATTTCGATTGACGGCCTAATCAAACCAGCTTCAAGGTCCTATCTATTCACAACAATAACAACATCTCCAATGGCCACTCATAGATATAGAGCCCTTTTTTTTCTTGTTTGGTTCAACGTTGGCGGCGGGGTTCTCTTTATTTATCCCAGATACGCTCGAGCACTCTGGCCTGATAACTTTAAGGGATTCTCGAATGTGCATGGCCAGCGAATTTCATGCACATTACGTGGTCTACAACGACCCAACCGCGGCTGAGGCGGCAAGGGTTTCGTCGAACTCGCGAGGCGTGCAGGAACCCGAGTAAAGGGCAGAATTGGAAAGGGAAGAGGGGGGTTGCGGTACATCGTCCAGCTGGCCAGGTGATAATGAAGGGTTTTAGTTAAAATACCTTCAGTCAATGCATGCACTGCTGCAAGGCTTTACTTGATCGAGATGTTCCCACAAAATCCGCAACTTGGGATATTTGTGTGTTTGTTGGTTAGCTATAGCATAGTACCCAGCCTCCCACAGGCCCCCACTGCAGTACCGTTCATATATTCTAATATAATATAATATTCTAACTCATGCATTAATTAAGTTTATATCTACAATTTCCATACGCGAGTCGGAAGAGCATTGGTCAGTGAACTATCACCGGATATATAATCCATCAAAGTCGTGCTTGCTGTCGGGCTGCAGCTGCGCAGTTGAACGTTCGAACATTGACAAATCCGATATCGCGACAAGATGCCAGGATCCGTGGTCTCTTAGACCAACCACAACCCTGGCCTGAACATATCAGTTTCAAGCTCCTACTGGGATGAACACCCTTTAATAGGCTTAGTTCCACATTAAATCAACTGTTGGATTTGTGGGCACCGCACTGTTGGTTTCAGCTTTAGCAGGCGCTGTGCAGCTGTTACCGTTGGATGTTGGATTTACCCCTAAGCTAGGGCCCTTCTGCGTTTTGGACATACATACAGTACTCTACGAGTAAGTCTTGCTTTATTGGATTTCCTTTGGTTTGGAGTTTTGGAAGGTATATTAATAGTCTATGGAATATTCCACGCATGCATATGAGGGCCACGGCTGCAGGCGCACCGAGTTTGAATTTCCAGGCCGCCACTAACATTCTAGTATCACAACAGTACAACTCGACATCACGGTACTATTGTTCTAGCCTAGTACGGCGGGTTTAAATATTATATTTTTATTTTAAGTAAAATCCGTATATTATATTATTAGCAAATACATATATATGCGGAATATATATATAGATTCCAAACTACAGTTAACAGGAACCCAAGATCGTATGATCATGTTAGAACGTTTTAAAACCCAGAAACTTAAAACCAATGGTTCAATATTTTGCCTTTGCTATCAAAGCAGTCGGCCTCAAAGTAATAACAACTAAATATTCAGTGCATAAATAAATCCAAACGGAACACTAGTACGAAGCCAAACGAGTGGGTATAGCCTTAAAGTCCAGGCATGAGTGGGTATATAGATAAACATCAAATTTCGTCAACAAGTATAACACAGCCCTCCCAAAGTATCCAACCAAAATCCTACCCCAGATGCTCCAGCACCCTCATAAAACCAAAGAAATCGGAACGCCGCCTCAAAATATTCGTAATCGTATTCATGTTTCATTCCGCGCGGGTGGAGGATCCTGGAGATTCTCATTTCATGCCCTGACCGGCCCAGAATCTGCTCATTCCGTCAAAGAAGCCGTTGAGCCCGGTCAAGAATCTCTGTGGTTGAAGACGAGTCAGTGTCACAGCCCCTTGTTGGATAGCTTGCACGTGAATCAGGAGGGAATATGCAAACTTACATTCACCCACTCAACGTCGGGGTTGTGGAATTCGCCGGGGGCACCACGTTTCTCAAGTTCGGCGAATGTGGAGGCGGAGATATCCTGTTGATATCTATAGTTAGCATAACTCAAAGGGTTTAATGATTCCGGGAGAGAGTAAAGTGCGTACGCGTGGCATCGCGCTCGATAGTCCTTGAAGACTATTTTCAGCTTGCAAAGTAACAACCGGCGCTGCGGATGTGAGGAGAGCAGTAGAGAGAAGGCATGCTGAGACGGTAGTGAACTTCATTTTTAAAATTCTTTGGATTGAGGAAAGATAATTTTAAGTTGATAGATGGCTGAAGATAAAATGGAATTTCAATGATGAAATAGTTGGTTTTCTGTGTACTGGAAGAGAAGAGATCTAGTGATTGATTGTTATTGTGAATCTGTGATGCTGATGATGGGAGCTATTGAAGACGGAATTGAAGCCTTATTTATAGAATTTGAGTGTCCGGCGACGACATCTATATTTCCTACCTTAAGGTTGTTGGACTGAAGATAAACACGTCTACACTGTTCACCTGCACTCTTTCGTAGCAACCTCGGAACATTTGCATTGTTTCATTCCGTCCCGATATCGCGACAGATACAGACAAAAGGACGCTCCCAATCATTTCCAAGACATCTTTGATGACGAAATGGTCCCCTGGGGATTCCGTTCGAGAATCCTGTCAACGATCGTCAGGGTCCAGAACTGTTGTATGCACGAGATCATTTTCCTTTAGCAGCGTTTACTACAGTCGTAAACGCCGTTCGGCCCTATAGGCCTATCGAATAAAATGGGAATTGCGGACCCTCCGCGACCTAAACCTAGGAAATAGACTAAACTAGCTCGAATCCGGTGAAAGCTGCCTGGCTTAAATCAAACGGCAGCCTATTCGCCAACAGATAAGCTTATCGAGGAATTTGGGGGAGTAAAGTGCCGGTGGCTTTGCTAACATGTTCCATAGCTTCGGATGTCGTGTGACATCTTACTAAATCCAACATTTTGGGAGGGTAACAATGCCAGGGTGTTTATTAGTTGCGCCATTATATATTGTATTGACTATCAAAGGCTGGTGTGTGTATGCTAGCCTATCTCTGTTAAAGATAGAGGTTGGGCGCAAAGGAAGCTTCAATACCCTTGGATAAACTACTTTATCACGTAATATCCTTTAATTCGTGCGTCTATCTAGATTGTGAGGTTCGTGTCGACTCCAGCTAGGATTAGTATCGATACGTATCGTACGACACTCGAAGCGAACCAAATTAAAGTTGAGCCATGGGTCAAGTTGACAATAGATACCACTGAATTTACATTAGTCATAAGAAAGGAATATATGTAGTCCATCAAACTATTTTAATATAGACGAATACCGAAAGGTTAAAAGAGGACAATGGAACGGGTTTTGAGAAGCGGGGCTACGGAGAAGAAGCTGATAAAGCGTAAGCACATGAATTTCATTGCCACCTCGATGGTAGGCTGTAGCTAACCCCGATACAATATCAAGCGCCATCGTATGCGCACTTGGTATTTCCCACAGTCCACGGGTTAGCCATCGAATCTCACTCAATCGCCAGTAATTGCACAAAGCAAATGATGAATACCTTGTATGTATCTCCCATTAACGCCCAATATATTCGTTTTCGCAAAGATATCTATGCAGTCGTATGTGTACGGCCTATTTGCGTACGCCCTAGATGCCAGCATTACCATTTAGTGCCCAATCAATAACACAGACTATCTTTTGTCTTTCGTCTAGGTCGCCCTTGCTAATTATCCAACATACCCGAGTATAACAAAGGATCCATCACATGGTAGAACTAGGCTTAAGGATACCCTCCTGCTATGAGAGAAGCCCCTTATGCTTCCTTCTCTTCTGAGCTGGCTCTGCTTGATCCTTGCCGGACCGAAGCTTTCGGCAACGCTGTGAGAACTTATCAACACTTTGAGAGTCTTTTGCAGTGCCCGGAAGTTGCTCTTGAGATCTGTCATTGAACTTGCATCTTGCGGATTCCATCTGTTTTCCGTGGCTAGAGTTGATATCTATCCACTTCGGGTGGCCAGAGGCGTCAACTATGGCCTCTTCGGCCTCTTCAGTTCCTCCATAGCTTCTTTTCCGGGGCCTTGAAAGCTTTCCAGGCTGTTGAAGTTTGGCAGGGTTCCCTGAAGCCACGGCCAAAGGTTGCTTCCGACGCGTAACTGACCCAAAAATTTTCACGACCCCATCTCTCTTCGAGATAGTGATTGTGATCTTTGCATCTTTCTCAGTAACCTGCATTTTGAATGAATTTATGATTCGAGGATCGGGGATATTTGTAAGCTCGCAATTGAAAGTTGACAAAGCCCTCAGGCCGTGTAGGATGACTTGGTGGGATAATAATCGTGAGAAGCTTTTGATCAATATCGATTCGAAAAGGATATAGTTTCTCTCAAAGGAATATATTTCTTGAAAGAGGGGAGACGATGCTAAAGTTGGAGCTGGGTTGATACTGATCATAAGTTATGAAGTTGATGGATTCCAATTCGAATATTCTTTATGAAGCTGATCAATATTCATATCTTATATATTTACAGTCTCTTGAAACTCCACCTCAAGACCCACATGATACCACAATACTGCAGTAGATGTCATAACCTAGATAATTCCAGCACATTCACATGTAAACTCAAGAAGTATTCGATAGGCCCTTGGCTGCTTCAATATCATCAGAACACCATATTCAATGCTACCAAAGCTCGTCCATGAGCTTAGAATATTCCAATGTTTTCAATGACGAGATTTCGAGAAACCGTCCCCAAATATCACTCCGCTCGAGTTGTGCAAGTCCGTAGCCAAATCAGCCCGCCTCAACCCATTTATATATAATTCCACTTTTGTAGGCACGAGAGAAACTCCTGAGCAGATAAACTGTGAGACAGTCATTCATCTTCAATCTCACATCCACCTCATCACCATCACCATCACCATCAACATCACCATCACCATCACCATCACCATCACCATCACCATCAAGTTCTCAGCAATACCCCATACGTTTACACAATCCCCCATCGAACCATCAAGTCGTCACGATGGCAGCTGCTCCTCCGCCTTCGGGTAAAGTACAGGGCAAAAAGGCGCCTCTCGAAAGCTACACCAAAATCTACAAGGATGCCAAGCATATTGAAGAGAATCAAGAGTTCATTGATAATCGGAACCTGGTTATGCAATGGATGAACACGGTCGAAGAGGTCGATGAGCAAAATATCAGTGAAAATGATATCTTGCCCACCATTGAAACGGCCTCGACTTCGTCTACGAACTACTATGGACAAGAGTCTTTCAGGCTCTTTCAGCCAAAGCTTTTCAAGCTTGTCACCGGCATCATCCCGCGTGAAGTTCATCTCAGAATGGTCGGCCGAATGAAAGGCGGCGGCAACAATCGCGTCGCTGGTATTCGCCTCGATTGGCCACGTGGAAAGGTTTGCAAACTAAATGGCAAAGTTTTCCTCGAGGGCAATGAGGAAGATACCGAAATACGCGCTGTCTTTCGTTCCTGTCGCTGGCCAACTCATGGGAAGACTGAACCCGAGATCATGGATAACTATGCGATTCTGACGGCACTCAACGAACTCGGCATCATGGCCCCCGTTGTTATCGCATATGACTCAACCCCTTGGAACTCAATGGGTGTTCCTTTCATGTTGCTCGAACGCTTCCCAGGTTTCCGCCTCGAAGATATTTATGGGAGCCTAACTGTCAGGCAAAAGGAGCGTGTTGCTCATCTTGTTGCTCGACAGATCAATATCTTTGACGGTATCAAAAGCGAGAAAATGGGGAGGATCAAAGGGGGCCAATTTGATACCCCGGTTAAACGAACTTTTGAGCCAGAAATTCCTAAGGGCTTCAAGGTCGCAACCCTGGATTTTATCACTGGCCGCAACCATAGGCTCCCAGTCAAACCGAGCAGGTCCGTCTATACCATAATGCGACGAATGTTCAACAATTGGATTGCTATCGTCAGCGATGGAGCCGTCTTCACTGACAACATGAACTCGATGCAAGAAATTTACCGACACGTCTTTGAAGAACTCAGCGCCATCTTAGAGGTCATGAAACTTCGCGGCTTCTTCGAAGGGGCAAGCGAAGGTAACATCGCCTTACATCATCCGGATTTCTTCCCCCGAAATATCATCATTGGAGCATCATGTCGTCGGCCCGACAATCTGAGTTTCGAGATCAAGGGTATCATCGATTGGGACGAGGCTGCCTACCTCCCCGAAGTCCTTCGTTGCAGCCCATGCGCCTGGCTTTGGGAGCTAGCCGGACCCCAGGTCACCAATTGCCCCGCCTGGGAAGAATACTACGGTGACTCGGACGAGCTTCCCAGCGGTCGCTTTGAATTCCGTCTCAACCCGGATGAACGAAGGATCAAGGCCGCTTACGACAACCTCCTCAGTCAGACCAAACAAGACCTTATGTATAAGGTTGAAAACGTCTGGATTCGTAGACTATGGAAGTTTGCCATCGGTGGAGTTTATCTCAGCAACGAGCATGATGTCAACCGCTTCACCAAGTTCCTCGACAACTGGGCCGCTTACGTCAAAGCTACGAAACATCGTTTTAATGACCCCAAGGCGAACCGCTATGTCAGGATCAATCCTGAGCTCGTACGACAAATGCGCAAGCACGTCAAGACTAAATCCAAGTGAGGTACTACTCAAGGGCGTTTTTATTCTCTCCAAGCCTTAATTCGACTTACACTTTGTGCACCAAAAAGCCAAGGAGTCTAAACATTGAGTAATAGTCTCACGACCTCGGCTGGCCGCTGCACAAACATATAGATACCAAATCTTATTGTCCATTCTTCCTTGTTATTGTTCCAATTAAATCGACTAAACTCCCACAAACATCTATCCTCCCCATCTCCCCTTTCCCCGGACTTCACCCCACCTACTACTTTAACTTATGTATATCGATTTAATGGAACCAATTTACTTTGTCCACTGTCCCATCAAGCTCAAGACTTAACCGAAGCCTTAAGCCCGTGCAAGCTAGCTAAACTTTTGAGGTTTCCGTGAAGACCGTTCGAGTTGAGTTAGCAGTGTACTGTCGACCCCTCTGTTCGTTGTTGTAATTTTTGTGTTGGCTCGTTGACATCGACCTATCGCGACGTCGCCAGGATCCATCCTTTGTTTGGCCCGCCATCCCTCATAAACAAACATCTTTCTCATTCTTATCCACGCTAAAGTTAAACTCGAAGTCCGAAAGATCATCGATACTCCCAAAGTTACAACCCTCCTCTCGCTGATTCGAATCATAGTCCGATAGCCGACCTTTTCAAGCGCCGAACTTCTCCATCAAGATGGACGACTTACTAGCGAAGGTGGGTAACAAACTAGATCACAAGGGAGCCTGCAGGGTAGCTGCTAACAGACCTTTAAATTCAGATCGCATCACAAACTGTCACCTTTGCAATCCGGTATATTCTTGATAGCCCTCAGCTTCCGAGCCATACGCTCCCGGGATCCAGGCTAATAGCACACGCGATAGCTCCGGTATAGGCGTTGCTAGCAGCTTTGCGATAGGCCAATGCACCCGATATATACGCGTTAGTGCACCCCCAGCGACGTCATACACAACGAATCCCGTCTAAATTTTGTAGGCGATTAGGGGAAGCGAGCGAGCGGAGATAATGATGCTGAAAGACAGGCTAGATATTAAGATCAAGGTCCGTTGAAACCAACGTTTGAAACTATGACTTGGGGGCTAATGCTGATGAATAGTGAGAATAGGTCGTCTCGCCAGCGATAGATCTCGTTGAGATCCTGTGGGTACCCCAGTCCCCAGAATATATCTAGCGAAACTAATCCGAATACAGGGCGGCAAGGGGGAATACTTCGTTAGAGTCAGCAATGGCCCTCACCAAAAGCCTAAGAGAGGATATCGAGAGCCTCGGGGTCCGGCTGCTTAGTGCTGCCGAAGCTGAGGAACGACACAGAGGCACCCGCAAGAAGGGACAGCACGATAAAGACACGGCCAAGAAAATCATTGCTGAGATCAAAGATTTAACAAAACGGATAGAGGATGTGAGTCTATATCAGCCTACATTGGCAAAACCTTTCCTAACCACGAGATATACTAGGCCGTACCTCTAATATCACTATCTGTCACGGCTTCTGGGGCCTCGCTTTCGACTGCTATGCCCGAGAGCGTTTCGCCGTCCCGTCTCCTCCAAGCTTCCACGATATTGACCTTCGCAGACCAAATGTATATGCAAAACCCGTTCCAGGAACGGCAAATCGGAACCGCTTTCACCCTTACACTGTACCAACTATTTGCCGGTCATTCACACCGGACAGGGCCAAAGGTAGACGAGTTTACCTGGCAAGAAGTTGCTTTCAAATGCAAAGTGAAAATATTAAGAGTGCCGTTGCATTACGGGGGAAGCGAAGTTGACAATGACCTGGGGGCTGCCGATCAGCCTGAGCACTATATGCGGGGCGCCGAGAAGACCGACGAATATGCATACGAACTTCGGATTGTCGAAGATCTAGACGATGGCCGCGTGCACGAAGACGAAGGAGAGCCCTATGATGAGGTTAAGAACGCCGGTAGACGGCTTAGTGTGCCAATTCACCAAGTAAGACAATAACCGCATAATTTATTCGCGCAAAGGCTAATCCTTCAAAAGATATCTAAGATCTTCTACACAAATTCAGGGAAGATTCTAGGTATTGACTCTATAACTCCGGTACTGCTACTAAAGCGCAATCCCCTAGCAGAACCCCCAAGGCGCTTGTTGGAAAGAATTGGCCGTTATGAACGAGATGAGGATGAGGATGATCTATCTGAGGTCGACGGGCCCTCCGCGCAGCTACATGACGGCGTCCTCGATGGCAACACCTCAATCCATCATGAACCACACACCAAAAAGTGGGACTTCCCGGAACACCTCGATAAAGAGTGGCTAGCTTTTGAGCTTTGGCAAGAGCCAACTGATAGCGATGAAGACGATGAGGATGACGAAGAAGACGAAGAAGAATCAGAAGTATTCGATAGCAAAGAGCCCCGAAAGGAAACAAACTACAGCATTGCATCTCTAATTCCAGGATTCTCACATCTACTGCGAGGAAAGGAGACCACTCCACCTCCGAAACAAACGTCAGCGTCCGTCTCGATCAGAAAACCAAGCACTGTTACAGAGAAGCCATCAATTGGCTATCAGCGTGGCATTTCAGGCCTCTCCAACCCAAGCCTGGCTTCCTTGTCCCTTCTTGAATGTTTGCTCAGGCTCACTGGACTTCAAAACTATCAGCAAACCTCGCATTTATTTGTCCATGATGAGCTATTAAACCTTTTCCTTTCGGACGCCTATAGCGACGAGAAAAGTCGAAGGAAAGAGCGTGCAACGGCGAAGAAAAAGATTGGGTTCGATCCATTTGGAACACCAGCTCCACCGCGTCGGGGAGTCGAATTCAATCCCACAGTCTCAGTGCTAGGTCAGGCGGCCGACTTCCGTAGCCGTTTAGCCCGCGGCGGCACCCCACTAGATGAAGACAGCTTTCATGAAGATGACGACCATTCTTGGATGCAAGAAGACTCGCCCAGCCGTGTGCCGCCCCGGACACTCCCGATCGTGCAACAGGCGAACCCTTTCCAAAGCAGTTCGCCTGCATACTCCACCAAATCCTCAACAAGAAGCCCCGCATTTACACCAAACTCAGGACGTCATAATCACTCCGTCTGGGGCCCCTCAGATTCACCGCCCGTGGCCTCGTCTTCCCCGGACCCCCCAGCAAAACACCAACCAATTCGACCAAAATCGTCTCGGCTCAAAAATGAAGTTCGGGGATCATCTCCAGCTTCAGATGTTACCCCTCTCGGGCGAAAGACGCTGCGATAGGTCGAGATCCCCGCACGTGTTCAATTTCCTTGCGGTCCTCCACTTTATGAAATTCATGTTGTCCCTATTCTTTTCTTTTATTGTCTCGGAACCATCTGCCTGTAAAGTATAGACACGGATAAAAAGGCGTTCATGTTGGCGGCGTATTTGGGTATGATGGTCCTGGGACGTTTCCGGACTAGGAGTTGTTCCGATAGATCTATGATACCATGGGATAGCAATATAATTTGATAATTATGGTTTCCAAAGTCTTTCATCAGCGATCTTGCCATCCGCCGGCTCGTCATGATTGACGCCTGTTCTTGGGCCTTCAGCAACGGTAAGTCCATGATAACATGGGCAAGGTTCGCAATTTCTGAAAGATACCCTTTATGACCCACTGGTGCGACGTTCCGTGCTTCAGTTGAATCTCCACTACTTGGTCAAGGGTACAAGATCAGATACGGGAGAGTGGCACACCGGAATCCCTTTTGAGTATGAATCGGCGTGAGCGGGTGCTCGAGCTCAAGCTCAAGCTCCACGAACTGGCAATCCTGGGCGAGCCGGAATTGCATAAGCTTCATCTAATGTGTGCATACATACCTCCGGCAAGCGAGGTAATCTGCAAAATATCTGAATGGAGCCATGCATTAGCCTACTCTTCCACCCATTTTGAATGCGCAAGCAAGGCCACAAGGGTCGTCTCGAGCAGCAAGTTGAATTCATCCCAGCCGTTCCCATACATCCATCCAATCCTTCCGACTAGCGGTTCCCCACCTCCACCAATGTCCTCCGTGACCCACTTTCAACTCCACAACCTCCAGGTTATTATCGACAGTTGAAAGACGCCACCAAAAACCAATCAAGGTTATGTATTGCACCCAAGGCTCCTCAGACCACCCAACAAAACGGCTGCTGCGATGCCGCTTCTGCACCCCTCCAGATATGGGAAGCTTTAGTTTATCCCGTGTTAAGGTTTCAAACGGGCGGCGCGGTCGAAACCACTCTTCTCTGTCTAAGCCTTACGGATATTAATCTGGCTGAATTACTCTTCAAGAACCCATTGGCTGCCAAGTAGCAGGTTACCACCATCAGAACGGCCAGATGCGTTGCCTCTCAACCCTCTCTCCCTCGTGGAACCGTTAGTAGACATGCTATTATTATTATATGCAATCTCGTCTAAGCACCTGCGGACCACCCCTTCTTCTTCTTTCCGTTTATCCCACCTACCAACTCCGATGGGGGAATGTTGGAAGACGAATGAAGAAGACAGGCTCAACAATCGAAAAAAACAAGACAGGAAAAAAGACAATACGAATTTAGCCGGAAAAACGCGCCGTCGTGCCGACGGTAAAATTGTTCCGTGTGTGTGTGTAGTGAGTGCGATGCTTATTGGTGTTTATACGCTTCTCCTATGCAAAAAGTTATGAAGGCGGCCCATGGTAAGGAATTCGGCATAACGTTCTTTTCGAATAGTTCGAGAGTTATAGGTCGTACGGCATATTCCGCCTCGCGGTTTTCGGCAGCAAACAATGCAAAGAAGAAGTGTGTGCAATAGTAAATAGTAATCATCTGCGATTTCATTTTAGAAACATAATGAGAATTCCGTGATGCTTAAGCGTATACGAGGCGGACCTTACCTGGGAAGGAAAGTCATCGTAAGGGAGGTGGTCAAAGCTCAGTTTAGATCTATTGCAATTGGTGTGTCCGTATCATTAGTTCCCACAGCCGATATATGACCAATGCGACGCAGATTGGACGAAAAAATTTCGAGAGCTGTGTTAGCGAATACGGGATGCAACAGAACCAACTAGGTTCGGTGCATTGCTCCAAATCCGAAAAAAGAGGACAGCCGACGGCTCAAGAGAAAGAGCTTGGACCATCTATCGTAATAGCCAAGTGCTCAGTTATTCCGCAAATGAATGTCGGTCCCATCCGTGCCGCACATTGGCGCACACACGAAAAGAGCCAGAGCGGGTGTGTGGTATACCGGCTATATGGTTAAACCAGGGCGACACACACCCTTCAGACAAAAGAAGACTGATATCGCGAACTCAACCACGATTAGCAAAAAGAAATGCAAATCAAGACCGGCGAAAGATGGTGGAGGTGATGGAGACCAACAGGGAACGGGCCAGGCTAATTCGCTAAGCGCTGTCATTTTAGGATTCATGGCGCCATGGAAGCTGGGGAGACTTCGGAGTTTGAAGGTGGAGGGAAAGCAGCGAGGGCTTTGGAATTCTGAGAAGGCGGACAATTGCAAGGCTATGGCAGGGGGTGCTCGGACCAGACGCTTGGGGCCATGCCATATCGTGATCATTTGTGTCCACCGAACTTTGGTATATGAAATGACAAACCCTAGGTGTCCCTTCGGAACCAATCTGACATTCCATACTGAATCAATATCGTAATCGTATAGGTATCATTGAATTTCAAGAACATGTCTCAGAATTGCCATCAAAAAGTTTGGACGTTTGTTGGCAAAAAAGAAAAGCGGCCACGATGAATAATTCCAGAACCATGGGGCCATGTCAGCCGCTCTCGTAAGCCCGCGCAGCAGAATAGTGGCAAATCGTTCGAATAGAACATCAAAGAACAAATACCCGACGCTAAATAAACCAGGGGACCGGAAAACCATCGGAAAACGCACTGGCCAATTGGATATCTACCACACGTGCTCTGTTGCATTTTGGCACTTCAACACAATTGGGCCGGTGTTTATTCTGGCTCTGGTTCCAAGACCCACATGGGCACCTTTAGGCTCAAGGGCCGTATGGGTTCTAGAAGATATATGGTGTATCTTTCTATAGGCCCGAGACAGCATATGCAAGCCATCGCTACCCTCAAGTTTGAGACCGTGCCATCGCACCAATCAACGAGACAGGTTGTGAGGATTTGCACTTGAAGAACTCCAAGCCATGATCAGGACGCCCAATTACCTAATTACGGAGGCGGCAAATGGGAAATCAATCTAGCAATTCAAAGCGACGCCATTGTTTTACAGTGTACCGAAACATTGGCGGGTAGGCTTTGCTAGAGAATCCGCGCACTCATGCAAAGCGAAAGCACGGACGACGAAATCCTCCATTATTAGGCTTATGACTTAGATATTCTTATGCTCTAGTTTGAAGTTTGGAGAACAGGCTCAACGGTTAAGAAACTCCAATTAAAACACTAACCAGATGGGTTAACTCTTAACCCCAGATTTTCGGACGAAAAATGAAGGGATGCCCCAGATACCGTTGAAGCACCCGGGTTTTTGGTATTTTCAGAATTTAGGCGGGTTTTCCGAGTTGGATCTTGAGGGTGTGTAGACCCAACCCACTCCCAATGTGCTGAACTAAGATCGTACCATGGATTCAGCCTGCATTCCGGAATTCCAAGAATGAAGGCGTTTCGGTATCATATCCTCCGGTGGAGAGGCGTGAAAGCCAAGAACAGGTGGTTCGTGCACGGTGCACAGTGATGTCGTTGGCGCCATGGCCCGTGATTAGAAAAAACAACGAATAATTGTTTTTCCTGAGGCTCCATTGCAGATATCGATGTTCGATGTCGTGGCCCCTCAGGACACCAGCTGGCATCCCTAGGATAGCGGGGTAACGTTCTGTAAACGAGCTGCGGGACATGTCGACAAAATCCCTAGTGTTTTCGTAAAAGTACTAGTCGTACTTCGAAGTTTGAGATTTCGAATGCAGCTAACGGCACTTCGCCTTTTTATTCCCAAGGCTATTTCGGGGTTTCCATCGACTTCATATCGCCGGAAACTTTGAGGCCCGCCTCCTTCGAAAAAATGGTTAACCCCTCATTGCCTCGAAAAGATTAGATTAGTCTTCCCGCAGTGCACAGCGCAACCATTAGCCCATAACTATGGCCACCCATCGACTGACAACACATCTCCCCACCATCTCGACATTGCAATATTAGAAGTTGTAAGGTCGTATCCTGCGACTAGACGAGTCTACCGTACATATATGTACACTGCCTTCTATGCTTTAGCTAGCGGCGATTACTATAGATAGGCGACGTGTCTACCAGATCCTGGTGGTGAAATTTTTCATCTACTTATTTCGTCCTGCATCATGATGTAAACAGAGCCAAAAATTGCAAATATTCCTTTTCCCGTTATCAAGATTTCATAAGAGAAAAATAGTATAGTAGCAATGCATGGCATGCTTGAACATATGTATAACCTTTTTTTTTGTATGCGGCATTTACCATATTGGATAAGATGCTAGCTGCTGCAGGGTTGTGCTGACGCACTACATACATAATATGAGAGTTTGGAGGGGTTATGCCCGGCTTGCCGACTCGGAACGAGGGGTAAGTTGGCTGAGTTTCTAGAAGTAGACGGAGTTCAAAGTACACCTGCTCCAATCGTTATGTACGACTGGGAAGGACTGGGAAGTGCGAACGTCGCTTGCTTAAATTACGAATTGAACCAGGTTTTTGAACCAGCACGTACCTTCAAGACTATATTGTATTGTCTCGAAAATTTGGTCAGAGCGGCTCACACGTCGAGGATCAAAAACACCTTTTTTTCCAGGTCCGAGGGAAACCC
The DNA here is from genome assembly GCA_036971715.1 of Arthrobotrys musiformis. Classification (NCBI taxonomy): domain Eukaryota; kingdom Fungi; phylum Ascomycota; class Orbiliomycetes; order Orbiliales; family Orbiliaceae; genus Arthrobotrys; species Arthrobotrys musiformis. The sequence continues at coordinate 4,276,288 of JAVHJL010000003.1, read as the reverse complement.
CCAGTCGGTAGCTGTGGTACGAGATTTATGTTGTGAAAATGTGATACGGCATAAAAACGAGCCACGTTTATTAGAGCACAACCTCGGTCAGGCCACTCCGATACCGTTTTACTTGTCGAAAAGGAAAGAAAGTTTATAATCTATGTACAAACCTAGGTACGTATCGTATCGTCTGTACAGCCACATTTAAATTGAAGAACGTTTGATATATGGCAAAGTTTCGTGGCTCAGACATCGGATGAAATCGTAATCGTCTTTTTAGGTTTTATATTACGAGTCTTCGGATAGTTCTAATGGACGATGTATCGTTTATCTTTGCCTGTGTCGGCATTAGTGGAAATGCTAGCCATACGCTAGTTCTCGTCGTTTCGAGCTGCAGTGCATATTGCTTCCCGCGTTGGATTTCCGACGGCAGCATAATTTGCCATTGTCTCTCCGGTGAAAAAGCATGTTTGAAGATATCGGTATTACAATTGGACGCCCTCTCGATTATGTTGAAGGTTCACGCGGTCCACAGTTTAAAAAAAAAAAAAAAAAAAAAAAAGGTCTCGGTCATTGCATCGACATACATGCTAGGGATAACCATGATCGAAAGTGTAAAATTCACACCCTCGTTGGGTGTGCCTTATGCTGACCATAAAATGGAAAAACGAATGCATGCATCAAGTAGCCAAGTATCAACAGGTACCTAAACAACAACCGGAGCCTACCGATATGGGCAACTGCGATGACCTTTAAGGCACCTCAACCTGCACCAACGTGCAAACAACCTCGATCTGTGGAAACTGATTACCAAAAAATATTCCTAAAAAATACAGCCTTGTACGACCTGAGGAACTGATGTTTTAACTGGTGCGTAATGCCGTGTTTAGCCCGAGTCCGACCGAGTAAACTAGCTGGACCTTTGACCCGAAATGGCCCTTCGTAAAGAGTACACACACTCCAGGCAAGCCGGACCCGCTCCTCCCTAACGGACCTTTATTCCTGTTGGTTTGGGAAAAGTCGGGCGCTCGTCTGTATATGTAAATGTAATGCAAATGCTTGTTCGACCTTGAGGAGTTCCCGCATCATCTGATCGAGATAATCCATCGCGAATGAAATGTCTAGACGTGTCCCCTTAGGCTTTTGATATCAGGTTTTCAACACTAAAAGTTCAATCGAGGCGGGGTCAGATAGGCTAGCGGGGTGGGAAAATACGAAGAGATAGCATCAATCACCGACTGCAACTGCTGCCATAGAACCCAAATGCCCCTTCTCATATTTCACTAAACATCAAGCTGCTAGGATTCAAAATGCAGAGCATGCAGTTGGACTCCTCTCTTCGGTTTTTCCAGCCGGTCGGGTAACTGTCAGGAGCTGAGAGGAGCTGACATGCCTGGCTGGAAGCTTCTGCAGTCGGCAGCTTCCGCGATTCGATAAGGTGCACGTTGCGACATGAAAGTTGCATTAGTGTGAGCACTAGGGGCAGTAGACCTTGCGTGACTCGTGGATATCATCGTGACCTGGGATTTAGATTTAACGATGTTTTACGCTAACCGTCTATGAGAATGCAAGTAAAAGGGTCTTCGTCTGGAGATTACGATCGTTTGGTGGTGGTTTTCCACAGACGATTTGACAGTCAATTTACATAGTTAGGGAAGCATCAAGTGTGTGGAGCTATTGATTATGGAGGCGTCATGTGGGACCTCGGCTTCGGATTAGTTTATTGGAAATGGGGACGCTACGATTCGAATATTATGACGGGCTCATGTCACGATGCTTCCACCCTGTTTGGAGTACGTTTATATTAAAATACTATGCGGATGGAAGGATCGTAAAGGGTGTCGATCTCGCCTGAACGGAGGAGTGCTCCAGAATAGTAGTTATCGTATCGGTATTTGTCGGGTCAGGCCCTGTTTTCGTTCCCACAACCGCGTAAGGTCCATGCTTCATTTTTGCTAAAGAAAGAAATGCTTCGGAATAATTGCAGGTAGTTGTACAGGGAGTATATGCAAGAAAAAAACAAAACAAAAAAATTGGGAAAAGAAATAAAATACTGTTTTTGGTATCAAGCCGCATTTTTTTGTGAAGTTGCGTGAGCTTTGCAAATTTGGCTGTAAAGGAAATAACAACTCCGAGGCGCCATTCTATCAAAAAAAAAAAACTAAGAAATTTCGAAATGGGAGAAATCTATGAGAAAGGCCCGCCAGAGCGCTAAACAGAAAACCTCACTGAACCACAAAAAAAGAAGAAGGAAAAATATGGGGAGAGGGAGAGAGAGAAAGGGGAGAAGTAAAGCTGAGAAGAGAAAAAAAAGTATGTGTACATTGGTGGAAATAATAGCAAAAAGAGAATCGGACTGCGCAAGACATTTTCGGTGGGTGGTGCATCGGAACAGGCGCTGGGCAGAGCTGACATGGCCATGGTGGTGGTGGTGGTGGTCTGGTGGCAGCCGAAACGGCTAGCGGGGGCGAATATTTTTGCTCGATGGGATTCAATTTCTGTTACCTGATGTCGTGGTTCCAGACAAGGACGGTTAAACCCCTAAGGATAATTCAAATCATAGGCACACACGATGAGGACACAACCACGCAGGCGCGGGAATGAACACACACACAAAGCTGTGGCAATGACGGATGGCATCGTGTAAGCTCTACTATCAAACCCCTATGAGAAGGTACACTCAATCCCCCCATGTGAACAGACAGCTAAGGCCGGAATATCACCAAGAAAGAAAAAAAGAGTAGTTTCCGCCCTCCTTGTGTATTTGACTGTCGACCCCAATCCCATGAAAACATGTTCCTCGACCCGGTGCCTGCTTCGGTTAAAAATTTGCCTTCATTTCCCCGGCTGAGAATGTCTGGGGAAACGGAAGCAAAGAAATCTGTGGAGGGGGTGAGGTTCTCGAACGTTTGATTCCCCGCGAAGGGAAAAGAAAAAAACGTAGAAGATCTTGTATTCTAGAAGGGGAGGACGCTTCGAATGTACCCAATGAAAAAGTATCGTAATCTAAACAGAATTGCAGACAAAGAGGTAGCAGTGCTACACCAAAGACATGAATCAACTGACACCAAGTTTGAACCTGCTAAAAAATAAACACAGGTATCTCAAGAAATGTGTTCAAGCAACGGACGGGTACAGAGATACTACAATCAAAAAAGTTCTGCTTTCCAAAAAAAAAAAAAAAAAAAAAAAAAAATAGCCAAAACGACAAGTCTAATGAAGGTGGTATGTGCTATAACGAGAATCACAATAAAAGAGAGGGGCGGTAAAAAAAGCAATGCGAAAAAAAACTGAACAAACGTGGAGAAAGCAATAACTTTTAATGATCCAGTCCCGTTGAAATTGGCGTGTCAAGGCGTAAGGACCAAAGAGACTCCAGGGCTTGGCTAATGGCGCTGGAGGTGGGCGGGGCTACCGGGCTTCGAATTCTGGAAGGGGCACATTTTGGGTTGTTACAGGAACCATCATGAGAACCTCGGAATCCGCGAAGAGGTGTGACCCGCGTTCAGTTCCAATTTCAGCCGGGGAGATTGTTTTGCCGTCTTCGTAAGCTGTTGGTCGGATATGATCCTCGAAACCAAGGTCAGCCAAGGAAACACTTTCCTGGACACTTAGGTTAAAGGCGCTACCATCAAAACCAGTGTTCAGATAGCTTTCCATGGATCCAAGGTCGGGCGGCGGAAGCGTTGCAATGTTGGCAAGTCCGACTCTCGAAGAAACTGTACTAAGGCCATCGTGGTGATCGGATTCGTAGAAGTCGGAAGACTCCGCAGAGAAGTGTCCATTGAGATATCCAGGGGTGATGTTGTGCACAGGGCTAGGAAGCGTGGGGTAACCCCAATTCTCAACCTCAGAATCGTCTCCAGAGACAGATTGGGTAAGTCCAGGCGGCACCTCACAAAAGTGGTCGAAACTCGTCTCATATGGCCATGTCGCTGAATTTGGGGGGTTGAATGAGAATGGCCCTGCCTCCGAGTCAACAGCGGACAAGTAAAATTCGCGGGCGGAGTAGTCCGGGGTATCGAATTGTGGTAAATCCGTAGTTCGTAGCGAAAGATCGAAAACCCCACGAGATCCATTCAGGTTGAATTCAGAGATCGTGCGGCTAAGATTTGGGGGCAGTGTCGAGTCGCTTCCTTCCTGGTATCCAGACGATGCTACTGAGGGAGAACCAGTTTCGGATTTGATTTGTCGGCTTAAACTAGATCTATGATAGGGAACCGGCACATCCTCTGGATCGGATGGCATTATGATATGTCCATGGGAAGATGAAAGATCCACTTCCGGTGTTAACTTTTCGTGGCTATCGCCGGCGGGTGTATGATGATGATGAATCGGAATGTGATATGGGGCAGTTCCATGAGAGGAGTGATGCCTGTGAATTACTCTATGGTGTCCATTTGTGAAGCGAGTCAGGCTAGTCTCCGATTGTGTCGATTGAAGCCGTGGCTTCACCCGTGGCCCCTCGCTAGAAGTCGAGGAGCCTGGCGTGCTGGTGGTTGTCTCTGGCACGCACTCCAGATATTCCTTTTTGACGGAACAAGTGCATCGGCCGCCGTGCGGGCATTGGCAATGCGAGCCTTTTTCCAATCACCAAAATAACAATTAGTAGGCGAACCTTTGCAGTAAAGTAGGGAATATTATGGTTATCACCTTTGGACTCGTCCAATTCTACGAGCTTCCCATTCTCGTTTATATAGTGGTGCTTCGGGGCTCCCTTAGTCTTTTCCCCACAGTCGCATTTGACGTGAGACGAACGCGACTTTCTCAGGCTTCGACAGTGTTGGCACTGTGATACTGGACGTCCTTTTTTTGCAATCTCTTGTAATGGACGGTCTGGTTATTGTCTTCTTGTCAGTTCAAAGTATCCTTCATAACCTCGCCACGAACCCAAAAGTGGCGGGGCGACGTCGTAGAGCTAGGAATGAAATTCAAACGCAATATGAGGTTCTCGATCGCAAAAAGGGTGGGAATACATACCGTTGTGATTGCATCCGCTCACGCGATGCCCTCGGACGCAAGCGTCACATGCATACTTCTTCCCATCCACAAACATAGCTGTTGGAGTAACTTTGCGAGTGTGAACGTCAAGACGTTCACCACCAAATTCTATTTTTGTGCGTTAAAAGAGAAGATACAAGATGATATCAAGTCGGACTTTGAAACCGAATCTTGTTCGACAAGGGCGGCTGTATTTTAGTTGTTCTGTCGATTGGGTCTGGAGGCTGATGACGGCCTCTTCCAAAGTCGGAGAAAAAGATAATAAGATTCGATGATTTACAGGTTTGCTTTCCGTTTGAACGCCAGTTCCACTGTAAACTACCCCGGGCAATATATAAAAAAAGATTTATGAAAGTGGAAACACGAGACAAAAAATAGGAAAATGGACGCTAAAAAACGTCGAGGGACTCCCAGGTGTATTGGATCATCGTACACTCTTTTGCCGGATATTAAGCTGCGATCAGGGAAAAACGGGATCGGAGGAAGGAGGTGGTGGTGGAGGCGGCGGACTACCAGCCAGAAATAAGGTACGTATGCTATAGCAGAGGAGAGTGCGAAAAAGCAATCCTGTGCCTTAGCAACAGGTTGGTGCCGGCCTCGAGGACACGGGTCACCGCAAAGCGTATGGAACTAACCACCGAATGGGACCTCAGTACTTGCGGGCGAGCCTGAGTATTCAGGCTGTCAACAATACTATGTATGAAGAGAAAAGGGTTGGGTTAAGAGGTAAGTTAGAAAAGAGGGGGAAAGAACAAAAAGATATCTAGAATAGAAGTGGCAGAAGGAGAAAAGGAATCCAAGGAAAGAAATAAGAAATGAGAAGCAGGGCCACCAGCAAAGGAGAAGGGGGGCCCCATAAACAAGCGAACTGGAAAAAAATCAAAACTAGGCCGCGGTGGTTAACTAGCTCCAGTTGGTTGGATCCCTATAGAGTTCAGTATGTAAAGTACGTACCGTACTGTACTTACATCAGTTAGTGGTAAAGTAGGCGAAATTATGACTTGCCTTCTTTTGAGAGGCGCATCATCACGACAGTATCACCAAGGGGCCCCTCGATGCAGCTGCAACAGCGCCGACTGCAACTTAAACTGCAACTTGCAACTGCAACTGCAACTCTATAGGCACGGCTGTTCTGGCTGGCTGGTCTGGTTTGTCTATATTATATCTGCAGCTAGTTCCAAGAATCGTGTATGTAAGGTCATGCAGAAGCGGCCGAATTTTCTGTTCGATCGAATCCAACAGCTGGTCGGGCTGGCCAAGTTTAAGGGTCCGCCTCAGTCTTTTCTAGTTCTGTCAAACACATCGTTTGCATGCAAAGATTAAATCCACACACCACCGAAATCAAATGCAGCGCGTAATGGGAAAGGAAAGGAACAACGAAAGAAAGACAGAGAAGGCTGACAACTTGCAGCTTCAAGAAGCAAATCTTTCTAGACGTTGGGGGGGTTCATGATCCGTGGGATGCCATTACGTTCACGAATTTAGTATTAATCGATCGTGAGATGATCAGGTAATATCACGACGCGACATGAAAGCTAGTACTCGTAATAAGATGTATGGATGTCTCTTACGGGGTCTTCCTCGGTGACTTGACATGTAATAAGCAATGTTGACCAAACTTTGGTAAAAAAAGAACCATATGGCAGCGGAGGGTCCTTCCATGTTTTCCAGGTTGTTGACCTCTGGAATGAAAACTATTGACTTCGCATACGTAAGAATATACCTGAACAGGAATACGAAAGAGGAAGATGTCATGAACCAGGCAAGGAAAGAAAAAAAAAAAAAAAAAAAAAAAAAAAAAAAAAAAAAAAGTTCACTATTGACTGTTCATAATATCGTCTTCGGTCTGGTACTAACAATCCAAAAAGTGCAAATGTGAGCACATGAGCTCATGTGTTGGAACGCAAAAAGAGATCATACTAGCATCGACATAGCCCACTTGGGTACCTGTATATACTTCAAACGTTTTCATGGTATATCGCCAGCACCTACGTTGTGTACCAGCATACATGAAGCAGATGACCTGGTTAAAGGGCTGGTGTCAACATGTTGTATGTCAAAGCTTGGTGGTTACTTCAGCTAGCGTTCCTGCCCTGGCCGATCGATGATGATTTCCCTCCGTGCCGCCTGCCTGCTAGTTGTGGGATGCAGTTTCTAATTCCATATCTCTAGTCCAATTTAGTAGCTTATGTCGTTTTGACATGTGTGAGCACTTGAAAGGTACCCACCCTTTCGCACGTCAGGCTTTTATCTCAATGGAGCTAGCCGAGTCTGTCGCTGGCGGCATCCCATCCACCTTTTCATGCCAGCAGCCTCAGGTTCAATTCATGCTGACTACGGTCGGTCTTACTGTGTAGGTGCAGAATACATTTAAGTGCGAATAGCGTATTGGAAGGATGAGGGGACAAGGAAAGTGGCGTTCATTCCATCTCCGATTCTTTAGAACAGCTTACCTTCCTGGCAAATAAGAAAATGCCACCTACCGCTGTATTATTCCGTCCACCCGACGAATCAGGATGTTCGATAGCCGTGAGCAGATGAAGAGTCTTAAGATCTTGACAATGACCATTAATGATCGAGAAGAGGGAAAAAGATACGACGCGATAGCACTTTTTTCCGGCCCGTCTAGAAGAAATTCCAGACAGGATTCAAATCCAAGCGGTCATCTCATCATGTTCAAAGCCAACATGATCTTTGTTTTCCGTACCCCATGCTCAATTGACCCAAAAAGGTGTGGGTTCGGCACGAATCGATGCGCTGACTACTGATGGAGCCCGTCGACGGACCGTAGTAAAATTTGCACATGATATGATATGATAGGCATCCCTCATCACTTTCGGAAGCACAATCCTTATCAACCCTTAGCAGTCCTTAGGTTTTTCCATTTTGGTAGTTAGTCCGATTTCGCAGTCTGGGGAAGATGATATCGAATCCCAGTCTGCCGACAAAAATCCCTGGGGGAAGAAGCATCCAATCTCCAGCTTCTAGAACAGTCAATTCAGGCAAATTGGGTGAGAGAACATTCGAATCCATATCGCAGCACAAACACCTAGGCAAAAAAACAACGGAAATCCGACAGAAAGCATATAACCGTACTGTCTGAGTTCGAGTCTTTCCGATATAACGCTATTTCGGTTCCCATAATATGAGAAGTCGTGAAAAGCTTCCCGCCATGGACCCGTTATTACAGGCTTTAATTACGAGAAAACCCTGCACTAGAAAATAAAACACCAGGAGATCACCAGAAACAAATGGATCAATACTTAGCCTTCTGACCTTCGGCCAGCTCTGGTTTACGAGGCAACCTCCGACCTCACCACGATGTGTCGGCGGCTTAGATCGTGTCAAAAGCCGTCTCGAGCGATTGGTAACGGTGCCATCGATATGTAGATATGTGTGCCAGTTCTCTAGCTCACGGCATGGCTTCGGATCGGCTGCAACTGTCGATTCGGGTCCCCTCAACCGCCATCCGATGAGTATTGAGTTGGCGGCTGTTTCGACTATCAAAGCGTCGGATGCCGATGCTGTGAGGCTTTGGATGGAGCTTTGTGGGGCCAATGCTACATCTCATGTAGCGGCAATAATTTCCCCAGATTGGTCAAGCAGTCTGCTGATCCGGCACAACCTTCCCAATTTGTGAGACATGTTGGGAAATCCCCAACACAACACAAAGTCCAGCCAAGGATTGAGAGTGAGGCTTTGCACATGTCTAATCGATGAGTGTGGCGATACATGTCTCTATGAGGCCTGTGGCTGGCACCTAGGCTCAGTGTTTCCCTTCCTGTTCCTTGTTTTCGAAAATGCATGTAATATATTCTAGAGAGAGAAAAAGAACTTAGGTTTTAATCGATAAAGCAATGCATAAACACATACCTATGGAGCCATTTAAGAATATGCGTGTATGTATGTGTTCGAGTTCGCGAACGTCGACCATTGTTTCCATTGCATTTAGACAACATTGATATCGCAGAATTGGGTCTGATGAAAAATACTTATACTAAACACCGATCCCGAAAAAGATTACCAAGTAAGTAGTTGGTCGTAAAGCTGGCAACATATTCATGCGTCGTAAAATATAATACTGAACTGTGCATCGCTCTCGCCGATATCACCATGTCAATATATTCGCTTATAACCCACCCAGAGGGTGGTGATGCGCAGGAGAAAAGCTTATAACGTGGAGAAAATACAATCGATCAGACCTTCTCGTGGCCTTAGCTTAAATTGTTGCTGCAAATCTGACATGCGTGAGCTAAAAGAGATTTGACGTTTATTCTAATTGTCGAAATATTGGAGGGGTAATTTTGTTTACCAAGATTTGCGAGGGACCCAAGCAAGCCGTCCATAACATGAACTCGATGGAGCGGGTTCAGGCTTGCGCCTACTATAATCCAAGTCATTTGGGCCCAGTCGAAGCAGGGAATATCTAGTTGCGAATTGGCTGCCTTAAAATAGCTTGTCAGTTTGGTATTGCCAATATGAAAACCCTTACCCCGCCTGGCAATCTAATTCCTAGCATCAACAACTGCTACTTGTTTCATAGTATATCCATGTTCTAGAGGGAGGAATCAAGATTAATGAACCCGGTTTGCATATCTCTCTCGGCTCCGCGAGGCTCTCGCGATAGTTCCATGATCACAAGCTTAAGCGGAAGCGGCCTTCTCTCCTTTGCCGAAGGTCCAACTGACAAGTTTTACCATTGTTTTTTTTTTTTTTTTTTTTTACTGCCGCAAAAAGCTTGCAATAATTGTGTCATTTATATAATCCGAATTTTTGATTGACAGGAGAAACATGAGAGGCACCCGACAATCGCGCATTCGTGGTGTGCGTTGAAGTTCGTCTTTAATCCTTGCGCTGATCAGTGGACTAGAATTAGCTAGCGACTGAACCGTGACCCACTCGAAAGGTAGCAAACTAATTTGATGAGGTGGAGGGAACAAATATGGCTACTAACTACTTAGTTGTTGAAGAGGGGACGTTGGGTTGAGCCTTTTTCAACCATGACTCCGGTTCGCCGGTGCGACTTTAGGCATAAACTAATTATAAACGAATCGATGCCCTTATACCACGAAAACGGAATAAAAATAAAGCATCATCGTTTGCTCTAAGTCAAATATGAGGTGACTAAGTGCTTGTCCCGGTCTCGTATTTGTTTCGCTTCAAGATAAGAATCCACGGTTATTGGAGTGGATCCGAGAAACTCGTATTTCTTGGTTGAAATTCTGAGCTCCTATGGCTGAAGCTGTCAAAGTTCCCCTCCTTTAGAGAAAAAAAAAAAAAAAAAAAAAAAAAAAAAAAAAAACTATTTTTAAGTCCAGCCAGCCAACTAGCTTTTTTTTCTCTTGTTTAAAACAAAAAAAAAAAAAGAAGAAGAAGGGGCGATCATATGGAGTGGGCAGACGAGAGGGGCTATATTTTCGCGGAAAGAAGCTAGCTTTTTGCAAGTTTGGTGGAGGGCCTGGCAATGGATCGATACGCTGTTGGCTTCTAAATTTGATAGTATCTGCTTCAAAACTAACAGAATTGTTTCAACAGCGAAAGCTAACATATTTTGCCCCTCAAGCGAGATCTAACGCATACAAAGCTGTTTAGAACTACGGAATTACACTAATATATAAAGCGGATTATTAAACAACAAATCCAGACCGCATCTAGTCCAAGATAGTTTAATTTGTGTAAGAAAATTATACTTGACATGCTTGTGCGTACTCAGACCACAAAAAAAAAAAAAAAAAAAAGAGTCAACGTTTGATAGGTCTTAGGAATCACAACATCAGGGGTAAGTTATTTGCATATGCAAGCCACTGCCAGAATCCACTTTCGAGATTTCTACTAATATATGCACTTTCATTTTTGTCTTGATTTATGCCGATGTTACGGCACAATATAGCCTTTGGCATTTGAATTGAGTCTCCCCCGCTAAAAACAAATTCAATCGAATAAATATAAAAGCTATAGCTATAATACAAATATTTATCTCACATTTCCACGCATACCCCGGCGGTTAGGAAGGTCTTTGCTGCGTGTTTATATAACAGGCGGCTCGCACTCAGGGGTCAGCACCGACCACTATATGCATTTACCGTTGGGCAATGAGCTCACCTTCCTCGAGCGTGTGGTATCTGTAGACGAGCCTTGTGACGGTCCTTAGTTCACAGGCCTCAACCCAGCCCCGCCGCTATATATGCAGAGCCTAATTAACCTGCCACGCAGTGAATATATACCCATGCAGCTGTAGGCCGATAGGCGAACTGGAGACGAACATTGTTTGCTGCAGGACTGGGAAACCTAGTGAATTCAATGTCTTATTTTGACCTCGTATGCGAGCCCCTCAAAGACATCGATCGCAGGTTGCCAGAAAACCTACTGATCGAGGCTCTCATTATGCCAATGCTTCTCCATGAGCTCCAAAGGTCGCATTTGATATGCATGTAACCATCCCAAATGTGACTATAGTCCGTCTCTTAAGGTTTGCTAAGCATAAGGGCGGTCAGAGGCCAGATTCTAGTCTTCAGAACGTCGAATATGAAGTTTTGAAGTGGGGTACGGGTATGCAGAGTAAACGGCAGCTTTCAGTTTGGCCATGCAGCAGTAGTCCATCATGGGCTAGCTCTGACGGGGCCTGAGCTTTGCATGCATCGGGTTGAAATGCCCATATCGGTATCGATGGGAACGGCTTAGCTAGACCGGGCCTATGTCCAGCTGTCATTTGTTTCCCAGCGTCCCCGTTGATCAAGCCCGAACGCATACCTCCAAAGCGGATAGAAAGGTGCCCTGGGTGCATCTACTACGTACAGGATGGCGTCCGACACACCATCCAAGTCAAAGCAGGCTTTAAGGCCGCTTCTCTGGTCACCTGCCTGTCCTAAGTTGGGTTCGAATACGAGCCCACTAGTGTGCACTCCCAGTTAGCCACCATCATCATCAAGCTGTTGCAGCTATATCATAAACGCAAACTCAAGGGCAAAGAATGACGATCTATTTCACGTGTGCCATTGGTTTGGACTTGGTCCGAGATTGCAGTGATATCTAGGTTCAGCAACCAATAGGCATCCATTCCAATGAGAATTATGCAAAGCAAGCCCTGGCAGCCCTGTTGAACCAGTTCCTCGATTCGAATATACGGGTACAAGCGAACAATTTTTTGACATGCTCGAGGTCCGGGCTTTCTATCGCTGATAATTTGAGCTGGGGTGACATGGTTCTTATGTAAACCATCCTGATCGATCACAGCCCGGACTCGGATTGCGTGCATACATTGACATCGTTTCAAGCCGGGAATTTCCGTGGGGGGTACTGTTCTGTGGATCCATGGCTCAACTAGCCTTCTGAGGGTCATAAGTTCAATTTATCTCTGATTTATGTAGTAATATTGTCGACAACTTTTGCACTTCTATCTGATTGTGACCCCTCATGAAAATTCATACGTCGGTCCCATGTCGCAGGTGAGCAAATTTATTTCCGGAACCGACATCCTAAATCCCCATGTCGACTCCGTTCCCCCTGCGAATCCGAGTTGGGGGGTTTTCCGCGGTCGCTTTATCTCACCTCCACGCGACAAAAACTGCTGCTCGTCGGCAGAAAAGCTCGTTCCATTTCGTAACGCTAAAAGCTTCGTTCTCTGATACACTTTCGTTGTTGTGTATGTTGTAATTTACGCTGGGGCCTTTAGTATTTTGCTGTATAATTTGTTACATCTGAATAGTTTGTAACTAGAAGTTATTGTGTCGGCTAAAGTCTGGTCCTGGACCGGTCCGCCTAATTATGAAAGAAATGCTGGGGTTTAACATAATTCCCACGAATTAGCACCATCTACTAGTTTCACGACAAAGATCATCTGATTTTTAATGCGTTCGGCGCCGGGGAGAATGCTCATGAAGAACCGAACCTCGGGCAGACTTGTCATGATATTATATTAATCGTTCCGCGAAGACAACCCTTCGGCACGAATGGGTCCTCCAAACGTCCCTCCAAACGTCCCGCTCCTCAAGGGGGTTACGCAATCCTCTGGACGTCGCGGCCCGGTATGAACATAGTACTGAGCAATGGTGATAAAATTAGTCGGCGAGATAGAAGAAACGTTAAAATTAAGGCGATCGGGCGCTTATAGGACGTTGTTGATAAAACGTTTCAATAAGATTTTGAAGTTGAGTCTGGGAAAAGATTTTAAAATTGCTTGGGAAGCCGTCGGTAATCGTCACGATTAATTGGGGCTAAGCGATTGGACGGGCAGCCTAGCGGTCCGAGTGGTGTTGTCCTGTTTCACCTTGAATGCCTTTTAACCTCGCTTGAAGAATCTTAAAACTTGAGCCCGAAGCGGGGGAGACGAAATAACAGCTTGGATGGAAAGGCGGCTTGCAGCTATATCAAGTTGAAGTTATGGCTAAGTTCAAAAGTTACAAGTACATTACGGACATTGTATACATGCAGTAGTGGATTTCGGAATTTGGGTAAGATCTTTCCTTTAGCTTTGACAAATGGATACTGGAGTAAGTAGTCACTTGACGGTCCCACCCGAAGCTGAGTATTACTTTCTTTGACAAGTTTAGGCGAAGGGGCGTTTATTACGTTAAGTTGCGAGACTTCAATGGAGCACGAAACGCCTGGCTCAGGAGCTGTACCGTGAAACATGTTTGAACCGTGGCGAGCCAGATTGGCGTAAGATGAGGTACAGGTGAACGAACCAGTGGTTCGTATGTCAAAATGAAACACAAGAACGTGGGTTCGATCAACTAGACTTTTGTGCTACCTCAGGACCAGATTCCCAATTGTTCTGGCCCCAGACCCGCAGGACTAACATATAGACGAACATGCAAGTATGATACGTAGAACCATTTCAATTTCCGGGGGTATCCCGCTTAAAATTCGGACGGGGCAGACTTGGGAGCCTTTGCCAAGTTATGCAAGTGCCTTAAACTTGTCAAATTCTCGATCCCCTTGAAGCGGATACTACTAAATATACGCTCGGTCAGTAGGTGTTAGAAGTGTTCCCACACATGCGGGGCGGTAAGATCGGGCAAGCTTTGGAACCATGGTGTACGAGAAATCGTGGCCGAAGCTTGTTATCGAAACAAGAAACTTGTAGACGCCCGGGTTTTGGCTGGCCGTTACCCGGCCGTATTGGTAATTTCTACACTAAATTGGTCAAGCCCTGTGTTGCAGAACGAGCTCGACATGTCGTCCTTTTCCCCACCGTCTATGCCAAGAGAGGCAGAGCTGGTCTAAAAAGTAAAAAAATATCGGATGAGGAGTTCTTCCAGACACCCGAACGAACCCATGACGGCTGGTGCCTGCAAGTCTAAATAGGCTATATACCAGCGAATCGATTTCGCGGCTCCGCGTTTTTTAAATCATGCTCGACTATATGGCTGCCAGGCAATAGTGGACGGGAGCAAGGTTTAGCCACCAGCTAATTGGTTGAAAATGTTAATATGACCGCGGGAGAAAGAGGTGGCTGCGGATGAAGAATTTCGTCCAATGTGCACACATCTCGCGTGCAGAACTGTCCGATGTAAGTCTAGCCGATCAATCGATACCATCCTCGGTTGAATAGATCAGCAATCTATCCCTGACTGTTGGGAATGAAAGAAAAGAAAAGAAAAGGGAGAAGAAATCTTGAGAGGGCCTGCTGTAGGACCTTTGATAAGTTTTGGGGATCTCGACTACAGCTCGTATTCTATGGGGACATAGCCCGTGTTTGGCTTGTTGGAAAAGTTTTTCCGTGTGTTTATCCACCGTCTCCACTAAATTACTCCAGGTTCGGCGTATTTGCTCAAGGCGAGTGTGGAGAAATTCTCGGATCTAACCAAACTGTGTGCTAAGGATAGTAATCGATACCGGCTCGCCATAGTGAAACGTTACTTTTTCTTTCACCGCTTTACAATTCCGAAATCCCGCACGAGGTGTCTCGGAGTAGGAGAGTGATCCCTGGCGGAACGTCGGACTCTTGGGTTTAGTGTTTGTGCTAGCGGTTGGCGAAATCCGACAAGTTTTTTTTTTTTCTTCTCCTTGGTTGCACCGCACTGGCCGTCTCAATTTACAATTGTCAACGTTAACTGAGCAGACCAGACCACGATTGTTCTAGGCATGAAAGAAGATGCAGAGGTTGGTAAGGGCAAGACGTCAGTGCGCGATGGCCTGTCATGCATAGGCGAGAGCGCATGTCCGTCACATGGAGCGTGTTGCACCAATTTTGATGCAGGAGGTGGATCAGACGAGATGAAATAAATTCGAAAGCAGTTGAAAAAGTCCAGGAGCAGACAAATTTTAAACCGCATCTGCACCCTCGTGCACCAGCTGCAAGGCAGACAGCACGGGGGGAAAAAATATTAAACCAAGTTTACACCGACCGGCCCCTTGGATAGCTATAATTGTCAGGAGAAAAGCAAGATCCCGTTGCTGGAATAAATTACAACAAGGCAAAGGAACATCGCAAAAAAAAAAAAGGAGAAAACCTCGAATCGAAGCAGGCTATAATATAGTATGGTAAGGTATAATTCGATTCGATGAGTTGAGATTATGTAGAATATTACTAGCTAGTTTTACGAAGATAGGCCTGCTCCGATCGAGCTCCACTGCGCGCCAGGAGATATTCTAACGCTGGAATGACAGACTTATAATAGCGCTTCTGATGGATCGCAGAAGGATATCAAGATATGATATGATTTCACAACTTATACGCCGAGGAAGGATCAAGAAAGAAAAGACAATCGATGGCGCATTGACCTCGACCATTTCCGCTTTCTGTCAGGGTGGGCCAACCATCAATTTTCTGTTGAATTTCTCTTGAGGGAATACTTGCTTCTGCATATGAAAGGCTTCCCCGCTTATATTTTAGCTGGCTTACAAGCTTCATGGCGACGATCCACTGGTGCGCCGATTAATGTGGATGACGAAAGAGGTTCGTCGCAATGGCCCGGAGTGTGCGGTTGGTAACCTGGCTTGAGATCAAGCTAGGGTAACGGAACAATACATCTAGTGAGACATTTCGAGGTGGTGCTCAAATCTTATGCAACTGACCAAGCGAGATTTTACCTTCACGGGGAGACCACGGTATTACAATCACCAAGGTCCAATTGTGCTTTTGAATCCAAAGGAAAGGTACATTATATTAAGTATGCATATATCATGGTATCGTGTTGCGGGTATTAATATTCAATAACTTTGTAGTTTCAATAGTTAAAGCCATCTTTGTTATAGCTACGGTTCAGGTGGTTCATGTAACTTTCAATGGTTCTGATTTCTGACCGTCGACATATTCTTGCAAGACGTATCGGAACAGGAAAAAAAAAAACTAAACTTTTTTTCCTTTTCGTTTCGGCGTACGAGTTTTTCCTTGAGACCAGGTTCGGCCTGCTTGCAAGCCCTTGCCTGACCTAGGTCTCGGCCGTTAGACTTTTGATACTGGATGATCCTGGCTTGGTCGTGGAGCACTGAAATGTTAGCCGAATAGTAGACTTATCTATCTCACAGTTCGCAAAGCGGAGTCTTCCCCCATGATTTGACTCCTTATTTTCATAAAAAAAAAAAGGCAGTCGAGGAACCTCAGGCTTTGGTTGATACTTGAAGCGGGAATATATCCCTTTTAATCTTTAAATCTGTAATTGAAAAGTGTTCCGTCCGCTGTAGATACATGCACAGGGGAGAATTCCACACTTAACGTTGGTTTCTTAAGCTCCTCGGTTCAAGCTCGCGGGAATGCCAATCAATCTCGATAGCCTTAAACGACTGGGCAAGCTTCTCCGCCTTTTGCGGGGTTTGGGGTGCTAAGAAGCAGGTGGTGTGTCAATAATGTAATAGGAACTGGGTCAGGAAAATGGATCCACCGGAAAAAGAAAGCCCCGGAGCACGAAGCGGCTAGAGCAAGCATACTTGGCAGGTATTATTTTCCTGGGGCTATATGCAGGCAGCAAGTGCTTTACTTACAAGGCCACACGGATAATCAATTTGATGGCACTGCATTTGCGAACTAGCTAACATGAAAATGCCGTAGGTGTGAACCCAAAAGAAAGTATACTAACACTGCGTCTCGCGGTACTCGACGACTCGACGAAAAAGCCGATGCATCAGCGCAAAAAACTCGGATGAAAATGTGGACAGGATGACATTAGCACTAGTACTATAGCATTATAGTACGGCACTGATCTAGATAACTCTCCTTTCTCGCCCCAGATTTCGCATGAACAACTTTTCCCTGCACCCTGACAGAGGCGCGAAACGACATTTTTGTCTCTCAGGCCGGTGATTTTTCTCCCTGAAGTTTTCCTCGGACGAAGAACCCTGATTGCATCACAGCGAGGTCGCTTGGATCGGGTAGGAAAACATTAGGAAAGCGAGAGGCCGGTCCATGTAAGCTTCTATTTTCTTTTTCGTATTTCCTGTTTTCGAGATGCCAAATGGAACGGGAGGAAAGGATCAACAGCCCTTGCTCCCCGTCCATGTCGACTTAAAGGGAGTATGGGGTAATTGAAACGATTCGGTTTCCTGCTGGCTACACCTGGTTATCGGCTCGTGAACAGTCCAGGCTGTGTCGTCGATGCAATGAACCATGCCAAACCACCCACCTATTAGCCTCTAACAGCACGTTTTGAGCATAACTGAAATAAGATTCCTCCCGGGGCAAGCCCAGGAATGACCAGCACCCAACTCCACAGGAAAGTAAAGAAAGTGGAAAATAGAAAATCTCCAAGTTCGCAGCACCGTCCCAGGAGTTTCATCAACGGGGCCCTTGAAGCTTTCCTGTCCATGCGCGGCACGCATGTGTTGGGTAGAGGAGAGGTTAAGATCTGCGGAAGCAGAGGTTCGCAAAAAAGCACGTTCCTCCCTCATGGCCGGTAACATTGCCAGTACTTGCTTAGTTGACGATAATAACCATAATCCACTGGCCTCAAGCCCGTCAAGGCTATTTTCTTTTTTTTCTTCTTTTCTTGTTCAGCTTTTTTTTCTCTTTCGTAATTCCCTCTATGCCACTTCGTATCGTTTGTTTCTTCTCTCACTCTCATTATCCCTTTAATCTCTGACTCGAGTGCTTGAACAGCAACCCAGTACCTAGCTACAGTGCGGACAAAAACTTTAGCTTCGACTTGATCAGACTTCATCTATGGAAAACTATCGTTAACTTCGAATTCATTGTTTCCTACCATCCTACATACATACATACTTTTTTTTACGCACCCAATCTCGAATCCCGGCCGTTCTTTAGACACGTCAAACAAGATATTGTGATATATCCCTAGCACTTTCGGCTCGTAACCTGAAAGTTAACTTCACTGGGTGCTTTGACGCTGCAACTAAGCTACGCATCGGCCCTACTCGTCTGACTAGGCCTGTCGCTCGCCCATTGACTGTTTCCACCTGACAGAAATACCGCGGTATGGTACTTACACACCCCTCCAAAAAAAAGAACCTATTAATATCCGCTGCGATCACGTCCTCGTGCGCCTCTTTTCTCGGGACCCTCAGCCGTTAAAGGCGAACCCTGGAAGGCAGTTAGTTGTTACTCGCTTTCTTGACCCTAGCCATATGGAGCCAAACCCCAGAATTGACTGCATTGGACTTTTCCCCAGACTCCGACTACCTAGTCTCTCCTGACGACAATGATCTTTTGCTTACCTTGCGAATTTTTAGATCTTTTAGTCATTTTACAAAGTCTTTAGCAGTCGACAAATCGCTCAAACTGCTGGTTATTACTATTTTTTTATTGTTTTTCCATTCTATTCTTTTCATTTTTGCCCTCCCTCGTATGCCAACACCAGACAACGTTGACTGAGTCCCACCAAACCCTGGACCTGGAACTCGATAGTGCATCTTCTTAGGCGAACTCTTTCAACTGTGGGATATATAGATCGGAGCAGAAAACGAACCTGTAAAGGGAGTCTGCTTATTTTTCCGAGAGCGCCTTTCCCACATTACACCCTGGCCCCTTGGTGTCGATAGCTGGCATACTAGGTCTCGGGGAACATCACCTCTGACAGAGGATAGTGATAGACCCGCAGACGTTATTTACAGATCGATGCAACAGGTCTTCTAAAAGCTTATATATCACAATTTGAAGTCGAACACTCCCCTGGACCTCTCTTTATTGCCCCGAGTCCGGACTATACCATCCATACAATATTTTATGTCGATATACTCACTATCTTGACACTACCCTGCTAGACATACCGCACCTCGTCCGCAAAGTGTATTAGGTATCGCATGGCGGGGCATACTGTCATCAATTATCTATAAGCGTCTCGTCTCGGCCTGCAGCTAGCGTGCTCGACTACCGGCCACACTTCCTCTGCTGCATGTGCTGCATGTTGAATTGATCCGGCCCACCTTCAATCTGGTTGAATTGGATCTTTGCATGAACAAGCGAATTATACTTGCCGACTTGACCGGCCCTGCTCCAGAAGAAACCACGATCTTTCATACCGCTGCTGCACGAAATCAAATCAGGTGGTCATATGCTCCACGAATCTTGTTTCGTTATACTATCAGGATTCTGAACCGAACCTGGACAGGACTTACCACGAGACCTCGAGACCTTAGCCTTTCTTATTTTCGTCTCGTCTTTTTCCACATTGCAGAAGGCGGAGGCACCCCGATCTAGCGGAAATACCGTCGACATCCCTCCCCCCTGCCTACCGCTCGCACCGGGAAGTGGAATAGTTAACCCGTCACTAAACGCCCTGCTCTACCTACTGACCGTCCTGTCACGAAGTCAGACTATACCTCCTGCATGTCTACCTGCAAACCAAGCTGTAGATATTTTGATTCCTAGCCGCGTAACTTAAAGCAAAAGCTTACCAAGATCGTACGCCGCTGGAGAAAATTGAAGACGCAATACTCTCTTTACAGGCTAAGTATATCTTCCCCGCAGATTGGCGGGCAAGCTTTTTCTTGTTTGCACCTCTATTACCTTCGTCTCCTTTTCTTTATAACTCCTCCTCCTCTCCTGTTATTTTAAGGACAATAAGCTCGAGATACCGGGTAATTCTGTTGCCTTTTTCGAGAGACAGACAGGAGGAGTAGGTAGTTTTTGCCTGGCCGTTACTAGGATTATATTCCTCCAGACAAACGTTTGCACCACCCTGGGAGGCAAGCAGGTTGCGGGCCTCTGTGCATACTAGAATACCAGTGGCCTGTAAGGAAATTTTCCAGTCAGTACCCGAGTAAATGGCGGAGGTTGCTCTAGCTCCCTCATCTCAATTAGTGACCCACCACTCGAACCCCACAAAGTACTTGACAATTACACTTCCATTGCGCCGGTCTATATACTCGCCTCCTTCCTCTGCAACATTTCCCACGGATTCAAACTGGTCTTCCAAGGAGTACTCTAGGACAGATTCCGACTTGCTACAAAAGCCTCGATACTTAGGATCTCCGTATACGACATATTCGCCTACAGGTACCGGCGTTGCCGACAGATTTGGACGAGAAGATCAGGATCGAGGACGACAAAACAACGTTTCGCCGTCGATGCTTCTCAGTCCGCCCTCTTCATCCTTTATATCTGTCGCTCGAGGACTTCCTCCGATCATCCCACCGATGGACGCCCCGATGCAAGGTTATGACCAAAGGCCTTCGTCCCCAAGGACGGTTCCAAGTGGGTATGCCGATGCTTCGATGGAAATGGGTGGGCCAAATGACTTAGCACCCCGTAAGAGGTCGAAGGTCTCACGAGCATGCGATGAATGCCGCAGGAAAAAGGTATTATAGGCCTTAACACTTTTACCCTGTCTAACAAGTCTTCTCGTCGTGGCCTTATAGGTGGTCTGGTTATGGTAACCCTCGTTATTTTGCGTTGCACAGATTCGGTGTGATGCAACTTCTGAGACAGGAGTCGAGCAATGTTCAAGCTGCAAGCGAGTCGGAGCGAGGTGTTCGTTCAGTAGGGTGCCGATGAAGAGAGGTCCTAGTAAAGGGTAAGTGTGCTTGTACTATTATACCCACTCCCTTCTGTGCCAGAAAGCAGCATATATTATTGCTGCTATGTCGTTTGTTTCCTTCCTTAGTGCATCCTCGTCGTAATCGCCGTTGGCAAGGTCAAGGTTATGCTAGGGCCATGGAATCTGTAGAACATTCCATTCCCGCTTCGACTCTTGGGCTAATTCCATGCGCGAATTTCTGGCTCTATCGTTCGGAATCACCTATGGTTAGCAATGCTAAACGTTGCGCAATCTAAACTAGGTATATTAAGGAACTTGCAGACCGGTTAAATACGCTAGAGAATACAATATCGACTAGTGATATGATTCCTTACGGTAACCTGACGTCGGTTGAAGGAGAATCATCACCAATGGATTCGGAAGGAACATCGCCTCCACCTAATCTTGCACTGAGGCAATCTAGGAAGCGTACCCTATCCTCGTCGAGTGAATTTCCACTAGGCATGCATCTGCAGCCGTTGGCGCAAAGCCCGACATTACAGCGCACCAGCGAAAGGCTACCTCCGATTGATTCATTTCACAGTCCTCATCACCAATCAGCTCCTGCTCAAATACCACAAAGGCAGCTCCCTCCCCCTCATATTCCTCCTCCTCATCCTTCCAGCGGATTACATTCTCAAAGGGGTTCAATTTCTTCAGCCTCAGTTCCTCCTTCTCTAATCACCCATACATCACCTACTTCTGGTTTGTCTCTTGTCCTTGGTTCCTGTGACAAAAAGAATCCAAATCCTAAGTCTCTCTCTTAAATATATAGATATCACCATGAGCTCAAACATGATAAAAAATACTGGAAAATCCTTTGATTGGGATGAGCCTGCAATCGACCAGTAAGTCTTACCTCCCCAACTTAACTATATAAAAAAGCATCGCAAGTTTTGCCATTTTTGCGTTGTCAATCGTTGGATATTTTTGATACTTTATAGTGACCCTCGATTTTAGGTACTATTCAATCATTCATCCAACCTTCCCTTTCCTCCCGCATTCAAAGCAGAGGTTAAGATTGAGACTTTCTCATGTTTCTTCGCGCGTGCGAGAGGCTGTTCTTCAAGCACTATATTGTGCTGTGAGGTCGAATCCAGCATCTACTTTGATGCCGACTGGACCTTTTGATTCTCGTGGAGTTGCAGAACTCGCATTTGCTGCTCAATATGAGGATCCGGCGAGTAGATCTATCGCTGACAACTTGATTTATCTTCAAACTTTGATATTCTTGATTTTGGAAGCGGACAATCGAGGCCCAGCTGCTATCAAAGGTCAATTTGGACCTCCAAGAGCGCTTTGGTTGGGAGCTGCCATTGGATTGGCGTATAATCTCAGACTCCACTATGGAAACTCTGGATTCAGTTCGCCAGATGCCGATAATGACGATAGTGACGAGAAACTGGGAAGGAGGGCATGGTGGACTCTTGTTGTTCTCGATAGATGGAACGCAGTGAGCACCTCCAGTCCTCTTCACATCCCTGATTCAAGTGTGGTACTCCTGCAAGAAGACCAATCTCTTCTCGGGATTGCAGCTTACCAAATTACTCGTAAGTGGTTCTGAAAAAATGAAATCCCCTTTTCGCTCACCGAAAAAACTCAACCCTCGTCTCATGGTTCTCATTTTCCTTGGCGGAAAATCTATGTTCCTCCGCGAGGGAGACGAGAAAAAAAAAAGAAAGACTTCCAAAAATAATCTAGTGAAGGTCTGTGCTGATAAGAAGGAATTGATAGGCCTATCCATGATCCTTGGCCACATTGCGGAAAACCTAACGTCATCCGATCAAGCAGTTTCGACTTCCGCGAGTGGTGCATATGTTTCAAGATTGCTCAGAGGCGAGCTCGAGAGATTCCGGGAGAGTGTGGATAGCGTTCTCGGATCCTTGAACCTCGTACATATCGCCTACTGGCATGTGAAATTGCTCTCCCTTCGCTTGAACGACGCTACGGAGCCTAGCCAGCTCATTGGGCCAGCGACTCGAATTGCAGTTATCTTGAATTCAGGACAGACACCAGTCACCCCACTCAGCTACCACTTTGCAGCTTTGGCGATCCTGACGTTGATAGACCTTCTGGAATTCAGTGAAACCAGGATCGAGGCGGAGAAAGGCGTCATGCATATTGCTGAGGCCTTGGAAAAGCGCAGGGGGCTTTCGACGCGGGAAGACAGTACCGGGTGGGACAGGACGATCAAAGATTTCATCTCTCGTAGAACGTCTCGGACTAACTCTGGAGGAACTACAAATGCCGGAAAGCACCCCCTGCCTCACGGAAATCTCCAACATTTGGCGGAGCTGGCGGTGGGGGAGAGCGCGGGCGGTGGCGGCCCTGGAGCATCTGGAATGTCTTCAGAATCAAGAAACCTGGTTATTGATGCCCATATGTTGCAAAAGTACGGATACTTGGGGTGCCTTGTTCTCTAGCCTTATACCCTTGAGCTATAAGCCTTATACCTTGTTGGGGACTGCATTGAGCCGCTTTTTTTGTTCGCCTGTTGGGTGAAGGGGGTATGCGAATACCTTGCTCCCTAACTAGCAATCTTACGACTTCTTACGAAAGATTTTTGGTTTATTACTTTACTTACACCAAATGATGTCGACTATTGCCGAAGCACATCTGTATTGAAAATTTCTTTCTTTTCCCCTCCGCAATTCCTGTCTTGCCTTACGAATACCCATTTTTGTCTCATTTGTCTGAGTATGAAATCTGCAACTTTCAGCTACTGGACAGGCTGATCGGAATGGATTTAAACAAAACCGATACAGCTGTATGCACGGCACAGTTGTTATTTCCTTTTTAGCTAATTCTTTTCCCGCACGAAACTAAAACGCCCCCGGAACTGTCTTTTATCTCTCTTATACATGAAGATACCAATTGCAAGTGCTAGTACATTTTTTTGCCTTTATCATTGGTGCATTCCGCAGCATTGAGCTTTTTTGGGGAAAAGAACCTTTTGTTTCTCGAACCCCGCCGCATGCATAAGCCGGAGGTAGCAAAGACGGCCCCCTGACCGCCACCGTCCCTTGTTTTCTTCTTTTTACTCTTCTTCCCCATCAAGATATCGCGAATGTCAAGGGGGTGCCGGGAGCGCTTCGAGAAAGACTGGAGGACTACCGAGGATTCAACAAAAGAAAACCTCTCGGCCTCTGTGTTTTCTTCTTATCTGAGGGACATGTGGTAAATCGAATGCTCTTTTTACAGATAAAATCTATTTGTGGAGCAAGAGAGCGCAAGGTTGATTTGCTGTTGTATTCTGTATTCTGTATTCTTTTTTTTCCCAGTGGTTTCAAGTGCCTGTCTTTCCGATAATTCTCCTATTGACCATGTCCTTGGAATACTGTGGGGTTAACCAATTGGTTTCTTCTCCATTGAATCATCTATTTAGTTTAGCGGTTTCATGTTTAAACGTCAAGCACTTTTGCTCGTTCGCCTTTTACCTCTTGGTTTTTACTTTTTGCTTCATTTGTGGCTTTTTTTTAATTCACTTTTCGACTATGGCACGGGAATTCTATTTCTGTGATACCTTCGGAACCTCTATCTCTATCTCCTTTTTTTCCAATCTATAATTATTTTTTCTCTCGTTTGTATAGGAGTTTTCCGGTTTTCATACTGGAAAATCCCGGCATTTTACGATTATACATGTGACGGGAAGTTTGGTTGAGATTTATGATTTCTTTTATAACAATACCCTTTTACACATTTGAGGATAGTCGCAATTTTGGTGGTATACACACCCTGGTTATTGCTAACTCCTCGGATGCAATAGTTTTTATGCACTCTTGACAATATCTATCTCGCAGGAAAGTGGGTAGATGGAACCGGGGTGAGAGGGACTCGATATATATCACGAAAATTTCGTTACTTTCTACGTAATAGGCGTTTTTTTATTTTCCTTGTTAGTCTAGCTTTTTCTAAAAGCTAATTTTACTGTATAATGTGCTTTCTGTAGCATGCATCAAGCATGGGGAAATTTTTCTATTCTATTCTAATTCCCAGCTTTATTCGCATGGGGAAAACGATTGTTGTAGATGTATATGTATACAGCTTCGAAATTATTGCATATTGCCTTACCTTAGTATTCTTGGAACTTTTTCGTAAGAAGAAAAGAGGACAAACTATAGCTATTCATAGAAGCCGTGCGGGGGGCCAGTTCGTTTTACATTATTTGTCCTCTTAGGTGTACATTACATGTGCCGTTTGAAAAATTTTCTTTTGTCTCTTTCTTCCTTTCGTGTCTTCGTAGACCTCAAGGATACCTGGTAGTTTGAATCTGCAAAGGCCCGAGATTAACTGTATGTATCTATTATAATCGTACGGCACAGGTCAATATGCTTTTTAACCCCCATACTATTAATATTGCAACTACCGTCCCTCCCGAAAGCCTTACCTTGCAATTGTTACCCCTAAGCTCGGTGTACATGTACATACATCCGCCGTAACATATCCTTTTCTTTCACAAGAAAGAAAAAAGAACAAGAACGAGAAGACGTACGGGCCGTGAATTGCATTACATTACGAGCAAGGCAGGTTAAAAAAAACAACCTGGACGAAAAAAAAAAGCCACTTCCCCGTGAGATTATGATCAACGGTCCCCTTGTCTTTCTATTCACTTGCATATTCTGCGTGTGCGAAGGCGAGGGGGGTGGGATGAAAGTATCTCACACACTTTTGCGGTTACGATAATTCAACAGAATTCAGTAGGCTTGTAGGTCAAGTGTGAGGCATGAGTCGGGGTAGAAGGGACGATGTATGTGTGTCGACTGTATCTGCGTTGCATAACAGGCCGTTTTCTCCCTCCAGCAGCTATGCCCATGTTCAGAAGGGGGGGGGGTGTTTCTTGTTCAAAGGGTTCACCGGGATATCGCTCCTACTGATTCCTAGCGTCATTTTTGAAAGACCGGAGCATGCTGATGGCGGCCGTGTTTTTTTCTTTCTTTTTCTTGTCTTGTCGATGCTAGCTGGTCGTCAATGGACCTTTTTCTCCACTTCTTTCTTCTGTTTTTTTGTGTCATATCAGATCACCCGTCCGTCGTGCGATCTATTTTCTCCACCTTTCTTCTCCGTCCATGTCAGATGAGGGGAGGGGCATCAGAGCTGCAGAGAGGGGGGGAAAGAAAGGGCTAAGAGATGTCAAATTCGCTAACTATGTTATGTATAGTATAGTAGCTAGTGGGAAATCGTCTAAATGGTTAGGCTAGGTAAGACGGGTAGGCTATTCCTGCTTCGAGGTTCCGGCCGTTTTTTCCTTGAAACCTTAGTCTCGTTAAAGGGTGGACGGATTTGGATATATTCCGCTCGTGTGTGCGTCTATAAATCTCGGATAGGATTGGAAACTGAAGTTACATTGGTACATATATTGGCATTTGATTTGATCCGTGGATAAAAAAAAAAACTTGTGACATCTTTCATATGGTTGTAACTGATTACGTCCTTCTGGAGTATGTGCACCCTTGGGGGGGTGGTTTTACAAAACTTATTGAAGTTTAGTCAAAAGTTGCAATTGCCACCGGACCGAGGGATTGATTGATCACAATTATCCAGTCCTCGGCTTTGTTACATGTTTTTTTTCTGAATTTTAATTCGTTATATCGCCTTTTTTTGTTACTAAGCATTATTCGGCGAGATGAGTGTGCACGGGTATCCCGTGCAGATATGCATATGTGTGTGTAGTGGTGGGCTGGAGATTTATATGCAACAATTCTATTCCAAATGTGGGATTTTTCCCTATTTTCCAACCCTTTATTGATCGAAAATGTCTACATTTTCAAGCCTTCGGTCAAAACCAAAAACAAAAAAGAGAGAGCAAGACGGCAGATTTGTTTCAGATGAAAAAAGAGTTTTAAGAGGACAGATTTCAGGCTTACAAGGTGCGAGATGCCGATTGGCAATTGCGAAAAAGGTGGAGGGAAGGTCGAGGTGTGGGAGTTTACCAGTGCGTTCTGTGCGTCTGTGGGTACTGCTAACACCCAAATATATATATTAAATGTGGAGACCGTGCCGGCAATGACGACCTTTTCGGCCCATCTCTTAAACCTGCAAAAAAGTTTTTCCAGGTTTTTTTTTTTTTTTTTTTTTTTTCCGGCTTACATGCTTTTATGGTTTTCAGATCGGTTGTGGGGAATTCTTTTTCTTTACGTTAGCAGGCAAATCGGCGCGAGGTTGTCGCTATTCCGGTTCTTTGAACGGGATGAAATTTAGTTAACGGGTTGGATAATTATAAGTTGATTTAGCAGTAGCAGTAGCTAGCAACAGCATCGTAATGGGTGGGTTTCTTGATCGATATGATCTCAAAAGGTGGGGAGCTGAGCTAGGCAAGGTCCCCATTAGTCAAAGCTGAGTCGTTCGAAAAAAGGAACGCGGTTGTTGGGTGCGGAGAAGTGTGTGGTGTGTGATTATTGTTTTTTCTTCTTGTATTATGGCTGCCTACTAGCTGATAATTACTACCTAAGTGATATTCCTTGCCCAACCTGCTCTGAAAACTGGTTTATGAAAAAACCTTGCCTGGGGGGAGGTTGTTCGAAATTAATCGAGGCTCTGTTGCATGTGGGCTTGCATATATTTTCATGTTGGTTGAGGGGTGGAGGGGTTAATTCGTTTATAGTATCGCCTTCTTCTTTCTCTCTTAAGTTACGAGAGGCAAAGATATGTGAATTGTCATTGGCGGTACACTACAGGTATATCTCAAAAGGAAATTGATATGATATGATATGATATAAAGTAAGGATGTATGTATGTGAGTGTATGTATCTTACATTACATGATGCATATGCAAAAAAGGAGAAACTTTCGAAACTAAAAGGCTAGAGAAGAAGAAAAAAAAAGGCTGCATTTTTCCATTATTCCGTTAAATACTTTGACTAAGTACCTAAAAGATGAACAAAATAGACGGATTTTTCGGTTTATTTTTCTTGATTTTAGGTTACTTGTGGGTCAGCAACTATCTAAATCCACCTAGATTTCGGAATGGGGACCAAGAAAAAGCTGGGGTGCGTGAAAAACAATCCATGGATTTGGGCGGCCTCAGGTTGCCGGAGCTAGTCAGTCGATCCGATGTAGAACTCCGTCTAGACAAGCAAAAAGTGGATCTTAATCTAGGTGATACTTCTCTCTATTGTTTGGAATTCGGAGGGTTTTGAGGAGGTGTCGTGACGGACAAGCCGGAATTCCAGCGCGGGGTAAAGCAATTGCTATAACTTTGGTCGAGGCTCTTCGGACCGGGTCTTGAACTTCCTGCAGTCTACGGAGAGACATGGTGATAAATTACGAAATGGGACCTGGTCGACGTCGACACGAGCTGGAGTTCCCCCACCTTGACCTGGGTGCACAATTGGCCAATGCAGCGCATGCTTGCTAGGCCATGGCTTGGGCATTACGAGGACTGGGCTTCTCCTCAACCGATGTTTTATATATGATTGTAAATTGCCAGTTTCCTGGGTAGAAAGTTTTCCCCAGCTACTTGACTCGCTCAAAAGGCACGAGAACCCGCCAGTTCGAGTTCGCACTGGGCGTTCTGCCTTTTTTTTTCTCTCTTTCTTTCCTTACAAAGTTTTTTACCCCTCATTTTTTTTTACATGTCATAGCGCATACATGGAGACATGGCCGGAATTGGCACACAGCAGTGGCCGCGGGTGAGAGGAAATTCAATACTTCACATCAATGCGTTGTTTCCTGCGTTGTTGTCGTGTGGCTGGAAAATGCATTTAACCCATCTTGTCCCGAAATGCATTCCCTTTCTCCGCAAATTTGGAGTAAACGGAGAGTTCTGATTTGATGGAATTTCATCTGATATTGTTTGCGAGCGACCAAGAAAAAGGGGAAGCACGGCGATATATTAATATCACTGCGGCGGGTGTTAATGGCCTGGAATGGTGGCCAGGTGTGGCGTGGCGCCCTTTTTCCCTAGGGTTTGGGTCGGAGCCAGCCAATCCGGAGCGCATCAGCATTCTTGCGCGAGGTTTCCAATAATAACCTTCTTCTAATGTTCTGTATACACATGCACCTGTACCCCATAGTCATCGACAGATACATTTATGCCATCTGCAAGTCAGCGGCGGGAGGCTATATATAAACAAGTCTACATGTGTACAAGTACATATGGTTCATGTGCCTTTGTATACTTTCACCGGCTGACTAAGTAAGTTAGAATGTAGCAGCACCTTTTGTTTTTGTATATATAGAGTAGAGATACCTTCCTACCCGCCCAAAGTATATACTCCTGGTTATATATAATGTATATCGCTAGCGCTACTATACAGAGATGATACTTAGGTAGCTACCAGTAAGTGGTATACTGTTTGAATTTCTTCTACCTCTACGTCTTTTTCTTTCTTGGTGGGGAAGGGAAAAAATTCGATGGGAGTCAATTGAAGTGTATCGGTGGTGGTGTTGAAGTCTGCTTATAAGACGTGGCCCCCACCAGACTACGATCGATACTGTAGTCTCGTGAGCTTGCTTCGAAATCTGGTTGACGACTTACTATATCAAAAGCACCAACTCCTGAATCAGTCTCAAACCACCGTTCCAATTCGTTCGAGTTCCATCGTGGTCATGATGGCTCCTCCACGTCGAGCTAAGCCAAGTATCAGCTTCAGGGGCTCATTGGTGCAGTCCTTGACAGGAGCCAACAGGCAGTCCAGTTTGGGCAAAACCAATCCGAGGAATCTTGCTGGTTGATTGGCTGGAATGCATTTCTCTGCCCTTGGACGCCCTTCTGGCTTGGCCTGGTCCTTCCTGAGCTCCAGCTTCGCTCGCCCAGTGGAGACCTGCCAGTGGACTTGCTAAAAGTACTAGTTAAAGTACTAGCGATGTTGAAGTTTTCCCTTTCGTTCGTATGATTCTCTCCTGTCCGTATACTGCCGTATCATATCGTATCATCATCGCTACTATAAAAATCGACTTGGGCTTCTTTGGCGATCGATCGAGGGCGCCTGCCAGTGAAGTATCATCCGGACTCGAGTACCTCGAAGTGTCTTGCTCGACAAAACTAGCCGCCGTCCTCGCATGACATCAACGTCAAACATCAAACATCTCCTCCTGCCTGTCTCTCCAAACAAACAATCAACTTAACCGTAGCTCACCCGTAACCACCATCGCGCTGTCAGCCTCGTCTTCGTCTCTTCACCTTCATAACCTCCTTCTATCTCACTTCCGTATGCTGTAGCGATTTCGTTCGTTCTCTCAACCGACCAAGAAACAATCAAACTGCAAGGGGGAAAGGGCCTTTAAATATATGGGGAAAAATTAGAAGGGGACAAACCTGAGCGACATAGGCAGCTCCCAAACCTGGACGACACTTTTACCCGCTCAAACGCCTCAACCGTACCGTGACCTTCGACCAAAATTGCTAACGTCTATCACCAAATCTTCCACGCCACGCCACGACTCTGGTATTCAAAGCTTATATCAAGTCTGAATAGGCTCCTCGCAAGTCACCGAATAGCCTGGATACTCATTTTGCTCGCGGATTCAACTTCGGCGCTGTTAGTTTTTCGTCGGCGTCGTTAAATCGCCCCATTGCTTGGTGGCAGTAGTTACTCCTGCTTCTTTGCCCTCGCTCGTACCCGCTACTATCCTCCTCCCACCTCCGAACAGCGCTTTTATCCGGGTTCTTTTACCAGCATTTCGCACAAGCGAGGAAGCAAGGGGAATTTTTTTCTTTTCGTATAGAATTGGGCTTTTGGCAGACGAGGGGGACGGACTACTCGGAGATTTGGGGGAAAGCGAGACCTTGGTCAGCAAGCAAAGCAAAGCCATCGTAAATCCAGGAACACCCGAGACATATTTCCGGACCACGATTCGCTCGATTCTCTAGCGACCACTACCACACCGACATCTCTGGCCGCTAGTCGCCGTCGCTGTGTTTATCGAAGCCCGTTCTGGCGGTTGTGCATATATACACAGATCTATCCGTAGCTCATTACCGGGTGGGGTTTGGGTTTTCCTCCAACAAAAACATACGGTGCAAAGGGCGTGGGATCGTATAGCTCGTGGCGTCCCATGGTGTTCTTACTCCGGTGATCACGAATCTTTTATTCCCCGTTTTGTCTTCCAGCATCAATCTATTCGAGACTGCAGGAAGTCCGGTTTCTTCTAGTTTCTGTCCCCTGGCCTGGGAGTGCCGTACATCCCGAAAGCTTCATATATGAAGGTGAATTATAAACAGCTCCCTGCACTTGTGGCTTTCCGCGATTAGTGTGCCTTGGCGCACCATATATTGGATTTCTCGTTTGCTATCATGCAAGCTGCGTCGTCTATGCTGACATGTGGTACTAACATGCTTTTCTGTCGAATGCGATGTAGTCTGCCACACAGTCTCGATATAACCGTTATCCTCAGCCGACTACTGACCAGACGTTCCATAGCCGGGAGGCATCGCTAGGCGACAATGATCACGTTACAGCAGCGATTGGAGATTTGTACGGGGGCTCTGATGAGGATCATCATGACGCCGAGGACCACTATCGCCGTCACAACCAGAGGAGGCACCATCAGCAGCAGAGCCAGCAACCCAGCATTAGATACCACTCCTCACACTCATCACAAGCTCTTCCCGTAACCCCTCCTCAAACACCAACAAAATCAAGGAAAAGCCCCAGCAGCAAGCATCCAAGGACACCACCATCCCACATGGATCCCTCATCGACATCACCATCATCATCATCATCCCTATCTGGATCATCGACTCTCCGGGTGCCGGGGAACTCTCCCAATGCAAGCCAGGCGTTCCCTTTGAACAATATCGACTATGAATCAAATCCAGATGCTGTGCAGCAGGAGTTGGAGAACCTGCAGGCGTTGCGACGGCTCTCCATGGATGTCAGTAGCGTGGCAAACGATCCGGACCTACCGAGCTTCAACAATTTTTTCCCATCTGTGGCTCCCAAGGGCCGGGCTGATGACGACGATGCGGCTAGCCTGTTTTGGGTACCTGCGAGATTACATCCCGAACTTGCACCTAAGGCGTTCAAGAATTTTGTGGAATCGCGGGTTGAGCAGATTCGCGAGCATGAGGGGAATCTGACGACAGATGGATTGCAGGCCGGACCGAGTTTGAAGAGGAAGAAATCCATGCTTTCTCGGCAAATCGATACTGAAGGAAAGGCCGGCGAGGGTTACGAAGATGGAGCAGATAAATTGAGAAGGAATAGGTCGAATTCCGAGGGAGAGCAGGTTTTGACGGTATCCGAGCTCGGTGAAGTGCTGGGACAAAAGGACCCGGTGGATTTGATGAGGCAAATGAGTTTGAGTAAGGCTGAAAAAGCGCTAATGGGTGAGGGTGATCGGACCTCCACCTACGAAAAGGTGTCATTTAGCTAACGTGTCTGTCAAAAAAGGAGATTCTGGACAATCTGAGGACGACCAACCCATTTTTCCAACACCACCCCCGGGAGGCTCTCTAAGAAGGTCAACACGAACGGCTCTGAGACGGGGCAGTATCCGAAAGGGTGAACGAGTGGCACCGTCTTCGCGAAGGGCTAAAATTGCAGCAGCGGAGGAAGGGAAGCCTGGAGATGAGCCTGAATTCAAGCTATCTCGTGTCAGGACAGAGCCTATCCCATCGATATCGATATCCTCGGAAGATGAGGAAACCCGGCCGCAGAGCTCTAGCTCCCGACAACCAGAGATGACTATGAAAAGTCGAACACGGCAGCCAGTATCCCCCGTATCTCCGATTTCGCCTGAAGAGCCCAGACGCCATGCCGCTGCACCTCCTGGTCTATCTCAACGGCCGACATCACCACCCGATCGGCCATCGTCGGAGAGAATGACTAGGTCAAAGTCGGAGCCGGAGTCCCCTTCACCGCCTCCACGGGAGCCTGTGCCTCCAGTCCCATCGCAGCCGACCAAAGTAGAGCGAAAGGAAGTATCGTCTTCGTCGCAACGTGTCTCGAAAGAATCGCGAGGGGCTCCGCCTAATGGACAGCTTCCTACTCCGCCGCCTGCTCCATCTCCTACGACCTCCGAATCACCTGGTAGCAAGCAGAAGCGCCCGACCTTGAAACGGGGGTCACCAGGAACTAGTAGTTATGAGCCGACGAAAGACGCGATGCTTTCACCCCCACCTTCGTCCCCTGCCCCTGCCACGCAACAACAACAGGCTGCCGAAGTTAAGCGAAAGGAAATACCGAGTCATGGAGGCCAACCGGTGCCGCACAAAGAAGTTGGTAGGAAATCTAGTTGGTCGTGGTTATCGCTCGGTAGTGATGGAGATAAAGAAAAGGACAAGGAGCGAGAGAAGGAAAAGGATTCCGGTAGCAAGAAGGTCCGAAAGGCGAAGTCCATGGAGAAGGATAGGGATCGCGATGAAGAGAAGGAGCGAAAGCGCGAAATCAAACGGGAGAAGGAACGGGAGCGGGATAGAGAACGATCTAGTGACCGAGAGCACGCTCGTTTGGATCTGTTGCAAAAATCCATTGATGGACCGAAGAAACGCGAAAGCATTGACGGTAACTCGGCAAGGCCGTCGATGGATTCTCTCGAACGCGAACGGGACAAAGAGAAAGAAAAGGCGAGCCGTAAAGCCTCTGGGTCTGAGAAAGAGAAAGAGAAGAAGGAGTCCGGAATCTTTTCATCGATATTTGGAGGGTCCAAGAAGAAGCAGGATGAAACGAAGTCGAAGTCGAAGCAGTCGAATTTGGCAGTTCCATCTGGTCGGAGCAAGTCCCCGCCAGCGCAGACGTACTACTACACGCGTTTTCCCATCCATATTGAGAGAGCCATATATAGGCTATCGCATTTGAAGCTGGCAAATCCGAGGCGACCGTTGCTACAGCAGGTGCTGTTGAGTAACTTTATGTATGCGTATTTGGCGAAGGTGCAGCAGATGCAGCCGCCTAATGCGGTTCAGGGAGCACAGCAGCAACAGCAAATTCAGCAGCAGCAACAGCAGGCCCAGCAACAGGCAGCCCAACAGGCTCAGCAATACCAGCAGCAGCAACTTGAGCAACAGTACCACCACCAACAACAGCATGGAGGTGGACAAGCTAATGTAAGCAATAACCCTGGTAGTGTCTCCAGCACGTCGTTCTTTGCTAACTCGTGAATCAATAGGGCGACGACTCACAACAACTAGACTCGGATGAAGAGGACTACGACTTCGACGATGATGGACGAGACGATAGGCCGTATGATTCGCAGGGCTACAATGCCCGAACGGCATCGAGAGAAGCTTCGGGTAGCAATGGAGGTGGATATCACCACCAAGATTACGATGGTGGCGGGTATGGATACCATCAAGACGATGAGCAGTATCAACAAGACCAGCAGGTTTACTACCAGCAGCAACACGGCGGTGCCGTCAACGGACACCCAGGAGATGGCAGAGGGTACCATGAGAAGGATTACGATTACTACCAAGATCATGACGGTTACGATAGGCGCGGAGATGGGAGGGGATATGAAGGCGGAGGGAGTGTAAGTGGAAACAGATATCATCACCAGCAATCCATGAATGATGATAGGGATAGAGATTATCCGGATGAGATGTGGTAGGGCTTGTTTTTGAGCATGACTTTCGTATTTTTTTTTATATTCGTTTCTTTTCCTCTTCTTTTTTTAAAACCCTTCCTTTCTTTCTCTTCTACCAGTATTACTATTTTTCCTTTCTTCTCCCCCATGCTTTCTCGACTGTTTTATTCACTCGGAAGGCTTTTTCTTCATCATAGTCACCGCAATCTTATCTTTCTTCCACTACCTCGTCTACCCCGGATTCTACCTTTTCTACGTGGGGAAATACAGCGATGCACTGGTTTCCTTTTTTTACTGTTTTACTTCTTTGTCCTGTGATTGTCTCCTGCTGCTTTTACGTCTGTCTGTCTGTCTGTCTGTCTGCCTGTCTCTTTTCTTTTTTATTTCTGTATTTTCTTTGGTAGTATGGGGAGTTCTTTCCAGGAGCATCTTCACCTAGTAGCATGAGACGATCGATGTGTGCATAAATGAGCATAGAAGTACAACCCACCAGCATGGCTTAGCGTTACATTAGCTACGGTATCGATATTTTATAAATTTTATGATATGGCGATTAATATTACGGGCGAATGAGATGATGATATATGAATATGTCCATGGGTGTTTTGTTTGTGTCTGTCTGCTCTATAGCTGTATGCGTACCTATGTAGAGCTATAGCTAGTCTCGAGGCTAGTGAAGAGCATCCATATCTATCCGTACCCATACCCACATACATAGACTTCCCCCATCCACGATATCCGATTCGTGGCCATATATCCGC
Source organism: Arthrobotrys musiformis (assembly GCA_036971715.1). Taxonomy (NCBI): domain Eukaryota; kingdom Fungi; phylum Ascomycota; class Orbiliomycetes; order Orbiliales; family Orbiliaceae; genus Arthrobotrys; species Arthrobotrys musiformis. Next base: position 4,241,166 of record JAVHJL010000003.1, on the reverse strand, counting down.
CTCGTATCTCGACCGGATGGTATAAGAACTGCGGTATTTGTGTGATGACTGTGTGTGTGTTGGATCGTCGGTGTATACTGGCGCAGCGACGTCGGTCTCAGCGGTCCAAGCCCTGGCCACATGGGACCATCTGTATGCGTATACGGCTGCATTGGCGTCGCTCTCACGTCGAAGCATTTTTTTTTTGCTGTATCCCGTCGCCACCACCGTCAGACCCGACACACACAAAATTCCATCGCCACCACCATAATTGCACAACCATCACCACCAAATATTCAACCTCAACCGCACTCTCTCGCTCCAGATATCGCCACCATCTGGATCCAATTTAATCTGCCAAAAGAACTTCAAACTAGTTAGCAGCTGTCGTGTTTAAGCTTCTGGAATCCCACAGACCGGATTAACCACTAGCCTGTTTTGGTTCGGCTGAACTGACAGGGGTCAGCAACCAGGCGAAAAGGCCAGCGAGACGAGACGACATAGGAGACAAGACAGCTCTGCCAGTTTGGGTAGCATACATACACCACCTCACACCACCGCTAAAGCCCACCACCACCCTGCTGAGTAACGCCCGCCTACTACCTGCCTTCTATCGACCTTTCTCCTTTTCGCTCCCTTTCCTTTCCCCCCCTTCTTCTCCTTTGCCTCTGATCCCTCTTAATTGTCAGGAAAACAGTACCGTTGGACTGTCAAGTAATTTTTTTTTTGTTGCACATTGGATTGATATTCGTTGTCGACACTACCGTCAAACTGTCGTCATTAAGCCGATAACCCACAAATCTTTCAAGTGCCTGTACCCCCCCTTAGGTTGACCACTATACGGTATTGCTGAATCGCAACAACCATCGATAACATCCAAAAATGGCGTCCGAAAATACCAATGGAAACGGTAACACCGTCCCGGAAGTCGCAATCGACGCTCCTGCCCCAGCTGAGGCTACCTCGTCCGAGTCCGCTGCCGCCAAGCTGCAAAAGCTTCACGAAGCTCACGCCCACGCCGCTACTGTCGAAGAGGTCGTTGATGAAGAGGACCTTTTGCACCCTGGTTCCAAGTCGGCAATTGCGACTGGACAAGCTACGCCGATCATCGATGGACCAGTTTCTTCCGGCTCGAAGAAAGTTCACCAGCCTTTTGACATCAATTCCGCCGAATTGTTCCCAGAATTGGGTTCCGGAGGCCCCGGAAAGGGCAAAGGTAAAGGTTCGGGACCGGCTGCTCCACCCACCTGGGGCGCCAAGATGAACGGATCGTCTGTTGTCGCCAGCAGCGTCGCACCACCTGCTCAACAAGCACCGAGGACCACGCTGCCGTTGATGTCTAACGATGTCAACGAGATGATGAGTATTGACCTTTCCGACCAAATCCCACGAAACCAATGGAAGAGGCCCTTGGGAGATCTTATCAATGAAATCAAGAAGACGACTGGAGCCAGGATTGATGCATCTACTGCTGGTTCGGGAATGATTACCTTCATTACCAAGGGTAAGCCAGATGCCGTCTTGAAAGCTAAGGCCTTGTTAAGACAAGCTATCTGCCGTAAGGTGAGTTGGTTTTTTTCTTCGTTTTTGCTTTTTGTTACACCAATTGATGAGCTTGGTGGATGAATCGATGGGTGGATAATGGATTGATGGATGGACACATGTATGGTTTCTGTAAGAAAGGGGGATTTGGGAAGAGTGAAAATTTGAAGTTGAAGCCCGGAGCATGCCCAATACCTTTAGGGTTGTATATGCAGATAGCCGTGGGCGGCCATGTTAGGGCGCTGGTGGCGTTTTTCTCCAGCTTCACTCGTCAAACGCTGAAGTCTATAATTGAGCCGTTTTGCTAACAATTTACGCAAAAACTCAGACCCAGGCGAAGCATATGATTCCCGTCAGCACCAGGAAGCACATAATCGGACCCAAGGGAGCTACTATCCAAGGAATTACTTCACGAACCGGATGCCGTGTTCAAATCCCGCAGGTTGAAGAAACTGAAGGAGTTGACGACCCGTTTGCTGAGGAAGAACCTATGGTTGAGATTAGTCTCGAGGGAGACGTTGATGCTATCCGTATGGCTCTGCAAGAAATTAACCAGATTGTTGGACAGAAGGTATGTACACGTATTTGTATCCCAGAATGGAACCTATTACGCCAAGGTACAATGCTAATTACGGCAAAAATTTATAGACTTCGCACGTAAATGTCAAGCTTCCGTTCACGACCTTCCCGGGACAGTATTTCCCATTCCTCGCTGGTCCCCACAATGCTCGTATTTCCGAGTTGGAGGAGGGCAAGGACCTCAAGATCCGTATTCCTATATATCATACATCCGAGTCCTCTAAAGAGTTCTCTGAGCCTCCAGTCCCGATCATTCTCTCCGGTGAGAGGTCAGCCGTCCAAGAGGCTCGAGCTATCCTTGAGAAACGCGCCCAAAAGATCCGTGATGATTTCCAGTCTATCTCGATCAACATCCCGAAACCACAGCATCGTTTCCTTGTCGGTGATAAAGGCAAGACTATCGGTGATATTCTCTCGGAATCTGGGTGCAGCGTAGTTGTCCCACCTGCTCACATCCAATATGACTCTGTACTTGTGATTGGACCACGCGACCAGATTGGAAACGGTGTTACAACCGTTATGAACAAAGCCAACTCTATGAGCTTCGACTCGCTTGATATCGCTAGGGCCCACGCTATTGCCCTCAGTAGCGACGTCGCCCGTCAACGACAACACGCTCGTGACTTGGCTAGATATTTCCGCAAGATCAAGGAAATTCAGAGACTCGAGAATGAATTGGAAGTCCAAATCTCAATCCCCAAGACTGACGTTCTTTATGATCCTAACACTGGCGTTGTCTTCGAGATTATTGGCAAGCTGGCGGAAAGTGTGAAGAAAGCTAAGATGGGTGTTATCAACATCGTCAATGCTCATCCTCCATCTCGCCTTAGTTACGTTGATATTGACCCTCTCTTGCACAGACATATCATTGGTGCCAAGGGTCGAAATTTGCAAAAAATCAAGGATGACCACGGCGTTGAGGTTTTGTTTGCCGATGAGGATGATCAGGATTCGGAGGTTGTTTTGGTTTATGGGGGAACAACTGGCACTGAAGTTGCGCCTCAGCCCCAGACGGCCGCCGAGGCATTGGAGACAGTCAAGGAGCTGTTGCTAAAGATTGCTAGCGATCAGGCTGATTTGAAGTCGAAGGTCTTGAACATCCCCGCTAAGTATCACGCCAAAGTTGTGGGCTCCAAGGGAACCACTTTGAACGCGTTCACTGGTGGATCTGAGGCCACCGTTAAAGTTACTGTTGGCGCGCCCAGGCTAAAACCGGGCCAACCTGCTTTGAGTCCAGCTGCAGCCGCTGCAGCCGACGACACCATCACTATTCGTGGGCCTTCTGCTGAGGTTGAGCGTGTTGCCAAGGAGATCACCAACTTTGTAGAGCAAACGAAGCACGACGAGGTACTTAACTCTTACACCATCAGCTTCGACTTTCCCCAGAAGTTCCAGAAGAATCTCGTGGGCAAGGGTGGAAGCAACATCAGCAAGTACCGTGAAGAGTTGGGAGTTCAGATCGATCTCGAGAAGGACACCGTTACCATCAAGGGAGTTAAGGTGAACGTTGAGGAGGCCAAGAAACGCATTGTGAAGCTTGGCAAGAAGTTGGAGGATGAGACTACCGCTACTGTTATTGTTGCGCCAGAGTACCATCGTACTATCATTGGGCAGGGCGGCAAGTTCGTCAAGAGATTGGAGGAAAAGTACTCCGTCAGGATTCAATTCCCCAAGGTCGGACAGGAAAGTTCGAGCGATTTGACTAGTGATGCCGGTGCTAGCACCCCACAGCGTTCGCAAGCACCCAACGAGATTGTCTTGAAGGGCCCCAGCAAGGGTGTCAAGGATGCCAAGGATGAAATCACAGAGCTGATTAAATACGAACAAGATCACGGTCACTCTGTTGCGATTACGATCCCAGCCCGCGTTCTGCCGCATATCATCGGAGCCGGTGGAAAAGTCATCAACCAGATTCGTGATGATTCTGGCGCCAAGATCGATCTTCCACCTCAGGGATCCACCGAAGCTGAGATGGTTGAGGTTAAGATCAAGGGTACTAAGGATCAGATTGCGAAGGCAAAGGCCGCTATCCTGGCTAGTAGCAAGGAGGTTGAGAACCAAGTCGTCAAGATGCTTAGCGTCGACAAGAAGTTCCACAGAGCTTTGATTGGTCCTGGTGGTAAGTTGTTTCTAATGTTACGAAGCCTTTATGGTGAATCTGGGAGACTGATGTAGATTTATAGGTCAAATTCTGCACGGCATTGTTGTTAAGTGCGGTGGACCATCTGATAAGAGTGCACAAGCCCGCATGGTTCGCTTCCCACATCACGACGTTACTGACAGCAACATTAAGGTCGAGGGAACTGTTGATGTCGTCGACAAGATTATCAAGGAGTTTGAGGCTATCATTGCCGCTGAGAAGGACAAAGTCACCATCGTTGTGGACATCCCTACCGATAAGCACAGAAAGCTCATTGGTCGTGAGGGAAGTGTCCGCAAGGAGATTGAGCGTACCTTCAGCGTTACTCTTGATATTCCGCGACAGCGTCAAGATGGTGGCGAGGCTCCTACTGGCGTCAAGATTTCTGGCTCCAATGAAAATGTTGAACAGGCCAAGGAACATATCTTGAAGCTGACAAAGGACCAAGATGCGACCAATGTCACTGTCCCCAAGCACTTGCACCATACTTTGTCTGATGGTGGATCGCTTGCCAGGACCTTTAGGAACAGATACAATGTTGACATCGGCTTCAGTGGTGAATTGCCACCAAGGCCCAAGGGTCAACAGGGTCGAAAGAGAGCTGCCGACTCCGTGCCACTGATTACTGACGAGCCATCTGAGAACGCTACCAACTATTCTTGGGAAGTTGTTGACAACACTGCTGCTTCTGATGACGGTGGCGAAGTTACCTGGGCTCTCCGCGGGGCGACTGAGGATATCGCCAAGGCCGCCGCTGAGCTCAAGAAATTGGTTGACGAGGAAGGTGGAAAGACTACGACTGGATATTTGTTCTTACCTGACCCGAGCAAGTACCGATATGTTGTCGGACCCGGTGGAAGCCAGGTCAACGCGATTAGGAAGGAGACCGGCTGTAAGATTACGATCCCCAAGGAACAAAGCGACGAGGCCATTGTTATTAAGGGCAGCAAAGATGGAGTCGAGAAGGCCAAGGAGATCATTGTTGGGTTAGTCCACGGTGGGAACGGTGGAGGAAAGGGTGGTAAAGGTGGCCGCTCCAATGGAGATTAGAAATCTCGAATTGCAGAGGTATTTTCTGATGAGGACAAAATTTGGAGCGAGTGGTAGGAGGTGTGCAACGACATAGACGCCTCTCGTCAGATCCCTGGCCCCATGTCCTCTTACCCTTTCCAAAACACTGTCGGATCATCGTGGAATGGGAGGATTTCTTGTGCATTTTTTTTCCCTCGGGTATTTTTTTTCTTTCTTTCTTGTTCATTTTATTGTTTTTGTTTTGTGGTGGATCTCATGATAATGCCGGATGAAGGATCATGTGAACTGAACGGTCAGATTCCTTTAGGTACTTACCTTCTTTTCTTCCTCTTCGCAGGCATTCAAGATTAATCCTGTTTGTTTTTGAGGGTATCTATCGGAGGAGGAGGCGGGAGAAAAAGAAGTTGCATTGCACGAAACACCCAAAAAGAGACATAATCAAAAGCGTGTTTATTTTGCTTGTTGTTTTTAAAACGTTTTAATTTTCTTTATCCTCCCGTTTTTTTTCTCTCCTCTTCTTCTTATGATCGATCGATCGATCGAGGCTCCTTTTCTTTTCGTATATATATATACTTTTTGTATGTCTGTATCATGCGTATGGTCTTTATGATGTTCCATCTTGCATTTTTTCCCGGGTTATGGGGGTTTTGCTTGATGGGGCTGATGTTAACGTATTACGTATTACGTACCACCCGCTCGTTATAATGTATTCTTTAACGTTTATTGTTTAATTTTATTCTTAGGGTTTTTTTGTAGTCAATGGAAAATTGATCGTGGTGACGGTCGAGATCTGTGTATGCTTTTATATAATCATTTCTTTTGGTCTTGCAATTGTGGAAGTACGATGCCTTTCTGGGTTGATGGTAAAGGCTTTTTTTTTTTCTCGAAATTCCGTGATATGAGGTGATGTTGTACAATACATGCTGCGTGTACGGGGTGTAGAGGGGCTAGGTTTGTATATATTTCACCGACATCTACAGGTCTTGATTCGGATTATAGCGGACGTCACTGGTTTCTTCTTCGTTCTGGGAAGGCGATGTTTTTTGCAACGTTAACAACACAACCGATGAATTTCTGGGGCATTGGAGTAAAAACGGTATACAGGTAACAGGGTGTGTACGGAAATTACCAAACGAGCAAATAAAAAGGAAAAGGAATGAAATGAAATGAAATGAAAAGGAAGGAAATGGAATGGAAAAGCAAAGAAAGGGAATGAAGAGCAAGAGAACAAGCTAGGTCGTGGTACAGAGGGAGCCAGAGCTCATGGAGATCCGGCCGAGAAGGCAACCGGGAGATATTCTGAAATATTGGATTGTGAAGTATTCTGATCTGACAGGATGTTGCTTGATGCGTTTTCGGGTGTCCAATTGCGAACGTACTCCGCGATGTAAGCGTATTCTGTCGTCTCCGCGGCCTGTAATGCTATATTGTAACAGTTGGGGTCTATTGACAATATTAATGCTATAGCATCCAAACGGCCTCGATAGATGGCAAATTCGATACTTGACGGGAAATTACCACAACGTGCGTATATATCTGGTCCCTTTTGGAGAACAAAAACGATTGTTTCCATATTTCCAGATTTGATCGCTCCGTGCAAGGCTGTCATGCCACCAAAGCACCATGGGTTATACCGCCCCGTTAATATTGGACATCCGCAGGCGTCTTCGTTTATGTTAAAGCCGTGCTCGATGAGAAGTTTAAGTATTTCCAAACTGGATTGGGCAGCGAAATATGCACATCGGGAGCTGGGGATGAAGCCGAGTTTTCTTAAGCTACAACCCTCGCGCTCCAGACGTAGATCCTCGAGACGGCCTTGAGATGTTGGCTCTGACGCTGGGAGGTCCCGTGGAGCCCAAGAACTTCGCAGGTTTACTTGTTTTTCGAAGCGTAAGAGGAAATCTACAAGTTCGACTCTTTTACTCGAGATCGCGTCACGAAGAATAATCCCATACTTTTTATTGTAAACCTGGAATTCAGAACTGCCGCTCTCAGTACCCTGAGGCGGTAAGAGGATTCCCGCATCGAGGATGGTTTGAAGTAAATTCGAAGGCGTATTCTTGTCAGTGACTTTGCAAGATGTACCCGGCCTCGGGACTAATGTATCTGTCGCCCAGGCTTCCGCAATAGCCAAAAATGTTTTGATGCGTATAAAATGCGATTCCGACTGTAGTGAAAGGCTGGAAGCGGTATTAAAATCCTTTTTTCTCAGAAAAATTTCAATTTCAGGATCTTGAAATAGATTTATGTTCGGACACGGTACAGCTTTTATGCGGTAGTCCCAGAGGTCCTGGATACGCCGGACATCCCGACTGTGGCAGGCCTGTATGAACTTTCCGTCAAAAGTAAAGTCGGTCCGATGGTTCCCACCTGGAGATAAGAGATGCCTTAACTCGGCTGTGCTAGATTCAAAAAACAGTAAAAAAGCCTCTGGTCGTCGCAGAAGCAAGGCGGCGCATATTGGTTTAACTGGAGGGCAGACTGCGGAACTCGAACCGAAGACTCTAGAATATTCGAGCTGCAATCTTTCGGTTGGAAGTTGAATGTAGCTATCAATCATTTTGGCGTTCGGCCAGTTCAACAGGATTCTGAACTGCCTTAGAATATCTTCATATTCAAATTTCAAGAAATATTGTTCATCATGATAAAAGTTTCCAAATAACCTTTTGCCAGAGTTTGGTGCGCGTTGGGTCTAAACTTATTCCAAGCCGGATAAGCCCCTCTAGGGCAAGTGTAGGTGTGTGCGTCGGTTGAATGCGTATATCCGATCTTGCAAATAGTAATATACCCTGGAATACCTGAAAGCAATGATATTTCGTTGCAGGTCTACATTGATCTCCGCAAAATAATAGAGACAATCTAATAAACATAGATGGATCGGATCTACGTTTAATTGGTAAGAGATCAAGGGCCAAAGCTACAACCTCGGACTGGGTAAGTGAAGGGTTGGCCCAGCTTAGTACTTTGATGATATAATCCACCATTTCGGGGTTTAAGTAGGCAACTAGAACGAGTGCCCTGTTTATCACGCTGCTCCAGCCACCGTATTCGAAATCTTCATATTTCACCTCGTATTCGAGATCTTCATATTCCACATCGTATTCGATATCTTCATATTCCACCTCGTATTCGACATCTTCGTGTTCTATTTCGTGTATTGCAGGAGGTCCGGTCGTGGTTCTGAGTTCGCTTAGGCGGTGTTTCCATGCATGTTCGCCTTTGTACATACGACACTCTCGTCGATGTTGCGGGAGAGTCTCAACGGCCAAGGCTTTTGTGATAATTTGGTGAAAGAGTGGAATTTCAATTTTCTCCCAGGTACGCTTTTGGTTTGTTCGGTCTCCGGTCTTCAAAATTGTACTTGACAAATTATTGTTCCTGTCTTCTATTAAGTCGAAGTGCTCTAGGAATGCCCTTACGACGTCGTAATTATCGTTCAATATGGCTCGGATAGTTAAGCCCGATTGAAACCTAGTAAAGCCTAGGCCTAGTGCTACCCTTAGTTGATCCAAATCCTGCATAGCCAGCGGGGTACTTCCGACCCAATTGTATTTCTCTTCGATCTGCGTTAGAATATCGATATCCGGAAAAGGCTTTTGGTCCCAAATCCGCTGAAAGACCATCATACTCCCTGGGAAGTCTCTGCAAACTTCAAGCAGCGTTTCAAGATCCAGAAGTGACCTTGGGAGAGACTTCGCGCTTTCAATCTCCTCGAATGCCATTTTTATCCATGCCGGGCTTAGCTCATGCCCTACGAGGCTGCTAGCACCCCATTTCAAGAAATCAGACCGAAACTTTCTAAGGGCCTCGTAACGGTTCAATTTAATTCCGTGGGTTTCACAGATAAATTGTACTAATTCATGGTCCTGCCGCATGTATAACCAAGGCAAAATGTTCTCGCACACTGCCCTAATCGTAAGGGAGTCATTGGATAATAATCGTTTTAATGGTTCTCGCAGCCTGAATTGATTGACCCTCTCCAAGATTAGCATTTCGTGTCCGAAATTGGAGTCCCAACTACTATCAAGGTTATTCGATATTTTATAAATGATGAGGCGGAGAAGTGGAGAATGTGGGATTGAATGGTGGGCAGTGATTTTCAGGTTTTCGCTATTGTATAAACCGGGGCTGGGATATCGAAGGTTGATATTTTCGAGAGAGCGACTGAATTGCCAGATAGGGAGGTTGTATTGAATTGATATTGGGATATGTCGAGCTACTGGAACACGTGGAAGGAACAATTCCAGATTGGAAATAGGCTTTGGTGTGCAAATTTGAATGTTTTCGGGTAGTTCAGAGGTAACGGGGGCGTTTATTATTCCTGCGCCTTATCCAACTGTTAGCATCAATTTGCGAGTCTGGAAATCGGACGAGGCAAGATTCGTGGGCACAGTCCCGGACCTTTGGATATATGATGCTGCACTGTGGCTTTGACATTCCGCGTCATTGCCCTTTGAAGCTTTTTTCCATAAAGCATTATAACGCCGTCGATGACGACTTCTGATTGTTTACCGAGCTTCGAGCGCTCTGCTATGTGTCTATATATTGCTTCGCTCTGTCCTGGACAGAATCGCTTCTTGTATCCCCACTTGTTTAGCTTGTCGCGGACTTGGTTGGGCCTGTTGGGATTCAAATATTAGATCGCGGATATTATACTTTTTAGATTACATAGACGCCCTGGGAAAGACGGTAATATAGGCTCTTGACAGAATTTACTCACGTTACTGTCAGGTTGTGATTTCTGTTGATCTCTGCTGCGATCTCATCTGGCTTCCACAGCAGCACTTGGTACAGCTGTCGCATTTCTTCCTTCACGTCGTCATCGTCCAAACGGGGGCATGGACGAGCACGCTTCCTAGATTTTTTGACCTCAGACATTCTGGAGATATCTAGATGGGACAAAAAGTAGTTTGGAGGGCTGGTTTGCGCGACCCTTTTCAATTTTCTAGAGCGGTTTGCAAGATAAGAGTGCCAGAATGCGGCCGATAGAGGTCTGGCCAGCTGGTTGCTCAATTGATATTGCGGATATACGTGTGCACTATATAGGTATAGTGTACTATGTGGGAGAAGGCCGTATGTTAAATAATGTTTGGTGAAGCTTGAAGATTAATAATGAATTTTGAAAGACTGCTTGGGAGGATTGGGGCCCTTATATAGACTAAAGGTTACCGGAGAGGCAGCCCACGGCATGAGACTCGTCATTATGATAATTTCTTACCACGATCTCAATGCAAGCTCGATAGGAGTATCTAGTAAATGGCTCGGGAGGTGGAATCGAATCATGCAAGCCTTACAGAAAGTACAGGGGTCTTTGTTATGCGGGGAGCGAGAATTGGTTTCTGCCAATGAGATGTCACTGTGGCGCCAGCTCGAATCGAATATGCAAGGATCCTTGAAGTGGGTTTGAGGCTGTCCTTAAAGTCACTGTATACGTATATACATGCACCTGCGGGGCTGCTGCTACACATATATACAGATATTAATGCAAATCAAATGGATTATATAATTAAGTATTGACTGGAAATCGAGTGTCCAGATATCCGATGCGATTTAGACGAATATTCCAATATCTTTAGTGTTTCGCGCCTCGTTACCAATTATGAGCTTGTATAGTTAACATTGTCGTGGTATTTTTTTGTGAATCTGAGGCTATAATATTTGGGGCTTTAACGAGGTCCAGAATCGAGAGAGCATTTGAGGGGGGAGCTCGAGTGGGCGCGCGCAGTACTTGCGAGACGTCGCGGGATTCTTGCAATCATATCGCGTGCACGTGCAGTGCACGTATTTCGATGCTGACTTGAGTCGTAATATATCCCCGGCTGGATAGTTTGTCTCGTTTTTAGCCTGGTCTGGTAATACGAGATGGATGTGAGTTAGCCTAGTTAATCCCAGGTTTGAAAAACTTGGCTTCATACCAGATAAAGCAGAGAGTGACCGGAAAATCTAGTCTCGAGGCCAGCGGAAAATCCAATTAATTCCTGGTATATTCTCTCTAGGCTATGTTACGTATACTCTATGGTCGTCTCCCGGGCGGCGTCTGTGTAGTACCTGCACCTTGTGCAATTCCCGGGGACAACCCCGCTTAATTAAGCAATTTGCAACCGATATATGTATACACCTTGAACCATCTATATAAATATAGTCTGGAGGTCACTTATATATCTGTATGTATATCATATACCGATAAGAAGTCTGAATCCGTCGTTTGTTTCCACTCTAATTAGCGGCTTATATATATATATTATATCGATATATCCCTGTTCAGAATGAAGATATGTATGCGGGCTTTAAATGACATATATTTAGTAGGTGGATAGGGTCGGTAGTAACGAGCGCACTGAAGTTCGAAGCAACAAATTTGAAAGCGTTTCGGACTATCCTCGAGGGCTGTGTACGCGTACAGTCTCGGCACTAGACAGTACGCGTACACGTTCAAGATTGGTACCGGAAATCCAACACTGGTGATGTTAATTCGTCCCTACAATTGACGATAATGCAATCGATATCAATGCAATATCTTATCTTGATATTGTCAGAGCCAAGGCAGGGGTGGGCGACCCTAAGACTGTTCTGAGAGCGGCTCTGGTAATTTGGACATATTTGTTTTTCTGTGCCAAGACCCGGCCAACGTCAAAGGCTTTTGGTGTTGCTCATGCTGACTCCAAACAGACTCATCTTGACGGCTGTACACATATACCCTCCGTATCATTATTTGGCGATGTATTTGTGAATAGAGACTGGTAAAATCGATATCTATAAAGAGGACGACCTTTGAACGGTCTCTGGCCTCGACGTAGCTGTGAGTTTTCGAGATTTCTAACTGGCTGCGCGGAAGAACATATCCGTTCGGCTTCTTCCGACGACACGATCTTTGTGTTTTTTTTGCAGGGAGAAAATTTGCCCCACCAAAGCAGCTCGACTAGGTTTTTTTACTATTTTTCGTTTTTTCCTGGGGATCTAAAGTATTGGACTCCAAGCTACCAAAACAAGCAGCTTCTTACGAAGTCACGGGCGCTTGATAGTCTGAAAACCGTGATAAAATTCTTTCTTTTCTGAGAGGCTTGCCTGGCCTTATATACACCATTGTCGGCTATCGATAAGGTATTTTTTTTATTCCCTCTCGACACAGCCACGGTTGTTCATTCAACTGCAACATTACATCGCCCTTCCACGAAAACCCCACCTTAACAACCTCCAACTCTCTTATTCCTCCCCTCCCCGTGGACCTCTCCTCTTACCTGCACCATCAGTAGACCTCTCCTCGCTCTCTTCCACATAAACATAAACAGGGAAAGTGTACCACGTCCCAAGAAGCTCCAACAATGTCCAATAACGCCAACGCCCCAGCTTCCTGGGAAGACGAAGCCGAGGAAGTCACCCAGCAGACTCAAAACCTAAACCTCAACCAACACCAGCAGCAACAACCCCGCCAACAACAACAACAATTCAGACCAAACTTCAACGCTGCCTCCTTCCAACCGGGCGCTCAATCATTCGTTCCCGGGCAGAACTGGAATACCGGTGCGCAGCAGCAGTACGGCGGTGGATATGGCGGTGGATACGGTCAACAGGGGTATCAGGGATATCAGGGCTACGGAGGACAGCAACAGCAGTATGGAGGTTACCAGGGTTACCAGGGCGGTCAGGGCGGTCAGGGCGGATATCAGGGGTACCAAGGTGGTCAGGGTGGTCAAGGTGGATATAACCAAGGGGGCTACCAGGGATACCAGGGTGGATATCAGCAGCAGCAGAGAGGAGGACAGCAGAATTACCAGCAACAACAGAGACAGCAGCAGTCTTTCCAACCTACGGCGATAGCTAAGAAGGAGGATAAGAAGACAGAGAACACACCGGCTCCTACGGCGACTACTAGTGCCGCTGCAGCTGCACCTGCTGCAGCACCGGTAGCACCGAAGGAAGATGCTAAGCCCGTTGTCAAGAGTCTTGCTGCTGCAACCGGTGGTGCCGCGAAGGTTTTGACAATTGGAGGATCCTCGTCTTCCAGTTCGCCCGCCCCCAGGGCAGAGAAGAAGAAGGAGACCACTGCTCCTGCTTCGGGTGCTTCGGCAGAGAAGGCTACACCGGAGGCCGGTAACAAAGCTACAGCCGCCAAGAAGATTACCGGAGAAAAAACAGCTAGCACAGCAAAGAAGGCCGGCAGCGGGACTACATCGCCAGCTCCATCTGCAAAGGCTCCAGAGAAGAGAGAAGTCGATGCTGTCGCGAAGGAACAGGAGGCTGACGTCGACGAGGACACTTTGGCCGGGATGTACGGGAAGGTAAGGTTCTATTTATCAAATTTCTTTGCTCTTTATTTAACCTGGGAAATGGTTCTAAACGGTTACGAAAAATATAGGAACACGTCAACGTTATTTTCATCGGACACGTCGATGCCGGTAAATCCTCGTTGGGTGGTGCCATCCTATACGCCACAGGCATGGTCGACGAGCGAACCATGGACAAATTCAAGAAGGACGCCAAAGACGCCGGTCGTGAGTCTTGGTATCTATCGTGGGCTCTCGATTTGACCAAGGAGGAAAGAGCGAAGGGTAAAACCGTCGAAGTCGGCCGAGCCTTCTTCGAAACCGAAAAGCGAAAATACAGTATTCTCGATGCTCCGGGCCACAAGACATTCGTACCAAGTATGATCGGAGGTGCCAGTCAGGCTGACGTTGGTATTTTGGTCATTTCGGCGAGAAAGGGAGAATACGAAACCGGTTTCGAAAAGGGCGGACAGACCAGAGAGCATGCTGTGCTCGCCAAGACACAGGGTGTCAACAAGTTGATTGTTGTGGTGAACAAGATGGACGACCCAACAGTGGAGTGGAGCAAGGAGAGATTTGACGAGTGTACAGTGAAGCTGTTGCAGTTCTTGAAAGGCACTGGCTATAATCCTAAGACGGGTGGGTTTCCTTTCATTTAGTTCGAGGGTCTTGGTGAAGATTTGTTTTGGCTAACGGCGATGCGAATAGATGTTACATGCATGCCTGTATCTGCGCTGACAGGACAGGGTCTGAAGAACAGAGTTGATCCTAAGCTCTGCTCGTGGTACAAGGGGCCCGCACTGCTCGAGTTCTTGGATAACATGCAAGGACTCGAAAGAAAGGTCAAGGCACCATTCATGATGCCCGTCAATGGCAAGTACAAGGTATTAACCCAGTTTCGTTTTCAAATCTGCGCTTCCCAATACTAAAGCGCTATGTGATAGGATATGGGTACCATGGCAGAAGGAAAGATCGAATCCGGTGTCATCCAGAAGGGTCAAACCATCCTCATGATGCCCGGGAAGGTCCAAACCGAAATCACAGCAATCTACTCGGAATCCGATGAGGAACTCCCGCACGCCATCTGCGGTGACCAAGTCCGACTCCGTCTCCGTGGCGTTGAAGAAGAAGACATCCTGCCAGGATACGTCTTGTCGTCTACCCGAAGCCCTGTCAACTGCGTCTCGGCGTTTGAAGCTCAAATCCACATTATCGACTTGAAGAGTATCTTGACAGCTGGTTTCAGCTGCGTCATGCACGTTCATGCTGCTATCGAAGAAGTGAAGTTTGAGGCCCTGCTGCATGCCCTGGAGAAGGGAACTGGCAGGAAGAGCAAGAAGCCACCAAATTTCGCTAAGAAGGGACAGGGTATCATCGCTCGATTGGAGACTGTGAGCGGCAGCCCCTTCTGTATCGAACGGTTCGAGGATTACGCGCAGATGGGACGATTTACTTTGAGAGATCAGGTATGGATATTTATTTCGCACATTATTTCTTGGATGATGCTAATTTTGAACTTACAGGGACAAACTATTGCCATCGGCAAGATTACCAAGCTCATCTTCCCGGATGCTTAAACTTTATATTACCATTTCTTTTTCCCTTTTAAAGGGGTTTTATAGGCGATTTATAAATACAAGCCTACTGTCCTCCGACTACTCATTCCGGAGTTCCTCCGGCCCCTCCTTTTCTTCTTTTTTTTGTAATGACTTTGCATAGATGGGATTCTTTTTGATGTGTGTTTATTATATGTCATCTTTAAAGATCAAAAGCTCAATGAAGTTCGAGATTTTAGTATGTTCATGGTATTTACTCCAATATGTGGGAATGTGATGTACATTTATACAGGATAACATGGTAGTAGATGGGGGTTAAGTGTAATCAAGACCCGCCGCCCCACCAACTAACCATCCAAGCCGGCTTTGAAAACAATCCCACACCAAAAGTCGCGGGACTCGCTTTCCGCCAAATATACAGAAATGCGCAAGCGGTGCAGGCTGTTACCCCCGCGGCTAGATATAAACTACTTCTATCCACGGGTTCCGGTTCGGTTCTGGGGAAGTTCCCGAGGGGGCTTAATGCTGCTTCGGCGATTTGTACGAATAACTCTGCCACGCTGCTCCAGCGGACCGAAACGTGGATCGGTGGCGGCATGCCCATTTCCTCCGTATACTGGTCCGGTTGTATGGGGCTCCTTTGGGTTGTTTTGTCCAAATCTGCCTTGAGGGCGACGTACACGCAGGGTAGGTCGTCTAGCTGTGGGTGTTTCTTGCGAAGTGAGATGATGTATTCGAAGCTATCTGGGTCCGAGGAGTCGTAGGTGTATACTATTACATCGCAGTTATTTAGTTTCTGGGGGTTTTCCAGGATTGCGGGTTCGAGTTCTCCGAGTTCGGAGAGGATGAGGTAGATTTGTTTCCCCATGGGGAGTTCGACGGAGTTTACTGCTGTTAGGGGTTTTATGGTGGGATGGTAGGTTGGGTTGAAGGGACGGTTTAGGAGGGCGTCGAGGAGGGAGGATTTTCCGGAGGATGGGGAGCCGATGACGTAGGCATGGACTACGGATCTTTCTACCTTGTGCATTCTGCGGCGGCGTTTACGGGGTTTTGTGATTTTTAGGGCGGTGGTGGTGGATGGTGACGATGAGGGGTTTGTGGAGGATTCGAAGCCTAGGTAGGCTAGGTAGGCTAATGTTGTTTTGGGGTCTTCGAAGGTGGTCATGCTCCATTGGGCTAGCCAGCCCTGGAGGGTTATGTGTCCGCCTTCGGTGCAGACGGTCGATGTTGGGAAGTTTGTGGATTGCCAGGGGGGTGGGAGGCCCGGGGTTGGTCTGAAGAGGGAGGAGAGTTCGGTTTGGTT
The DNA here is from genome assembly GCA_036971715.1 of Arthrobotrys musiformis. Classification (NCBI taxonomy): domain Eukaryota; kingdom Fungi; phylum Ascomycota; class Orbiliomycetes; order Orbiliales; family Orbiliaceae; genus Arthrobotrys; species Arthrobotrys musiformis. The sequence goes on along the minus strand of JAVHJL010000003.1, from coordinate 4,224,771 downwards.
CAGGCCGCCGTCGTTGTCTTTGTCGAAGAGGAGGAAGAGGTCGACGAAGAAGCGGTATCCTGCTGGTGATAGTTCTGCGGAGGCGAACGGTGGGACTTCGAATTTTGGGTGGAGGAAGCTTTCCTTCAAGGATAGACTGTCTGTGTAGTGGAAGGTACGCAGGATGGCCCATGTTGTTTCGTGTCTACCCTTTTCGGCGTAGAGTCTGTTGAGGAGGATGAAGCCCTTTTCAGTGATCCCGGTTTCCGTTACGCATTCGGAAGAGATCTTGTGGAGGGTGTGTTTTATTTCGTCGAGTTCGGCTTCGTTGAGGGGTTTGTTGAAGCAGCGTTTTTGGAAGTGTCCGATTTCTTGATCGTTTAGGATGCCGTCTTGGTCTTTGTCGCAAAGGACTGGGGTGGATACGTCAGTAGGTGGTTTAGTTAGTTTGATTTTAGGGGGGGCTTACAGAAGATACGGCGTAGGGCCTCGACTGCTGCTGGTTTCAGGTTCTGACGTTTGAATAGTTAGTGATGATAGTGAGAATATAGGTTTTATCCGTATCGCCCACCTGCTCCTTGGAGTCGTATATGGGTGCTATGGGGTGTGTAACAGCTCTCTGACATAGGTAGAAGACCTGGATATCTCTATCAGTATCACTCTTCACCGATAAACATGAGGGGCATGGTGGTATACCTCATCCACATTCCGATGCTCCTTCGCACTGGCTCGAATACACGAGTCGATCTCCTTAAATTCTTGCATTATGGGCATCATCTCTTCCTCTGCGACCTGCGCGACGTCGACGTCCGGCCTGAGGTCACTCTTGTTGGCGCATAGGACTACTGGCAGCTGAAGATCCTCGTCAGTCATTATCCTCAACAGAATCGGGGTAGTTTTTGACGTACGTTAACTCCCAAGCTTCTTAGAAATGGAAGCATGCATATGATGTCAGCTTTGTGTAGTATATTTCCCTAAGATGTCTGGGGATATACCAGAATAATGTTATTCGTTCACAGCTCTATATCCCATTAGTATAGGTTCCTACGAGATATATACCAGAGATGGTACTTACGTAATGATCCGAATATACTAACAATATCACATTTGCCTTTCTAATCTCTCTCTTCAAGGTATTCCGATCTTGTGGCAGCGCTATACGTAAACCCATCCTATCTTAGCCCCCCTTCCGTTTGACCTCGTAAGGTGACTGATGCATACGAGAAGTATCAACAATAGTCGTCGATATCGGCGCATCAATTCCCAGCGACATGGTGACCATGGGTAGAACCGTCCCGGAGAAAGTGGGTATGGCTTCATCCTTCCATAGTGACATTATCAGGCTGGATTTGCCGGTGGCCTCGTCGCCACAGACGCATATTCGGACCTCGGCTATCATTTTATATAAAAATAGCTGGTTAGTGAATGCTTTATCCGAAATACCTGCTCATCGGTATATTGAGAGACGATGGTCAGGGAAAAGAGCCTGGGGGAACTGTACCTCCTGTCATGTTTGATGTTTGGTTTTGGTTAGTTGGTCGGTCGCCGCGCCGCCGCGTTAGGGTAGTTGTACCCGGAGGGGGGTTAACTTTTGAGTTAAGAGGTTCTGGGATAGTTAGATGCGGGGCAGCATGGTGGGGCGAGCTGAGGCCTTAGAGCTTGTATGCATTTTTTGGTGAAGGAGTGCGGGTTATAGACGCGCTAGCTAGCTTGCGTATGTTCACGTCTGAAGTTTGGAGGTTTGGGGCTCTGCGGTGAGGTTTGACATCAGTTTCTGGGGAAGCTCTGGGGCGGTGGATTTGGGAAGGTGGAGCCGGGTGTCGGCTAGAATTAACGTTGGTGAGAAATGCAACAGCCAACGCAGAAGTGTGGCGCAACGACGTCGACTCGGACTTTGTAGCGTAGCACTGCAGGCCTAGGGCACAGCAGTGTAGTATCGAAGCCGGGCAACAGTGGTGGAAAGTCCTTTACAAAGGAAACAAATAACCTAATTTTTTCTTCTCTTTTTTGTACTCTACGCCGCAAAAACTTGAGAGATTACCTAGAGGTTATTACGCTCCCTAAACGAGACCAGCTCCCTCCTAAAAGTCAACTGGTTGATGGTTGATCATGGCATGATTTCACAACCTACAAACCTTTCAGTTAAAACATTTAATTTTACTTTAAGTTTCACCTCAGTTACAACTATTGTGGTGGATGTGGTTGGATCGGTCGTGTTGATGGGATCTATATATTGATATCTAGGCGTTCCTTATCAGAATCTGAGTGTTGGCCAACACTCAGATTCATTGACTAAAACGTGAATAATAATTTTAATTGGAACATTCCACTGCGATTTAGAGGCAACAGGGCGCTGAACCCCCGTATGGGCTGGGCGCGCGGGCACGAGTGAAAATCAAATAAGATAGATCTATAGAATGCTTTGGATTTCAGTTGAGGGATTTCATGATTATTGAGCGATAACACTCGAGTACTGTATACTGTTGTGTGGCTGGCTCGCGAAACCAGGCCTACCCAGCCAGTTGGATGTAGGTAGGTGAAACCGGAACGAGACTAGGAAACCGATTACACCATTCTTGTTAGAATGCACAGGCAGATCACATGTTGTTCTGAATCGGCGAGAGATCTGATCCCGCGGGCTCATTACCAATTACTGTTATTAATTCTGGGGCTATATATACCTAGGTATTTATCGCATAAAGGCCGCCCAAACTGAATGATTAACCCCAGGAGAATGTGTAATCCCGCTCCATGAACACTATACAGATATTTACTATTACAGCCGGAAACTGATCCAAGCCTGTTTATCCCTATTGTCCAAATCAGTTCACCTAGGAGCCAACGCGGCAATACCGAGTGTCAACAAGAGCGCAATAGCAGTAATAACACCGGATCGCCTGACCGAAAAGCGCTTTCCGGCCAAAGTTCAACCAGCGTATGTTAGCCTTTAGCCGGCGAAGCTAATTATAAGCGCGATGATTGTGGGGTGGTGGCGGTTGATAGTGTTATGTCTCCTGACATGCCAGCTTCCCAACCTTCAAACGCTATGTGCCGGATTTGCGGTACCAGCGGGTACCGTGCAGGCATGTCAGAAAGGAAGCAGCTTTGAGTGCCCCGGCCCATTAAACTCAACCATTGGCTTCAACCGCACGCTTACGCCACTCCAGAAACGAAACGATGGCGACGACGACGACGATGTGGTCATGGAGGACCCCCAAGATGTATCTACGGGTTTCGATTATCGAGTTACTATGGCTGAATTCGATCAATCATGTACGCGAGGAATTAGCAGGCTGCAGCGCTACCAAGAAATTCAAGACCAAGACGACATCCGCGACTCCCCGAATCCGCAACATGAGGTTCAACTCTTTTACACAGTAGCTCCGCGAGCAGAACTGTTTTATTGTCCGGATTTTGTCCGGAATTTTTTTGATTTACTTGGCGGTGAGCTCTTGAATATTGCGGAACCGACGTACAAACAATTCAACTATGAGCCTAATAGGCTCATACAAGCGGGCCAGGGCGAAGGCGCTAGAGCTCTAATACAAGTTTCAGTACCCGAAGGCCATCTTATTGTTGACTGGATGGGTCCGGATGTCGGATGGGCGCAAAGGACCGAGGCGTTCGATAGCTCCGAGGAAGATTACGCCAAAATTATGTTTACATCATGGGGTGTGATGAGAAGTAAGGCTATGGCGAAGGATGGAAGCAAAGACTTGAATGATCCAAAGTACCATTTATTTACTATTACTATTGTTCAGCTCCAGAATCCCAAGACAATTGGAATACTCATGGAAGTCTTGCAGAGGGGCGGTTTCGGACCTGGCCGGCTATCCAAAATCAGCGCTCCGGACCCGTCGACGGACTCGGCAAAATTCTTGCTTTGGACTGCGCTTCTTGGAACACCTGAAATTGGAGCAGTGCTTGAAATGCTTACTAGTTGGGCTGTTCAGTTTAAAGGATTCAAAATCCATAGCATTAGTTTCGGCATCCAGGTATTAAGTTCAGTCCGAGATCTAAGGGCGACAGTTTCGGTATCGATCGGCCCTGAACAGCCATATACGGGGGATCTTCAAATCCCTGAAATTTCGTATTCCCTGCAGGTGAATATTGATGAATCCCCAAGCGTATTGCTCCCTTACCCAGGGGAAACAATATTCGAGTCCTCTTCTCCCTGGCCGGTACGTCTGGACCATGTGAAAGCCTCCGGGGATGATGGCGGGTCTTTGCAGGGGAAAGACAGTTTCCAGGCAATTGGACGTGATTCTTTTCGGTCGTACACTTATAAATGCAGATGGCCAGCGTCGAATGGCGTTTCTCGAGTCGAGATGGTCGTGGGCTTTGTATCAGGGCCAGAGCAACACTTAGTCGTAGGTCGGCTACCAAATAGACTCGTAAATTCGGAAAATGCTCGAGACATTGTGTACCAAATGTGGGACATAAGTATCGGATCAAATAGCCGCCTATCATATGTGACCTTTCTTGGACTTGTCGAGTATAGCATCCGCATCTTGAGGCAAATTTTCCATATGAAGGGGGTTGAATTAACAGGTGGGTCTGCGAAAGCTGTATCCGTGTGGCCTTCGAGGAAGAAATGGGAGGAGGATATCGGGGACTTCGTCGGCCAGGAAGTTGAGTGGACTGAAGAAGCTGTTGATAAAAGAATTTTCCAAGACTTCCTTCCGAAATGCTTGGAATACGCAGCATTAAGGGGAATCCTAGCCCATCGAGGAATGTGGTCCCAACTTGGCCTTCCATCAATCCAAGCTATTGAAATTGGCTACCACCCAGACGCAGTGATTGAAGGGGTCCGCGGGGAAGCTTTTGGAATCCTCATTCGGCTCAAGCGTCCGGAAAACGGGGATATGGCGGGTGCTGTTGCGTCTCAGCGCGAGCTAGCGGCCACATGGAGGGTCGATACCGAGGGAAGCAACGAAGGTATATTCACGGTTTCGGAATCTGCTGCGGGTTTGAATCTCGTACCGGTAGTAGGACGCGTTGGTGGTGATTTAGAAGTCACCGCGAATCATGGAGTACGAGATATTGAGACGCTCGAGGCTATGTACACGAGGGGCCGGAAAGCGGTTGTGGAGATGATTTCGAATGCCGCAGCCACCGATAGAAAGCTGAAGGTCGTGTATAGTGCTCTCGCCAGAGTACTGCGGGACAATGCCATTGCTTTTCAGGATCCAAACATAGCTATTTTAAGCTCACAGTCTCCCGGTCATACCACATACCAGCAGCAAGCCCCACCAGAGTCGCAAACTCTAGCCACGCTATACCAAACGCACAGAGGTCACGTTCCAAGGAATAATGGTGGCTCGGGCTTCGAACCGTTCTATCAGGTGGCCAGTGACGTGAATGCCCTTTACGATCGGGTCCCTTTCCGGGTAGGGTCCGCGGGCTCGGGGGATCCCGGCCTCTATCCCTATGAATTCCTTGTGTCACCACAGGGTCGACATTTGATAATAATGAGGCTACCGCAAGTGAACGAGGCCGATGTGATATTACATCTCTCCCACGCTATCTTTGTCACCTACGAATTCTGTTTGAAACAAGCTCAGCGGCGAAGTGGGGTCAAAGCTGGTCCTGGTCGGAAAAGTGGCAGTGGAGCGTTGGCTTTTATCAGTCTTCTAACGTTGGACCAAGGGTCGGAAGATGCTCTGCACACCGTCTTGGAATTCTGGGGCGTACCAACCAGTGGAGAACAGACCCTGTATTACGACTTGCAACACTTGTTTTATATTCCGGGTACGGGCGTTAACGCTGATTCGAGCAATCCACCACTTGGCAAGGCGTCCAAGGAAGTTGCTATCACGTGTGTCCTCCTAGGTCTATCTGAAATTCAAGGGATCCTACAATTTATTTATATTCATAGGAGATACGCCGGGATTCCGGGGCTTATCAGAGGGGTCTTTTTAAGAATCCACCAGGAGAGGTTCTCTATTGTGCTAAGGTTGACGTCCGGAATAGGATCCAAAAATCCTGATTGGATCTAAAACCGACATCTCAAATCAGGCTTCCAGTCATGGCCATGGTTCGTAATTGGTATACTCGTGCAATTTGGACACCCAACTATTGTCATAAATATAAAAAAGAAATCAGCACTTTTTGTTATCTTTTGTTTTGCTCCCTCTATCTTTGGCTCTCACTTCTTCTGTTTTGTGGTCCCAAAATTCGGCATGCGTAGATGTATGAGGCTGGGAATTTAAAAGTGTGCATGTGTATAAATCAATACTTCCTCGTGTTCGAATTGCTTTCGGGCTTTCGGGCTTACTATTGCACGATATTATCTCCATTTATCCGCTCGAGGGTAGAATAGATAGGCGGGCTAGAGTGAGCTAAGGAATTTGTCTCTCGCCTTTCAAATGGAGCGCCTCTACACTTTGCAATATTGATGATTTTACCAACGAGCCTCATCAACAATACCACCACAGTAGCATTTGATTTACGAGATAAGTCAATATCGACTCGGCGCTATACGGGCTAGATTCCTTTGTTTTTGGTGGTATCTATGGCTAGGCCCGGGGGTCAACGTTCAGTTTTAGGTTTCTCGTTTTTGCGAGATGGGTTTTCCATGAAAACGGTAAAATCAACTAGCAACTCGGTTTGAATTCATGAGGAGTACTCATCTGGGGGTGGGATAGTGCTTTCAAAATTATTTCATGTAGCCTAGCCGCGGTCGGCCGTGGAGGGCAAATCTAGGAGATCAGGGACTTGTTTATAAGATAATTCTGGGTTAGGTGGGTAGCATGCCGGAGCTTTAAGATTGATGAGTATTTTAAGCAGGATATCCTGGTGAGGACTTGAGAGCTATAGGTTGAACAATTGCGCATATGCAGGTCAATGTCTGTTCGGGGGTGCGTACGCTATTGGCGTATTAATACTAGATATTCATGTGGTATTACGCACTAATTAACTAAGCGGTGCTGTGGAGGTCATCACGGTTATATATCTTGGTGTGGTTCAGAGTTGGTGCTATAAATTTAAAAATACGCTTATCGATATCCAAATATGCAATTGCCATTCAAGTGAAGGATATGCTCGAAAATCTATTCTAATTTATATCTAGCTACAATATGAGTTCGTTAGTAGCTTACTCCACTAGTAGAAACTCTCTAGATGTGTAATTAATATTATAATTTAATTGGATCGTCTACGATTCAGGGCTGAGATTTGGTCCCCATTTGTGGCACTGGTTGCTCCACAATTGCAACACAGATACTTTGAGGCGGTTAATGCGTTCTGTATGCAAATTTGGTCCATTATCCTGGCGAGGCGCTTATAATAAGTCCATCAAGAGAAAAGGCGTGCTCAAATTCATGCAAGATCGCTTTCTTCTCGTACATCTATTCCTGGATTTTATTCAGGCTTAAAGGGGCATTATTTCAACAGCTGGCCCATATGGGACAATTGGGTTCCGAAGCGCACGGGCATATCCCTCTTTGTACTATAACGTTCCAAAGCATCAGAATGTATGTCTAGATAGAATATTATTTGTCGGGTAGACTACTTACAGTTTCGAAATGAGTTGTATGTTTGAATACACCCTTCGTTTCGCTGTTCTCTTCCCAATACAGGGACCTTAGCCACCGGTGAAGCTGAGGGTAGTCATATCGGATCATCTTGTAGTTACACTTAAATAGTGTGTAGTACGCGACGTCGAACCGTATTAGAGTGGTGAATAGGCTAGAAATATATTGATAGTTAGCTTTATTTAATTTCTACATCCCGTTTTAGAACCGGATATCTGGGTAATTTTTACCGAATATCTGCTTCTGTAATATGATCCCCAAAGAGATACTTGGTACCCCGATCGTTGAGGTGTTTCTCTAAACGATCCAAGCTCTCGAATAGGGGTACGACGTTGCTGAGGTATGCGTCTTGGGTAGAAGCAAACCCTGTCTTATAGACCCCATTGTTCACTTTGTCGTACACCCACTCATTCATTTCGTCAATGTCCTTGCGGAGGCGTTGCGGGTAGTACCCTCCGCTGGGTTTGTTGACTTCGCGCTCGCCTTCCGGGAGGAATTCATCGAATTCAGTGTAAAGCATGCGAATTATTTCCGAACTCTCGTTGTTGACGATCGTTTCTGTCTTCTTGTCCCAAATGAGGGGGACCGTGTATCGGCCTTCATATTCTGGGTTCGCTTTGAAGTAAAGCTGAGATAGTTTTGTGAAACCATAGAGGGGGTCCTTTTCCATTGTGCCATTGTTGCCGTTAAAAACCCTATAGAAGTTTCGTCACAATTGTCAGATTCTGTTAGTTTACTTGTTCAACTAATCTTAATATTTGAAAATTTAGACCTACCAGCCTTCTGGTGTGAGAGTGAAGTCCATGACCACGAGTTGGATGATATCTTCGAGACCTTTTAACGATCTCACAATATTGGCCCTATGAGCCCAAGGGCATCCCCAATTGAGGTATAAAACCTGCACCCATGTTAGAACTGGCTAGGATCATATTCCTTGAATCCTATGACTTGGACCAGGAACGCTTACGTATCGGTCTTTTTCCGCAGGGAACTCTGAATTGGGGTCTGCGGAGATAAATGAGCGAAATACGGACGGCTTTCGACGGAACTGGCCGTCTCCGTCGGCCATTTTGTAGACGGCATGGTCTTTTTCTCCGCCAGCTTTATTGGTTTGTGACATTTTGTGTGTTGCCTGTGTGGTTTCCAATTTAGGCTATCGGTGATAAAGATCGGTGATGATTTTGGGTCCGAAATTGGTGAAGGGCGTCGGAGTTAAGGAGTTCGGAAGGTCGTTTTATTATTGCAATTGGAAATCTCCAATGGTGGAGATATTTCAACTTGAGGATCAATACGCGGTTCAATACACAATGCGAAGGCAATCCCGAATCAAATCAGCAGCGGGAGTGCTTTGGCTGGGGATTTATACCTGTCGCCGGCACGGCGTGGATCTCGGCCGATGGTCCGGAGGCGTCGCATGGTTATCCCAAAACGTTTAGAACGCAACCCGGGAACGGCTTATAAATCTTAAAGATCTTAAAAAATTAAACGGCCGTTTTGTGTATTACGGAATCTTGACTGTGCGATTATAATTCGGTTCCATCACGGGAAAAATACAAGAAATTTATCGCCCGAAAGATGATTGAATTGAGCATGCGGCATTGTCATCCAAGGGCAGTCATATGCGTGGCCTGGTGAATATCGTTCAAAGCTTGATAGACGTTTACCCCATGCCCGCGGAACTCTATGACAGGCCAGTATACGTACAAGACGCGTCTTTGTCAGAGCGCCTTGGCCTGGGTAGACTTCTGCCTCGAGCGCCTCCGGGATCAGGCTCCGGGAATTGGTGACCCCGAACCCACGCATGTCCAAACTGCCCGGGGTCTTCCGGGGGCGGGGACGGAATGATACGTATATATGTCGACGTTAAGCACAGACGGGGGCTAATATGACAGAATACTCTACGAAAGGAATCTAAGAAAAGCCTGTTGGCTACAGAATAGTTTAGTTAAGCTTAGGAGGAGGCTATCAAGGTCACCTTTCACCCGGTTTAATAGTGCAACAAGCGGAATATCAATATAATATGTTTCTTACAGGAGCTAGGAATTCGAAGCTTTTTTTCTGGTAATTATCAATTGATTGATACTAGCAAGATCAAACCTACGGCTAAATACATGAAAATGCTGATATTCCTTGAGTAGGGAACCGCCATGATATTATTTGAGCTCCCTCCAAATTGCTCATTCCCTCAGATCTACAAAGGGGGGTTGGATCTGGGCCTATCGGACGCAGACCTGCCTTCAGAAAATTTCGGGTAGTGAGAAATTGATAATTCATCTTCATATATTCATCTTCATATCTACGTCCTGCGATCTAGACATAGAAAATATTATAGATCTTTGAAGGTCACAACCACTCTTCCTTGAACGTTCAATTGAACCCCAGGCCCAGAATTCGAAGGTCTCACGCTTGCGCTTTGCATTGTTGCACTTTGGGCGCAGAGCTGTGTTGTCCAGAGCGCCAAGACCGGGGAAGGTGACTACAAGCGGACTATTCAAAGTCAACAACATACATTATATTGCATACACGACCTCGCCATCCGGACACCCAGCCTATCGCCAACGGCCCCTCCAAAGCCACCGATTGTGTTCGCCCCATAACTGTAGCGCGTGGAATCCTGAAACTCTTTCCCCCGGATTAAGCCACCTTGCCACCCGATCGTAGGCGCCACGATGTCGCGACACAAGATGGTTCGGACGATGAACCTGGTTGACGAGCTGGATGATTATGACGGGGAAGATGACTACTATGAGGAGGAGGAAGAAGGTACTGCATCTCGGATTGGTCGCTTTCTCGAGTGTATGAGTTGATTGCTAACGGTGTGGTTCTACCACTAGGAATGTCGTCTGACGATAAAGGTACCCCGCGACGGTACCCCGCCCCTCGAAACCTATGGACCTAACCCGGAGTTCCTATAGCGAGAATGGCCGATGGCCTCAGGCGAGTTCGAGAAGTTATTGGGAGCGATGTCCCATCCATAACGAACGAAAAAATCGAAGAAACGTTGTGGTATTACTATTTCGATGTGGAGAAGTCTATAACCTACTTGCTGAGTATGGAAAATAGCGAAGATCCGGTGGGGTTCTGGGGCTAAGTAGTGACAGACCAGGTCGGAGCGACTGAGAAAAAGAAGCAAAAGAAGGCAGCTGTGCCTGAGCCAAAAGGTTTGTTGCACCCTCTCCCCCCCTCGCACGGCGCAATAGCAAGAGCTTTGACGGACCTGGTCTCGAGGCGATGGCGGACCGGGGATTTTATGTGAGTAGCTTCGAATCATGGTTTAGCGCACTTTCTGAGCATCTTTTGATTCTGAAAACAGTCAGGGAGCATTTCTTGGTACACTCTCAACTGAATTCCAAGCACATCCCACCTGGGTTTTGGGACGATACCCCTTTTGGGTGTGTCCCACTCTCTCGACGGGGGGAGTTCCTACCACCGCCACCTCTTTCCGGTTTCCGGACAAGCGGTTTATTGGGTGGAATGCAATCTGGGAAGACATCAAAGCTTGCGGCTCTCGCGAAAGCGCGAAACAAGGCCAAAGCTGAGAAGGTCGCGGAAGCTGCGAGCCCTGCGGCGGGGACTGCGGTATCTCTTCTGGATCGATTATCGAAGAAGAAGCCCGATCCGCTGCAGACTACGCGCGAGATCCCGCCTTCCATGGTCTCGGAAGTTCCAAATATCTCCAAGCTTGAACAGGTGGTTGAAAATACGACCCCTGATTCTCCAAAAAATGAGCCGGTCCAGAATACGCCATCTATTCCCGGTCCCGAACCAGATGCACTGCTTAAGGCATCGCCATCGGGATTTGCCAAGTCCATGTTCGGGAGACGAATAGACGAGGCTTTCGGGGTCGAGGAGGAGTTCACTGATAGCCAGTTAACATACTTTTCAATAGCCCCGACACAAAAAGCTGCTATCAAAGCAAAACAAGCATTCGATGTACCAAGCCCAGACGATGTTGTTATAGCAGCTCAATCGCAAAGCAAAGGTAGGCTTTGGTCATTAGTATATATTTTGATTGTCCTAACATCTTTCGTAGGAATTTCGAAGACAGGTAAGGGAGAAAAGCCGGGAAGCAGCACAACGGCCTCAATACAGAAGGGCGTTGAAGCCCTCAAAGTGGGAGACACCTCCGAGAAGCCGGCCCCCCCAAAGATACCCCGGAAGAAGATAGATGTTGTTGCAGAATACGAAAAATCAAAGTCAAAGAGAAAAGAAAATGCAAATCTGGTCGTGATCGGTAAGATAACAATATTTCCTCTAATTCCGCACCAAGCTGACAAGCCATAGGCCACGTCGATGCGGGGAAAAGCACATTGATGGGACGTTTGCTTTATGACTGCGGGGTTGTCGATGAAAGGACCATCCAAAAGTATAAACAGGAAGCAGAGAAGATAGGAAAAAGCTCTTTCGCTTTGGCATGGGTGTTAGATCAAACGGGCGAGGAGAGGGCGAGGTTGGATTCACCATTAAATTTGACTCTCACTTCCAAACTGACGGCAATTTAGGGGCGTCACAATTGACATTGCCGTCAACGCTTTCGAGACGCCCAGAGGGAGATACACCATCCTCGATGCTCCCGGGCACCGCGACTTTATTCCGAATATGATAGCCGGAGCCGCACAAGCCGACTTTGCCGTCTTGGTGATAGACTCTTCTCCAGGCGAATTCGAAGCTGGATTCAACGTTCGAGGTCAAACTAAGGAACACGCTCTCTTAGTTAGGAGCATGGGTGTGCAGCGGATTATAGTGGCTGTTAATAAGTTAGATCTAGTACGCTTCCTAGTTCCCACTTGCTGTTGCGTTTTCTAACATTTTTAGATGCACTGGGACAAAGAACGATTCGACGAAATAAAACAACAAATGTCACAGTTTCTAACCACAGCTGGCTTCCAAGCAAAAAACGTTAGCTTCATACCATGCAGCGGCTTAACAGGTGACAACATTGCTCGCAAGCCTGCAGATGGCCTAATATCCTGGTATTCGGGTCCGACACTCGTGGAAGAATTGGAAACAGCCAAGCCGGTCACCAAGGCTATCGAGAAGCCTTTAAGAATGACGATCGCAGATGTTTACCGGGGCGGTGTTACGAACCCTGTTACCATATCTGGTCGGATTGAAATTGGCAACATCCAGGTCGGCGACACAATAATAGCTGTCCCCGGAGATGAGAAGGCAACTGTGAAGGGGATCGAAGTGGATAACCAAGCAGCTGACTGGGCTGTCGCCGGGAACAACGTGCAGCTACATCTCGCTAATATCGAGATGGAGTACCTGAAGTAAGTAATGCTTCGTCTGCCAACATTTCGCGCCACGCTGCTAACAAACTTAGAATCGGCGATGTCATTTGCCAAGCAGACAGCCCCTTAGTACCCCTCAAGGAGTTCGAAGCAAAGATTCTTGCATTCGAGAGTCTTACTCCGATGATGATAGATATTCACCGTGGGAGGCTGAATGCCTCCGGTAGGATCACCAAGCTCGTCGCGACACTCGATAAAGGCAACGGCTCGGTAACGAAGAAGAAGCCGAGGCATATTGGTCCGGGAAGCCTAGCTGTTGTAAATATCGCCGTTACCGGTGCACCATTGCCATTGGAGAAGGGGAGCAAAATAGTTCTGAGAGCGGACGGCCTAACAGTCGCCGCTGGTGTTGTAGAGTGATACATACGATTTAGAAGACTATCTCTTGAATTTCTTGCGTTGTATCATCGATTCTATACCAGTATTGAGTATGCACCCATTATGGGGCCCTGCTATAGTTAGAGAGAGGTACCTAGTATCGACCCTGTCAACTATTTAGAGGCTCGACCAGGATTTTGAAAATGACACACGACAACACCTTTTCTCATCAACATTGTTGACCTGTTTTTCTATCACATGAACGGATTTTGGTCGCCTAGAATCACCCATTGGAGGCCTGTCATATGAGATTTGATCTACTCGATACCATGGTCCTGATCATCGCGCTGGAATTTACGTCGTCCGATACCCCGCTCGTGCAGCCTAAGGTCCTGGAAATCGGCACCTTCCAAATCACGCCAAAACCAAGACGTCGCCAAGTCCCGTAGGACAAGGCAGGCCAGTCCGCTTAAATAGCCAGACAATGGATGATATAGTATTCAACAATTGAGCTCGCTTGACCCAACTATTATATCGTGTAGCGCTTGGTGTACTTCTGGAAGGTTATAAAAACCTCGCCTAGGCAGAAACCCGAGGCAAGGGATCGTGCTACGGTTACAATACCTTGTTACCGCTGGGGGGAAACCTTAACTGACGTATGCGTAGACAGACGCGGGACGGGATCGCGGGCAGGGCCAGCTAAAGATAAACATGGAACGAATAGTCTCGACAATGGTTATGGTCTATGAATTCCCATGGGTACTGGGAATTCAACCGGACGGTGTATTCATCTGCGCACGATGACAACATGGTAGTTTAGTCTTAATGTACTAGTATTAACGGTCTAAAACATCCGATACGCTGCCACCTACTCTTTCTGTAGGATCTCCGCTGACCTCAGATTATAAAGATCGTAGAGATAGTATTGGCAATTGAATCTGCAGGACAGTTGCCTAGAGTGTTAGGTCCGAGCTCGCATGGAAATCTTGAAAAATCGAAATACTATCACGAGCTCAGGCGAAGAGAGAACTCATTTACATTAGGTGACAAAAAACCCGGGAGGGGGGATCGTATCTGAGTAAGGACTGGAATCGTGTATAAAATTAATGAGATTCCCGTCGATATTGGCAAAATTTGAAATCAGCAGCAAGATATCAAGCAGAAAATTAAAGATCAACATGAAGTTTCTTGCCCTCCTCTCTCTTGTCGCGCCGCTAGCGTCGGCTGCTGTTATTCCTGATAAGGTCATCACTTATGATGGCTATCGGGTTGTTCGCATTTCCACCCATGGAAGGGGTCAGGCCATCGAGAGGCAACTGAAGACTCTCAATGCTGTCCAGTACAATTTTGATACAAAGGAACGGATTGAAATTGCAATTGCGCCTGAGGACCTCCCAAAGTTCGAGAAGATGAAGCTCGAGTACGAGGTTATTGATGAGGACCTAGGAGCTTCCATCATCGCCGAAGGAGGCTTCTCTCCAGCTTCTGCAGGTCGCAGAATATTTTCCAGTGAGCTTAACACCTAAATTTGATATTCTAAACATGGATTGAAGCTGATGGAAAACCTACACAATTTAGCTTTGGAAGAATTGACACCTGCTGCTTTCCCTGACCTGTCGTGGTTCAACGCCTACCACACATTCGCGGAACATCAACAGTGGTTGGTTGATATTCAAGCTGGCTTCACTCAGAACTCTGAATTGATCGAGGTTGGAAGATCATTTGAAGATAAGCCAATCAATGGAATCCATCTTTGGGGTAAGGGTGGTAAGGACTCCAAGCCCGCTGTTCTGTGGCACGGAACTGTTCATGCTCGAGAATGGATTTCTGCTATGGTAAGTATCAAAATATTCCTCCGTCGACTTATTGTACGTTACGCCTACAAGGAATTCCGAATACTAATACGCTTGGAACTACAGGTCGTTGAATATCTCACATACGGCCTTATCACTGGATACAACTCAAATGATTCACAGGTTCGCAGCATTCTTGACAACTACGACTTCTACATTCTCCCAGTTGTAAATCCAGATGGTGGGTTCCCAATGCTCCTTGCAATATGACGTCTAGCTCCCAGGCATACTAACACTCTATTTTAGGGTTCGTGTACACACAAACCACCAACCGTTTGTGGCGCAAGAGCCGACAGAAGCACCCATCCAACAGCTGTGTTGGAACCGACATTAACAGAAACTGGAGTTTCAAGTGGGATACCCCTGGCGGCTCATCCACTAACCCTTGCGACGAGACCTTCCGTGGACTCGGACCAGGAAATACTCCCGAAAACACCGCGCTTACCAAGCATGCTGAAGCCCTCGCTACCAATAAGGGTATCAAACTCTACATCGATTGGCACAGCTTCAGTCAATTGATCCTTCTCCCATACGGCTACGACTGCAACCGCCAAGTCGAGAACTACGACAGGCAGATGTCATTGGCAAGGGGTGTTGCAACCGCTATTGCTGGTGCAAGCTCCGCAAAGACAAAGTTCACTCCCGGTGCTACTTGCCCAAGTTTGTATAAAGCTGTTGGTGGTAGTACCGATTGGATGCAAGATGTTGGAAAAGCCGAAATCAGTTGGTGCATTGAGTTGCGACCATCCGGTGGATTCGGTGGCACCGGTTTCGTCCTGCCAGCTACCCAGATCAAGCCTTCTGGCGAAGAAATGTGGCAAGGCATGATCCATTTGCTTACCACCATGTAAGTGGCTACGAAACCATGAACTTTCTTGGTCGAGTAGCGCACATAGAGAAGTCTCCCCGCTCTAGGAGGCCAGAGGATTTGTTGGATGTAGGAGAGCTGGAGCGTCCTCCTCGTATATAGTAAAGATACCCTGTACTTAGTTCATTTCACAGCTTGTGCTATTAGTGATACCCATTAAATTTATCAACCCAAATATGATAAAATACATTGCATCATCCAATAGTCTCCGCGGCTTCCATAGGCTTGCTTGTTGAAGTCCAACCAAATTTATTCTATATCTTGCCGCAACTCTAACTAATAAAGGCCCTAAGCAACTCTAGCGAGTATCTCGCAGGTCTCAAAGATGTGTTAGCTTAGAGTACGTTTGTGCTGAGTTTGTCATGATCATGGCCGAGGGATATTCTAAACGCAACTTGCTTGCTATAAATACTGAATTCATTGTTCCCGGCATGAAGGTATACGTAAGGGCTGTGGGTGAAGGTAATGGGAAACTTCCTATCAAAAGGAGTAAGGAGGTTTTTTTGGCCGTATCTGGAGTCTTATACCTACCTAGGTAGTAGGTCACCCTTTGTACAATTGGGGGGCCTGGGTACGAGACCACTTAGTAGCACTCGCTGTTACTTTATATATAAACCCTATGAAATTGTCTCGAATCGAATCTAGGCCCTAGTTGTCTCGTACACCAGAGGGCCCTAGGGCCTACGAGTATAGAATTGGGTTAGTTCACCGCCACAAATAATGCAACGGCGGGCCTGCATGACAAATTAAGGAGCTGTTGGGTTTGACATTTGTGCTCGAGTGCTTACGTCCGGCACCTAACCAATGGCCAACTTAACCTGCTGCCTCACGAGGTACGTACGTTAGATTCCACAGTTAAAAAGCTGGTAGCCTTTTAATATAACATATTTCTATGTAACACATATAAATCGACACCAAGTGCCACATTCGCATTTTTGAACATTTAACATCTCAAAACCAAAGCCTTGAGATTGTCGACTTTTATGCCCCCATCATAGCTTGTATCTAGATCCGAAAGCCTCCAGTATTACTTTCAAGCTGGCTCGAATTGCGTAAATTTACAAGTTTCGCCACGTTAGATCTAGACTCACGTTAACGTGTTTTAATAGATCTAAGAGCGCAAAGGGGCCTCAAAAACAGAGTTATTAAACCATGTGTAAGTCCATCGTATCTCGTATACTAATTCAATATTTCGAGCGAATTCGAAATCGTGAGCGGTGGAAAGTCAAGCGATATAAATGCAGTCGTATGCATTCCTATTCGATGTATTATAAACACTAACTAAATATCATAGTCTAGCGAATCTATTTTTCCGAAATATTGGTCTATTAGTTCAAATCGTCGGATACTTCGAACTCGAGCATAAGAGAGAGACAGAATTTTTCGAACACACAACCGAAGTGGGCTGTTTTTGGTCTTGTACAATGAGAGTACACATAAGGCCCACCTGGGCCTATATTCTAACAGCTTTCGCGTTCATATTGGGAAACGATTCCTTAGCTAGAGCGCATGGTGCCGGAAATTCTTGGAGGCGACCTCCAGACCTAGACCAACACTCCCGAAACATAATATCAGCTTTGAAGCCTGCCGTAGGGCACGCACGGAAACCAGCAAAGCTGATACCGGAATCGCGTACAAACGAAGCACTCTCCAAAATTAAACGTGGTCTATCAGACTACGAGAGCCGCGGTTGGAGACTCATTGATCGCACCGATGAAAAAGGCGACGATTTGACTAGCATCGTTGGGCCAGGAGACCCAACTGACAAACCTGCCGCTAGATATTTCGAGCCCAGCGCTCAAAGCGCTGACGCCTGCCCCAGTTGGATTCAAATCTTTCTATTTAGGTTTGGTATGGCTGACGCCCTTGCAGACGAAGACAACCTCTACTCCTATTTTGTATTGACGCCGAAGGTACCGGAGCTTGATGGAAGCTGGGCTGAATTCTACGTGTCAGTTGAAAGTAAGCATTTAATCGTGTCATGGCATGGCGTTGGGAACGGGGGCAGAAATAAAAATTTTGAGGCAGACTATAGTTCTCTAATCCTAGCCCTCTGGCTGCGGGTGGTTGATTCAACGCAGAGAACTGGGGGCCTTATCGGCGTTCCAGACTACCCGCTCTCCCATATCACCGTCTATGGAATTAAAACCCCGGAAACGATCGAGATTTTAAGCGATATTCAAAACCAGTGGCCCGGAAACATCAATAACTTCGGAGGGTTCTGGATAGACGTACCGAGCATTTTGGACCGCAAAAGCTCAGATGCCCGTCTATGGGCAACGCTCATAGGAATACCAGAAATCGGAGCAATAGAACAGATGCTTTCGGACAGAACTACGCGTAATTATTTCTTAGAAAGGAACAAGATCAAGCTGGTCAAATCTATTCGCTTCAGCGTCGAACCGGGGCGAGAAGGAGAAGGCCCACAAGCGACAATTTTGGTAACCATAGGACCAAGTTATAGCCCAGGCGCCCCAGGCAACAACCAGGAGGGGTTAGGGAAACTCGGCGATATTTTCGCAGGCCTAAGTCCTAACTCTCCCGGCTATATACAAGATCATGATCCAGAATTGGTACAGGCCTCCGCCAAAGTAATACTAGTGGAGACTAGCATAGACCTCACGAGCTATCCAGGAAAGGTGATTTTCGAAGGGTCCACTCTTGAGCCCATTGAAATAGACTACCCCACAGGTTCCAAGAGGAAATCCGAATCCGCTCGGACATACCGCATGAGTAAATGGCATCTCACAACGAATTCGGAGAGCTTTGAACACTCCGAAATTCGAGCTTTCACATCCGGGCCCGAGGCTCACTTGGTTTTAGAAAACAGTATCCAGACAGAGGAAAAAGAAACACTCGCTGACTTTCTATACTCATGCTGGATCGAAAGTCAAGGAAGCCAGGGTCTTCGAGACATTACATTCCTTCAACTCTCGCCTGCTACAGAGTCGCTCATCCATAAGGCCTACGAAGAGAAGAAGTTGGATACATCTACCGGAAACATTTTGATTCTTTGGGGTCGTGGGCCATTGAGGAGAGCATTCTCACCGGGGCCAGACGGGGAACCATCACCCGAAGCCATTTTAAATGATAATTTGCTAAGGCAATTCTCGGAAACATTAGAGTACGGCGCAGTCCTGAAAATGATACTAGAGAGAGAGAGGTACACCGCTCTTCCCGCGGGCCTTGAGGTCCGTTCCCTCGAAATCGGTGACAGGGAAAGATCAAAAAAATCAAAAGGGAAGGAAAAAGGAGGGAAATCGTCCTCCAGTGACTTCGCAATTCTTGTTCGACTAGGGCGTGCACAAGATAACGCTGAAGCTACACCGCTGGTCTCGTTCCAAGATGTCACAAAAGGGGCCACCCCGCCGCAGTTTGATGAGCCTAACTCTTATGTCGAAATACAGTCGATTTCTTCGAGTTCACCATCAGTGCTTGAAGTTTTTGATACTGTTGCTAGCCGTCGTGAATTTTCACCAGACGACGAGCGCTTAGAGCAGCAAATTTCCGACTACCTACAGGGAGAGGGATTAGGCCAACTGAAGAACAATTTGATCATTCGAGTTAGGCAAAATGACCCGATTAATGTTCCCATAACAGAGGAACCTCCACCGGATCTATTACTAGAGGAAGACAGCGAAGAAAGCACCAAGACGATGCGGAAGAGGGCAAAGCCGAGTACAATTCTATTCATAGAAAGATTTGCCGATAGGGAAAAGAAAGCTGGCAAACCAAACATACACTATCTTGATGTGATCACGAGATCTCAGAGGTCTGCTCAATACCGCCACCTCGTCGTATGGATTAAAGCCTCTGGGCCCCTGCCCGAGCGCTTCCTAGGAGAATTTTACGTAGATCTCGATGCCCATCACATTGTTATCAGCCGACTGCCCGATCTGTCACAGGTCAAAGACCTGCCGGACCTTTCCGACATTTTATACTATGTAATATTAAAATTATGTCAGATTGACTCCAACTGCAAGACGCCAATTATCGAATTCATATCTATCGAACGTCCGGAGCCGCGTACAATGCAGATGTTGAATAACATTGCCGAAGTATTCAATGTAGACCGGGATAAATCCCCCATCGGAATTAGCATGATAGATAGTTTGCTAGCTGAATATGCAACCTCATGGTCACAGACGCTAGTCAAAAAGGAACCGAGTCCTCGCGAGACGATTTTAGGTGTGATTCTCAGAACGCGAGAGATATCTCTGGTACAAGCAATGGTCGTCAAATACTATAAAGGGCGACACCTGGGCGACAAAATTCTCGACGAAATTTTCATCGGCTGGGAGCCTCAGGGTCGGGGTAAACCCAACTTCGAGGCTCCAGTCCCGGGTCGACTTACCTACACCCAACCAGCGGAAATTTTTATGGTCCTACGAAGCATGCCGGGAAAATTAAAAAGATCAGACATAGTAGAATGGATGGCATACATTAAATCCCCGCCTCCGCGAGACCAGCCGGATCCAAAAACTAAAGAGGACACCTCATTACGGGCCGCTGGGCCCACAGCCCCTAGCGCGGTGATGATTGGCCAAATTTTGATAGACAGAATAAACCAAGGTATCTCGAGCGGTCTTGGTGCTCGTGAAGACCAATCTGGAAGCGGAGACGCTACGGACCTGACCTCAAGCGCGACCTCTCCGCTCAGGAAATTGGCCCTTAGTTCCAACCAGAAGAGCCACTTCACGACCGATAGTAGAGTAGATAAAGGGAATCAAAAAAATACACTATCCCTCCGAGAACTATACACAGCAACTCTATCAACCACAATCGACGATCCTGAAAACAGGTTCATGTTAGAGTATATCAAGCGTTACTGGCACGATAGAATACCCAGAGTTTTTATACGGCCCTCCTCTCAAAATTGGGCGGGAACCACCGTCATGGACATTCCAGGTTACAGAATCGCCGTCAACGAAGAACTGCGCATGATGGCGTTGGTGAAGATGGAAACGCGTGAAGAGGTGAGTCTAGAACAACAGCGAACGGAGTTAACCCAAGTATATGAGCGTTCTTGGGTCAATGATGACGGGAGCGACTTGAGGTTGCTACGTGCGCTACTGTTGCCACGCCTAACCGAAGCTTCAATTAATGTCGTCGAAAGAGTTCTCGACTTCCGAAAGCAGTCGTGCAAGGGTGAAGGTGCGTCAGGGAGATCTGTTACAATCATCAGACCAATGCCACCGAGAGATGAACCCGGTGCTCATTTTAGAGTTCAGACCCTAGATGCGCAAAAAAGTTTGGAATGGGCAACCTTGATCGGAATGCTCGAGATTTGGGCTTTAGTCGAGGCTGGTTTGAAACGCAAGACGACAAAAGGTACTTGGTTCTCGCCTCTAGCGATCGTAATAATATGTAAGTTAGACGACATAAGGGAGCGGGCCGCACCGTTGCTGCGGGTTGGGGTAAAACTTGCACATTACTCCCAAGTCACAGGCGAGGAAATTGATTCATTATGGGTCAATGACTATACGCCCAAATCCTATCCATGGAAAAATTCCAGAGGTCGCACCCAGCTACGTATAGAGAATTCTTATTAAACCGACTTGGTCGAATTCTAACTGGAGCTCGAACTCTGGGTATCGCCGGCCAGATACCAACTCTCAACATATTAAATTTAGGAAGAGCAAACAACCGCTGGCGGAACCAAATAATGAATTCGAATCTTAATTCATCTCTGCATAGAGTTTTTGAATCTTACATATATTTTTACATCCATTTAAATGGTCATTATAATCTTGTTTATGCTCAAGCGAGAGGTGGGGTTGTATGTATAACTTTCATGGGTACGAGATTAGATTTTCTAAGGAACATGTTAACTTAAATCTAAGCTGGGAATGAGACCAAATCTAAGTAACTTTATGTTATTTAGTCGTTTATCACAGTGGTTTAACTAAGTTAGGGTGCGTACATATGTGACGTCCGATGATGATACAAGATGGGCAAGCTATTTCAATAGCAGTAGCAGTATCTTGGTCTACATGGAGCAGTCCTTGCCAAGTTCTGATATCTGTTGGTTACTTACGTATGCAGTGTACATATATGTCTTGATGGCACTTGTTGCGGTGTCTGGTTTGAGACAACGTAATGGCATTAATCATCAGGGTTATAAATATCTTCCAACGTACATATACATTCTGTATGAAGAAAAAACCGCGTCCGGGCTCCCTATATACCTCTAGATATCATTCAGTCTGCCTATACTTCTAGGGATTTCTTCAATGCATCTTTGATTCGCAGGCAGACTCAGGGGCAAATTTAGGGTCAGTTCGTAGTCAGAGGGCCATATATACTTATGATATTACATATACCCTTGAGACACATTCCGGGCTACCATACTAGCTCGGAAGCGGTATTGATATGGCTATATGACTAGTCTCGTGGTGCTGCCACACAACACGAAGTTCGCTTTACGACTAACTATATATACGAGCCAATTAATTATTTTTATTTGGTATACTTCTGGTTGTCTCGTTCCCAGCCCGCCCGGGCGTACTTCTGGATTTATCTTTGATATTTCGTCTTGCAAGTGATTTTTTTGAGGAAGATTTGGTCTCGTTCCCAGACGTCGGTTGGCCACAAGTGTAGGAAGAAGACTATCCCACAGTTCAAATTAATGACGTTGAAAAGATGTGCCGGAGTTTGATAACATATGCATTCGGAATGAGCCATCGGGTAGAAGAGTTGCAATGTACACACATGTACATGCATACCGGTTATAATTAGTCTGATATGTCTAGCTCTGCCTCAGGAACCCCTGGTCTCGAGGCTATGGATATGTAATGTCTGTTTACATTTGCATTGATACTGTATCCTACTTCAACGACTCCAATCCGAATATCAACCCGCCTGTAGCGGGGCGCCCGGGCCAACGTAAGACTTCATCGATATCTGACACATCTGGAGGAAGTATTCATCATGCCTCGTAGCTTGTACCCAAACAACCAGGTATTCATCAGCAAATTCGCGGTTTTGTATTATAATAGGCCATGACCCAAACGTTGCGCAATCGATGGCCAATCATCCAAAATCCCATGAATCCTTTGGGGAAGCTGCCCCTCTTGTGTAACTCATATGCGCCATACCAACCATACCAAAAGGCTTGCCCGTGGTAAGCCTTGCAGAGTCAGAACCCTTGATACCATGAAAAGAGGAAGAGAAAAAATCCTTCCAATTTGCCACCACGAGCCAACAACCTGGCGTCTGGGGCTGGTGTTACCAACAAATATTGTGACACAATCACCCGCCAAGGCGATATCTCGCGAAAACTAGCCAATAAAGTTGCAATTCAGTGACCTTGGCTCACCTTGGCTTGCGCTTGGCGAGCCGCTTCTAGGCCTCGGGTGCTTTTTGGGAAAACTGAAGGATTATCTTGGCGAATCCGATAATAATCCATTCATAGTTAACGCGATACTCCAAAGCCTTTGTTTGAAAGGGGAATGGAAGGGATTTTTTTGGCGGTTTGTTAGACTGCGGCTGAGGAGGAGATAATGAAAGGGAAAACATAAATACCACTGTGGACCCTTTGCCAATGGTCTACTTTACTCAGCATTCTATTACTAATTCATAACAAAAAACCGAGCAGTGATATATATCTAGATCTCAATAGAATTGTATCAAGAAATGTATCGCGCAACCGTGTTCCTCCTCATTGCCCGTCTGGCCGCCGGCCAGGTCACGGTCGCCCCAGAAGTCCCTCAGACCCTTGGCGTCACTATCACCTCACAACTTGAATACAAGCTACAGCGCAGTTGCGTCGCCCACTGTCTCTACTACAACGGTGCGCTGCCACGAGGACCATACTACCACGATTGGGACGATGTAGGCGGCGAGTTGAAGTGCGGATACGCGCCCATCAACGGTTGCTACTGTAATACGAAATACGCCTCCAGCGCTACCGCCTACTTCAATACTTGCATTCCCTACTACTGCGGTAGTGGAGACGACGCCGATCCGGACGACTTGGTCTCTGCGCTGTCTTTGTATAATGATTATTGCGCTACCGCCAACGGAAACCCTACAAAACCGGTACCCACCCCCGTGACGATCGGTGCGTCAACAACCTCGGCGTCGTCGGAAGAAACAACATCGGAGACAAGTGGGCCTGAGTCATCTTCTACCCCTGTTGACGAGCCCTCCCAGCCTGCTACTACCGGATCATCTCCGGTTTCTTCTGGATCCTCTGTGACCGCCACCGCGGAGGGAAAGACTTCGTTTAGCCCAACGGAAGCCGGAGTTCAACAAGGAAGTGGAGGAGGAAGTGGAGGACTGAGCAAAGGTGCTACGATCGGAATTGCTGTTGGAGCCTCAGTCGGCGGTATTGCACTGATAGGCGCTGCTGTTTTCTTGCTTATCTCTCGCAGGAGGGGGCTCGGTGAGAAGCAGCCGATGGGTGGAATCGAAGGTTAAATTTTTCTCTCTTTTTAGTGCCTCTTGAATTTTATATATTTTGCCTACGGGCCCCGGGATGGAATTTTGTATGATATGGTATATGGGCATGTTTATAAACGTTTATAAATTTAGTGGAATTAGGATTTATTCTTTCGGATCGGCTTTAATAGGTGGAGAACGGGAGCAAAGAAGTTGGACATTCCTCCACATTTCGTAAGCGTTTCGATGTTGAGCATGGGTACGGAGTACACTGTTCGATATCTAAATGGAGTGCCAATTCATCGAATGAGGCACGTTAGACGATGTATGGTCCCTTCTATGGTAGTAGGTCTGAGTATTCGAACTGGATTCTATGGTGGCTGCGCAAATATCCATAAGCTGTGGTGAAATTGACGTTTTATTGCAATATATTAATTAGTATACTTTATGCATGCATGCATGCAACATAATGCAATGACAAACAAGCAATCCAGGAGCCTCGCTTGTCATCCTGCCAAACAACTTTCTGGGCTCTTGTGGTGATAAGTAACGCCGTCTTTAGGGGAACAATTACGGTCGCAATACGCTTCATTCGTTGTAAACTCCTCGTGCGGCTCTCACACCTGGTGAAAACTTCTTACAACTCCCGTAGGAAGGTAATTTTTAGGAACAGCCTTCACTTGATCAATTGAGGACACGCTCCAGGGCTTAGGGGGCAAGTTGTAACAATTTGGTATACGCGGTGTGCGTATATACGACAAGCCGAGTGCTAGGGCAGCGTCCCTGATGGGCAATGCGATCCTCTAATATTCTACTCGAAGCCACCCTTCTAGGATCCTAGACATGTAGGAGGCCGTACTGGGTACCCCGATACCACTAATGTTCTAACTCTTCGTAGTTCCCTTCTGGATTTGCTTCCCTAAATTGATTTCAGCCCGCTATGCTGCTCGGTAACACACACGGAGACTGCGCAGCAAGTTTCTGCTCCGGCCAACACAATTTCTAGCGTTGGATTTTTTTGTCGTTGCGGACTTTTTGAGCCGGTTTGGGAAAGTATATCGGTCCTGTGGTATAGATCGACCCTGCGAGTGCAGGGATGTGAAAGCTTGACAAGACCTCACAATAGCTTGGCCATGGGTTTATCATTTCTTTTGGATTTCGAAGGAGCATAGAATCTTAAATTTAAATTGAGTTGTTTAGCTAGGCATATTCGAAATCTTAGAATTCAGTAGGCGTATAAATTGGTCTCAGGGTTAGACTACCCGACTCTATTTTGTACCACAATAGGGATTTGGTCCAAAAAAAACTGCCCGCCCTATATCAACTATATCATTTATCTCTTTACGACTCGATTCTTTTGTTTAGAAATCATATAGATAGGCGATTCGCTACCCATAACGTATAACGACAACGTGCGCAGAAACCCCTCGGATCGAACAGGTATATAAGAAGATATTGTCTTATCGAGAAATAAATTGATCAGCTGTAGATACGACGAATCCAAGCTGTCCAGCCGTGAGAAACCTATCAGGCTCGTGGTATGACCAGTCGAGTGTGCGCAGCCGATGTAATCGAGTTGCGTTGCACTACGATATAAGACTGTTTACTACGAATCAGCTGCCGCATAACCTGCACTTTGCTTCTCAATGAAATATTTCTTAAGCCCCACAGCACGAGCCGCTGGTCTACCGCCCTGGAAACTCAAAGTTGTATTCGTATTTACGAATGTTGGGGCGGTATTTGACGGATCACTATCCTGTTGCCCCGCGTAGTGCCGTTGCCCTATTGGTTTTATAGACCTTCCCTAGATACCTAGCTCGCCCTCTGTAAGCCTTGATGCTTTGCAATTAGCCAACTGATCCTCGCTATTTAAGGAGTTCATAAGGAGTTCATGTACATTCGTTCTAGCGGTGCGGGCTGGCGTTCTCTCTAATCTTGACCTTGGCTATTTGTTCGGCGGCCAACGCTCAGGTTACTGAAGCTGTAGATATTCAGAACTTCCATGGCCGCCTGGTCTTTTGCCTTTGCGCGTGGCCTCGCGGTTCCGAGTTAGTTTAGGCAATATTGCGTATTTTTGAGATTGGCGAAGGTGAGGAGAGCCTAGTCTCGTTCCTAGAGGAGAGTTAATGAGTGCCTCAGCTTGTGCTTGCGCGATTCGATCAGTGTCTCTGCCTGGACCGAATGCGCAGATCGAGAATAGCGCTTGATCGGCCTGTTGGGGCCGGGTCTACTTGTTTGGTTGTAGTGCGGCATATGTACTCTGTGCAGAGGGCTTATGAGGCTTGTGAGGGTTATGAGGGGGTTATGGTGGCATTGCGGTGCTGAGCGGTGCTGAGCGTGAGTCAGTAACTAGGGCGAATGTGTTGGGCGTTGGGGATCATCGCCTCCTAACCCCTTTTAGGGCAGTGCAAAGTGCGCCCGAAAGTTTCCCTCGCCTGGAAACCTCGCCTATAAAAGGACGGGCTCCCCAGCTCCCTCTTCCTTCATCAGCTCTCTTCGCCAATTGGCTTAGATCAAGTGTAGTATCTGTTCTTTTCAGTTTAATATCTGAAATGCTATCCACGTGATGGCATCATATATTAATACTATTTTTGAATCTAGGTTGAGACCCTCTTGGCTTGCCAATGGTCTCTCCACCGTGTCCCCAGTATCCGCACTGTCTCTGGGTGATGCGACCTATTGTTTCCATGGTTGTCTTTGTGATATCGAAGCCTCTATAGAAACATCATTAGTCTCTCTTCCACCTACACTCTTGTCCGGCATTTCTATAGGATCACCTTAGAACCATCAGTTAATCCTATCATAGTCACGATGGAATGTGGCTCGCATCGTTCAGCTGCCTCGCGCTTGGCTTTTAGACCAGCTTGGTCGGAGTGGGTATGATCAAAACGCGACAAGAGATTAGAACGCGAGATGGGGAACTTCCTCATCGCACACAAAAAGCGACACCACATTTGTAGCCCCTGTGAAGCTTCGACCAAAGCTTGAGACCTTTCTATTCCTCACGCCCTATCCAGACCATCACAAAAGTCCGACGACGAGCTCGAGACTGGCCGGAAAACTCAAGCATTGAGTCACAGCTCATCGCGTCGAGGTTGTATATTGTGTGTTGTAGATCGGAATTGTATATTATTGGTGGGCTTAACCCTGAAAACTGGGTTGACGCAAAAGTCAAACGTAATGTCCGTCACGTGACTGCAACACATCGCACATTAAAAGGTCACAAGCTCGAGCTCTCCGCGGATCAGATCTCCTCGAGGACTGATATCCTACAATTATAGGATCCTACTAATTAGGTACCCTAGGCTTATCGATCTAGCTATGTCTACTGGTAGGTTTCATGTAATTGCCTGCCAAGGCAAAGGTGGGCGTACCTAGACTAAGCTGTCAAGCGCCTGCAGGCTGGAGGCTGGATTCGCCATCGAGCGCGAGCCCCGTTCAACGAGAGCCGTTAGTTCATAAAAAATAGAATAAACATCCGTCCATATAGGTACAGATTCAATACCCATCTTGTCTTATAGAGTTCATGGTGGCTGCGGAGTCATAATTGGCCATAGTTAGTAATAATATTCTGGTCGTTTTCGAGTTGCGATTGCATGACGGTGCAGTGCTTGCAATCGGGTGCAATGTGATATACCCAACTGCGAACCCTGGGAAATTCTGACACATTATTACATCGCAGAGGTCGTTGAATATGAATGGTAAAAGGTGGAATTCAAATAGGAGTTAGGAATTGGATATTCTATTGGGGTTTGATAGGTAGTTCGTTGGGTTACGGGATTAGGAGGCCGGATATTCTCGGGTCCAATTACAAGCGCTGCGGGTATACGGTAAGCTAAGTGTCCCGTACCTAATTATTTTACATATGTTAGCCAATAAATAATTGCGGATAGTACACTTAGCGCCTTTGTCGCCTTACCCTTAGGTTAGGCTGAAAACCGGCTCTACTGTCTTCCCATTGTTTCCGCCATTTCCGAGACTTCTGAGACGGCTAGCATATTTATATTGTTTTGTTTGACATTTCCTCGGCAATGTTGCTCGAAGGCTTCTCTAGATTCCCTTGATCTGAAAACCCACTGGATCCCCAATCTGTTCTCGCCGTCGATTTTGATTTCGAGTAAATCGGATCTTTCAATAAGCCTCCAGTCCTCCGTTCTTTCGTATTTGATGTTTTTATGCGCTAAGATATTGGCTATGAGAATATTGCAATCCGAAAGAAATCGGAGCCTGGGGGGTATTTGATGGAAGTCTCTCTCATTTCGACTGAGCCATGTGAACTCCTGAAACACGGGGTTCATCGAATCGTTGGCTGTCGCCCAGAGGCATACGGGTCTTAAAGTTTCTAAAAACTGCTCTCCAACTTCTACCTCGGTGATAGTAATTTTAGCGAATGGAATTCTGTGTTTTAGATAGCCGGCATAAGCATCAGCAACTTCCCTCTGTGGGGTCCAATAAGTTAAGGGGGTTAGTCCACTCAAATCTCCCGGCCTGCTCCCAAATGATGGTTCGTCAAATATTCCGGTATCCTGATTGTAGAACCTTCGAGCTCTCTCCAATGTGGTAGCTCGGTACAACTTTGTGCTTGCTTGGCTAGGGACGGAAGTAATGCTCCTTCTATTGTTAATTTTAGGCTGAGCTGCCAGAGAATCTAAGCTTCTGCCAGCTCCGAACTGGCCGGGGGTGGCATCGGATTCGGGGTACGAGTCTCGGTTCTGGGGATCGCTACGAGCTGGGGTTGTTGCACTTCCGCCTCTCATTTCCTTAGACTGGAAATACCTGGCACTCTCCTCAAAACATTCTCTCAATGCCACTAGGGCGTGATACCCCCACTCTATCGTGTCTAATAACCAAAAAGTGCAGGAAGCGGTAAAGCGAATTCTTTCGTACTCAGGCAGCAAAATAGCTTGTTGCAGTCTGGACGATATGCCAATGTAGTTCATATAACCCTCCCAATCATCCTCTCCATTGATTTAATTTTGATCGGCTGCACTATATTTTATTGTTTCTAGAATGAATTTTAGGAACTCGGACGGTATCTTTTCATCTTCGGGAAGGCTGTTCCAGTTCATCCAGATTTCATGCGCTTTCTCCGGCGAGAATCCGATAACTTCGATTGTCTCCTCACTTTCTGGGAAAACAGGGAGATCAATAAATTCATAAATTTCATTAATATGAGCGGACCGGAAGAGGCCTGCACCATCGATTAAACCCACCGGGGCGAAGTATTGGGATTGGATGTCCGAGCTCGATGAGTGACTGGGGGCGATAGTCGACGGAGACACCTTACGCTTCAGACCTCGTACGGATTCGAAAAGGCCGAGTTTCTCGAAGTATTGAGCGACTTCTGGGCCCACTATATAGTTTTGATCGCTTCCGAGGTGTGGATTGATTGGCTGAGTTGACATTTTGAAGGATGGCAATGTTGCGTATTTTGATGAATCGATCGTGTAAACGGGAGGCAAGGGTACCGGTGCTGAGATTTCTGGAGGCGAGCTTTCCACTGGCAGTAAGTTTGAGGGAAAAGACTGAACTACTATTGGAGCGCTGGATCGTTTATCTTATATTAGCGAGACATGCATACCCACGAGACCAGGCATACCTGGAGGTCTTTGATCTCATTCCTAGCCTTACCTAGGGTGGTGCAAATATCTCTAGATTGTTGTAGAATTAAATTACTAAAAACTAGGTTGATGAATGACCACGGGCTTTCTAGCTTCGAGGCTGGGTTGATAACTGATTAAAATTTAAATAACCGGCGGCAATCGCTCTTTTAATTTTTTTTGCCAAAGTGCAATGCTAAGGTATGGCGAAAATCTTAGGGGTCAACAGGTGATCCCCATATTGATATAGCGGGATCCCCGCACCTTCTTTTCCCTCTTTACTCATTTATTCTGTTCTGTAGGAAAATGACGCGTGATCGACAAATTAATTTTGCGCTGGTTTAAATCGGCTGGCCTAGGTGCACTGCGGCGGATAATCGTTCGCTTGTAGATTTCGGGCAGGCTTCGAGTTTGATAAGGCATCTGAGCCTGGGCTAAGTAAGTGGGCCTTTAAATATTAATTTTAAAATTATCTTGAGGCTAACTAATGACGTTTATGTAATAGTGGAAGCTCGATATGTCGATTTTGTATACGCGTAGCGCACGGTAGCGGTGATACTGTCTATCTCTTCCCATTAGTAGGCTTGGTCTCGTTCCCAGGTAGGCTGGGATATTCTAATCTCAACATCGCCTAGACTATCTAATCTCTTCAGGATATCGACGTACATACATGTACTTCCGGACTAGCGATTTCGTCAAAATACTCTCTCGAGATCACCGTATCTTGGGCCTCTCGGTGCTTGCGCCACTAGCTGCGCTGGGAACTTTAGGCGCGAGAAGACCCCCATGTTTGTGAGAGATGAACTTTAAGCACTCTGGAGCCACTGGTTACGTCCTTAGGTGAACTATTAGATATTTGTTTTAGAAATCTCAATTGTCTGTATATTAGAAGTACCTTGATCACTTTGGGTACTGCTTGGTCTCAAGTGATGGCCGAAAAAAATGTTAGAAGATCGGCGGAAACCGTTAGCCGTCAGGTTCTAGGCTCAAGGCAAGGCGGGCATGTGGAAACCTATATATACGAGCTAGGTTTAATTGGAGAAATATAACCACGTGGAGATCAAATCATATCGGGGCAGGACTGCGGAGTGTATATTTAAAATATGTTGGATTCTAAATACTGCTGATCCCCGCCCTCGAGTTTCGTCTTAGCGGAATGGCTAGAGCCTGGTCCCACCGGAAGAGGACCAGATACCTTGATAGTATATTCTGAGGCCGACAAAATCATGACACCCTAGACAAGCTCCAAACCTCCCGTACCTAGTCAGTGTCCTGCCAACTGATTGTTATCTCTCGCAGCCTATATATCCAAATCTAGAAATTTATTGAATTAATCGCCCTTCAGAACCCATATCGCGGGAAGTGGTGGTGAGAATTCGGAATTCTAAGCTAGCCAAACACGTCCATTAATTGAACCAGTAGCGCTATAGCGTGTGACACTATAGCTAGTCCCACCCACGACTACATTGAGCTGGTTGGGGTTAAAATGCGGAGCTGATTCTATTGCAGACGCGATTTTGATTGGGGTGTATGCATATATGCGGCGGAATAAGGGATGTTTGACTTTCCTCATAACCTGACATAAGAGGGGGTTACAGTTGTCTCGAATCCACACTCTGAGCGTGTTACAGATGCCTCAGAAACTTCTAGATTCAATTAGAATTTAAACCTGAAACGCTTAAAAAAGGTACGCGGAGGCAGCGTCGTTGAATTTCGGGTAGACGTATAGGCTCGAAAAAAGGTTTTGTATTCTTGGGTCTACGATGCGCTACGAATATTCTATTCTCAAGATCTTAAAACTGTACCGTACAAGCTGCGAGGTTGGAGAATATGATGCTAGTTAAGTAGCTGTGTTTCGTTGGAGTTAATTTTGGGGTCGGAGTCTCGAAACCAATAACACAAAATATATATACCGGTATGTTTCGTACCAATATATGCCTAGGAGCGAGAAGCTGAATATCTCCTGGTTCAACGCTCGAAACTCCATCCGATATCCGCCCGATAATATTCATTCATCAAATTTAGAACATTCCACCAACCTTGGTATAAAACTAGTTCGATTCAAAGATGGCAAGTCGAGATACAGAAATAATAGAAGACCTTATTGTGAGGTCTGTCCGGGTTGTCGTCCACAAAACCGGGGGGTCTGCCATGGGTGTCGATGTAAATCATTGGTCAATATATTTGCTGCTTGACGACTGCCGGTCAGTGAGATTGAACATGAACTATCGGACTATAGACGATTGGCCGATATCATACCAGTTGCCAGAAGGTGCAGATCACGGGGAGCCTGGAGAGATGAAAGTGACTCACCATCGCTATAACCTAGTCGACTCCGCTATCACCCATTGGGACTTTCGCTGCGGTGGGGAGTACAAAGTGGAGGATTATATCGGACTCTTGCGTCGAAAAGGACGTCATTATTACACCATGGCAGTCGGAGGCTCCGGATGTCGCCATTGGACGTAAGTGGCCCTCAAATATAGTGATATAGTATATCTCTCTATCAAGGATTACTAAAGAAGCTATCTCTTAGGTACATCGCAATGCTAGATTTCGAAAACAGGAGTTTCTTGGTGAAAAATTCCGCGGTCAGTTTGTATCCGTATATGATGAACTTCTACACCGAGAAGAATGATAAGATATTTACGACACCCACTCGTTTGATGCCCGAAGGGAAGTTCTGGAGTCAGGAAGACTGGGAAAGTAAGTTTTGTCGGGCGAGCTAGCGCTAGATGTCCATGTGCACTGATTGAATTTTTACAATTGCAAGTTGCAGAAGCAAAAGAACGAGAACCCTAAGATTGGGGCTAGATAGAACCAGCGTCGGCCAGCGGCGAGTGGTATTCTAAAATTGGATGGGTCGTTTCTACTATACTTCTGCTCCTGAGAACATTAGCTCAAATTGTATCTAGGTAGTCTTGAGGTATCTAGGTAGCTCTATGAAAGATAGATTAATTGATTTACATCGAACTGAGGTTTGGGGGCCCCCTTTGCGAATTCTAGGTGCGAGACCAGTTTGGGCTGAGGATTTTTTACGACTAGTTGCTCGTAATATATCGCAATTGGCTAGTCGAAAGTTGGGGGTGTCTCGAGATAGGTAGCTCGTCCTAGGATACTGTGTGCTTCGCACTCGACCAGAAGGGTTTGGATTACCGTGCCGGCCTCACTCAGGATTACCGTAACAACTCCCGTTACCACCTGATAGTAGCTTCCGAATTCCCCCGATTCTGGTTGTAAGACGTTTTGCAGCTCGGATTAGTAAGACCACATCACCCAGAGCTTAGTTGCTCAGTATTGCCTATTAAACTTTGTTTGGAGATTTAAATCTCGTACTTGATGGTAGGGTGGCATAGTCCTGCAAGTAAGCTGCAGGGAGCTTTTGTATCCATGGCCACAGATTCGCTGCACTGTAGTGTTGGATCGACTGAACGCTTCAATGTTTGGCTTTCTTTGACGATGTTTGCTATAACTGACAAAATATAAAGTATTACTGCCCTATTCTAGTGGAAAGATTGTTATAAATCTTCTAGCTGTTACATTATATCTAGCACTATAGCCTAGATACGCTCAGCACCCGTCTTATGTCTAGACTAGCCTAGATAGTGTATCTGAGTCTGTCTTGAAGGATTGTAAAGCGTTGGGGACCAGGCTTTCCAAGTCTTGTCTCATAATATAAACCAGAACTGGCGGAAGATTTCTCAAAAGGTATTTGCTACTACGGTTAGGCTTGTTCTCAGATTTTTGTTTGTACATTACGTACGCATACTTTAGTTCCGTTTGTTTATCTTCATATTTCACCTTCGAAGCTTCCCTCTGGACACTCGAGTTTGATTCAACCCATCACCAACCTTCTATGAGCCATCACCTTCCATAACCACCAAGTCAACCATGTCGACGTTAGCCGTGCCGCCTAATAGGCAGGCAGCACAAGAATATCTCTCTAATTGCGCCTTTCTGAACCTACTAGCGGCTGGTAACAAGAAGGTCAGAAAGATTATCACCGACAGAGCCGAAGAATATCGAATGTTGGTGGGAAACGCACGGTACTTGACGAAATACCGATTCACAACCATGAAAAATCTGCTTGATGAACTAGCCGGGCTGCTTGTCGCTTGTCCTGACGAGGCAGTCGCTATCGCCGTGGAATGGTTGACAAAAGACGAAATCTGCTTGGTGGCAACCATTAACCCTGCCGACAATGTTAAATGTGGGAGTTCAATCGAGCGAGAAACATTAACAGAGAGGTAAAGTCACACCATTACTCTTTTGCCGTATTAGGTACGGATCATTAGCTAAGTAGAATAACTCCAATAGATATGCCGAGTGGCAATATGACCGAGTAGAAGAACACGCAGCCAAGATATTTCAATTGTCCCACGAATACTTAGAAGCACAAGATGGCGAGACGAGAAAGAAAATTGAAGATGACTTTCGTGTTCACCAGGTTGAGTACTGCCTCCCTCATATCTCAAAGCTTTTCAAAAGCTTCGAAAATTTGTTGGATGAAATCATAATTTTGGAGGAACATTTTTTCAAACCTCACTATCTCGAATTGCTCGAGCCGACCGAGGACGAGACCAAGTACTTTGTCGACAAGTTGCCTTCTTCGGAGCCCTCGCGGGACAAAGACCTCGCATATGGCCTTGCGTACATCTACTTGCAGAGCGATTCATCATATGAAAGTGTCAAAAAGCGCCTCCGATCAAGAAGGTTTGAGAGAAGACTTCATATTCTCACGTACGAGAATCTTTACATTTGGAGCCAGCTATTCATATGCGCGTTCCTGAACGCCAAACTAGCCTTAAAAAGAGCTCACGAGTTGAGGGCAAAGGGCGATGAAACCGGTTCTCGGGAGAGAATCCGTGTTCTAATTATCTATCTCGAATATATTGCTGCCTTCACCAATAATTCAACAGTATTCAGGCGTTATGCTGGAATTATTAGGAAGCTTGCGGATTGCTATCAAGAGCATCTCGATATCCAGGAGGAATTTTCTGATCCTGGAGACGTGCATCCATTTGATAGCTTGTTCCTCCAAGATGAGATGGGCAATAGAAAGTCTGGCAAGTTCAAGCCTAGTAAAATCGGGGGAAAGACCCGAAAGGCCTTTAAGGAGTTCTTTGCTGCCTCTAAATCGGCGCTATCGACGTTGCGCCAAAAGACTGGTAACACTAAGCCTGAGGATGGTAGCCTCAAACGACGTGCAGGCAAGAAAAAGAGATACCAAGAAGAAGGAGTTCCGAAATTGAAAACCGAGAATGAATTCTTTCAGAAGTGTCACGAGCTTTCGGATATCTTCCGTCGAATGGGAAGGTTCCTCGAATACGTCTCCAAGGCGGAAGAACTGACCCACCGACAGGTCGTACTCAACGTCTTCCGGTCCAGGCAATGTCTGCCCCAAATGCCAACGGCACCCGGTGAGAAGCTCGAAAGCTGTCTATATCGATTTCTCCATCTGAATCACCTGACACAAGATGAGATTTCAGACAGGGTTCAAAGTTTTCTCAGCTTCTTGCACACTGTTGTACCAGACCCAGAGGATTGCCAGAAACTGCTCTCAATCCTCAACGACGACAGTCCATCATTTCCAACACTTTACCACGCTGAGCTCACCCTCCTTGCGAACCTCGGACATTCTCCACGACTAGCATACCCTTATATCGGAATCTCCCGTCCGCCCTGTGTTGTTTGCGAGCATCTTATTATCCGACAGCGAAATCTCGAGGCTCGTGAAGGCTCCGGCAAGGTTTACGCCCTGAGTTTGCCTAGGGGTATTGTCCAGCAAGATAAAGAGTTTCTCTTCCTTGACATCAAGGACTTAACGGCTAGGGTCGTCAACGAAATTCAGACTGCCGAACGTCGTCTGAGCAAACAGCGCGAAGCAGCAGCGCTAGCGAAGGCCCGTGCAGCTGGTCCCAAAGGTGGATTGGACGGCGGCCCGACCGGTTCTAGAACTGGCGATAGGTAGCATCTGCAATACCTCTTACTTTTTTTCTGTAGCTACCGCCAGCTTGTTTACGATGGAAATGTATAGCACTGGATAATTCCGATGTATTTATTTACATTCTACCTGAAGGCGTGGGCTTCATCAGATCGTTGGGAAATAGTGAATGTCCTAGACATGGCTCCCTCGTTTACAAAACCCAAATAAAATTGAAAATTCGAACTTAACATTGTACTATGCTTCAAGGTGTGGGGGGGTCTATGGATTTAGGTAGCTCTTCTTTTGAAGCGGTCTGGATTCAATGGGGCTGCAGGGCCCTCTGATAAGGAATTGCAAGTAGTGGGTATTTCAGCTGCGTGGACAGGTTGCGCATCTTCAAAATATATTAAGAGGCCTCAGCCTGCGGCTGCACTGCGGACAGACTATAAATCACGTGCAAAGGAGAAGACGAGCAAATGCCGAGACAATCTGATGGCTTTGGACGGTGTTCGACCAGTCTTTCATGCCATGACACGGGGATCAACGGTGATTTTTACGCGGGGTTAGTGTTGTTCGTGTTGTATAATGTGCGTTCTCTAAATAGGGAAATTTACTGTTTGGGGAAACTCCTATTTCGGGTAATGATTTCTCAGAAAATACTGTATCCAGACTAGCGTACAACTTTGTGTTGGTCGCAACGCGCAAACTACAACAAAATAGTCACCTATGCCTTGGCCAACAAAACACAGATTGGAGTCCAGGCTTGGCTCCGACAATGCAATGCTCCAGCTTGCCTAATACACGTGTATTGAGGTGAGTATAGCCCGACGGGCCGGCTGCATTGGTCTACGAAACACTTTTGTTACAGCGACTGCATGCGATGAAGAGCTTAGGTTTCGAACTATAGCCTCTTTTCAACCTTGAAGCGAACGCTCGTCTCGAACCCAGAACTGGGAGAGCGAACGTGCATAAGATAAATCATCAGTGAAGCGGGAGGTCTGAGTGGACAATCTTTATACCGTATATACATAAGCTGTCGCTTAATTTCGGGCCGTCCCAGATGTCTTTCACACTAACCGATATGTTTCCTTTAGCTAAAACTTGTTTACCTAGAGCGCGCAAGTGTGTTGGCTTAGAAGTTGTTTGTGGTGATTGAGACATCCTACTCCTACGATCGATTCACGAACTGAGAATCTAAAATGCCGCCAGAACAAAATATTCGTTGAAAGTTTTATCTAGCTGTCCCTAAAATCGGCATATTTACTGGCTAATCTACGATAAAATGCGCATCTCGTCGCTGCTATTTCGCTGCTATTAGACTTTTGTGGTACTTAGGATAGCTATAGCCGTGCCGGCTACGGGAAAACCAATTGTGTCTGAGCTCATGATCACCGCGCCGACGTGATAATATTACAATATTTATCAAACGAGCGAGATAATATCGTCAATTTTCGAGCAATGGCGAACTCCCTCTAGACATAATATTCCACTAAGCTGGGTATTACTGAGCTAAAGTTTGTTGTCCAAACAAAAAGTCCTCATGATTTCTTTCTAGTTTGGATTCAATATCTACTGTGGCGTGCCGCTTCAAAGTTTCTTGATTCTCGATATTTATTCCCCATAAAACGAAATTGTCGGCCTTAAACCCCTTCTCTGGAGCCAGGCATCGCGTCGAACAGAGACCCATGGGCAACTGGATATGTATAGACGTAAACACGGATTACCCGCAGACTGGGGCTTTTTACCTACAAGTCTGGTATCGGGCGGATTCATTGCTATCTGGGCGGTCACGAGATCTCAGCACATTTTAGTTCGCGGGCGCAGTGCCCCAGTGTTGATCTATACATCTACTACTAACCTTATTTTGGCTGGTTGCTCTATTAAGACTGGGGGAGTTCACCCCAGACTATAGAAGTATTGGTTAACTAGTCTTAGGTATGAAATTTTTTCTTCCGCAAATTTAAGGGCAGCTTAATCCAGAAAAAGCAGGAAGCATACCGCATCGGGTGTGATATTGTACCAAGGGGCAGGCTTTAGACCTTGTTCGGTTAGTCCAATCTCTGAGACTGGTTATGCAACACCAAACCACCACCTGTTTGGTCTCAGGCCGACTTCAGACAACCTAGAATGCAGCTAAAAGCTATGGCATGTTTTCGCGGGGCTGCCCCGATAACGTATACGGAAGGACTATGCTCTCTTCGCATAAAAATTAAAGTTTGCCGGCTTGCCGATGCAACCATCCGATGTTTCGACGATAGCTTGGATGGCGTTGTTTGTGCATGACGGCGTCCCACGTTAAGACGGATAGCGCGCGCGCCTTCCAGTAGCTTGGATTGAAACATTCGAGTGGTCTCGCGGCTTTGAAAAGCTTAGAAGATTGATCTATAAATTTCAACGTATCCGCCTTCGTCAAATTCCATTAACCAGGCAATATATTCTTTCTTTTCTTTATCATATTACGTTCATTTCTTCATTTCATTTTTTTTTTTCAAGACTTTATTGTAAACATGGCAGGCTGGTCCTCCCTCAAGTACGCTTTGATTGCTTCAAGCATTTTTTCAATTACTACTGGTCGCCCCACAGAGGAGTTGGCCCGTCGAGACTATCGAGTGCAGAACGGATATTACTATGCCGAAGATAATGGGTATTATAGCTACCAAGACGACACAGATGAACCCTCATACAATCCCACGCCTGTTAGGTACCAGCATGAAGCTTCAAACATCGAAAAGGTCAGCGTAAAGTCTAGCGCAAAATCTAGCTCAAAGGCCACTGAGGCCACTGCAAAGGCCACCGCAAGGGCCACCGTAAAGGCCACCGCAACCTCCTCGCGCCCTAGACGTCCAACAAGCACAGCCAGTGCTAATAAAGGGGAATATGATCCAACTAGTCTTGAGGACTTTCGTGGGTCTTACGGTACTGAACAAAAGGCGCCTATCATTGTGACAGGTGTTAAAAACGGACAAACTGCCGTACGAAAAGAAATCAGAGAACTCATCAAGAACCCTACTGAGTTTAGCTTGTTCATCATGGCTCTTTACCGACTTGAGAAGCAGCCTCAGAGCATGGAAACATCATACTATGGCATTGCTGGTATCCACGGAGCTCCCTTTAAGTCATGGTAAGTAATTCTACGGCGGTTGGATATATTCGTCCTAGCTACTAACGAGCGTTTTGACAGGGGAGGTGTTGAACTTCAACAAGGCGCGAATCCAGAGTGGGGATACTGCCCTCACTCGGATGTATTGTTTCTACCTTGGCACCGGCCGTATATGGCGCTTATTGAACAGGTTATGTGGCAGCACGCCAGCGATATCGTCGACGGAATCCCTGAGGGTCCAAAGAAAGAAAAGTTCAAGGCAGTTCTCCCAGGCCTACGTTTCCCGTATTGGGACTGGGCGGCAGATGGCAGCATTCCGGAGGAAGTTTGCCAACAAAACCTTATTCAAATCGAAACCGTCCGATACGATAGGGAGAGCGTGCAAAATCCTTTGTTTTCTTATTGGTTTAGTGACTTATCCGAATTTAAGAACTATCCTTGGGGGAACGTCACCGAAACTATTCGCTTCCCTGCAAAATCGGGCAGCCCGGTCACTCACATACGAGAAATCAACACAGTTATGAAAGCCAACGAGGGAACTTGGAGGAACAGAATATACCAAGTTCTCACCGGATACAAAACTTTCACCAGTATGGCTAGTACAGGATACGATCGGAGTAACGGGTTCAGATTTGAATCATTCGAAGGGGTTCATGGGAGTGTCCATTTAGCTGTTGGACAGAATTTGGATGGTCTTGGAAGTGGTACGATTCTGGGTGTCAATGGTGGAATGCTGGGACACATGGAC
The DNA here is from genome assembly GCA_036971715.1 of Arthrobotrys musiformis. Taxonomy (NCBI): domain Eukaryota; kingdom Fungi; phylum Ascomycota; class Orbiliomycetes; order Orbiliales; family Orbiliaceae; genus Arthrobotrys; species Arthrobotrys musiformis. Next base: position 4,185,168 of record JAVHJL010000003.1, on the reverse strand, counting down.
CCACCCGTATACTCCGGATTTGATCCTATTTTCTGGCTCCACCACGTCAATGTCGACCGCATATTCACAATGTGGCAGACCCTTAACCCAAATTCCTACAAATTCTCAGGCAGAACGAGGATGGGAACCTGGGCTGTTCCATTCAATTCCGTCGTTGATGAGAAAACGCCCCTCTATCCATTCAGAAAGTCTGCGGACGCATTCTTTACAGGCGCCGATGTCGAGGACCCGAAGCAGTTCGGTTACTCCTATTCTGAAACCGATAGCGGAAATTCTCGAGATACTTTGATCGCCATTAACAAGCTTTATGGCGCACGGACCCCTGCCTTCACCATCAAAAATGCCAGGGACTCCTCTCGGCGTCAAAAGCGGCAAGAGTCAAATCCTATCGCCTCTGTCGTGGACAACTCCGAAAAATACACGGACTGGATCATCAACATCGAAGTTAACAGCGGAGCGGAGACCGGAACTTTTGGGATCAACGCTTTTCTTGGAGAACCCTCTACTGATAACGCAGCAAAGTGGATCACCGACCCGAATTCTGTTGGTGCACATGGTGTTCTAACGAGGTTCGATACCTCAACAGATGTTCTTGTCACTGGTACAATTCCATTGACCGCTTCTCTCCTTAAAAAAGTCGAGTCGAAGGAGATTGAAAGCCTTCTTCCCGACGTTGTCGTTCCATATCTCCTCAAAAACCTCAAGTTGAAAGTTAGGACCGCTGCAGATGGGATCGTTGAGGATTTTAAAGAGGTGAAAGACCTAAAAATCCAGATTGTCGCGGGTGAAGTGGGTTTGCCAAAGGACATGGAGACGGCCCCAACATATGGCGAATACAAGAGCAAGATCGATTGGGTCGATGTTGCTGCAGGTAAACTGGAGCCAAAAACTTTGTGAGCCGAGTTTGCGGCCGACGCGAAGGCTGAATCTTGCTTGTAGATTCTAATATATATATATAATCATTATTTTGTACATATAATGTCTTCAGACCAATGTACCACTAGCCTATTCGCGCTCTGGGATAGTAATCGAGGTGGAAGTTCATGCCCTAATGTCGTTGTTAGACTTAGAATATAGACCATAGATCCAAAAAATTTATATCATCTTTTTTAATAGAAACTAGATGCAATACCACAAATTTAAGGTGCATGGAATGAGGATTCTAAGCAGAGTCTAGAAAACCGGGGTTTAACTTTAGAAACTACGTTCAACAACAGTTGATCGATTGAATTGGAAGCCATAGTTTTGCTACACAGAAGCTAACAAGTTCCAGTGTGCGTTCTGAACCTCAAGATTCAGTCTCGTAACTAAACTCAAGATTCATGGTCCAAGGTGCGGGGCGTAAACAACAACATGGAACGAATATGCAATCTTTGAGGACATCGATCAATTCCGAGGGCAGTACTAGTGTCTCATCCCACACCCTGGCGCGCAATATATATGTATAGTATTATCATATTTCTCCGAGAACTGGGCGGCGGTATTTGCATTCAATGTATAAGATCTTTAATCGGACCAAAGCATTTATATATACAATTGTCTAGTTCTCGCCGTTTGGCGTCAAGACGTCCTTCTTGATCGCATCTAAGACATCCTGCTTGAGGGCATTCAAGATGTCCTTCTTGAAGTCACCCAAGACGTCTTTCTTGAAGTCATCCAGGATATCCTTTTTGAATTCATCCAAGATATCTTTTTTGAGGTCATCCTTGAGCTCCTCTTGTACGATGTCCAGCCCAGTCTTTTGATTTGCGGGAGGCAATAAACCAAGGACGTATTGCCAGAAAAATATTTTCTTGTTGAAACCAGGGAGTCGGCCCCATGCATGGAACAGTGGGCCTTTCTTAGAAAGCAAATCCCAGTGCCCCGTCTTAATTAACAAGTGGCAGACGGAACGAAGAGAACTTTCCAGAGAGCCAACAATCCAGGCGTGGTGGTTGCTAGTAGCCTCGCCGGCGAAGTGAAGTCGGCTGTCCGCTGTTGGGCGCTGAAGGTGGGGCATCATCTTGCGGTATTGACCGGGTCCGAACATTGCGAACGCCCCAGAGACGAAAGAGTCGTGATTCCAATCATAGGAATAGTGCGTGATGTACTTCTTTCGAAGAGTGGTAAGGACCTTTTCATAGCTCATATTAAGATCCGATGGTGCTTGTTCATCGTGGTGAAGACGTGCTAAGTCTCTCAGGAGGCAGTCTCGCAAGACCTCCTCGCCTTCTGGCGATGTTTTCTTCATCATAGAGCCGACCCTCTCAGCATCTTGGCCCCAGCAATAAGAAGCCAAAAGAACAGCCGGGCGGTTGGTAGGATCATGGATGTTGTATGAAGGGTAGACACACATCCTCGCAGAGTAAAGATCTGAAGCTGCGACGCCACCCTTGTCGATATAGAACGGTTTTTGGATCCACCAGGGGTCTGTGAACTTGATGCCAATTTTTGTGGAGGCGCTGTAGCGGAGCATGCGGATGGCAGTCTTTTGACCGGTTTGAAGTTCAACCTCCTTCAAGTCCATGCGAGAGGCGCAGCCAAGCGTGGTAGTATTGATGACAGTATGATACTGTCGGGGTGTTTTCCCTTCATCTTTCAGATAGACCTCCATCTTTTTATTTTCGTCCTCGGCCTCGCGGTTCAACTTCATTTTGACTACCACTTGATTATATTCTGGCTCGCCAGATACTTTGTCATTCAAGCGTCTGACTACCTCTCCGGTACCACCTTCGACGCAGTACCAATCTGTATCAGGAGATAGCTGGTGATGATGATCACTTCCCTCGTCAGAGTTTACACAGACCTTCGGAGCACTGAAGGTGAAGGACTCAATCACAGCCTCAGTAAAGGCCAGATCAAACCAGCCCGTTGCTCTGTAAACCTGTTAGCACCTCAGAATTTGCAGCTAGTTTCCAGTTGGGGATACACACGAGTCCGATGTTTCTAGCCAATTGATAGTATAAAAATCGAATTTACTATACCGAGTTTGTTAGAGATATTTAAGGAAATACGGAAAGGTGTCTACTGACCAAATTCTTGATAGAAACTGGCGAACACTGTAACTCTCGAATCTCATGAGAGCCTGGTATCCCACATAGAACTCGTATCGCAGGAGGTACTTGAATGGTTCAAAAGCATATTTCAGTAGGGCTTCCTGGCCCAGTACCACGTATCTGTAGACCATCGTTAGAAAAGGGGGGGATCTTGTCTGTAGCAGTGAATAGTGCTTACGCATAAGGAACGTCGCCGTGTTTCCGAGTACTTATGCCATATGTATCGTGTTTACCACCGTCTTCGGGGCCGCGCGGGTTTTGGCGTGCGTAATCTACGCGTCTTTTAAGCTCTGGGTAGGAATTTAGTTCGTTTTCATTGGCTTCGGGCTCTTTCTCCGCCGGGATTTTAGCTTCACCAGTCTTAGGGTCCTTCTCGTGGAGAACATCGTAGTGCTGGACGTCGTTGAAGTATTTGGGTGTTCTGTCTGAGCTTAGTAGATACTTTAGGAGTTTCTTAGGGCCATCGCTATGATTCTCGTCGCTGAAATTAGGGATACTAGATCCTGAAATCTTGCTTTTGTCTGCTTTCTTTGCTTCCTCCTTAGCAGCCTTTTTCCTAGCTTCTTGAATATCGATTTCCGACTTGTAGAGGCCGACGTCCTCGAAAAGATCAAAGGTCCTACAACAAAGTTAGTCTTTCTCCCTCTCACTAGTTTCCTAGATCGAGAACATAGCAACTTGCCTTTTCATAATTTTAGTGTCTGGAAATCTCATCGCCCCAACATCGAAATAATCATGCTGGTTTGGCGAAAAATGATGAGTATATATACGGCCTCCTACACGGTTTGCAGCCTCGAGAATTTCAAACTCAAACTTGAGTGGCCCCTCTCCGTTAGGGCCAACTTTCGGGTTGTCTGCAAGGTGCTGATTCAGCCAGTCGAACAGCCTCCCAGCGTACAAGCCGGCTATGCCACCACCAACGATACCGACTTTTACAGTCCCGTACGTCTTTTTGGCTGTCCCAAGATCAGGTAATGGCATCGACTTCAATCCCGCCAACATATCTTCTTTGCCAACTCGGCCTTTTAGTATATCTTTATTTGCCGTTGACCATTCCCGAAACTGATTTGCCCACTCTTGCGTCACGGACTCCCCGAAAGCTTTCAAAATCGCGTTCATGAGAGCGAGCAAGTTAGCATTATCTTTGTCGAGAAACAACTGAATCTCCCGAAGGAGTTCTTGATAAACTAAAGTGTCTGCAAAGTCTTCCCGGACATCATCTTTGGGAGGATCGTGGCGGATCTTCTCCCAGTTAAGGCTTGTAAGCCAATGCCAAAATTCCTTCGGAGATTTCCGAAAGTTTTTCGCAAAGTCATCATCTGTGTAGGGGCGGTGATCTGGGACCGCGGCTACTGTGTCGGCCATGTTTAAAGCGCCGGCTTAAGTTTCTTATTACGACGGCGCGACAAGAGGTATATCTATATCCTGCGTTTGTGCGTGGGTGGGTGCAAATTGTAGGTCTGTAGGGGAGCTGCTTTCTAACTTCAATACGATTCTGCCTGTAAACTTCCCCGACCCGAAAAGCTCCAATGGTTCCTTTATATACATTTTGCGGCCACGAACCTGGCTATTTCGGCTGAGGTCTCAAGTCCTAGTTGCAATCGTAATCCGCTATAGCGCGCTGCAATACATGTCGGTACGGTGGAGTAGGCGTTCTGATAACAAGGCCGAGTTATATCTTTCGGCAGGCTCGTGCCGCCTTTGTGGACAAGGTTCGCACTACGGAATCCAGACTGACCAAGCAGAATTGATCGCACTCGGGTGGCGGTCGAACACGGAAGCCACCAAGCTGAACGACGCACAGCGCACTGCGGAACAGCTGAGAAGTTCTGGTGTCTCATGCATACTCGGTAGATTTTTGGGTATACCTAACTTCCCAGAGGAGGAGGAGGAGCTGAAGATAATGGGCTTCATGGCGTTTTCTTGTGTCAGGGCTGAAGACATGTTGCTAACCCGCCAAGCCCTAAACGCTTACGATGGGACTATAGTATGAGACTATGAGTACACGGAGACACGGCTTCTGCTTTGTGGAGTGGTGTTGCTGGATGTTCGAGCCGACCAATCCAGCCAACCACCGGGCTTCAAATACCAACAAAGACAACGCAAATCTGTGTGTTGCAGGCAGTAGCCTCGGTGCTTGAAAACCTGCGCTGCGTTGGCTGCCCGAAACACCTCCCATGCGACGATTTGAGGGTTTACTCGACCACGTCTCCACATGACACACCCCTCATGATGCTAGCGCCCAAGACTCCAAAGGATTTGCATTTTATTACTGCGAAAAACTCGAATTATTGATAGCCTGTTGCATTGGCCCAACAACTTCGGGGAGCAAAATAAGGGAAGGACGCCCTCGTACTTTCTTTGGTAAAACGAATGTATCGAGGCTTGCACTATCACCAACCTCTTCACCTAAACTCATTTGATTACGTAGATATGCTTTGAGACAGACTAAGACTACCTGCCTCGAAGCTAGTCTCGAGCCTCGAAGCTACGCTCCTTCTGCCATGTGGGCACACAAAATGTATAGGCCCCGCTAGCGTTAGCTCGCTTGACATCGAGATTATTTAGCTATGCTAGATCGGTTTAGATGTCAGGTTTGACGTCAATAAGCTGATATCCTTTAGGGCCTAAAAATAGAACACGAAAAACGAGTGCGATATGAACTGGATTCGATCAAGCTCAACCGTTGGTATATCTTACTGCAAGTTCAAATTGGACAAATTCGCAGCATCGGTGATTCAGTCTAGCAATTACGGTGCTGCAAAAAGTACCAGAATCAACAACTAGATCGCCTCTCGGCCCTAGATATATCAGTGTGTAGAATACAGGCAGTAGCTACCACGGCGGGCCGCGGGACGACCGTTTCCTTGTACGATCAATATGAGGTTACATACCTAATATAGCTAATTACAGAGGTCCAAGCGACAAAGGCCTTGTGTAACTCGTTCGATGGAAAGCTGCAAATATATATGCAACGCCCTACAACGCGTCGGCATTAATAACTTTCTAGACAACTCTAGCTAAATTTTCAACTTCGAATTGGCAGTTTATATACTGCGTATAAAATAAAAATTATTTATAGCGGCGTGAGGATGAAGCTGACTTATTTATATGAGGGCTATAACTTGAAAATATTGCTACCTGAGAAAGGATGAAGATTGAGTAAAGAATGCCCTACAAGCATTACGAGTTGGAACGATGCTAGAATAGAACTGGTCTCGTACCCAGACGTCACAAAGGGGGCAATAGGGCCCGAAATAAAATTTCGATTTGAAATAAAATGTTCTGTTGCGGTCGGGGCGACCTTAATGCTCCTGATTCGCAACAGTATTCGTTGAGCGCGCGAGATAGGTATCGGTGTTGTTTGGTGGTATCCTTAAGCTGTCCCGATTTCCTATCTAGCTTCCACCTTCACAAATCGGTAGCTTGTGATGGTGTCCATCCATCTTGTCACCCGCCTAGCCTCTTTCTTATCCCCACTGCTGCCAAACTGAGTGCCAGATCCCCCCTCCGCCTCAGTATTAGGCGCTATTCCACCCCATTCCTGCCCTGCTGTATCGCTCATCATTGGCAAACCGGCGCCGTCCGCCCGACCCATGCTGTTGAACTTTCTGTAAAGGAAGAATGCCAGTAGGGCCAATAATACAACTACGCCAACAACGATGCCAACAATTGCTCCAGTGTTTAGTCTCGAGTTTCCGCCGGCGATTTGATTGGCTTCGAATGTACCATTGGATCCTTCACTTGTGGTTGTGCTTGACCTAGTTGGTGCACCCGGTTGTACGGTTGTAGGTGGTACGGGTGCTGCATCTACAGATATTCTCGCTGTTGAAACCACTCGAGTCGTGATGATTACTCTTTCGGTAGCTGTTCCAGGTGGGACAGTGGCTGAGTCGGTGATCGTAATTGTGGTGGTCGACTCTGGGACGCCGGGGAACACAATTTCGCGACATATCGCATAGGCTCCGAGACGGCTGTCATCCTCCTCATTCTGTGTCACACAGTCCCGGACAATACATGCATCGAACGCATCAAAGAAATTCTTACTTCTGCATATGCAGATATCCGACGAACAGGTTGTACTTTCAAGGGAGCTGGTGAAGCATGTTACCTGGTTGCACCGCAGATTTATTAGTGAGTGTTCCGACCCCAGTGTTCTTTGGCCATAGTTAACGGCTCGGCCTCAAAATGCTCCAGAACAAGCGGGTTACCGCCCCTACAAAAGTATGGCCTAAGTTTTGGATGGCTACATAGTAGACTAGTAGATCTGTAATTTTCACAAGTATCTTGAAAATCGATAGCTAGCGAATTTGAGTGTACTTACTCCGCATTCTGGTACCTTTTCAGCAACTTGGTCTGCGAGCTGTCCGAGAGTTCGTCCTATGATCGATACGGCGAAAAAGAATGTAAAGCTTGGCCTGGGTGAAATCCTCATGACTTTGCGTTGGATTTTGTAGATTGTTGGTTTTTGGTAATCACAACCGAATACCGCACACTGTCGACGTGCTAGAGCGATTGATAACAATCTTCGCCATTATCAATCTTCGGGCCTTCCGAACTTAAGTAATACCCAATAACTTTAGCTGGCAGCTCGTTATACGTTAGGTATTCTTGTGGCTGACACTTTTTTTTGCCGCTCATGCACATGTGTCACGTCTGTTAATATTATAATTATCTAATATTCGAACATTCTTCATGGACCATCGCCCTCGCGATGGCGTTACCTGATTGGCGAGTTTTGATTCAATCCCTGCTCTCATTGGCCCGTTTTTGACACGGCCCAAGAAGGGCCAATCTAGTAACGCCAAGGGCACCAAGATGCGGCAAGGTACAGATATTATCGATTGTAGGCTAAGTGCGGTGCTTCTACAACGTGGCTCCGCCCTAAGATATTTGAATTATTGAACCCTGAAAGGAGCCAAAAATAAGAAGATTCAGCAATCTTTTGAGATGGAGGGACGCAAACGTTTGTCGGATTGTGGCTGCGAAAACTTTCAACAATTTGAACCCCTACGAAGTATTTCTTCATGATCATATGTATGGGGAAGTCCCAATTCAGTTTCTCTATTAACCTTATTTCCTTTTATCTTTAGGTAGGAAAAGGAAAAATGAACTAAAAGCAATGTGAAGGTTGCATATGCATCCGGAGGCTGTACGGACGGAGCTGAAGCTGGTCTCATAACTAGTAACCAGACGCTTAAGCTCCGCGCCGTCATATCCTGCGTCAATAAACATTAAACCTCAGTCTCAATCCTCAGACAGGTAGAATATACGTAAATGAAGCTATCCCATGTTGCCAAACAAGCCGGGCCCGGCCTACTACGCCTGAACTATGAATTTCCGCCATGTCCATACGATTGTACAATCCAACAGCCCCTGAAACTATAACTCGTCTGCAACCTACAACCCGTCTCATTTCCTCGTGATAAGCTGTCCAGGGATATCGTTATCAGGTCCAATCCCGCCCCAATGGCTGGGCTCAGAGTATTTATTGACTGGTAGCATAGAGGAACCAAATTTCCTATTCCTGCGCTGGAAGCGTGTGTAAAGAAACGCGATTAGCGCTATCACTGGCACACTGGCACCAATTGCAATTCCAGCAATTGCCCCAGCACCTAGCTTCGAGCCTCCACCTGTCTCTGGCGTTGGTGTAGCGGTAGATGTATCGCTTGGTATCATAGCCGAGCCAGGACCCGTTTGTGTCAACGAAGCTGATACAGACGTCGTTTTGGGGGAACTCTTTGTAGCAGAAGAAGGATGTGAGGATCTGGAAGTGTCGAATATTGTTGTGGATGGTTGAGTCGCACTCCAGGTTGTAGAAATGGATAGGGTGACTGAGAAACTGGCGCATAGGTCTTCGACCGCGTGGATCGTTTGGTCGATTTCTGAAGGTTCACAGAGCGCTCCCGTACAGGGTATAAGAAACGTTAACATTGTAGGGTCCTTGCAGAGGCAGTAGTAGTCTTTATCCTGGCAGTCCTGGTTGTAGAAAGCGCCATACGTGCATGTGGACTGGTTGGCCAAATGTTAATTATATTTCCTTACAATTTAGCTGGATGCTAACTACATCCCCATTATCGCCTAAGGCTCCAAATTTAGGTATGTACGGGACAACTCTAAGGCATGGGACATCGCAGAACCGGCAACTTGCAGCTCGCGCCATATAATTAAAAATCGAAGGCGTGGTAAGGTTGCTTGCCTCAAAGTGTCACATAGTTCAATGAAGCTAGGATACTCGAAGGACGTCGATATGAATAAATCAAACATGATTTGCAAGCGCGAAGCCTAATTAAAATAACGTCCTAGACACAACCGATGGGCTAACTAGGGTAGAAAGAATACAATGGCGTCTCTCCCGGTCCTGGATGTGGAAGTGTGGAAATACTCACTGCACATGGTGGAATTTGGCCCTCCTCGAACTGCGCCACCGCCGAAATCCACAGAAGTGAAGCCCAACATAAATTCGAAAATGACGCCGAGAGTTGCATATCGATCGATACCGATTGATTGGCCGTTAATAATATTATTGTGTGAGTAGGTTCATTTTTAAGATTTTAAATTTTTCCTTGGAATATGATAACCGGTTTCATGGAAGTGATCTCGGCTCACGGTCTATTTATCTCCTACATGGAAATATTCCAGCCTTGCCGATAGTTGGTGGAAACAGGTGTAGTTGCGTTGGCTCGTGAGTATCTGGTGATCATGATTCAACATCCTGATTCCGCCTTTCATTGTTGAATTCACCCTTCGGCCTCTTTTGTTTATGCGCACGTGGTTCACCCAGTTTCAAAGGCACAATGACCCCACACCTACTAGAAACTAAGTGAAGGATCAGGTGTTTATTTTTTTGTGCAAAACTGCAGTCCTGGTTGAAGGTTTCAAAATTTTGCAATCGATATCACGGGCGGAGGTTTGTCTCTGAACCACAAGCTCGACTCCTTTGAAATTCGAATTGCGTTGCCGCGCCTCTAGATCTAGATTTTATATATTCTCCTGTATAGCAATGCGCGACTTAAAAAAGTACATGTGCCCCTATAGGTCTGGGTTCAAGTTGTCTCGTATACCAGGTTCAAGGCATAATTCAATGGTGCCAACCAAATCTTAATATATTCGAGTGCTTCTAGCTTGCCTTATACCTAGACCACAGGGTGTGGCATTATGACATATTTCGCGAATGTGATTTCGCTGTCGAAAAGCTGTAGCTATCGTGGGTGGCTTGCGCCAGTAACTCTTCGTAAATTTATCCCGGAAACATGCAGTGTAGTCTAACATGAACTCTTAAACCAAATGCTGCTGCGAACCCAGTAGTGTATGACATTTGCGTGTATGTGCGCCTGTAAATATATTTTTTCTTTAGAAAATGGATGTGTAGATATGAAAATTGGCGTATAAGACCCAAAACTAAGATCGGAAGTGGTCTCGCGGTGTCAGCCAACAGAGATTCCCACTCGTGTGACACCTTAGCTGCGTGGCCAGCGAGTCTATCATAAGTAGGATAAAGACTTCCAATGTACTCTGTATACGCCAACTAGTCACACACTTGCTTAGAGTGAACGCGACTTTACCTTGCATAGTATTCTCGCCCAGCCATCAGTATTACAAGTTCAGTGGAGTAGTATCGGAAAGAGGCTCTAGTGGAGCAGTATCAGACAGGGGTTCTAGTGGAGACTCCTGTTCTGGTGGTACATAGTCGCATATTGGCAAGTCGTCTTGATTTGGGTCCCGTGACCTATCAAAGATAGCATCTTTATTCAGGTACCACTTTCCACCTCTATATTTGAGAGTGGGCGTCCCAAGTTGAGATTGTAAGTTTTGTGTTAAATCGACCCGGTTGCTTTCGATCAGTAGCTTGACAATTGACCTGTGGTTGTGCATACCGGCAAGTTCTAAAGACGTGCAATCGTATGATCTACTGCGTTGATCTAAATTGATCGTCACAGGAATCAAAACTTCAGCGCACGATAGATTACCGCCATTAATTGCGTCATGTAAAGGTAGGTCGCCATAGGCATCTACCGTATTTGTTTCGGTGATTCCTGTTGCGGTAATCAAACGCTCGGCGAGGTTTCGCATTCGGAGTTTCATCCAATCTTTATCCTCCTCAACTTTCAAAACCAGTTGACGGAGAAACCTTATTTCAACTGCGTACGAGGCGTTTGTTTGGTCGACCATATCAATAAGATCTAGGGCGCATTCCGCAACGGCGTAAGCCCTCGAGGATATTGATATAGAGAGCAGAGACCAACTCTTGTCTAAATATAGAAAGTTGAGAGCATTCGTTATACTTTCTGATCGCTCAGGAGTGAAGAATGCCCTTTGTGGGGGTTTTCGACCCGGTTTACAGAAACTGGGAAATAATTTTGCTAGAAATTCATGGACGATTGCGGTCTGTTTCATAAGTGAGTCGCTACTAGTTTGCGAAACGGCCTTGCAGCAGTCACAAATTCCTTCCCAACTTCTAGCGCTTATAAATTCCGAAGCTATAGCTTTCCAGGACGAAAAATCGTCCGAAATTCCTCCAAGTATTGATATTGATCCATACGCAACTATTGCTGGGACTATGTCGCAAAGTCTATCAAGCGAGAATTGGGACCCGGAGGAATACTTGAGAGTTTCGAATAGATGAATGTCATCAGTCCGGAGTGCCTCCTTTAGCGGCGAATATGTTTGTGAGGTTATCCAGTCCCAAGTAGATGTTTTTGGTAACAGCCAAAAATTCGCAAGGCTTGGGTTTTGCTCCAATATGTATGCACAGATGTTTAGATGACCATTTGTTATGGAGAGCTGCAACGGCGTTAAACCACCTTTTTTCTTTTCTGGGGAGAGTAAAGATACGCCTGCACGGTGAAAGTCTTTGACGGCTTCTAAATCGCCACTGGCTACGGCACGGTGTATGGTCGCGGATGTACCTCTCTTAGGGAAGAGGGGTACCGGGTCGCTATTGTGAAAATACCGTATATGGCCAGCTAGTAACCGTGACGATGGAAAACCAGTGGTTCGTGCAGGGCACCCCAACTGAGAGCACCTGAAGGGTCGCTCGTGTTCTCGGACGTGGTCATCACGCTCCTCTCGTTTTCCGAATCCGGTCGCGAAATGGTGGCATTTGACCTTTGGGCACTTGAAGCGTAGTGGCCCGTGGAGCTCCTTGAATGCATCTATCGTGGTACCATCCGAAAACTTGACCTCGTGGTGGATCGATTCGATTACGCTGCGAATTCGTTCGATCTTTTGGGAAAGAAGAGATCCCTCCGTGCTAATATGACTCAATTCGTTTGTCGTACGAATGAGACCTTCTCTTAAATTTATGCCCTCCGTAGCAGTCAAATTATCCAAGGGACTTGTCCAGGAAGGTTCAGGTTGGGAGATCAGAATCAACGCCTCAGCACAGCGCACAACAGTCTCCATAAATTCGGGTGAGATGTCAGACGGTGGGCTCAGAGCTAATATAACGTGGTGGTGCCAAAATGCGCAAGCGTAGTCTTGTAGCGCGTAATATCCGGTCAAAGCTATCGTCTGAATTTCGCCTTTTGCGACGCTACCCTGAAAAGGGTGCGATGTAAGATACCTAGAGAAGTATATAGCCGCATCCGCATGCTCTTGGAATGGAAGGATTCGTCGACTTTGTGCCAAGTATCTACAATTATGTTAGCCCCATGTTCCTGAGCACTAACTTCAACTTAATTGCTTAGCCTAGTTTGATTTACGAAACCGGCCTCATGCAATGAATCGATCACCCTCACGTACTTGCCAGCTGTAGGATGAACAATTCTAACTATTTGCTCATGCTCGGAGTCCGGGTATTGTTCGCAAGGCTCCACGTCAACCAGAGAACCACATGTCGTTTTAAATGAATCCAGCATCCTCTCCTCAAATTCGCAACTTGAATCCGATGGCTGGATGCAAAACCTTGCTTGTATTTCGCGTCGGCGTAGAGGCCGTCCTGAAGTGGCTACCCACGCCAAGATTCGAACTGCGGACCACCTCATCGCTTCGTGGAGTCGGTCGAATATTCGGATAGCAACCCTTTCATAACTATCCCATATTTAGTAGTGACCTGAATCTATGTTTGGTACGTATTGAGATAACATACGCCTGGCCAAGTTCTGTAGGGAAGTTTTCTCGTGATAACTCCCCTCTAAAATGCGCGATGGATGGCTGGGAGAAAAGATTTTCCAGAACAACTCTCGCATATAAGAACATGCCTGGCGGGTCCACAAAATCAACAATCAGGCAATTAAAGAGGGATACTGGAGTGTGCTGCAAGATGTACCTTGAGCGGCTTCTACCACTTTACAAACAATATTCGTCTCCTCCGAAGCGTTTAGCTTGAAACGGGTTCGTATCCCGGACGCTTTCAATGACACGTAGTTTCTTATATCGTCCTTGTGTTGATCGGTTCCATCAAGGTGAATACTCAAATAAAGTGATAAGGACTGGTCTACGAGCCCGTCTCTCTGCCCTGATACTAGGAACCTGACATGAATCCCCTGTACGGCGGCCACTGTTATTACCTCCTGGATCCATGTAACGATTGAGTTTAATCCACCCCCACTCCCCTTTTTCGACTCATCGAGAGCGTCTATTAGTATCGATATCTCGCTTTGTTTATTAATGCAATATCCTAGCGACTCTTCGAGGAATGATTCGCGTCTGATATCGGAATCCGCTAAGCCAGCAAATTTCTGGTCGAGGTATTCTAGAATAGTATCATCTTGATCCATTAGTTGCATCAAGAGCGCTCTGAACATATCTGCTTTCGCGTTACTGGCTTCGTTACCACCTTCGTCACTAAAATAGAAAAATAATACTGTATGATGGTTGTTGTTGGTTTGTCTGGACCTTGATAGATGATCAATTATAGTAGAAACAAGGATTGTTTTGCCTGAAAATTGAGAAATGTGAGAATTGCTCAAAGCTTTACTGACTAGGAAATCTTACCGGAACCAGGCATCCCGTTGATATAGAGGATGCGCTCCGCCGCTGCTCCGCCGTGTAACCATGCTTTGAATTTAGGGTCTGCAAGAATCCAATTCCCAGAGGAGGATACAACTCGTCTATTGAGCGCAAGACGGTGATCTTCAATGTAATCTCGAGGTCGGAGCTTCGTTCGAACGTTTTCCTTTTGTTTGAGAATACGTTCTCGAAGTTCGCGGGCTTGGTTATTGATGCCCTGCTGGAGTCTTTCCAGCCTTGATCTGATATCTTGGAGAATACTGTGGGCATGCTGAACCTCTTCCAGGATCACTGTCGACTTCTCGTCCGTCAACAATTCTCGATGTCGCCTAAGGCTCTCAATAATCGGTTCAAATTTTGTTTTGAAAGCCGGCCACACGTAATCCAGTGCCGTTTTCCAACCTTAAATGGTGATTCCCCGCCGTTTAGCTAATCCTGTATTACCTAGAATATGAGGTATGGAGGGGGACACACTTGGCTTTGCGAATGTATTCAAAACCTGGTAGTGGAACTCGAGAATGTCGTAGAAGTAGATTTCTAGGACCTTTCTGTAGTCTGGGTAATATTTGAATAAACGATCGTATTTCCCGACTCCATTCAGCACTTCCCCAATTTCATTGTAGACGCCTAGCAGGCGCTCCAAGTTCTCAACCCTAGCGGAGGCTACCTAGGACATGCAAGATCCCACTATTAACTCTTCGAAATATAGTATCGTGATGGGGTTATAACATTACCATTAATGCTAGTTTTATGGGCCCCTGGAAAACTATCAGCCAGGTATCTACAAGCCTTGTGTATACCTACGCGTCTTGATGGTGATATACCTACCCACACAAACGCTACAACTTCGGATGTGTTCAGAAATATTTGTACTAGCTTCTCAAGTTGCTCCATGCCTTCAAGGAATCTTTTCATTCGCTGGAAGCTTCTCAGATTTTTGTCCGGGCCTAGGCGTTCTTGGATGCTCTGTATCTCAAACTTAACATCGTCAAGGCTGCTCAATGAGAACCGATTTCTTTGTTCAGGGGAGAGTCTTTGTCTGAACTTGTCAAGTGACTTCTGAAACCCCTCTCCGGTAATACTATGGCTAGCCATATTAGGATCCAAATGCGGGGAAAGGGTTCGCTGCTGCATGGCATTAAGGTATGTAAGTATACACGGGAGGTTTTTTGAACAGAATGTGGGCTGCTTTTGTTGCCATTGGGCGTCAGCGGCGGGGGCCGAGTTCACGGTGCTTGAACAGAACTATAGACTGTACGGTAGTGCCCTCTTTCCAAGTAGTTCGCATACGACCAGTAGATGACTTGGCACAATCGTGTCTCGACAGTCAAATTTTCGTGGTTGCGTTGCACCATCCCTGCTTGGGTATCCCGCGCTGGCTGCTTTGCTCGCGAGCGCGAGCTTCACGAGCCATGTCCTATCGGCATTTCCACTCCATGATTGGCCGCACCGAATTGAAAGCACGCACAAACAGCCCGCAGAGCCCGCAGATAAGTTGATAAGGCCTGGCCTCAATCCACATAAGCCGCCAGTTGTCCATCTACGAAACTTTGCCGACCGAATTCCTTGGCGCCGTCATATTTTGATGACTTCGATTATTTGCGGGCTTCGAAATCTCCATCGATATATATCGCGGGTACTGTTTAAAGGTCTCTATTTTTTCTACACGACGGCATAGATCCCTCTAACTCAGAATTGCCCCCATCGCTAAATGAATCCAGTATATACATATCTTTTCAAGGCCTGGCGATATCTACTCCCGGCGTTAGATTCGACTTGCAAGCTTAGACCCAGCAGTCCTCTTAAGCTTTTGAACGAGTTCAATTCAATTTAAATAAATATAAACGATGGCGGAAAACCAAAAAAGACTTAGAGATGAATGTGGGTTTGAAGAGCAGAACAGCAAAAGGATATGCCTGCCTGGTCTCATTCCCAGCCCCGCCCAGGGTGGCTCATGCATATCCAAAGAAACAGATTTCGTCGAGTGGGAAGCAGTTCAACTCGAAGATAGGATGTTTGCAGAGACCCGAACACAACACGTCGGGGCGACAACCAGCGTTGTGAACATATGCTATGGTGCGTTGACTGAAGTTAAAGCTGAGGTTACTCACATTCAATCGCCTAGCTCCATAGCGCAGCCCTGGACGTCTTTTCACTCCTTCAACTTGCGAAATCAAGGAGGTACTGATACATGGCTTTTGGCGGAGCCCAACGGCACTTATTTTGGGCGTATCGACTTTCTAACTGCATCGCGTCTTCGGGGACTTCGGACTTTGCGGGGAGTTTCTCTTTGTGCCGTTCTAGCTTCTTCTGATTTCGACAAGATCCCCCGCCAAACATCGCGGAAAAGACCCCGTATCGATATCACAATAAATATCACTGGGCCTGAAGATTTCGCAGACACAGTTGGGAGGACGCTCGAAGATGCAGGGGCATATCTCCAACATCCTGTCTTTCTCGAAGCCGGGATCAAGTATGCGAACCCCCATTACTTTTACGTTGGGGACGGTATGATAGACTTAAGGCATCTGATCGGGCCCGCCCCAACTGCCGCAGATGTACAATCGCAGAGGATGTCACGCGCTGTTGAGGATGCAATGGAATCATTGGGGCGGGCTCGGATTCCAATGTCACATTCTGTTGATCTAAGGATTCTGGAGGAGCTTCTCTTTACTAGTGTCAGATTAAAGCCGTAAGTATGGTGCTATTAGATAATGTACAGTTTTAAATTTGGTTGACGTTTTGGCACCCCTCTAGGCATCAACTTGAAGGTGTACGGTTTATTTTAACTCGAGAAAATATATCGTCATCTACGATAGTGGACCGAGAGTTCTTGCAATTGATCGATTCACGGTATGTCTCAAGCCTCCCAAGATTATCGTAAAGGCCTAAACAAACTCATATCTATAGCCTGCTCTCACAAAACCTATCGCCATGCCGTGGCGGTATCATTGCGGATGTTATGGGCTTAGGGAAGACCTTGACGATGTTGAGCGCAATCGCATATGTTAGAAAAACAGCCGATAGCTATCCAGGCCCGACATTGGTGGTGCTCCCATCTAGACGTAAGCTAGTCCTTAGCATCAGCAGCCAATATTCTCATTCTATTGCTGATTACAATATATTGTGTATATGTAGAGGTCTTGGACGTATGGGACTTGGAGATCAGAAGGTATGCATCTTGAAGCTTCTCATAGCCATATAGTTGCGTAAATGAGTTCTAAATCGTCTTGCAGTCGTTTCCGCCCAGGCGTAATGAAAGTTTATACTTTTCATAATGACTCGCGTGCAAAATCAGCAGGGTTTTTGAAAGATTGTGATATCGTGTTGACAACTTACCATACCCTTGCCGCTGATTCGAAGAGGGCTCAGGTTCTCCAAAGTATTACGTGGCTAAGGATCGTGCTCGACGAAGGTGGGTTGCAGGTTTCAATTCCTCTGCAGGTCGCCACCTAGACCTTGAATACCTAGTTCGAACCACTCGCTAATTTATGTCGTCTCTTGGGCCGTGTAGCGCATTGGATCAGGAATCAATCAACGCAACTATTCAAGGCCACCGACGACCTTCGGTCAGAAGCAAGATGGTGTCTGACTGGAACTCCGATACAAAACAGTTTACATGACCTAAGATCGCTATTGAGGTTCCTTCGTTTCAGCCCTCTGTGGGCCAAAAGTCTCTTTGAAAAGCATATCATCGATCCGCTCCGAACTGGTAGTGAAACTTGTGTGGCAAATCTACAGTACCTTCTCCGCATTATCTGCCTCCGCAGAAATAGTTCACTCCTAGAGCTTCCCCCACTGGATACAAGGATGGTACCGGTAACGCTCCATGCAGAGGAACGAAGAAGGTACGACGGAATTCTAGCGGAATGCAAGACAGAATTTGAGAGGCAGGTTTGCACTGGGCAAAAGCCTAAAATGCCCAGCTTCCTATTTTCTACCATCATGAAGCTAAGAAGGCTTTGCAATCACGGAACGGCAGCCCTGGGAGCTGATGCCAGTCGCTCTTTCGTCTTATCCCCCACTTCAGAAAATGCTGGGAAGGATATGTGCCAGTTTTGCAGTTTTGGTGTCTCTCATTTTGAGGCAACCTTTACTACACCTGAAGGGTGTCCGGAATGCGGTCGGTTGGTTGAAACGGATCGAACTTCTAGCCAAGAGGCCGCCTTGATCGATCTCGCCATTGCAGCGGCTAATATACGCCCTACTATTACTGATTATGGACTTCTATCCCCCACATCTTCTGAGTTCTCTCTATCGCCTGGATCACAAGGTTTTACGCCTTCAGGGTTCTCTTCAAAGCTCCGAGCAGTCGTCGCAAATCTTCATCAGCTGTCTATTTCGGGGTCTAAAAGGTCAGTGTGTTTGATATCAGCTCACGCGTAGCAACAAGTTATGTCTAACTTTTGTCGAGCGTAGCATCGTCTTTACGTCGTGGCGTTCTACATTAGATATTTTGGGAAGAATGCTATCAGATATTGGAATTGATTACCTCAGGGTAGATGGGAGCACAAACCCACTACACCGAAGCTCAATTGTAAATCGGTTTCAAGAGGATCCGAGCATAACAGTGCTTATCATGACAATAAATTCGTGCGCCGTCGGGTAAGTTCAATCATAGTAAGCCGTATGTTTAGGGTTCCTTATCTGACCTTTTTAGTGTTACATTGACCAAGGCCGATCAAGTCCATATGATTGAACCCCAGTGGAACCCCGCCGTCGAAGAGCAAGCTATAGCGAGGGCGTATCGGATGGGCCAAACTAAAGCGGTTACGGTAATACGGTATATTACGGAGAAAACCGTAGAAGAGGTTTGCAATCCCCGGTGTGGACATTTCCCTGAAAGTTGTCGCCCTGCCGAACTAACACAAATGTAGAATATAATCGCCTTACAAGCAAAGAAAAGCCGTCTCGCGAAATTTTCCATGAACGATACAACAGATGGGGATTTCAGCGGAGCTCTGGAGGTATGTCAAAACTTTGCAGAACATTGCCCATCATAAGCTTCGAGAGCATAATGAATCGTCCATATGCAATACACTGACATTTGCATTACAATTGTACAACTAGGACATGAAGTTTGTTTTAAACCCTACATACTAGAGTATCTCATGGATGACGGCGGAGTGCTACTTAATACTGAACGAACAGAACGCATTACCTATAGCAAGGCGCAAGCTGAAGTTTTAACAAGCACTAAAAATTGGGCTATGTCCATGGATGGCCATCCTCCGGCAATTTTAACTGGTACCGCTGTACGAAATGGAGACTTGAGCCCAAAATCATAGTGTGTCTGATTTCTGAACATGCAATAGTGCTGTGTTTGGGCGAACAATTGTCTCGTACCTAGCCCACTCGGGGTTGTACCAGCAAATAAATCTATTTCGATGTTCCTGACATTGTATATACCTAATGTAAGATGGTTCGATACGGAATATAAACCCTCAAGCTCATACAATACATGATTTCTAGTGCAGGATAACTGGGAAAGAAAGAGCGATACATGCCGGCAGAATCGTATTAAAAATTAGAAAATGTTTAAAATGGGTACTAGCAATAATTTGAATATAGCGAAAGATTTATGCTACCGCCCAAACTTATCGCGGAATTCGAGAAGCCCCTCAAGAATCTCAGGTGGTGTACTTGCCGCGACACGAGAGAGTGCAACCTCAAAATGTGTTGTGGTCAACTCTGCCTTTTCAGAGGATAAATGTGCATTGCCCCGCATTCTTTTTTCTGTGCGCAAAGCCAGGATTGCTTGACCACAAAGGTTCTTTAGATCTGACCCTGAGAAGCCTTTCGTGCGTTTTGCTATGGCGCTCAGATTAATCTCTTCCATTCCGTCATGATCGAGAAGCCCGGCGAGTATTTCTCTTCTTTGCCTGCGGGATGGGAGCCCAAAGTAAACTTTATGTGGTAATCGTCGTAAGAACGCAGCGTCCAAGTCATCAGGTCGATTAGTCGCCACAATAACCAACGGTGCATTGTCGGTTTGCGAAGCCAGCCCGTCCATCTCGTGGAGATATTGATTCAGAGCACTTCTCTCCCAAGATTTGTTCCCCGATTCCCTTCTATAAAATAAAGAATCTACTTCGTCAAAGAATAGGATACTAGGATAGAGTTTACGAGCTAGGCTAAATGCCGCTTGGATTAGCTTTTCGGTTTGTCCCACAAGACAATTTGACAACGCCGCTCCCGTCAAGGCGATAAAAGTTTGGCCGGCGTCGTTCGCCATGGCCCGGCAGAGTTGTGTTTTCCCGGTTCCAGGGGGGCCATAAAAGAGGATTCCAGTCATTTTGAATTCATTGGAAAGCAGTCCCGATATACTCCCCCGTTCGTGCTGCGATGACATCTCTAGAAGCTGGAGAATTGTAGCTTTTGTTTCCGGGTCCATAACCACATCATCATGGGTGACAGTGGTATTTCCAGGGGTCACCATATATTGGCTAAGTTCTTTCTCGAGCCCATCAAGGTCTTTAATTCTTGGATCTGATGCGGCCCCACTGCCGCCGGCGCTCTCACGTATGCGACGAGACTCTTTGGAGTCCAAGACGTCCATAATATCTTGTGGACCGATTTTTGGCTTTCCGTGTGCACGAGCGCCGATAAGGCTGACCATTCGGCCAAGGTCGGTCGTTGATATCTCATCCCTGCATAGGAATGAATCGATGTGACGGGATTTCTTCCATCCCCAATCAGCCTCCAACCCTACGACGTCGTCGTCGACAAAGTCGGAAAATTTTCGTTTTAGTCCTTGCTTTAATAATCTGATATTCGTTTCTCGATTCTTGAGCCCTCGTCTTTCCTTGGACATCTTGGCATCATGAGAGGTTTCATGCAGCCGAAAGATCTCGGCCGCCCCGGTTTTCTTGATAAATGACATTGCGAAGTCCGGGCCGATCCATGAGAAAATCCCGATGACTAGAGCTCCACATTTACGTCGTTCGGTAATAGCGTCGCGGAGCCGAGATAAAATGCGAAACCCTTTGTGTATGTGACTGATTTTCTTGAGATCTCGGACGAATATAATCAAGGGTTCGGTCCTCGCCTTAGTAGGGCTATTGGGGTTTTCGCGGTTGCTCCTTAGGGCGTCCATGTCATAATCTAAGAGAGTAGCGAGGGCGGCTTTGTTTCGAGCGTAATCTTCTGCATTCTTGTAGTGATGGTTCGGGTTAACCGCCGCGAAATATGTTGTGGCCTTCTTAAATTTGTTTTCAGAACTGGTACAAGTAGAGCACTGGCAACGCATGAGACGATTCATATCCATGCCCGTGAGGCTTTTGAATAGGTCTGGTTCACTAGGTCGCCCTGAATCTGGCTTTTTGTCAGACTCTTTCTCTTCGGGTTTCGGGGCCGCTTCTTCTTGATCTGGAGCCTCGGCTTGGGGCTTTCGTTCGCTGTCTTGTCGCTCGAAATGACAGCCAAGATCCTCTAGGTCTTGGACATCGATCGAGATCAAGTCTGCCCGAACATCCCGAGCCAAAGTTTCCACTAAGGCCTGGACATAGCCAACTTCGAGAAATTCGGCGCTGAGCAAAGTGCTCGCGGTCTCAGAAACCAAACCACCACTAGAATCCCTCAGAAGGCCGCAAAGGACTTGATCCCTAGCTTCAAGGTAATACTTGTAGGGCATAGAGTAGCTTTCGGAGCTGCCATTATTTGTACGGGCAGTCGCATTGTGTTGTAATTCGGAGCCCAGCACAGGCTGACCTTCCTGCTGGCTATGATCCCCGGACGGTGACCCAGCAATGTGAAATCTCGTTTGTTGTCTTTCAAGATCCGCCAGTGGCTTCACATTTCCGCTAAGGAACCAGGAGGGTAGAGCATAGGGCGGTGTATCGATTTCTCTTGCGGTAGGTGCTTCTTCAGACATGGCTTTGAGTGGCACCTAGTGGATGTACCGAATTCAAAACTAGATTGATTGGGTAGTCAACACTGAATAGCGCATATACGTTAGTACATGACCTTAACTAGTTATCTAATCACTAATGTGTTTAAAGTTAGTGGGTTGCTCTATTAGAGCCGATATGGCTATCTGGAGCTCGGCAATATTGCAACTTCGGGACTTCTATATACACTGATCGGGGTTTCTTGCATTGCGGTGTCTGGTTTGAGACAATGATCAGGAAGTGTAGACGGCATACCTAGTTATATAAAAAATCGTGCGCTTATTTGTATAAGAGCCGAAGTAAGGACATATCACTACACTGGTGCTTAATTACGATGCGAAAATAATGATTCACGGGATGGCGGCCGATATGTCGCAGTCGTGGGGAAAATTGAAAAAGGTGTTGTTAGAGTGCTGAGATCGATCGCAAATCGATAGTGATTAGCTAAAGGTGCAGTATTGACTAGGTCTTGATTAGATTTCTATCTATCAGGTTAAATCTCCGAAAACTGCGCCCTTATTTCGAGGCACCGTGAAATATTATATAAACGTATAAACATGAACAGAAATTTCAGCTCGAGGCATTAATTTGTCTCTTGCGCGGCAGCGCCCTCTGCTCTGAAAATTTGCAACAAACCTTTTACAGTAAAAGTCTTAACCAGCGGCTTTTGCCGTAAGCTTGGCCTCGGTGCGTGGAGAATTGGGGAGCGGTAAGGTTGAAGTTTGAGGCTGTGGTCCTAAATGCGCATCTGCGTTTTTTGTAACTTTCGCGCTCTTGCATATGCATTGCGTAGGATCATGTCGACCTGTGCCGCAAGCTCGCACGAAAGCTCGTTACAGTGTTTGCCTATGACTATCCCGCATATGTTTTGAGAAGACATGTACGTATCAGATCCCGCTTGAGTTCGTGAACGATTGGATCGATGAGGATCACAAATAATGCAGTGTTTGCCTCCAGTTTTCTTGTGTTACGTTACAATGGAGCTCTATCGGGCTAGCGCGACTTATTAATATATTTCGCAATTCAATCCTCCACTCAAAAGTCAGCGATTAGCAGCTGACCGACTCTGCATATATATCGAAAGTACGATATTCCGAAAAGCTAATGCCAGTTCTAGAACATGTCGATAGATGTACTTCATGAATTCAATGCGTCTGTTTATCGAGACCAATATACTAACTTCGATGCACATATATATCTGCGGGTATCATATGACATGTTCTAGTCACAACAATAGATTACAGACTTCCGCTAGCCCCTTGGAGCGTTTTTAATCGAATACCTGCAGAGCGGTGTGGTGCTTATCGGTATTTTGTCTTATTAGACGTTCGTGGATATATATAGTAGAATCGGGTTTTATCATCAGATATAGTTAGTTTCTATATGAAGGATACGTGCTTAAGCGCTTTAGATGCTACTTAATTAGAGCGCTGGAGTTGAAATTATAATTATCGTAATAGAAAACAAGACAGCACCACACACAAGACAGTACTGGAATACAAACCTGTATCTCAATTGAAGCTGAAATTCGAAGTTCAAAACGTGAATTCGAAGGTGGAAACACATTTTTCTTTAAAGTACTTTATAGAAGTCCTGTATTTTCGTTATTGGATAGATTAAATGTCGTATTGTAAGATAGCGCTCTAAATACAAGATATGATTATTCATCTTCAAGAGAAAAAAGCTGACACGACACGTATCTTGTTTTAGAATTAATAAGGCATTTGACCTAGTGAATATTAAGCCTTCCTAGCATTAAAACACAGTTCCTTCGTACAATTGTATGATACTTTTATTCGGGAATAACGGGGGTAGCCTCGCGCTTGAGACCAGGCGCTCCTGAGGCAGAGTAACGGGGGAGCCTTCGGACAGCTCTCGCTCACGAGAGAAGGCCAAATCGATGACCCTTCTCAATATTGCAAGTATCTCGAGGGACAATAGGGTTAAACAGTAGCCCTCAGTGGCCATGTTTCATACCCTGCCTCCCATAGGGCCGCTTACGCACGGCGAGTACTCGGCTCAATATCAAAGGGAGTACGACTAAATATTTGAAGTTGAAATCAAACTGACTACTCAAGTATACATATATGAAAGAACCTTTTAAAAAATGTTCGGGTCAAGATGCGTATATATACTGCCACGGTGCGAGGGAGCTTCGTGCACGTGGGGATAGCAACCCTTTTCTACCCCGAAAAATCCAACCCGTTGCGAGAGGGCCCCGAATCGCTTTGTAAGCTCGAAAGAATTGACACCGGAAAAAACCACATTACAATAGAATAAGAATATTATGATATAAAGAAATGTCTGAATCTTCCTCCTTATCCTGTTAGACGGGCATGCCAGAGGGATTGCTCCGACACAAAACCCCGTACTTCCCAAACTAGTACTCATTTTGGAGGTCTCTCTTGTGCTTTTTCAACGGGACTTGGTATTTTCCTGGGTCTTCATTCGGTCTCCGTCGTGACTTGCTTCCAAATTTGCTATGGAATTGGTGTATTTTTTCCGAAATTTCTGATTTCGGTGAGGGCTGTATTGTCTCCAAGGCTCGTCGGAAATGCTTGTCGCAAATAGTACGTGGGTACATCCCATTTTCCGCTGTGTTATTGTTATTTCGAGTGATAACATAAATCTCACGCAAGGCTGCGAGAGTCGCCTCGACGACCAGATTTTTCAAGTCCGACCCGGTGAAATCGGCAGTCTGTAGAGAGAGCTTTTTGATGTCCACGTCATCTGAAACCTCTTCATTTTTCAACAGGATCTTCAAAATTGCTTCTCTACCAGCCGGGGTCGGAGTGTCTACCAAAATTCGACGGTTGAATCGGCGGAGGATGCCCTCGTCTATGTCAAAGGGTCTATTTGCTGCCGCCACTACCATTATGTTCAAGTTACCTTTGGAGTTTATCCCATCCATTTCCACCAAAAACTGGCCAATCTCACTAGTATGAGACTGTGTAGTGTTCTCCTTATCTCTACTTCTGAAAGGACCATCGGCTTCATCTATGAAGATGACAACAGGCCCGTCGTGGATCCGTGCACAAGCGAAAAGCGCCTGAATCTTTTTTTCGCCTTCTCCGACGCGACAATCTTGAAGATCGGCGCCGGAAAGAGAAATCATTGTCGCATTCGCCATTTTTGCGAGAGCTTTGGCAAAGAGCGTTTTGCCGGTTCCCGGCGGCCCATATAGCAGCAGCCCCATGCCCGTATTTTGTGCAAGAATCCCAGTTTTAAACTGCTCTGGAAACACCAACTGGAGGAGGAGAGGGTCGAGTGCCTCGATTGCCTCTGATGTAATGTATATATCATCAAAAGTGACCTGTATGTCGTCTATGCAGCCGAGCGGTTAGAAAATGCGTTCGCATCACAGATCCCAGTTGGATGTCCCACTTACTGGGGTCAATAATGTACTCTCTAAAGGTTCTTAGATGTTTCGAGTTCGACTTCTTTAGATGGTGAAGGATATCATCGTCATCCTCCGAATCAGACCCGGAACTATCATCTGCATTTATATCAAAGTCTGACGCATCATTCCGATTGTAGGCTTGACCGGTGCCGTGATGCAACTTTACATTGTCGTATAGTTGTAGCTTCCCGTCCATGTTTTCCGTGCTGGAAGGCGATTGATCGCCTCCGTCGCATGAGATCTGTTCGCTTTCAGATGTCGGGGTAGTTGAGCCGGGGGTGACTTGCTCTAAAGACTGATCTGTGGTCCCGAGCTCGGTGCGCTCAATAGGATCTCTGCCTGGAAATTTTGATGGTGCTGGGCTACCGGGCTGAGATGCCATTTCGAAGTTTTAGCTGCAAACTCAATCGCTAAGGAATATCCGGATAACCTCAAGCGACAAAAATGATATGTCGGCTCAAGGAGAACGGTGGCCGGCCCTTGGAAAACCAAAACCAAGTTACGCGATTCTTATCCTACAGCCTACTGGAAATTCAAAATTAATCCTTTGCTTCCTTTGAATTGCGACCTGAATGGAGGTAGAAGAGGTGAATGGATTTATAGGATATGGAGCTTACAGGTTTCTTATGTTTTGCATTCAGTGACAGTGTATACTTGTCTCTGCAACCAGAGCTGGCCGAAGGTGTATACGGGCTTTCGATCTTTCAGGGTTGAGTGATATCTGAAAAAGATTTAAAGTGGTTTGGAACTTCGAATATAGAAGTCGGGCATGGAAGTCAAATTAATTTTGGGTTCTCATGCTCAAGATGAACCTTACTAGTCTTCTACAAAAATGATCCTAGAAGTAACTGGCTGCCTGGCAAATCTAGAGATTTGGGCTGGATATGGCTTAGGGCTCTTGGTCTATTGGTAACTGTAACAAGGCTTAAATATTTTTCAAGCACCTGAGCTGACTTGAAACGCATAGTGTTTGCTTGATACCTCCGAAAGCCAGGATGTGAGATGTTGCAATGCAACATTCGATGCCAATATGCAAGATAGAGAAATATTTGTATTCTGCGCTGTATACTTCTCGCGAAGTAGGATGCCGGCAGATGCCGCTACATCCAACACATTATGCTTTCATGAGTGCTCCCGGCCCCGCATTGAGGGCTGAAGAATTTCTGCCTGAGGATCTGCATGTGGGAAGCGCCTTTCTTAGAGGCTAGGATATTTTTCGTTAAGTTGGCCGCCTGGCATCGAGGCTAGGATATTTTAACATCCCAGACAGGATATGCACATGCAGGATCTAAGAACTCGCGTTCTCGCGCAGGTATTGCATCAGCTTCGTTGATATTGTTGTTCAAGGCTAAAGGCTAAGGTTGACAACTCGACAGCAAATAAATGCCGATTTGATGGGCTGGGCGCATATGCATGAGCTCGATTCGTCAGAACGCGAACGCAACCTGCGCAGCTGGGTACGGCGCAAGGAACCGTCGTCGTCGTCAAGCAAGCAAACGTGGAGGAGCCTGGTAACAAAAATGTTTTGTTCTGGCCAGTTGTAGGATCCAGAAATGTTTCCGCGAAAGATTTCCCAGCGCCCACACCAACTATCCCTAGCCAGCCAGTCGTGATGGCACATGTACACCAAATATTTTCTGGTGGAAATAAAAATGTTTCTACGAATTCGCCCCTAACTAATGGAGCGCTATAAAAGTTTTATAGTGCGTTCCAAAAGCACAGAGATGGAGAATGCGCATATACCCAGATTCACTTAGGGTAAACTGCTTTTGCATAATTGCAAACCTACAGCTGATAGGAAGATTTCCCCGCCTGGTCTCGAGGCTAAGATTTCCCCGCCGAGATTGCACAGAATTTTGTTGCAAGCGCGTAGTTAGAGATCCCAAGTCAAGGTATTTACAATAGGACCACGTATGTAATGTACATATAAACATATATGGGCTAGTATTTATCTACGCGATAGCCCCTTTCACCCTCTATCGATTTTTAAAACTCTACACCAAAATCCTTTATAGGTAAAAGCAATATTTCCCTAGTTAATACAAAGGCGGCCCCGTAATAACTCAAAACCTATCGCGGATCGATCGCCACGCGTGGCTTGTTCACTATTATTCGAGAGATTTGAATTGATAGAAATGGCTTCACCATTCGGCGGCAGCGAAGAGAGTGCGTCGTCGATGACGGCGGAAGACCTATCAATGGCGCAGTCTCATCCTAAACCTATCCCACCCAAAAAAGCACTCATCCCTAAAGACGTATGGGAGATACACCGCCCTGAAATTCGGCGGATTTACGTCGACGAACGAAGGTCACTCGATTACCTGAGGGAGCACATGTGGCGCCGAGGTCTAGATGCAAAGTAAATACTGCCATTTCTTGAATTGAGGTCGAGGCTTGTCTCGTACCCAGCCTGCCTGGGGTTGTACCCTATAGCCTTTCAATCCCACTAAATACTGACCACCATGGCCTTGAATCCTTTAGTCAAGCGCAGTACCTGCGGAAGATCAGGGAATGGGGAATTCAAAAGAACAATACCAAAGACAAGAGGAGCCGACGAAGTAGCACGGATCAGCGTAAGCCCCCTTCGGCCTGAGCATTTTCCAGATATTCTTAGGCGGGGTCCTGGACATCCCCATCGATTGATCCCAGATATCTAATAATAATTTGTGAACAGGTTTAGTGAGGCAAAGCAGCACGGGGCCATCTAGGGCATCACCTGCCGTCCCAGATTTGCTCTCAAGAACTTACGGGAATTTCTATGCCCAACCACACACTCTAAACCCGCCCGCCGGAGGCTCCAGCGCGCCCCGGCCTCAGGGTAGGAGAGCCCCAGCTCTCCAACCAACCACTAGTCAACGAACTGGCTTGCCACAAGTCCAAAACTATAGCATGGCCCCGGCTCGAGCTGGCTGGCTGAATGACTCCCTTATAACCTCCAGCGCACAGTATCCCGGACCTTCGGGCTCTGCTATCAATACAGAGTCCACCGGAAACTCCTTCATGGATGTGGACTTATTGGGTGGTGATTTTCTCGGATACTACAATGATTTTGGCGATGCTTCGCGATTCGAGACGAGTGCCTTTTCGCCCGAAGCTATCAATAATATTGACCCGCTAACTGAGCTGATTCATGACCCCGACAGCGTTGACGCCGAAGGAGAGGTCCCCACTGCTCCAAGGAATCCAGGTGCAACCCAAAGCAGCGACAATATTCAATCGAGTAGGCCTGGTCGCCGCGAAATTGGTACCGGTGACGTAGGCAATAATGAGTCTCTACCCGCTGGGAGGTTCAAACCAATACACGTTGCTGTTCAGTCAGGCTCGCTCCAGCTAGTGAAGTTCTTTTTGGAAAACAAGCCAAAGTGCGCGGATCTAAAAACAGAAAAAGGAATTACGCCCCTTTGGATAGCAGCGCAAGGGGGGCACACGAAAATCGCAGAGCTATTGATAAGAAAGGGAATGGTTGATGTTAACGTCAGCACGTATGAATCGGGACGTACTCCCCTACACCAAGCCGCCCAGAGGGGGGATGAGGGCATCGTCAAACTCTTACTCGAAAAGGGGGCGAAGGCGAACCCGCGCGATACGGAGGGCGTTACCCCGCTTTTTTCCGCGTCGCAGAAGGGAGCAGTTCAGATCGTCAAGCTTTTAGTGAATAGGCAAGACGTCGATATGGACGCAGCCACAATCAAGGAGAAACGTACTTCGCTGCACCAAGCTGCTCAAAATGGCCATACAGAGGTTGTCAAGATTCTCCTGGAACATAAGGCTCGGCGCGACTTGCGAGATGAAGGCGGGAGGTCGCCGCTGTGCATTGCTGCATACAGCGGACATCTGGATATCGTGGAAATGTTATTCGAAAAAAAGGCGGATGCAGAACTTATATGCACTTCCGGTTCGAACCGCCGACCACTTCACTACGTAGCCACCCAGGGCCACACCGCCATATGCAAACTTTTCCTCGCAAACGATGTGGACCCTGAACCTTTAGACGAGACAAATTGCTCTCCCCTTTTTTTTGCTTGTCAGGGTGGCCATCATGAAATCGTGGAGATGCTACTCGCTGCGGGTGCGGACCCCGAAAATGCCTGGCAGAATCAAAAAAGCGGCGGTAGAAGATGTCTACATCAGGCGGCACAGAATGGCCACTTAAAAGTTGTCCAGCTTCTCCTTCAATACGGCGCCACCACAGATCCAGAAACAGATATATTTGGGGACACTTCATCCGATAGCGATGGAAATGACTCTGATAAGTCTTCTCCGGAAGTCTCCGATGGCGAAGTAGTCATCACAGGTCACAATAATAGCCTCAAGTCGAGAGAAATGCTGAAACCAGGGAACCGAGGCAAGAACAAGACTAATAAGCGCCAGCGCAAGTACTGTCGACAGAAAACCCCGTCTCCTCTAACTCTGGCTGCTGGTAAAGGCTATTACGAAATTGTGAGGCTGTTAGTAGAACATGGCGCTGATATCCACTCTACAAGCCTCAAAAACCGTCGTCCGCTCTTCCACCAGGCCGTGTTCAGTGGCAAAGCGGAAATGGTTGAATATTTGATTGATAAGGGCGCCAACGTTGACGTGAGGGATATTGATGGATGGTCACCAATAATGGTCGCCGCGCAAATGGGATACTGCAACATTATAAAGACCCTCCTCGATAAAGGGGCAAATATAGACTCGGAGGCACAGAGTGGAGCTACGGCGCTCTTTCTGGCTGCTCAACAAGGACATACAGCTGCTGTCGAGCTTCTCTTAGATAGGAATGCCCGATCTTTCGCTACTAAGCAGTCGGGTAGGCTTCCAATCCATCAGGCAGCCCAGAACGCACATTTCGAAGCTCTGAAGTTTCTCGCGGAACACGATAAGGAGTCAATTTTTCGTAAAGATCACAACGGGTACAGTGTCATGGGCCTCGCGGCAGCTGGAAAAGAACCTGTACGACAGAGAATAGTCGAGTATCTTCATGAAAAGGGCGCCAAAATCATGGACGATGAGAGCGATACTGAAGATACCTGAATCCGCGGTATTAGGACTTTGTGTGCCCTAGACGAGTTTAAGGGTGGGCAGTGAGCAATGCACTTATTGCTAGGAAGGGAGGCATAAATATAAACTTTCAGATTGACGAAGACAATATACCATCTTGATCTTTTACCTGTAGGATTGAAGTCTTAGTTGGAAGCAACCAATAGGATAATTAAAGAGTATACGGTTTATAAGGCTGGCACCGCGAGACCAGTTTATAATTTATTTCATATTTTTATTTGTTTTGATATTTTAATTCCCCTATGTTTCGAAAACTCGGCTTCTATGTTTGAAATTCCTCGTAATAGACTCAAATACATTCCCAGCTGAACATTTTACTAAAGTCTTGCTTAAAATTTCTAAATTTTCAGTCGGGTCTCGTTTCTTGTGTGACGTGATAGATATTCCATCTTGACAGAACTCGCGTACATAACCCAATAAATACATGGTCGCTTCCAATTCCATCGCAAAGTACCCTAAACGTATATGTTGGCCTGTATTTGCAGGTCCAACGGCTACATGACATATATCTGTAGTGATCGATATATTTGCTCCGGGAACGGCCGGAATACGTGCGGCGGAACAACAATCTGTCTAGCTAAATATCATGATATATCATGGTCCTATGCGGTCTCATACCTCGGCCGCACAAAGAGTGAACGTATTTAGATGGTCCTTATAGTTACCCCCTCTCGAAACACTCAGAGTTCAACGGAGCGCATGGCGATAACTCCTTCAGCATAATCCACCGACTTGTTCGCAATTACATATGGCAAATATCAATGTATATATATAAGTACCATCCTATACGGTCATGATCACTCTTTGTGGGTTTATATATGAGGCTTACTTGATATATACAAGTGTGCATGTCGATATATCCACATAATCATGCGCCCGAATCCAGACATATTGTCTTTCTGTGTCAATGTCCACGTCTGCCTATAGCTAAGATTACTACGGCTCGACCCTAAATTTCGGCAACTTCCAGCAAGTAGAGATACCTCAATTGTCCGCTAAGCATATATATATTCCCTTGTATAATATAAGGCTCTTAGTGAAAGTGTTCCCAGTCAATAATTTTCGGGAGCGGGAAACAAGTCAGACGCAACGCACACCTTGAAAGTTTCCAGCGCAATAAAACATTTGCAGAAATATTTCTTACGCCTTGTGGTAATTGCCACCGACAAACTACCCAAGACCCAACACAGTCATCCTGTGGCAGAAATATTTCTCGCTTGGCTGGAAACATTTCCTCCTATTTGTTAATTATGCCCATTCTTCGAGTATGTGACGGTGCGACGCTGCCGCGGATCAGGGACGGCCGTTGCTTAAATAGAGTAGTTCTTCCCTTGATCTTGAGACCATCACCTTGAAACGATAAGAAAACCCGAGCTACTACAAAATCCAATTTTTGCAATACATTTAAACTTAGAATTACACTATTCTTGACCTCTTCCCAAATTCAATCCTCATATCGGCGAAATGCCTGGACAATCTATACAACATCTAGCTGCGGCAGAGAAGGACTCCCATACAGAATGCAGTACCTGCCAGTCCTTTGGTAGCATGGAAGAAGTTAAAGTCCGTACCTATTATGGGTCCCAAGAAGGGGTAAGTGGATTTAGATAATGCGATACGACGATATATAAATGCTAAGCTAACTATCGGCATGGTGGGTGAAGACATCCGCAAATAGATCTGAATCGCAATACCGATCTGACCTACAATCCGACGTCCAAACGCTAGACAGCCATTCCAAAGAAAAGGCCAGCACCGACCGTGCGAGTTCCAAACGTCGAGAGGACTCCGCTATGCTCCTGTATTGGTTAAGACAATCTCAGACCGACGAACCATACTCAGGGCTAGGGAGCTGGGATGTCAACAGGCCCAGATTCTAATAAAATAAACCTCAAAAACGTGCGGATAGCTATCCCACAGCATCACAGGCTCTCTAAGGTCGAGGATACTAGGTTCTACACTTCATCCTTCTGTGGTGAAAGAGCCGCTCGAGGCCTATCATCTGGCACCCTTACCATACCTCCCCAGCCCAGCCTTTTCTTGAACAGACTAGAGCGACAAGGCCAATCGACAGAATCAAAAAGACCGACCGTCCCCTCCTTTCCTTCTCTTTTCTTCTGACCTACTTTCCTTCTTCCTTCGGACCTTCAAGTAATTTGGTGGATTCATCTTTTGTAATAATGGTTACGAAACTGTGTAATAACGTCGGCTTTCAAACCCTTGCTCTTGCGTTGAGGCAGTGGTGTTTTGAAAGCTGTGTTGTTTCTTCCTCATCGCTTTTGTGCACCCTCGCATCAAGGTCGGCCTGGTCCGCAGCCTTGGCGAGCCTCCCTGGCGGCCTGGCCCTTTATAAGCACTAATTAGCACTAGCCTGAGTTGCCAAGACCTCCTCCAGACCTGGCCTCCCTGTTAGTTAGTCTGGAGGCCACACTATGAGGGCCTGACCATCTAATGCTGGCTAGTTAGTGTCGATTGCCGAGCTAATTGGTGTCGAGGGGAAGCTTAAGGTATATCACAAGAAACTCCAGACTAGGCTGGCACTAGCCTGAGGATCACCTTCTACGCCTCCGGGCTCCCACCCGCGAAGCCGAGGCCCCCTCGGATATATATTATATATATATCTTACAGGTAGTCTCACTCATGTGTGGGCCTGTGAATTGAAGTTTTTTTGAGTCTGCTTTTCAACTCGAAGGTTGAGGTGAACCAATTTTATAACCGCGTGTCGCAGCCCGTCACGGATCTTAATTCCCGTAGCGGGCTGTTGGCATGCCTCACACTCGAAGCGTCACGGACAACTCGGAATCTCGCCCAGCGCTGGGAGATGCTCGCTTCAGGGTCGTTTGATAGACACCACAGGCCCCCCCAAAATATATACACTTACACATATACACCTAGGTATACATACATATGCCTGTACGCCTTCAGCCTTCTATATACACATATATTATCTGCACTCGAGACATCTCTTGCCCTTATTTCCTTACTTTTTGCTTGTTTTCCCCCTTCTTTTCGGCGAGAAAGTTTTCTATCGCGCTGTAATGCAACATCGGTGCCATTTTGGTAGGCATATGATGTATTTAATATAATGGTAATGGAATTGCTAGCGATGGCCTGGCCTTGGGGTGGATAGAAATTATATAATTATATGCGATACTCATCTTCTACATAGTTTCCTGTAATATAAAACAATATCAACAATTTCATTCGTACCATGTGGAAAGGCGTGAAATTTAGTGTTCCGTAAGAGCAGCCAGCGATAATTTCAATTCATCAATATTATAAGAAATGTTAGTCAGGAGCTAGCGAGCAAGATAGGGCCCAGGGTTAGCAATCGTGGCACGGCGGTAAGCAGTAAGCCAAAGTGGTCTTAGCTTCTGCTCCTCGTTAAATATGGCACTAACTAGTCAACGATCATCTCAATTGCAACTTTCGCACGGGTGGTGGGCCCGAGCGGGCCGCTGTGAAAACAAGCCGTCAGTCAATTCAGTGGAGTGTGAAGTACTTCGAACTTCTCTCGATGTCGATGAGTATATTGCGAAGCGCTCTAAATCTAGCCCTCTCAAAAGACTGAAGTAGATTCGGCAGCAATTAATATATTGGTATCATTTTGCAATTTTTCTCAAAAGCATTTCATTAATATGATGGAGACTGTACATACATTTGATCCTTGACACCTAGATCATGGATTTTGTATGCTGCGTGTTGGCACTGTGTTATCGAGGTCAGAGCCTAGGGGAGATCAGTCTTCGCTCCAGACCAAGTTAAGGTCAGTCAATAGTCTAAGCTAATTAATCGGGCTTCGGCTATCTAAACGGTTGAGGAGCCTCCGAGGCAATGCTATCTGTTACTCGGCGCTAAACTACCGACATGGTATAGCAAAAGGAGAACGGGAAGGCGATTCGAATTTTCCTGATGTTGGCAGCACAGCTCAGTTCTCCGCCTTCAAGTATTTAAAATAATAGCGGGCTGAGTCAGAAAATAGGGAGGTGTCTTGGCGGTTAATGGCTGGCTGCGAGTGTGTCTGGGCACCGCTGATGCGATGCGTTGCGATTTGTTCAGTTGACAAGCTTTTAAATTTTACGGAGCGCGGAGTCGAACTTGGTTATACGTATACTACTTGCGGCAGCCGGGATATAAATGAGACTTTGTACCACCCTAGGCCTTTCAGGTTATTGAATTTCATTTTCATTTTTATTAACTGAATCGACAGCAGATAAAAGTCGGATTTGGATTTCGTCCCCTTTTCTTCGCTTTCCTTTTTAAAATTTCCTTCAAAGTTTTTTTTTGTTGTTTTTTCTTTGTCAAATGTCCCACGACCATAGGTCAAGATATCAAACATTGTTATACCGAGGTGGGGATACCGATCACGAGTATGCCTCACGAAGCCTAGGCGGAGAAACTCTAAGCTCATGGCCGAGTCCTAACGGATATACGCCCATAGACGGGGTCTACGAGCCATCCGAACCAATCAGTCTGTCTACGCTTCCAAGAAAGCCTGTACCTGATGCGTCTGTATGTGAATATGCGTCGATGCCGCCTAATTCAGCGTTTCGTCGAGTCCCGAGTCCAGACACACTTCCTAACTATCCACTCTATAGGTCAAGGTGGGGTCATCGACATCTTTTGATAGAAGTCATGGAAATTCTATAAACCCGGTGGGTATACCCTCGAATACCTCGATTGTATTGAGGTTGCGAAGTGCTGAAATTATTGAGATATTAACTAGAATCCCAACAGCGGGGATCCGGGCCAGCCCCTCGACCGCTTTCTCCTACGAGCCTCATTATCAATTATTATTCCGCTTACCATCGTGTTCTACTATACGCTGACGTATTTAAGATGGCTAAGATATCCGGAGGAGAGTGGAGAGGCATGGGTGGTGAGAGGCTACATAGATAACGCCGAACTTGTAAGCTATTCGTGGTTCGTTTTGGCGGCTTTTGGTCTCAATCTGGGAACGTACTGTATTTCTGGGTCGGTGGCGTCAATGACTATGGCGAAGTTCTGGTCACCCGCAAACTCTAGAGTGTAGGTTCTCCCTCCAATTTTGCCTCAAGAGAGAAGAGTACTCAAACATCAATTTTCAGGCTTTTGGAGCTAGCTGCCAGTAGCTTTTCAGATCCAAGTACCTGGGCTAAAAGCGTGTTTGTAATGGTAAAGAGAGGGTCTCTGCGCGGACAAAACAATGGCCGACTGTGGAACATGCTCACAATCCTTAACATCCTTGGATTCATAGCTTGGCCGCTAACAGGCCTTACTATGCAAACCGTCGATGGATTTGCGATTGATCTTCGGGGTGGTCCAAGGGGTGGAAATCTTCTTGGTCGGAACGAGACCAGCTTTAAGTAGGTAAACCGGGTCTCAATGATTGGGGATAACCCACATACTAACCTATACAACCTAACATGTTAGTCAGAGGAGCGGTCAAGATTTTCTAGATCGCGAGACCAGCGGCAGAACGTCTGGGGTTGTCGGACAGCTACCCCGGGGACAGCTCTACACTGAAGAGGGCTCCAAGGCGCCCTTAAACGTAACGAGCGGAAATATGTTACCTGATGATGCGACGATCCCAATATTTCTAGCGCCTCAAGCGGATTCGCCATTCGTAGCAAAGAGAGTATTCGGCTTACTCATTAGCTATAACTGCACCGTCGTCAAATCTGCCTCCGAATTTACAATATTAAACAAACGACAAAATGTCACCGATTTCCGGAACCGGGATCTAGGGAGAAACGGGATATTGTACCCTGCTACCGAGGATGATAGCGGGCCTTCGATCGTGACTCTGCTTAGAACGAATCAGACGGGGCTAAGGCAACCGTATTTAAATGCTTCAATGGAGGTCGGAACTAGTATACCGTGGTCAAACTTCTCGTACTCAACACGGTTCAGATACGGGGGCTACACAGAGATGGATGAGATCCCGGGGATCAACGAGCCCGTCCTAATGGAAGTCGCACTGTGGCAGCAAAGACCTAGCAGCGTGTTGACAGCTAGGGGTTATGTAAACGTTACAGTTCGTGGGGTTGAAAAGAATGAACTGGTGGGTTTGCGGGGCTTGTACTCTGACCAAGCGGCTGTCGGTTGCCGATGCTTCGCTAGCTCAGATGTTGGATTCGCGGACGTGGACGGGGTTAAATCGTCCTACTCAAACTTCACATCAACGATCCCCAAGCTTCGCGGTGGGAACGTTGTTGAGTACATCACACCCCTACGCTTCGAACATGGAGTCGTAAATCGGGCAGTATCTGCTAGGTATTGGACTCTCAACACGATTACCCTTTCACAAGGGATAATAGGAAGGATCGATTTGTTTACAGACTGGTACTATAATCTGTTGACCAGTACAGGGTTCTTTTGGCGAGAACAGAGAAATACGGAAACGGGCGAGTTTTTTCTAGGCAGTGTTATCCAGGCGGAAGATCTAAGGGCGACTTTACTCCGGTTGCACCACTCTTACGCTTTACAGCTGATGTATGACGGCACTATTGATACATCGCTCAGCTGGTCGAACCCTAACATTACCCTTGCTACGCCAGCTAGGGTTCTTGTACCGGGGGTGGTTCCACCCGAAGTAGTTTTGGCAATGCTCGCCGCTTGGGCCTTTGGGATCATGGTCCTTGCGGCCCTCTACCAATTCCGACGACGTTGGACGGAGAAACTCAACACATTCAATATGTTTATGCTTGGTTTGGGTATGGGTGGAGTTGTCAACGTCGCGCCTGGCGATTTAGTTAGGGGCACTAAGAAGAAGTTAGAGAGCCTGCCCGGCACGATTGGCGATTTGAATTTGGGTGGCCAAGTCGGCGTTATTGGTCTTACCAGAGGGCCAGGTACTGTAGCGCGGAGGAATAAACGATACTAGCGCTTCAAGGTAAGTATTTATATAGTGTACATGTACATATCCATTTGGGTACAAACGTGTATGTATCTTATAGCCTCGAACTGTATCTCCAAGATATCTAGCTATCCGGATATAATCTAGATAGCTATAGTGTGGTTAGACAAACCTACGGCTTCTCGAGGCCCATGCACGGCGCAAATAAATTTTATAAATTCGCCCTAAGCCCGAGAGCTATCTCTCAACGCAATTACAACGCCTAATTTGATTGTGGAGTTTTACATGCACATGTACTATTAGCCAGTATTGTAGCTCAGAGTGAGGCTAGGAATGGCTCTTTGGTGCGGGACGCGATGTCTAGCCTTGATATAGGTTCAGGTGCAGTGACAACATGCCTTCTATGTCTATGATCTTCAGCTGCGTAGCTACGAACTAAAACAGAGCTTATCGCTATAATTACATCTAGCGTAAATAGATTCGTAAGACAGATAAAACGAGCACTATTTTTTTTGATTGCGCGGGGGTTCGAGATCAGGAGCTGCTGT
This sequence comes from Arthrobotrys musiformis, assembly GCA_036971715.1. Classification (NCBI taxonomy): domain Eukaryota; kingdom Fungi; phylum Ascomycota; class Orbiliomycetes; order Orbiliales; family Orbiliaceae; genus Arthrobotrys; species Arthrobotrys musiformis. The sequence goes on along the minus strand of JAVHJL010000003.1, from coordinate 4,147,462 downwards.
CTATATGCTTGATATATAGTATTTGACCGACCAACCTGGTCGCGTTCCCAGCTTCCCGGGTGGTCCAGACCAACCCAAGTCTGCGGATTTGCTCCGCTAAGTCTCCTTAGTGTACCACTTTGGTTTCGAAATCTTCCCAAGCTGCGCAATTTTCGGTGGCGCGATTTAACCTGGGAAAACGGCCCCTAGAGCTAGAGCTCTATAGATTGCGCGTACATTCATGACTCAGGTCGCTGATAGGCCGTGCTGAGAAACGTCAACGCCTTCGGGCCCAGTGTAAGTTGTAGACGCAGTGCTTCTATTACACCCGCTTTCGCTCACTCTTGCCTTTCCCTTCAACCTTCGGCTATGGGCTGAATCGTCCCGCAATCGGAGGTATAAGGCCGCATCGAAGACTTGGTAGTGTGCCAATGTCGCCTGAATATCGGCTATGACGGCCTCTAGAGAACACAGAGAAGCTTTTCTGAGATCTTTGTAAAAGATAGATTTATCCCAGGCAAATTGAGGGTCGACAAACTGTGAGGACATCCAATTCTCAAAACCAGATTCGAATTCATCAAAATTATTGAACCTGAATCGTTTAGTTCCCGGTTCTTCGTACTCGGATGGGGTTTCGGGGCTTCTAGAAACGTGTAGGAGGTATTTCGTTCGCAAAATCGGCTCCTGTTGGTGCGTAAGCTCGTCATCCATTGTGGCATTAGCCCCGCTGTTTAGGATAGCATCCGGTTGGGCTTCCTGGTCTAAGAGGTTGAAACCTAGGCTATCCATTATATCTGCCAATAAATCTTCTGAATGTTGCAGTGAATTTATTCCATGGTCAGCCCACATCCTCTGGTACTCTTCATAGACTTGATCATCCATATCCTGGATTTGCCTCAAAGCACTGGTTGTGCCGCCGCTGCCAACGTTTAGGGATAGGTGAGGGCTGGCCATATCCAATAACGCCATGTTGAATGGATCCGATTGCGGCAGGTAGCCAACAGAACCATTGCAACTGTTGGGTCCCTGGTTTGGGCTTTTTATCAAGTGCAGAAGATGTTTTATACACCATCGGGGGTCGAGCAATTTTGACAAAGAGGGTTCATTGTCTAGGCTGGCTATAGGATCTGGAGTTAGCTTATATCGCAAGAGTCCCATGGCTAGAATAAAATTACTTGATGCGCCATTGATATCTCTAGATATCGAAGGGTCTGAAGTTCCAGTTATATTATATGGATCGTGGGCCAAAGGTTGTATTCGTTGCCATTGTTCCACTATGTCCAGGTCTGCGGCAATATTGGTTGAAGCAAGAAGCGTCAGCTACCTGTAAACAAGGACAAAAGAAAGAGGGGGAAGCAAGAAAATAGTATTCAATAGAGAAAATTCTGGACGTGCAACGGTCTAGTATATCAATACTTACATGGGCTCGGGTAAGGCTTTGGTCGCCATCCCGGACTGCAAAAATCGAAAACGTCATTCCAGTTTTTTGCGGTTCGGACCCCCTGGGGAAGCTCTCCTTTGTGATGGTTTCGTCTGATATGTTCCCTATGGTGGTTTTGTTGCATGTCAATAGACCTTCCAAAATTGATGAAGGCGCGCGAGGGCAGATTTTTAACTGACTTAATTCCAGATAGATTCTGCCTTCCGATAGCGAGGCACTGTTGATGGTTGTCGGGATCGCCTTTGGCAAATGGGCAGGCGAGCTTTCCTCCTAGCGATATCAGGTCTTTTTTCTTAGGCCTTTTTTGTGGCGGCGACGGGTCTTCATCTTCGCCTTCGTCGTTTCCTTCTCCCCTGTCTCTTTTACGCCGGCGTTTAAATGATTTATTAGGCGTACAAAATTCGGTGTTGCTTGGAGCTGCACCGAGGTTCTCGGACGACTGAGATCGGTCAGAGGCTGTAGATGGCCCAGCTTCACAATATTTACTTGGGCTTGAACCTGAAGGTGCGCCGATTTCACTATCGCAGGGGACTTTTAGTTCATCTGTAGTCTTCGTACGCTTTTCGCTGTTGCTAGCGCGCGGTGCAGGCGGCCTTCGGCCCCTAGTTCCTGTCCGGCGTATTTTGGAGTTTATTTCGTACAGACGCTGGAATTCAAGGATAAAAAGCAAAGCACGCATTTTCGTCTTTTTCTTTTCCTCGAAGCCCTCATTTTCATCTGCATCTTGATCAGAATTTTCGGATGGTGCTGTTGATTCGGGCCCGGACTCTTCGGATGTCGGATTTCCAGTTGGGCTTGAGGGTTGCTCTCCCTCTAAGAGTTGGCTATCCGCTGGTGATTCCTGCGCATGCGAAAGTTCTTGGGGCACGATGAGGGGCACTTGTACCGGTTGCTGTCCTTGAGGTTGGAGTAGCTGCGGCGCCGGTTGGGCAGGGGCCCAGCTTGCGGGTGCGGTAGGGCTGGAGGCACCTGGGCAGGTTGCGGGGGCCCTTGTACTGCGTTCGCTTGTCCATGTTGAACAGAAGGCTGGGCTAGGTGCTGTTGCGGCTGAACATGCGGAACCTGCGGCCACCCCGCCCAATCCACATCGCCCTCTTTTTTCCCAATCGGCCTCGATGTTTGGCCCATTGAGAGTACTAATTCAGTTTTCCGTAGTTAGTGGTTATGGAGCACTAGGCCAAAATAACTCCGAGCTGCTACTTCGGGATGGTCTAAGGAGTAGCCGCGGGCTTTTGAAGCTGATTGATAGGTACCCCTCGAGTTATTATTTCAATTGACTTTTCTGAAAAGGTATTACGCGGTCTAGTTATATTATAGCTACAGCGGTTAGAAGAAAAGGATTCTTTCCGTTAGGTGCCGTCTCTTGGGGCATATGACGCCTATATATATGCTTACAGCTCGGTCCAGTCTTGGACCTGCACTTCCAATACCCCCTGCATTGGCCATGTCTGCAAGAGCAGGAATGCACACCGCCGGGCCCTTGCTATGTAGCAATGGCATAAAATAGCCAAGGCAACTTCTGGATCCAGTTTTTTTTTGCTTGCGTCGACGAAAGAGCTCTTGACTTTTGGAAAAGTTCTGCTATGGAAAAGTTAAGTTTTCGTAGCAAAGGCTTGTAAAACTATAGCAAGCCCTCATTTCAGTCCAATAACAGTGTTGTATTATCACGCCAAGGCCGTAGCAAATCAACAAACTCGACATTTTTTCTAGCAGCCCTTGCAGCTATCTGGGGGACCGAAGCTTGCGTCATAATATTTATATTTATGCATATTGTAATATAATATAATATTGCTAGCTCATGTATATGGAAATCTAATCGGATTAGTGTCCACTCTACTCCCTGGACCCGCGGTACCCGGAGGTATACTATATGGTGAACCTCTGCACGCAGCTGCTATTGTGTACATACATGTGATGCGAAGTAGCTAGGATTGATTCCGACCTTGGATTCTGGCCTCAGAACCGGCCCAATAGGATTATGTCCATATATGGCTATGTAACTGCAACGCAACAAATTTGCAATTAGTCGGCTAGTTTGAGCACCAGGAAACATTACCTACCGGCGGTGAATTCCCTAAGGTTCTCTCGAAATCGCAACTTTATTAAAACTCGATCTAAATTTCGTTCATAGACAAGAGCCCAATTGGAAGTTTCATGGGACAGAGCAAAAAGCCTGGATTTAACTAATTAGTTTTTTGCTCCTAAGATCTTCGCATTTGAGAAAACAATTCAAGTTCCAAAGGCAAGTTATTTCGTAGTCGAGCCTAGTTGAATATTACAATTGGAGCACTTCACGCGTAAAAAAAATTATCTGAAACCCATTCTGGTATATATTGCAGACCCGGTAGCGCTAATGTACAAAAGATGGAACAAAGACTAGAATACCGCAATAGCGCTCCAATGAAAACAGCGTATTAACTTCTAAACCAAGTGTCAAAACTAAAACAGGCAAGCTCAAAATCAGGTCGTATGCAACCGGACCCATATTTACTCGTAGCCCAAGTACTTCCTGCGAGCTAGTCTTCTACGACGAATCTTGGCAGCCTGGGCCGCGTCCGCCGCATTGATAGCTTCATCTACGATCTTTGAGATGATATCATCTCGAAGAGTTTCAGAAAGGTCCTTGAAGGTATTAGGCAGCTTGCCGATAAGCAAATTCTGAACTTGGCTGTTGAATCCAGAAAGGTCTCCCGGTGTGTCGGTCACTACCGTCCCGACATCGTAGATACCCTTGGCAACCTTCATTGCAGCAACAATAGCAGCACTTTTGTTGCCCTGTTTGATGGCGTTAAGAAAATCGTCACCGGCTGAAAAGATACCAGCAACAGTTTCAATTGTCTCGGGTAATTCGACGACTTTGATGATAACGGCGCCACCGGGGACGCCAAACTCTACCATCTTTTTGTTGGCGTATAGGAGACCTCGAACAGCCTGACTGGCGATAGCGTTCAAGACGTCCTCCTTGGGTGTTAGGGTTACACCAAGGGTTCTTCCGTCCTGTCCCGGAACAAACATGAGGTGGACGTTTGGAGGGTCAACTCCGATATCAGGGGCGATCGATGTTTGGCCGGTTTCCGTCTTGCCGTTATCCCATGTAAGAAGGAAATCGATGTTGTCCGGGCGCTCGAACATCTTGAAGTTGGATGGGGTGATTTTGAGAGAACCACTCGCGAGGCCTCGTCCTGAAGCCTTGGAAATAGTGAACTTGAGCTCAGCCCAACCCGGAACATCTCGAGCGAAGACGTCAAGTGTATTTGCTCTGGCCCAAGTTACCTCTCCAAGGCGGACCGGTTGACCGCTTGAGGGAATCGTCGCGGAGAATCTAGTAGACATAGTACATGTTTTACCACTAGTGTTTGTGGGGTCGAGTGCGGCAAATTGACGCTGTAAAAGAAGTAACCAAGTTAGTTCGAACGTTCATAAAGCTTAATTGGAACCGAAAGTCTCTTACCCCACCGTTGATACAACGCCCATCCATGTTCGAAACGTTAAAATTGGATGTGTCCCTCCAAGTAACATTGTAACCTCCGGTATTACAGAAGACTGTAGCTTCAGTAATCGAGAATGTGAGCCCCGCTGGCAAAACTCCCAAAAAGATCGTTTGTCTCAAAGTGCTGGCCATTGCGAAATATATACGTTGTTGGCTGTGCGGTTGATGATTTCTTTTCACGAACTATGGTGTCAAACCAATAGAGAAAATGAACAAAAAAAAGATAAAAGAAGAAGCAAGTGCAAATTAAAAAGGTGTGTATTGAAAAAGAAGTGAAAAGTAAATTTCTCGTGAACCGGCACGAGGAGGAGAATTGAATTGAACGTCGTTGTCGATTGAAGGGAATAGTAAAAATATTTTGGGGGGGTCCGAATGGTGTCTATATATACTACTCTCTCGATGAAAACTCCGATGCTAAAGGTACCAAGCCGTCTACAATACCCATTTAGGTATTCTTCCTTCGCTCACAAAGCAAAGCTAAAGAATGGCGTTGAGGCGCATGTGCTACATGAAAAATCAAGCCTAGCTGTGTTTGAAACGTTTCATGATATAGTATTGGGCCTAGCCTACTTACCCCAGCCACAAGTCTAGCGCTATCGCTCGGTTCAACGCCGAGATATGTCTGCAGGAGCTCGCGCGTGAAACTGCCTCAGACAATGAAGCCATTGTTCGAACGAAATGGGCGTAGTCTTTCGATGGAAGCAAGGGCGTGACGTCACCATCGTTCATCTATATATCTGCTGGCACTTATTGTCCTCGAAAAAAATGTATATGTGTTGTCGCCGCCATATCCATCTCCAGATATCAAGTTAGTCGAGGAGACTCAGTACCGAGAACTATATCAAAACAGATATGCGCAACCGAGATGCAGGAACCTGAACCGTGTTAAGGTTGACCGATTATCAGCTGAAATTCTACGTTAGCTCCGTTAAATGCAAGTAGGCACGGCTATCAGGGGTGCTAAGAATGTGTATTTACATCGAGATAAAGTTGACTAACCGGTATTAAGAGTTTAAGACTTTTGTGGCTAGGTTATCTGTGTAACATCTCACCTGTTCGCTCAACATCTCACCTGTTCGCTCATGGCGCCAGGCAAAATTGATTGTGTTGGGGTCGGTCCTCGTCCGCTCCACACACATCGAACTGTGGTAAGTGGCGGATACGGACATCTCGATTTCTAAGCACTTTTAAGCCAATCATTCACACTATTCTACACAATGGGGTGAGCTCTCATCCACCAAAGTAATTTCTGTTCCTGACTTTTACGGAAATCGAGAGGAATTTTCTGCCATGATTTTGGCCTTCAAAGCACGGGGAATTTACTCGGGTAAACTTCCCCCAGATGACTAGATTGCTAAGTTACTATAACTATAGCCAATCCGATGCCAACTCCGTTAGTCAGATTATGGAACAATACTCGGCCCAACGACGCATAAACGGTCTTGCATCAGTCTCGATTAGCTTGTAAGCCCCCTGCAAAAATGTCCGTCAGCTGGCGGGACCCTCTCTTCCACGGGCTGCATTATTATGCATGCTCAATCTGCAACGGTTACACCGTTTGTGATACCTGAACGGAGGTCTCATATCCTTTTGTGATAAAGTTGTAAAGATTGTCGGAAGAGGAGCCAATTCATGCTCTAGGACTCTATGAAACGGCCGTGCGTGTAAAAGATAAAGACCAATAACAGCAAGCCTAGGCCGGTAGTTCTGCCATTCACGCCTGACGGGTGCTTTTGATGGTTTGCTCGGCTTCGTTCCGAGAACTATGCTCTAACTAGTAGCCCTGAGAAAATGGGGCAGGCTAGCCTGTTAGTCATCTGTTGGATTCTGAGTGGTAGTCACGGTATGATTTGGGATTCGTGTTGTTCACCCGAATGTTCCTGGGACTTGGGCCGGAGAAGTCAAACATTGCCGACTCATTACAACGAACATATTTGTCGTTATGGATGAATCCATTCGTAGAAATGGTCTGCATGTAATTACGATTCAATGTATTTCTGGGACGATGCATCATCCAAGGCCTTTGGGAAGCCACTCCGTTGATTGACAGATCATTGTTCGCTGGCGTGTTGCGTGTGATTTTTGGCCCTAACTAGCCCAAAGGGGCACTTGGCCGTTCTGGGAACCCCTGTTGCACAAGGTTGTGATCGACGGAGATCCACCTGGCCTCCCCTCCATTGTGACACAAGCCGATGAACTCTATTGCAGCCAAAATGTGAGTTGTTGGCGTTGCGGTTTCGACTATCGGAGCCGCTGCAGCGCTAGTGTGTAGAGACGTCCTCTTGATTAATTGAAATAGCCAGCATGATTTAGATAATGCGGGTGCCAGAACTACCGCTTGCTCTCCGGCTGCTACTATAACCTATAAGCGTACTATGAACTACCAACAAACATATAATGATACAAGCCCCGCAGCTTTATCCCCATAGCAATACGAAAACACTAATCTTTTTCGCTCAAGGACTGCTTTGTAGTTTTGACTCTGACCAGGTTTTTAGGTTCCAGTACAGGGTCTCTGGGAAACAACAGCTCACCATCCTCTATAAAATTCTGGAATTCGCATGACCACCTATAGCTACCCTTTGGTTTCCTATGTGCAGCCTTCGGTTTCTCGATTAGCTTTTCAAAAAATTACGGCATCAGCTAGATGGCTGAGATAGAACGATATCGTCTTATCGTAGTCTTAGAAGATGTCCCGACGAATACTTTTGCATCCGCGACACGCATTTGTTACATTCATACGTTGGTCATTTGGCGTACTCGTAAGGCGGACAACCCGTTATGTTAGGGGTGTTGATCAATCTCGATAGGCTCACGCACGTGTCTCCACATTATGTTCCTACCGCCACTTTACATGGGAAAGACTTACAGATCTGGGGTATAAATTCTAAATGGGTCTAGTTCGAGATGGAGGACGTCTTGACGGATCCGACCGGATTCAAAAAGACGACTTCTTGTATTGTGTGGATGTGTTGCATTGTTCCGCCGGATCATGGAGTATTCCGTCGCAGAAGGGATTGGCTCGAGTGGTAACTTTGAGTGTTTGATCCACAACTACTTAACCTACGGAGAGACCTATGGATTATTTTTGTGAATTTATCAGAAAATTATCAATATACTCTTTGAGGGGAGTGTTCCACTTTTCGAAACAAGCGACATGTCGACTTCAGCATCCGAGATAGTTCGCACGGAAGTTCCTCGCGGTGAGACCTGCAACTTACAACCAAACCCAGATTACATCCCGCCTTTCCTGCGTGTCCCCCGCGAAATTCGTGACGAAATCTACAAATACCTTCTCTATTTCCCACTACCTTCGCTCCCCGGCCCGGCCCCCAAAAACAGATGGTCCACCTACCGCCGACTCGAGCGGCGTCCTAGCCAATTCGAAGATCCCAGCAGGAATGTCGATATTCTAAGGGTTAATAAACAGATACACGACGAAGCAACTCAGTTTCTATATAGTGTTAACGTGTTCCTCGTACAAATCACTACCGGTATTTCGGACCAAGATAACGAGGCCAGTCGTTTGCGCAGCGGGAACCGGACTGTTCTATACGATTCGCCCTGGGAGACTTTAGGGTACTTTATTGAGGATGGGTAAGGACATACATACTCGCTCGCTGATAACGTAAAATTCGGGCTTTTGAATCAATGATCTAAGTTATCTGACTCGTGTATTTTAGAGGAGACGGGAAATTTATTCCGTATAGTTACTGGACATTCCGAGATTGTCCATTGAGGCTTAAAACGTACTCCTACGCACCCCGCGATGTCTGTTGGTGCAGAGGTTGCGTGGAGCATGTTCAAGACCCGAGTTTATTCCCCATACCGGCGCCACGATATCGACACCTCATCCGCCGCGTTAGAATCGATTTCTTTGAAACGGCTATGGCTTTGGCGGAAAAGAACGATTATGAGCCGGAAATTGCTAGAAGCTTGCTTCTGCCATTTCGGTATCGGCTGGAAGAGGCTTTGAAGCCGGTTGCCGAGCAGGTATCTGTCGAAATCGCGGTCGCGTGTATAGACCCCCAACTCGGCTTTGTTTTTCCAATTAAAGATGAGAAGATGTATACCCAGCTCATCGAGACTATGTGGCCGTTGACCACGGGGCCGTGGAAATCTACCATCACGATACCGGATAAGATTCGAGAACAGTACGGACATCTGACGGACTCGGTTTTGGAAATTTGCAAGCGAGAGGTAGTCGTTACCGAGGAAGAGAAAAGACATTTTGTGGATATGGATGTCCAGGAGGATCTCTATGTTCGCGTGAGGAATCGTGGGATCTATGTCTTGGATCATATAAATTATTTTCCGAAGTACGCGCAAGCCGAGTCGCATTATATGAGGTTGTGTCGGCGGCCGAAAGAAGACCCCGTTTTGGACCCAACTGAGGGCCCAACTGATGACCCTACTGAGGACCCTGTCGGGAAAATTCAGAACAAATCTGGAAAAGAGGGGCTGCATATGCAGCCTACGCTTCCATCCTCCCCGGACGACACCGCTGCAAAGGCATCGCGGCGCAAAAGCCGCCTGTGGAGAGGTATTAGCGATGGAACCCGCAAGATTGGCGATAAAATCCGGAAAGTTGTATCCTAAAGACAATCGCTACGATGCGTTCTCGACGGAAATTCGGGGGCCTCTTGCTGTCAATTGACATAGATATCAACAGCTGCACAGACGAAGCGACAAGACTATAAAATAAATAGCGGGTCCGCTGTCACAGGAGAGCCTATTTATTCTAAAAGTTCCGAAGTTCACGAACCCTTGTTCAGGACCTTTCACACCCCCCTTTTTTTTAAAAGTTTGCTCATGATAGTAGTTGGCCCTGCTCCGGAATCTAGTGTGCGAGATAAGGAACAAGGACTCTCGGAAACTATTCTATCGTGTGCAGCCCCGGCGCCTCTTATTTTCGTGTCTAGACAATTGCAAGAGGATATGGGAATACGGGATTAACCTTGCGGTAGGGGTTAGCGGAAGAGATTTCAACGAGTTGCTCCGCTAGCCATATATGTAGTTTGAACCTGCACGCCGACTGAAAATGAGACTATACAACCATCCCTCGCTCCCATTCTTTTGTAGAAGCAGCTCCAACTCTAGTTTAGCACCACCGTGTGCATGATAATAATATTTTAAATGATATCGTTCGTAGCGTAAGTCGTAAATCAAGAACGATACAAAGAGAACATTTAGACGTTCATCTCCAATCACTTGTTAGCGGGGGCTCTCGTGATACACCGCACTGGAGTCTTTTCGCACTTGCAAGCAGCACCTAGCTATATCCCGTGGTGTTAGTAGGGATCTTTACATATTATCGGGCCCTTGTTAATATGTTCTGCTACCAATGACAGGTGGAATCGAGCCACGGTGGGTAAGATGTGGTCTCGTATATATATATATACCCAAAGGTCACAAATTTGAAGGGAGGGGTCACTTTATTCGGGTCTGATGTGGCTATTCCTACCCTGAGATTTGATTGTTCAAGGTTTCAGTTGGTGCCAAAGTGGAAGCCATAACATAATTTTCAAACCAAATTATTCATAACCTCGTCTTGATTCCTAAAGAGAGGAGTAGTATGTATTTACTTATAGCTATATTATATTATCTTTAGGTGAAGCTATACGGATAAACAGGGTGTCCTAGATCTGTCCGGTACATGATTCGGGTCCTCGCTACTAGGGGGAAATATACATGAGCTTTCCACGTCTTATTTACACTGAGGCTGACTTGGATCATAAGTATAGGAAGTTTGGAGGTTGCACGAGCTTGATCTCGCGGGTCTACTGGTATCAGGATTTGGAGCCTAGAGATCTTCCCCGGGATCAGGAGTCGTCGTTCGAGCGGGTGTCTGGTTCGGTTGACTTCCCCTCTTCGAGTATAGCCGCCTCAATTTCTGCCATGTATTGGATTAAATTCGCCGGGATGGGCTTTAGCCCGCCGTTGGCCACATTTGCGTGCTGTGCAGCCTTTTCGAGGAAAGATCTGGCAGCACCGAGATTCCTTTCTTCCTTGAGAACTGATATTGATATGTGACCCTCGATATCTTCAACCGACCAATCCGCACCTATGTCCATCAAAATGGATGCATTCTCGTACTGGCGGCTGCGTATGGCCCAGGCAAATGGGGTCTGACCCGCGTCGTCTTTAGTGTTCAGTTCAGCGCCCGCACCAAGTAACAACTCGGTTATACGCTTGAAATCCCATTGTGATGCTGCAGCCCATGATAACGCCGTTCGGCCTTCGTTGTCTCGGGCTTCCAGATTTGCGCCTCCACGTAGCAACAAGTCTATAACGTGGCTTTGCGTGCTAGCTCCCCCTCGTTCCTCTGGATCCCAAATATATAAGCCTTGGGCCGCTATCATCAACGGGGTTCGACCTTTATTGTCCGTAACCTCGCAATTTGTCCCTTCTCGCAACAGGAAATCCACAAGATCCGATCTGCGAGGCCTTGCTGCAGACAACAGGGCTGCTTCCATGTCGCGGTCTCTGGTATTCAGATGAGCCCTTTCCCGCAACAGTCTCTGGACGACTTCAACAGACCCTCCATAACCGGCATAAAACATTACAGTTTGGTTGCGTTCGTCCTCGGCGGTTACGTCAGCGCCCTCGTTCAACAGAATCTCCACAATTCCATAATGGCCGCGAAACGCCGCGACTAGCAGCGGCGTATGGCCCCAATGGCCCCGGGCCTCTCGATTGGCTCCCTTACCCAAAAGCAATTTCACAATGGCCGTGTGTCTACTTTGCGCGGCGATTGCAAGTGCTGTCTGCTCATATCTATCCGCCGCCTCCAGATCGGCTCCCTCCCGCACTAAAACTTCCACAATAGCAGTATGTCCACGATACGCCGCCCGAATTAACGCTGTCCCTTTATTATCTCGAAGATTGATGTCCCGTTTGGCACCGCAACGCAGCAACAACTCCACAATAGCGGTATGCCCACGTTCCGCGGCCTCCATCAGCATCGTCACCCCCTTAGAGTCTTGTATGTCGTAAGACGCACCACGATCCAATAGTATTTCTACAACCTCGAGATTCCCCGCTGATACAGAATAGAACAACGCCGTCCGCCCCCCACGGTCTTTTGCTTCCAAGTCGGCCCCGGCCCCGACAAGTACTTCTACGACCCTGCCATATCCATAAATTGCGGCAATCGTCAACGGTGTACGGCCACCGTTGTCCCTTTCATCCCGATCAACACCTCCAGCTAGAAGTTGCGATACATATTCGCGTAATCCAAAGGATGCGGCAGCGTGAATTCCTGGAGGCTGCCCCTCCATTGAGGCATACTCGTGCACAAAGCCGCCCCGCCAATTCTCGCGGCTATATTTACGGGATTTATCCGGATCCGAAGAGCGGAGGAAGTCCAGAATGATTGGTTGCGTCCGCGGTTGAGGGTGCTTTCGCGCGTGGTGGCCCCAGTAATCGCGAGCGTACCTCCGCAGGTCGTATCGCCGGCTTAAGTGTTTTGACGGCCTGGAATGACCTTCCTCACCCGTCTCTTCCCCATCGGCCTCAATAATTGCCATAATATCGATCGCGCTAAACGAAAGATACGTAATACATATCACCGCCATCTCCTCTTGCGTATTTTGAACCCAACACTGACGGCTAAAGTACTCCTGCGCTGTGTAATGGATTAATTGAACAACGCCCCTTTCTCCAGCAATAGTGAGTAGCCCAGCGCACACCGAAATAATGTCGCTGACTTCGGTTATATTCTCCTGGTCGAGCTTGCGCTCAGGGCACCCCAGTTCAACAGCGAGCAGATGTTGGAGTTCCGGCGTATTGAGGGGCCGCTCAGCGCACACGACCCATGGTAGCACCCGGCGGGCCAAGATTTTATACTCTACGTTTTGACTGTCGATTCTGTCCATAGCTGCACCGTAAGCGATCTCGTATGCTTTCCCCTCTTTCCCAGCTGAGAGTCCTTCCAAGGCTTGTTTTAATTGCTTGGTGTTTGTTTTAGTTGCGATCGATTCAAAATGAAGCCGCGCTAATAGGAACCTATAATCGGCCGTTAGATTGGGGGTGTAAATTTTATGCAGTAATATAATAAAAACAAACTTACATCCCTCGAACGGCCTCTACGATCTTCTTTTTGATGTCTTCCCGCTGATTCTTTAAAATAGTCCTGTTCGATTGGTTTATCCGGCCGTCTAAATATAGTCGAAGATCTGCGTCATCCGCACGGACTTCCATCACTTCACCTTCCAATTTTCCGAACTTGTCGACAATCTCTTTAATATGCCTTGACGTCGCAAATATGTTTACCTCGTGATCGTTCCGCAGATCAAATATTGTTGAAAGGAAGGTATCTCGGCAGTAATTGTCATTCTTCATTGGGCATTCGTCAAGTGCGTCAACGACGATGAAAACTCTCGAATACAGAGAAACAACTGACTTGAGAGCCTGGATCACTTCATAAATTGGGGGACGCTTTAGTGGGTCGGATGCTGTGTGGTTCTTTTCGTACAAGGCTCGTATGCTCGCTGGTAGCGAATACTGACACCGGGAAAGTTGCTTGAGCAGACTTGCCAAGGCCGCGTAGACCGTTTGCTCTTTCTCTAGTGTGTAATTGAAGTATATATATGCAATCCCAACGGTTGGAGTTTTGCCAAATAGTTGGAATAAGTGGTCGATGACGATTGAACTAAGAAATGTCTTCCCCGCTCCCGGCATGCCCGGGCAAAATAGTATTCGTTGGGAATTTTGTAGCCAATCGTGGTATTTTTCTGACGTTAGGAACCATTGTCCGGTTCCCGGCTGGCGCTTTTGTACGATATCATTGTGGTTGGGAGCATACTCCATTGGCGTTATCCATTTCAGTATTTTGACTTCGTCTTCTTTTTCCAATCGGGAGGTAATATTTGCTACGTTGTTGTGAACTAGAGCGATAACCGGAATTAGTGGCCACAAACTTCACTTGCCGACGAAAGCCGGTCTTGAATATATGGGCAGCCATCCGTAGAGTTTCTTACCATTGGTGAGTATGATATCCCTTGCCGAAAGTTCTCCGCTTACGACGAGAGGTTGGAGACAGTTCAATAAGTCCTTCGCGTATGCCGCTGCCGTCGCAGCCGCATATCCTTTCCAACTACTGTTGTTTTCCTGGTCACGATCGGAGTAGTCGCAGATACCACGGATAACGATACATGGGAAATCATCCATCAACCCTGCGGCTTCGGTTTCTACGCACAGAACGCTTCCGCCAAGGGCGCCATTCAGGTCATCCCGGAACTTTGCGTCCTCGATTGTTTTGCTCCCGGAGGCGATCAGGCCGTAATGGATTTTCGTATCGGTTTCTTCTGCTTCATCAACCTCCGTCGGGGCTAGCCTCTTGAGTCCGCTTTTTGCGGTCGCGTGTGTTTGGACTTTGACGGCCCCAAATCTGAAGATTGACGACAACGGGCGGAAAATAGCCCATGCAGCCAACCCTGTTTTCTGAACTTCTTGCGAATTCTCGGATGGGGATATAGGCTCAAATTCAGGGTTCGTGTACGCACTTTCCACGTCTTCAAACGGCGCAATTTTTCGCCTTTTATACCTTCCACACTTCACCGCGCTACTCGGCCTCTCATACTTCTTCTTCAGTCCTGGAAAGCGTTCTCGGACGCTCTCCAATACCGAATGTAGTTGTATCCCATGAATATCATGATTCGAGCGAAGATTCGCCACCGCCGTTAGCAACGCTGTCGGTGGCTTACTCAACGCACCAGTCCTTCTAAAAACGGCACCACTCTCCTGAGTCCCTTTATCCCACTGAACAACCCCCGGATACTCACCGATCGGTGTACTAACAACCACATCACCAAGTTTCACTTTCGGCGGCACACCCCTTCCAACCCCAACCAGCAACCCAACCTTAATAGCACGAAAAGTACTAACCATCCTCATCGCCACGATCGCAGCCTGATTACTCCCGCTCTCCGGCAAGCATGCTATTACTATATTATGCCCGCCGATGGAGCCGAGAGTATAGGTATTTGCGTCATTTTCAGGGATGGGGAGCCGTGGGTGTTGGGAGTCTAACATCACCTTTGCGGCGGCGAGTTCGGTGGATAGAGCGCATATCCAGCCGATTGTGTAGTCGCTGTGGTCGTATTTCTTGGTGGCTGGCGCGGGGGCGGGTGGGTCTTCTTCCTCTGGTGGCATTGCTGCTGCGGTCGGGTCCGGGGCCGACATCGTGCCAAGATGGCAGGTATTGATTTTTACTCAAATTCTTTTTGTTTTTAAAGTTTATTCCTACGTGGGATATTGGTAGTACTGAGTATCTGAAGGTAAGGGTAAGGTTGTGAAAGATGTTGAAGGAAGCGCGTCCTTTTTGACCATCTCCCAATTTTTGGGCGATATGGTATTTTCTTGGCTGGCCGGGCTGCGGGGTTTCAAACGACTGTCTTACCGCCCTTTCGGCGCCAATTTCCCAGAGAATATTCGAACGGATGGTGGGATCTTCTTATTGGAGGCCATCAACTATCCGCCAAAGGATACAGGGACGAACCTTGCTGCGACCGCAGTCGACTTACAATGTCGGCATCGGTGCACCTAAAGCTAAGCTAAGTACTCAAGATACTCGAAAGATATATCCAACTAAAAAACCGTATAAAACGGTAAAAGAATATAAGACACACTATTCAGATCTCAATCCTAGCGTATTAACTAAAATATTAGCAAACGGGACGGGCCGGAACGTCACTAGACCTCACTATCTGGAGGATTCAGTGAAACATCATCAGCCTTCTGCGCTTTTGTCGACACTCTGTGTTGCACCGAAATATCCAACAACACGACCCGAGCCGGCCGTAGTCACAGGTTACAAAATTCTGCTAAGTCGAGCAGAGCCTCCGTCAAGGTTACTTCTCGACCAGAGCCTTTTCACACCTCAAAGCTCCAATTGGGAGGTAAAGCGTTTTCCGTCGGTCGCATATCATGGTGAGGATACCCACACCAGGACACTTCGCTGCGTCGAAGCGGCTGAAACACCGTAGCCGTGCAGGTAAAAGGCGCTCGAATGTGACGTGGCGAACGACGAGGCTGCGGCCGACGACGAACACACAGATCCTTCTGCCGCCCTTCACCCTGCATTCGAACGAAAACAAGCATTTTCGTTCGATAATGCGTCCCTTGCGACGCATGAAAAGGGCTGTGTTTGCTCTATTGTCCCCCTACGAATTCGCCTTTTTCTAGGCGTTTAGACTGGGGAAGGGCTGAATGCCAATCGTGGCGGGTTTGCTTGTGAGGTTTATGAACTTGGTATTGAAATTTAACGCAGGCCCCGCTTTCATCTTCGGAAAAATATTCTTTGTAGAAGGAGGAGGGGATGGTATAGTACTGTATATTCGATCGATTCTCGTACCTACGATCTATATTAAAGGCGGATTAATTTCATCGAATATCGGATCCTTTCTTTGTGGCTCTCGAGCCCTCGCTTCGACAACATCCAGATTAGATCCTCGAGATGTCGATAGTCAATATTGTGGATGATCGTATGTCGCTAAGGACCTTTCCGCACGTTTTTAGCCGAGGAAAATTATTGACCAAGCCGTATAGTCTACCAGTATGACGAAAGAAGCCGCAAACTCTTCGAAGTAAGCGCAGAAATATTGAATCTAATTCTTGAAGCTATACTAATATTTTCCAAGGAGCCGTGTAACGAAAAGTTGACGCTCATGTAGGTCAAATACTCCCACGGCTAACATGGCTCACACATAACTAAGACTCTGAACCGCTAGATTTGCCGGACGGAAACGTCTGAAAGAAAACCGTATTTTACGAGAAAAGCTTTTCAAGCGGTATTTGGTGCCCGAATATGTTTGGACCGAGGTAGTTGTTCGACTTCAAGGGTACTTTGGGTCCGAAGACACATTTTCCGACGATGACAGTACCCTTATCAATCACGGTATCTCAATCCTCCCGTAGAAAGCAGTATTGCTTAAAAACTTAGGGAGATGGCGGGATTGACTAATATGGCCGGATAGTGACATGGTTCCACTTTGAAATCAAATACCCCTTCAAAGATCCGAAAACCGGGGATAATACGTACGCTTGGTACAAAATGGGTATCGTGACCACATGGACGGCACCAGACCAGCATGCTATTATATTTTTCGACGCTCCCGATAGCATACGCGAACAGTTAAAAACTGCCTGCGAGGCTATCAAAGCGGGCCCAGCGTTGCAGAACCCGTACTGGGCGCACGAATTCCTGGTCGGGCCTATCGTTCAATGCTACGACAAAGCTGTTTGGAATCTGCGCGATCAGGTTAAGGAGTTTGAAATAGTATAGCCACCCCGTCCTTCATCAGTCTTTCTCTGTTTTTTTTCTTGCGTGGAAGATTCCGCATGGCGATGGGTTGTGGCGTGGCATAGATGGCTAATATATCCAAAGTCCCGTCGTAAAGGGGCATCCGTAGTACCCGACGACCCCGCCGAGGATCCCGAGATAGAGACCACTAAGGCCGCTTTCAACACCCTCCATGAAATCCTCCGCCATTCACTCCACGCGACAGAAACTCTAGGAGTTGCGATAGAAACCCTCGCAAGCATATGTGCACGGAAGAGGATCTTCGACGAAGAAAGTGCCATTCGAGAGGCTATAGCGGAGGCGGCCACGCCGGAGGAAACATCAAAGACGAAAACCGCCCGAGTAATAGCTAGACGCTGGTCGAAGAAAATAACAACATACCTGGATTTTAAGTTATCCATCGTTAAAAGTCTGGAAGCCCGGGCTAAGGCAAACCAAGCTCGCATCAATAGCGAAATTACACTGGTATGAAATCCGTAGATCGAAATCCGTTTAAGATACACAGGTTGCTAAAGTTTACTAGGCAATAAGTTCAGTCGCCCAGCGCGACAGTCGAGTCCAAGCGAAAATCGGCAGGGTGCAAACGCGTATCAGTAAGGCCCAGGCGGAAATCGGCCATGCCGCTCAAAACGACAGCAATACCATGGTAAAGATCGCAGCTGTGACAATGTTGTTCTTGCCTCCCTCGTTTGTTTCGGTAAGTTCAACAAAATGACTTGTGTCAGACGGGTGCGGTCACTTACTTATACGTAATATATCAGGCTATATTTAGTACTACCTTCTTCGAGTTCACACCGCCAGAGGGGGATAAAGTATCCAAAGACTTCTGGATATTCTGGGCTATATCGATCCCCCTCACTATTGTCGTGTTCGCCGCTTTATACCCAGGAAATAAAGGACTAATGTTCAGGAGTTACTTTTCAAAGTCCGGTCATCATGACCCCGATGAGCCTTCAAATTTTACATCACATGACTCCATAGACCTCGAAAAACAGACTATTACTGCGCCTAAGACGGAGGTTTAGGCTCCGAGATGAGCGGTTGGGATTTTTGGAATGAACGGTCCGTTGGTTATGAGTGCGATGTTCTTTTATTTGTAGATTGAAGGGTTTCACCTCCAACAATTTCTGCCGAGTTTTTTTACAGCTCTCAATATGTCTTTAATTTACCCTTGCCATTATACCTCAGGCCACCATTTCCAATTCCTGTTCTCTACGTACACTAGCTAGCGCTGTCGTTCCCTAGAGCTATAGACTAAAGCGACGGCAAAATTAGCAATCGAACCATCTTTTTCTGCGTTACGTAAATTGATTCAACTTTCTCGTGAACGGCGCGTCTATTAGGATCTGGCTAGGTAGTTGGGGAATATCAGCCGGTGGTAAAGACTGCGCTGGCCTGGAGCTAAATCTCATGACTGAAGTGACGCTGAGGCCCCAAGGCCGAGGAACCGCAAGATGGAGGTAGTCCGGCAACGCGGCGCTTTGTGTCACCTTTCAAAAGGGGTTAGTGTGGCTTGGCATATACTTGACGTCAAAATAGATGGGACTGTGTTGCCCCTGTTGTAGATTTTGAGTTGTGCGGCACGGGCCAAGTTTCATAAGGCACAGTTTCATGCAGCTCATGGATCCTTCACCTTAAGCTCAATCAACCTTACATTGCTTATCGCAAGAATTTTCTGATTGAAAACGGAAATACGGAGCTCACGATTATCCAATTCTCAGATTCCTGAGATTTGATACCTATTTTACCGCCCCAGGAAGATCTATTGCGCCGAATCGCATGTTCTCGAACCGTGAATTCCACGAAATGAGTCAACGATACATGCACGCCAGACTGTCACCGAGTTGGCGTCCGCCCTAACCGATTTGTGGAAACTCCACAAGCTTTCCGACCCTGTCAAGGTTCTGGCAGACCATATTTTTTTCGCCCATTGAGGCCGGAATCAGTCATTTTCTACGTGATAAGACGCGTCCCTCGTCATACGGCCCCGCAGCTCAGCTAGTCCATTGGGAAATTCTTGTACACGCAATCACGTGAGTACAGAAGATCGATTTTCCATGGGTCCATTGGAGTCCGCTTGCATACGCTCGCCAAGTTGCCAATGACGACGGGTCCGAATTTTTTTTCTTTGTGAGTCAAAGGGCGCGGGCCTGAGGAATTTGGTGGTCAGGCTTCGCGAAGGATCCGGATAAACGTCTATATATACCTGGCCACAGACACTCGAGAATGAAGAAAATCAATAGGCAGGACAACAACACAGCCATTCTCTATCTTCTCTACTGAATATCAGTATTTGTCAGTTTTATTCTTTGCGATCAATTATCTATATACTTACAACATTTTTTTAATTCTTTTTTATAGAAGTCTTTTGTTTTACCCCCGACTTTCAGATCTTAAATACTCAAGATGGGAGCCCCTGAAGAGCATGCCTCCACAGAGGTTATCAACGAGGTAATCCTGCTTGAGCGTCGAGATGTCGAAGAGGAAGGAGAAGACAAAGACAGATACTATAGCCATCGCACAAAGCTCTACGAGCTAGGCAAAGGCCCCGCTGAGAAAAAGAGAAAAACCGAGGAAGTCGAGGTCGAAGAGTTTGCGAACTACACCTTCCGCTGCATCGAGCAGAATACGAGATACAGCTCTGGTAAAATCCTCGAGATCAAGTCAGAGCCAGTCAAAAAGGCATTGGAAACAATTGTCACTGGGTATCCTGATATTTCTTTCTCGGCTCCGACTGTGACTTTGAGCTTTCCCATCAGGGAACTTCATATCTTCAGCGACAAGTTGAATGCTCTGGCTCAGGAGGAGGAAGAGAAAGGCACCGAGCTCGGACAACACCTTAGTGTGTTGATGAGATTTCTGAATGAAGAGTGGGCGCCGTATGATAAGAAAGTTCAGTATTGGACTGACGTTGGATTGATTACCTACGAATAGTGAGTACCAACCATCCTTCCATTTTGCCTTCGTGACATCTGCTAACAGCTTTCGATAGTCTGTGGACATTGTTCCAGCCGGGCAGCTACATCTATACAACAATCAACAAGAAGCCGCGAGTGCTGAAGCTCACTTCCTTTGCCTACAGAAGTAGCTGCAACGGCGCTAAATGGGGAGAACTCAATGCGAAGTACATCGATTACAACGGCACTATATTCGGCGAATGCGCAATAGATTTCGAGATCCACGAGTTCAAGGGCAGCAGGAAGATCACTGACCTTCGGGTCTTCCCGCTGAAAAAGCACCCTAAGAAGGATGCTCTCGTGAAGAAGTTGATTGATCGGGGAACTAAGTTTGTCGGTCTTCAGGGGTACCACTGCAAGAAATATAATGCTGCTACACCGAATGGAGCTACGATCAATACCCGGGTCATGGTTGATTCCAAATCCTATGGGAGCAATCTTTATCTTACGGAAATCCCGCGTCTGGCAGATGACGACGACGAAGGAGATGACAAGTACCACGACGAGGACGGAAATCCCATCGATAAACCTGAGAAATCGGAAATTATCGAGTTGACAGATGACGAAAAGTTGATCTGCACGGCTACTATACCCGGTTTCACCCTCGATGACCACAAACTTTGGGTACAGCTCTATATCGATGACATTGAAGATATCCAGTGGAATCGAGAAGTCTTTTCCAAACTCGTGCTCCCTGAAGAGACCAAGCAGTTGATTCGGGGCCTCGTCGAATCTCACATCAGTGAGCACAACCAATTCGACGATTTCATCGAGGGTAAGGGTAAAGGCTTGATCGCTGTTCTCCACGGCCCCCCCGGTCTTGGTAAGACCATGACCGCGGAAACGGTGGCAGAGTACACAAAGTCCCCTTTGTACACGATTTCCGCTGGTAGCTTGGGAACCGACGCTTCCAACCTTGAACACAGCCTACGAAAAATCCTCGACCTGGCTCAGCGATGGAAGGCAGTCCTCCTTCTAGACGAGGCAGATGTATACCTAGAGGAACGGTCTGTGCACGACATCAAGCGAAACGCCCTCGTCAGCATATTCCTTCGCCTTGTCGAATATTACCAAGGTATCTTGTTCTTGACAACCAATCGCGTGTCGACATTCGACGATGCATTCCAGTCAAGAATCCATGTTGCCCTTCGCTACAGCAAGCTAGAGCCAGATGCTCGTGAGCAAATCTGGAGGAACTTCATCACCAGGATCGATAAGCGGGAGACAAACATCGTTGAAGAAGACTACAAGGAACTATCAGCTATTGATCTGAACGGAAGGCAGATCAAGAATGCGATTAGGACTGCATTGAGCATTGCGGATACCAATGGCGAAATTCTTGGAGTTAAGCATTTTCATATCGTTTTTGGAGTCATGGCCAGTTTTGAACGGGATTTGAGGAGCCTGAAATCGGCTTGAAGTGGTTGGGCCGGGTGTTCGATGTGCTTCTGATTTCCTTTTTAATTACTTTAAGTTTGGCACCGTTTTTAAATATGCTTGTACTTTAGACTTTAATGCATACCGTTGATACGAACTAGACTACTATTGATGTAACTCCGGAAGCGTCGAGCCCAGTCCCGTAGCCAAACCTTGCGTCGAACCAACCTTCCTAGGCTTCGAAATTTCACAACACTACCGTATAGCGACAACTAGGGCAATAGGTAGACGCGCTCGGCTGGGGATACACACATGCTCACGTTTCATATGCTCGATATCGCACTTTTATTTTTGAGCTATCATATAAACAATATATATACCTAGATAAAGTCTGATATTGCTGCCTACTCTATTCAGCTTAGATGCTTCCAAAAAGCCACCCATAATAGCGAGCGGTTTAGACTCTCGTAGCATTCGACTGGCCCCCCGGAACATCAAAAGATGCTTCGGAATACTTCGCGGATACGGTCGAGCCTTGGGAGCTAGTCACATACGAGGAGGTGCCCCGAATACATATCGAATTCCCTGGTTAGGGCAAGAATTTGCGCTTCCGACCCTCCTAATTTGGCCTTTTGTTTATTTTTCTCGCGGTGTGTTAATATATATATATATACAAAATTGGTTTACTATACAAGATCATAATCTTTCTCGGGTTTGAAATGACTACAGAGTTCCATTGTATTTTTCTACATTAACGCCTGCCAGTAAAAGAGATGTTATAACTTATCTACTTAAGTATATTTGGTACTGTAAACGGAGCGATAATTGGTATAGCCGACACGCAGGACCGCTCTCAAAGGTTAAAGTAGGGAATGGGGTGTAGCAGTCAAAGTGTAGCAATCGGGGGGTATTACTGTAAAAGAGCCGGTCGGATCGCTGGCGGTAGTATTTAGTCTGACCCCGAGACTAGTATTGAGTATGCCTGCAGGATGCGGAGAATTCGCTTTCTCCTCGGCTCCCGTTTTGCTAGACGGGATGCTAGAGATAATGGGGTTTCCCCCTCATGATCTCTGGAGTCTATATCGACACCTCCTGTCTTAAGGAGTCCCTGAACTATAGCTTCCAACCCTTCTTTAACTGCTAGCAGTAACGGAGTAGCTCCTGTGCCGTTCTTTGAGTCGATATCGATTTCTTCCGCAGAAATCAATTCCTTGGCTGTGTTTAAATTCCCGCAGGAGATAAACCTATGCAGGGCCGTATCCCCAGCATTATTTTTGATGTTAAGGTCTACCTGGCCTGTCGCCAGTAGCTGCTGGACAGTCTCTTTGTCAACTGCGTGAAAGAGTGGCGTATTTCCGTCGTTGTCTCTCGAGTTCACATCAGTACCAGTTGTTGCGAGTAGTTTCCGGACTACCTGCTGATATGGAGGCTCATTGGAGACAGCTTCTGACAGCGGTGTCCGTCCGTTGTTATTTCGAACATTTGGATCTATGCCTTCCGTCGCGAGAAGCTGCTGGACAATTTCATGCTGACCACTTCGGGATGCTTTGTGCAGTGGAGTGTCCCCGCTTTGATTTGCCGTGTTGACGTTGACCCTTCTTGTAGCGAGAAGCTCCCAAACTACTTCGTTGTATAGTCCGAAGCCCAGCGAGCCCATTGGAAAATGTAAAATAGGCGTCTCATCTGGATGCTCTCCGCTCGACGCTAGCAGCAGAGGTGTATTGCCTGCACTATCTTTGCAATCTGGGTTGAGATCTTCTATCGCAAGGAGGTGTCGAACAATTACTGGATCACCACGACCAGCTGCCCTGCAAAGGGGCGTTTCTCCGTCTTCATTCCGGGACTCAGGGTCAACACGCCCCGTCGCTAGCAGCCAGCGAGCCACCTCGGCTTCGCCACGTGAAGCCGCTAGAGATAGAGGTGTGTTTCCCGCATCATATTTGAGGTCTAAATCGACATCTTCGTCAAGTAACAGTCCTACTGCTCCTTTTGTGTTTGACCTGATCGCCTCAAACAATATAGGCTGCCCATCGGCACATTTTGCATAGATATTGGCGTTCCTTTCGAGTAATAGACGGACCATTGTACCGTTCCCTGACTTCACAGCATAATATAATGGCGTGTAGCTGAACCGGTCTTTCGAATCAAGGGCAACGCTTTTGCCAATTAAAAGTCGGAGTAGTTCTTCACTCATTCGGGAGAGTGAGCCTGCCCACGATAATGGCGATCTCCCCCAAGAGTCTTTTAAATCAACATCCGCGCCGTTGCCGACGAGCAGCTGTATCGTTGCTTCACTTCCTTCGCTGACACCGACCGCGTGCGACAACGGCGATCGACCACGGTTATCGATGGATTCAACAGGGGCGCCCCTGTTGATTAACAGCTGTACTATTGCTGTATGGCCTCGGCCAGCAGCATAAGACAATGGACATCGACCGTAATTTTCATCCTTCGAGTTAAAGTTAGCGCCCTTGTCTAGCAACAACTTAGCTGATAATTCGCTTCCGTCACTCGCTGCGTATGACAAAGGCGATACACAATTGCTATCTTCGGAATTAGGGTCGGCTCCTCTTTCTAGCAATAGTCTTACCGCAGCCTCGTTATTACTGCACACCGCATGCGACAGTGGTGTTTTACCATTTTCATCTTTTGACTCGATATCGGCGCCATTGTCTATCAATAACTGTACTACTCTTTCGTTTTCCTGAATAATTCTATGCGATAACGGGGAGTCCTCATGGGCAGCTTTCGGATTAAGGTAAGCCCTTCTTCGGATCGCATATGAGAACAGCGACGTGCCATCACTGTTGTTCAAGCTGATATTACAGCCGTTGTCTATCAGGAGCCTTAGTATTGCAGCGTTCCCAAACTCGGCGGCCATCCACACCAATTTATCCTCGGGCTCGGGAAAAACACCTGGCCGTGTGGTTTGCTCCTCGATGAACTCTGCTTCGAGCGATGGCCGGAAAATTCCCGATGCTGCTGACGACGAACAATCATGGTTATCGTTTGGCTGGAGGCGATTGTCAAATATTGAGTGTACTAAGAACTCGGACAGGGCAGTGTCGCGGCTCTGTAACAAGGGTCGGAGGTATTCTTCGCTTTTTGCGAACTCATAAGTACGGCCTAGCTCAACGCGCCTGTAATCGCCTTCGGAGTATATTCTGCACAGTGACTGGAGATGTGGGTCCGGCTGGGCTTCAACATGGGCCTCTAGAAATGACTGAACCGCTAGGTAACTCCCAAGAGCCAAGGCTGCGAAGAGAGGCGGGCCATAGCGTTCTTCCTCCGGCCTGAGATACGATAGCCTGTTGGGATTGATTTTGATAAGATTTGCCAGATTTCTTTCTGCGAGTAGGTAAAGAAGACTTGTTGACTTTTGGTACTGCCTAACCTTAGCCTTTTCGAAAATATTGCTGACGCCGATCCACTCGGGGACCAGAAATGTTGATAGAAAGGTATCTTGAGCAATCGATTTTGCTGCTGCGTCGGCGTGAAATAAAACGTTGTGACAAGCGTACTCCAGGAAGGGGTATTGGTTCACAATTTTACTGTTTGCGCCCGCGCCAGCCCCCGCCCTGACATTCTTGCAATAGTTGCGTACCGACAAATTATTCAAATAATTGCTGCAGCATTGCTTGAGAATATCATGACTAGGGCTCTCAATATCGAACCCTAGGTTGGGCCAGAGTTCGTACAAGCCCCCGTCCTTGATGAGGAAGTCTCTCACTGACTCGTGAATAAACTGAACGGTGGGGATTTTGGATTTTGTGATCTCAGCTAGTCCCTTGGAAGAACTTGTGATACAGTTCTTAACGATATCGCCAAAGTCTGACGCAGTCCCTATTGGAATTTCGTTGTCAACCAGGCCTTTCAAAGAGAGCCCTGACCAGAGACCATGATAGTACTCCCTAGGCTCCAAAGGACGCTTCGCGTACAAAATCCAGACCACGGATAGCAGTAGCTCTTCCATATTTTCACGATCCCGTGTTAGCATATCTTTAAAGAGTTCGCCTAGCCCGCCCGGCAATCCGGCGAGCCGCTTTTTCAAAGCCAACCGTCCCCGGGAGTTCTCTTTGTTTAGGATATCGACAACTAGAACTACCCATAGAAACACTCCTGCAGATTTCTCGAGGACCTGGGCCTTTAGCTCCTCGAGAAGCTCCGCATCCTCAATTCTGAGGCGGCTTTCGACGTAGTTGGTTAGATCCTCAGTGTGGCCCGGTTGATTTTCCAATGTGAGTTTCAGGCCTCGTCTGGTGTCAAGGTAGGGGTAGTGGCGGCTTGAGAAACAAATTCGTAGTGAGATCCCCATTGAGTTTGAGTTCTCAGCCAGCTCTTCGAAATACTGGACCATATCTCTAACCTGTTGTTCGTCAGACTCGTCAAGGGCGTCGATGAAAAGAGTCAACGGCCGTTGGTCGAGGAGAGCAACTGCATTGCAGAATAGTTCCTTCAAGATATTCAGAGAGGATAATTCAATTTCGCCCTGGGGCGTTAATTCCTCGTCATCGAGTACCGTCTGGAGGTTGGGATATCCTTCGAGCAGTTGAAGCAGTAAAGATCTGTACATTCCCAGGACGGACTTCTGCAACGATTCGCCTCGGGCGTGGAAGAAAAACGAAGCGACGACTCTACCACGTTGATTTTTTTTAGTTTCGGTATAAATAAATTTCATCATAGTCGATTTCCCTGCCCCTGGTTTACCGCGGATCCAAAGAAAGCCGTGGTGCTCTGATAGGCGTTCGGAATCAAGCCACGCCTGATAATCTGGGTGTTCTAAAAACCAGCGGCAAGTCTTCGCGTGCGCGAATTTGATGCTTAGTTTCCGAGAATCAATTTGTTCATATCTAAGCGAAGCTAACATTTTCTTTCGGCGGTCGGTTCCGGACGAAGAAGGTTGGTCTATGGTGGTTAGCTATTAAGAATTCGAAATATACTCAGGAACGCTTTTCCACCATATCGAGATGGCTTACCCGTTCGAACTGTCAGCCTCATGCCCGTGGATGCTCCTGTAGCTGGTAACACGCCAATCAGTTCCCGCGCATACGCTGCAGCCGTCGCTGCAGAGTACCTTTGCCATTCCTTATTTTTGTGTGAGTCTGAGTAGTCGCAAATCCCACGAATAGGGAGGCATGGAAGAATGTTCATAAGACCAGCAGCCTCCATTTCGAAACAGACAGCTTGTAACTGTCGAGCAATATTGTCTCGCGTGGAACCACTTCTCATGACCTGGTTTCCGGACGCAATGACGCCATAATGTATTGCAGGGTCTGACGACGACCTCTCGCCTCGTAGCACTTGTTCTGAGCTCTGGCATTTATCGCAACTAACATTCGAAGCTACGTCATGCTGATAGGCCGCAGAAAATAGACGATCGGGAAGCTTTGGATGGCCGAATTGAGGATACCCTCCTAACCGCTCCCGAAGAATAGAGGAAATACTGCTGGCCTTCAATTCATGCTGGGACCTTAGCGCGGATACGGCAGTACAAGCTAGGGCATCAGGAATCCTGGGTATCGCCGTCCTCTTGATCTCCCCATCTTCAACAATTTTGCCCAAATCGTATTGCATTACCCTCGTACCAACCACCACGTCGCCTAGTCGTAGATCAGCCATTGTAGGCGCTCCACCACCAACCCCCACCATCAAACCTAGGCGAATGGACGGGAACGTCCGAGTAAGGTTCATTAACACCGTGGCTGCATTATTAGTCCCATACTGGTCGTTCGGCAAGCATGCCATGACAATGTTATGGGGTCCAATGTTCCCAAGGACGTATGTGTTGCTGTCGTTGTGATGTGTTTGAACGGGCTGGTGGACCTGGTCAAGCATGGCCCGAGCCGCCGCCATCTCGATATGAAGGGCACAAATCCAGGCGATGGTGTAACTCTCGTGCTCCAAGACGAATGGAGCATTTATTGGGTCGGAAATTTCGCCAGCTCCGTCATAGCTCCACGGCTTCTGTCGTTTTGAGGAGTATGATGGACCGGCGCCTCCATCGGCGGGGTCCACGACGTCTCCCAGAGCTCTTTTCCCGCTCATATTATGCCCAGCGCTTTTGCTAGCTTTTGATACTGTTTTGATCCGAGCCGTAATATTCAAAGATGACTTTTAGGAGGTAGCACTGCGGAGGTAATCAACATCAAGCGAAATTTGGTAACCTTTTCCTGCTTCAAGAACCATCTTGGGTGCTGTGGTGCTGACGATGCATATTATTCCCCCGCCCGTTTCAAAGTGCCAAGCCGACTGATCGTTGGGCTTGCGGCCGCTGAGGCGCAGCCATCGATCGAGAATTCGAAGCACTGGTCCGTCCAAAGCTGAGAGGGTCCATTTCACCCCGATCTTCAAATATCAACTGGCTTCCGCGGTCGAAATCTCCTCTCTTGAACGCCATATATGCATAGGAGCCACGGCGATTGGAAATATCCCGATTTCATGTAGCATGTCAGCAGCGGGAACAACGATCTCCCATCGTATCACGTATGGATTGCATGTCAATTAATACTTCAAGCGAAACACAACGCAGGGCTGAATTGCAAAATCTTCCCGCATGGGTGCCCCCTACCAACACGGGATACCTGCATACCTATCTCAATCAGGGCATCCGTTGGCTCGCACGCCGCATTGCAAGTTGCCCATAGGACCACTGCCAAAACACAACTATAATTAGATAAAAACGAATATGCTATATTACCACAGAGTAAGTAATTGTTTACGAGAAAGCTGCGACGGTTGAGTGTGACTGTTGCTAGATCATGAGATTCGATTCAAATGAGTTTCGGCCCTCGCCAACACAAAACGAGAGGCGGTGTTGCGTGTGTGGTTTAACGTCCTCCGCACAGGCCGAAAATGGACTCGAGCCTTTTTGAGCCGGTCGATTTGTGTAACCCGGCGCTGCTGATCGGCATGTTAGCATCTAGCTATGGAAGAAGTATCGTCATGATGGGAAATTGAATTTGACCTTTACACGTTGACGCATGAGTAGGATGGCAACTTATCGCTTTCAAGCTTTTGGGAGGCTTGCTCTATTTCAATAGCGAAGGTCGATTGGCCTTTGTGTTGACGGGTGAATGCTTGGATCCCAGTGAGGTCATCGGGCCTGTTCTCAATTCATAGTAACGTAACGCTAAAATACAAGAGCTTTAAGGGCACTATTTTTTGATGACGAGATTGGCCTATTAAATTTCGAGAAAATGATTTGCACAGTATCTTGACCGTTCAATGCACCGCTGTATTGTGCGGGAACTTATTCAGCGACGTCGCGACGGGGGACTACACATGTATGTACAGGATTGGCTACCAGCCACTGTAAGATGGTTCTAATATGGAGGTTTGCTACTCTTGATTAAAGGAACATGCACGGATACATAGGGTCTCGTCCTAACCCTCTTTAGTTTTGACGCAGTTACCAGCGTAGCGCTGCTGAGATTATGCAATTCTGTCGAGATGCATGTCGTCCATCGGCGAATTTACTACTTGTACGTACATACCTCATGTCCCCAAGTTCAATCACGAGGGGCAAAAGTCAACAACTCATGACGGATATCAGCGGAACCCTACAGAAAAGCCGATAACCTCACGACTGATTTCTCTACCGTTTTTATGCATTAAACGTCGCCTCGGATCAAACCAGAGTCTCACACGTACGGTCTTGTTTCTAGCCCGTTCCCATAGAATACTCCTGCTGCACCGGCAAAATCTCCCAACCCGTATTACGGCAGATCCGGATGCCAAGCCATTTGCAACCAATCAACGCCCTTGCCTTACCATCACGGCTCCAAGGATACTCAAGTTACGAGGCCGAGAAGCCCAAAAATAATGAAAAGGAAACCCGGAAACAGTGTTCCGGAAAACCAATCCCTGCGTCGATCATAACGTGGCCTTGTCGTTATCTCGTATATACCTACCGGGAGTAGTTATTTGATGGTATTCTCGTTTATGATGTTAGGTTATTGGCTGACCCTTTGCTGCAATATCAAGTGTTCCAAATGTTAGGTCCGTGTACATCGTATAACTAGCCAACTAGCAGGAATATCAAAGATGAAAAACTTAACATAACGTGGGATTTCATAACATAAGTATAAGGCTACCTTATGTGGGGGTTATAGCCAGCGCGAAGGATACGGATCTAAAAATTTTGCACGGCTCACTCAAGATCGAAGAATTCGCAAAAATAAAAAGCATATACAAACGGGTACGTTCGTATTCTTTTCGGCCACGCACGAACCTTCCAAACCACACGCTGACCACCATGGATAGCTAATATCCCGAGCTTCTTCCGGGCTAGCTACGGATAGCATCCGATTATGATCCCTAGACTAGATTATGTTTCCGTATGACTAGAACGTTATGGGCTTAGTTCCCACATCCGCCTCGTCCCGCCCGTGCACTCGCCAACTAGTCTACCCGTCGTCGAAATTGAGAGATCCACTATCGAAACTAGTTCTCGATAGTTGTAAGTGAAATTTCGATAAGTTATTCAATGCCATCCCAACGAATAGCGCGTTCACTTGACCCCGTCATCTTATTGGGTCCTCTTCCATATTGTTGGGTACGAGGCTCTATCGGAGAAATCCCTGTTCATCTTGTGCAACGTGTTGCATATGCAACGTTGAGGATTTGGATGTGGGGGTGCAGCTCGCGACCTGGATGACGGAACCTTTTATGTGGATCTCAGAGCTGTGCTGACTGTACGCATCCTTGTCTTCCCGATTCCCCCACTCGTATACTCCGAAAGCAATTTTGTTCTTGATTCTTGGTAGGTTTCTGGGGCTTCTTAGCTCGTTTTTACTCGGGTTTTCGTTTCGTAAGCTGCGACAAAATGTCACCCGCCACTTCTTCGTGCGACACCAAGCTTCGTTACATATGTTAGAATGATCGAAACGTTTTTTCTCTACTATAGACGATACCTTCGTTTTCCTAGTCGCACTGCCCGTGAAGTAAAAATATATCCGTACCCTGGATGGATGCCGTCCTGTGATGAACTATTACTAATAGTTCGCATTAATCTATTATTGAGGTGGCTAGTATTGGCCCTGGCCCTTGCTGGATTCAGTAGCCATGGGTGCTTTTGAAAAGAACCCCAAAAACATTTCCAGACCTCACAATAAACACCGGCATACCCGGATCAAACCCCCAGCAAAACCTGAAGCCCTCGGATAAACTTTCAAGGGCAAATCTCGTGTTTGGGTCACGAAACAAGCAAGGGTTATCCGGCCGTCACCCACTAGTCTGGGGGTCGCTTTCCTCTGCTTTGGGTCACCTACGATTGCTGCGCTTTCCAAAATTAGTTCAACTTGGGTTCCATATAAAATCCTTGCTAGTATACTAGCCTGTCCGTGTAATCTTGGGGGACCTTGTATTGTCGCCCAATGGGTACCTTGTGGATCGTCTAGTTCGAGGAATGTCGAGGAATTTCTTCAGATCTACGACTTGTCGGGTATTAAATACGCTTGAATCGCGAGAGTCCTTATACTGATTCTAAATCCTTCGCATTGGGAGAGAGAACATACATGTCGGGATATTTCCTTCAGTTATAACATTAATTTCATCATCAAATTTTGTTTAGACTTGAAATACAAAACTATGAGTTAGAGGAACATATGAAGAGGTCACCGGGAAAGTGCGAACACCCCAATACTACTTAGTTTCCATATTATAGGTTGACTGCACCGATTTAGATCCGTGCGTAGGTAGATGGACGAATAGACGTTTACTATTGATTAAATGCACTAGTAGGTCAGAACTTTGCCGGATTCATATCACAGGGTGTCAAGATCCTAACTGTATAATGTCAAACCTTTCAAGTCTTGTTTTTAAATTTAGCCGTCGTACATACAAACAACCTTTCGTACATACCTGTAACTCTGGAGGTATTTACGATAAAGTCCTGCGGTTTCCACAGATTCAACCAGTGTATGTCACCGGTCCTAGTAAACAACTGTATATTGGGGCTTATTCGTTCGTATAATCTCGAGATTTTGAAATCAGCACGAGGTGCAGCAATAAAGAAACTGACATGAGGGACCTGCCAGCAGTTGTGCACGTGGGGGAGTTTGGCAAATTTCTCACGTATCTTCGCGCTTTACGATAGCCATAAACCCCACCCGCCATATTTCATACCGATATACGGACGGATTAATCTCGGGACTACATGATAAGTATTTCGATACGAGGGATGATGACAATATTTTGAGACCCGAGCTGAATGACCGGCCCTTGCCCACGTAAGCCGTTCATATATGGGCTGTCATCGACATGACTAAACACTCGAGTACTCAATATCTAGAATCCGTCAGTGGTCTGCACAGCTCCGACTTTGCATCTTCTCTACGTACCTAAAGACCCCCACCTAGGCTGGGGGTAACAAAAGGCCTATAAAAGAGCAGCTGAATCCTCTCCCTCGACGACAGAAACCAAGCCAACAAGGCAAGCTGCAAGAAACACTACAAGCAATAGCAACTACGAGATCAATATTCGTTCGAGAAACAATCTTTTAGCTCAACCAATACTTTCATATATTCCTTCGCGCAAATCGAATCTAAAAGGAAAATGTTGGCACCACTTGGACTTATGGTTGCACTTGCAACTTTTGCCCCAACTGCCATGGGACATTGTATTTTAGACCTCGAGCCATTCTTAACTTCTTAGGGAGTTGCTAATCAATATCAATAGATACCTTCCCCAACCTCCTTTACAAAGGTGTCAAGTTTCCAGACTACACCTTTATTCGCCGCACTTTCAACCATATCTCTCATTTTCCGCTCTTCGACTTGAACTCTACCACTCTTAGATGCTTTGAAGACGCAAACATTCCAGATCCAGGCACTCTTACCGTCAAAGCGGGTGACACCGTTGGCTTCACCGTCGACGGAAGGATTATCCACGAAGGCCCACTCGTTTGGTACATGGCACGTGCCCCATCGAGCAAAACCGCTGCTACCATGGATGGAAGTGGGCCTATTTGGTTCAAAATCAACCAGACTACCCCTTTCATTGGAACCACCCCAGCGCCAATCGAAACCTTCAAGTGGCCACACTACAGTACGTTTCATGCCTTTTCAAAGTTTACTATCAGAGGAGAAGAAAAATCGGTGGGGAAAAGGGAGCTATGTAGCTAATGATGTCGTAGACGCCAGCGAGGTCCATATCCAAATTCCCAAGTGTATCCCATCTGGCGAGTACCTTCTCCGTGTCGAGCACATCGCCATCCACATTGCTTTCCTTGAAGGGCAACACGAGTTTTTTGGTGCATGCGCACAATTGAGAGTCACCAATGGTCTTGGAACCGGAGCTCCATGGCCTTTCGCCCAGTTCCCAGGTGCCTATAGAACTGACGAGCCTGGCTTGTTCTTGAATGTTCATGAAAACTGGGTAAGTGATTTCCCATGAAAATTCCACGCTACCGTAAAGCAAGAAAGTTAGGGGTTAACATTGAGTCAAGGTACAACCCGACCGCTACGAGGTTCCGGGACCACCGGTCTGGACTTGCTAAAACGAACCACCATAGCGTGGTAGGGGATATAGATATTATAAGGGCGATTGTCGGGGCGGTTGGGTTGCAGGATATGGTGTTGCAGATTTTGGGGACGTAGCTGGTGGGTGTATTACGAGTCGGGGGGGACGTAGGGCGCGGAAGTCAGCATAGTGTGTTGATTAGAAATTGCTATATATCAAATTGAACTTGAATTCTATAACCCGGATTTATCTACCCGCTTCGGAATCCAGCATATGGTAATTTTGTGAAAGACTAGACATCATACGAAATCTGTACCGACATACAAATCGAGGCTCCCATGTCGAAGCTGTAGCCCCGGTAGAGTCTTGGATTGCAAACGTGGTCCACGCCTGCTTAAATGCCGGTATATGTATAATTATATGAGAGGAATTTGCAAGCTTACTTGTAGTCGACGTCTAGAAAATATTAAATCTGCCGCTGTTGTTGCCGCATCGCATATTGTCCATATCGGGGTGGGGACTTGTGCTGTGCATGGTTTACGAGACCAGTCGAAGCTGCGCATTTAAATATTTTGGAGTTGTATGCGTACCGCTAACGATTCAGTCCTGGGGCTACCAATCAACGAATGTAAAGGGACTAATCTATATATATAAACTAAAGCTTGCTCATGTCCCAAAGAAATGCGATAGAAGACGGTTGGCTAAATAATTTTTGCGTCCTTGGCCTGCATTGTTGCAGAATTTCAGATGTCAGACTTCATCTATGTGTCCCAAACTAGTCTGTCACCGCGGCCCTGTCTAGGTTAGGTGCAAATATAACTATAGGCTTCTTCGAGAAACATATGCGACATACTGATATCAAAACTACAACATATTCTTGGGTATGACCTCGGTCTAGGCTTGGAAGTGTTCGGAAATGAAATAATTGATATATTGTATGCGGGGAGTTTGGGTGCTTGGGTACCACGAGGAGTTAATAGCAGCAGTTGTGGCCTTCGGCCAGCTCTGGTTTACGAGACAAGTTGTGGCGATCTACGGTAATTCAGCGGTATTAGTGTCGAAACTAAGCGGTATTGAGGCTTTAGCTAGCTTCCGGCGTTCGAGAACGCTGTTCTGCGACACTGAAACACGTAAAAGGGCCGATTCCCCCTCCTCAGCGGTGCCCTCTCCCACTTGCAACAACGCACCTTATGTAGGTAAGTTAATTTCAAATCCTATTTCACCGCACTCTTCATGCCCAGTCTTGGTTCAACCTTGAAACCGCCGTTATGTAGCCTATTTTATAAATCTGGGCGCAACAATCATTTGATCAAGGCTTTCAAGTTGGTCTTAATTCACGAGACTCGCGGCCCTTCCCCGGACATCATATTGCTTGCTATATCACTATCTCGGAGTGGTATCTGAATGCCTCAACTATGGCCGCCGGGGTACCACACCAGATATAGGTAGATTTGACTAAATATATGCTGACAGAATTGGCCAAACACGTGGCGAGGGTATTCTGGCACTGGTAGCGCGTCAGGAATGCCTTCATTCGCAGCAATACCAGGAGCGTCAGAATTCTCTTCATCCGCTTCGTTTTTTGGCCATCTGATGTAGTATTGTGTCATTTTATTGCTATGATGGGGCAAAACCCACCGTCGCTCAGTGACTCTTTTTTTCGTCCTTTGGCTCGAGGCGGGAAAGAAAGGAAAGGAGGGAAGCGTTTCCTTTCGGGGCAAAGCTCTTTTATACGGCGACTTCCAGATATATCTTATTATTTTGTAATTTGTATCTGTTTGATCATCATGCATAGCGATCAACTTTGATCCTAGAGCATATATCAGAAAAAAAGGAATTGAGCATTGATCGACGCCGGCTTCTACTCTCCCTGCCGTCGTTTCAACTATCTTCAAAATTCCGACATTCGAGCTTACCATACTTCAAGAACTAGTCAAATTAAATATTCGAAATCGAAATCATGCAATTCTCCTGAATATCAACAGTCCGTGGAATCGATAGAAATATCGGAAGATAGGAAATCCAATTCTCGCGCCTAACCTTTTTTGCGTTATATCACTGAAGGAAAGGATACCTACAATAGAACAACAGAACAACCAACCGTAGCTTGGATACTGGATTAATTTGTAATTATTTATGGAGTGCTTCTCATAGTGAATGCATAAACATGCAACTACCTGCTTGTGATTTGTTACCCTTTCTTACCTGAAGAAGAGGGTATGTCTCTATATTTGGTAGCGTGCAATTTGCAAAACTCTGTTAAATTTCAGAAGGTCGAAGCCAATCGTCCCGGAACACTAGTCAGATATTATTAATATGGTTGGTATTGGTGCTACGAGTTTTACCAATCTGCGCAACAATTCTGCATAAAAGTTTTAAAAGTCGGTCCAAAATATTTGAATCTATTGGTCTCGGCGAACCTTCTTGTGTGGGTCCGTTCAGCAATTCTAGTATTTGTTGGCTGTATATATAATATGGGCATTTTGGGGGGCTATATAAACAGGACGCCGAACGGTTGAAGATTTCGCCATTAACTACTTGACCCGCGACCAGGAGAACGTAACGTAACTAAAGTAATACTCGGATCGATCAGGCCGATGTTGCAAGCGTAAATAGGACTCTGAACCTGATAGGCACGATCGAAGATACAGGTATATTTCAGGCCACCAGTCTAGCCACTTTGTGACTACTGGGAATGAATGAGGAACAGATGAGACACCTGATTGCATCTGGGCGATCTTTTGGGGTATTACCTCGGATCAGCAGAAGATCTCAGGTACATACTGCAAGTAAGCGGCGGTTTAACTCTATGACACCACGATTTTTAATCGTCTCAACAGATTAGAAGGAAAAAGATCTTTAAAGATAGAGATGATATTCGAATACACTCTCATCGATTGACAAAATATCAAAAGGAAGAGTCATAGGTAGATGGCTATTTAAGCTAGCTGCCCCGTTGCAAAGCCTCTGGCGTTCTTCGTCTTCCGTTTACTTTACTTGATAAAACCAGCTTTTGCGCGCCTTATAACCTTTAATCAATCGGTCAAAGCGTCTATAAAGTTTTGAAGCCGGATATTCACGCCAATTTCCATTCGCTCTCGTTTATAGCACCGTGTCTACAAGTGACTTATTTT
This sequence comes from Arthrobotrys musiformis, assembly GCA_036971715.1. Taxonomy (NCBI): domain Eukaryota; kingdom Fungi; phylum Ascomycota; class Orbiliomycetes; order Orbiliales; family Orbiliaceae; genus Arthrobotrys; species Arthrobotrys musiformis. The sequence continues at coordinate 4,111,320 of JAVHJL010000003.1, read as the reverse complement.
ATTCCACAACTTCACTCGTTCCCTCAAAATGGCTTGTTTTCAAGAATTACCCCCAGAATTGAAAATTTCAATTTTGGAATTCCTGAACTCACCTGTCGATCTTATTTCGATCACAAGCACCTGCCGCTCACTCCGTGCCATGAAAAATCAAACTTATTGGCCATATCTCGAAGATAGAGTTTTCTACAACCAGGGTACAGATAACCCTACAACGGAGTTGATTTCTCTCGCAAATATTAGAACTCTTAAAGCTTCTAAAACGGAAGAAGAAGTACGTAAGCCCCGTTTGAGGACCCCACAAGCTCCGAAATAAGGCTAATACATTGCATAGTTCATGGATCTGAATGAATTCATGATCGATGTCGAAAGGGGTCGCAACCTTTCAGAAATTGGCGCTTTTCGCAAGACTATTCGCTGGTTTACGCGTAGATTCCTTCAAGCGAAGCCCAAAGGATCCACGGAAATCCCAAGCTATGCTGAGATTTCCCGGATAGATGACGCATTCTGCGTTTTGTGGCTTTGGTTTGAAGCTACCTGGAAGCCAACCAAGCGATGGAATATTGAAGGCCTGATCGACTGGGCCATAGTCGACAGATACGCTACATTTGGCCGGCAACACGGGCATTCCGGATTCTTTGTGCACGTGCGGACGTTGGCTATGGTATACGACTTTCTCATCAGTGAACTTGGAAATCTCGGCCCTTTAGTTGCCGGGCAAAGGAGTGAGGATGAGCGAGAAAAGTTAGCGCAGTTGTCAGGCTGCTTCCATCGATGTAAGTCTAAAAACTCCTATTGCATGAGTTGCACGAACCCCCCTTAAGACATTGAATAGCTACCTAATTGTGTCTCCCATGCTTTCTATAGATCTGGCTGTCGGAATTCCCAACCTCATATTGATAGATAAAGGTCTTGATGGGGTGAAAAAAATCTTGGAATGCCCCTTGGACGATAGGCTTAGGCAAGCTACGCCATATCTAGACCACCTTGTCGAAACGCAAGACGACCTCAACAACTTTTTCAACCACCACGAAGTCATTTATCGCTTTAAATTAATGGTCGTAAAGCTTTGGTATCCCGATCTAGCGCATAATGAGCTTGTTGAAGCGCTCCCGTCGAAAAAAACGGGAAGCCCTTGTCAGCACGACGAGGACCCTCGGAATGAAGGCAAAGAGTTTGAATACCCGAGTAACTTTTGGAACATCGATACGATTGTGAAATGGGTCTACTCTCCACCGGCATATACCACCACCATTACCGCCGCTGTCGACTGCGATCCTGAGGATTTGATCTCGCAGCTCACTATCGAGGATTCATAAAAGCCACCCGGGTTCTCATTTTCGTGGCACTTCGGCCCTAAATGTCGACCATTACCAATGAAGAAGCTGGGTTGAAATAGCAAGTGCAGTCCATTATTTCGGTGAATGCAGCGATCTCGCTCTTGGTTTTTTTGTGTTTCGAACTTTTGATATTAAAGTACTGCATAAGCGCATAGGTTGATGCTAGGAAGGCTTAGGTCTTATACCGCCATTCATACCAAACGATTAATTAGGTATTATCTAGCTTTATAAAAATCAAGTTTATTTCTCCAAAACAGAAAATGCTTCTGTAGCCATGCGTACAAGGCCCAAATTTACTATTGGTTTTCGGTTCATAGGGTAGGGGTGAAGTATTTTAACATGACAATGTCCAAGCATCCACGGCCCTTTCGCCCGACCTATTAGGCTAGGTAGCCGGGATCCCGTATATCAGCCTACAATATACTCTCCAAAGCTTGCTGCACGTCTGATCCCACGTAGCAGCGCAGCATCGGAATATAATACTGCAGCACCATACCTACGCAAGAAAGTCCGGTGGGTACCAATAACGTCAGAGGTGTCTAGACTTATATCAAATCTTGTAGCTGATCCCAAACAAACCGCACCGGTGCCTTAAAATGAGCCCAAATGTGATTTACTTCCTGATTATAGCCCTTGGTTCTATATATTTTGATCGTAGGGCCTTACATTCGAGGCTCATATGATCATAGTACCTCTGCATCCAATTGCTTTAGGTGGATAAAGGATTCTCGTCTGGACTCGAGACTAGATTCTCGTTCCCAAATTGCGAAGTTTCTTATCGTCTGGATACTCAAAAAAACACCCCGCACATGTAACCATCTAAATACTGGGGTGCCTTGGGTATGCTGCTTGGAAACTGACCGGGGGTTAATGCTATTTCTATAAGTACGAAATGCTCAGTCCATTGAACCTCAGCTGATCAGCTGGTGCCAAATTTTCTTTCATGGGAAATCTACGAGACAGAGGAACCAGAATATTTAGTAGTAAAATATAAGGAAAGCCAGGCGAAAGTTGAAAGTTCAAATTCCGAGGACTTGCTTTAGGCGTTGTGTACCTATATAAATAGCTTTATAGCCGGGAACAAGACATCGTAAGTGCCGGGATTTATGTCCAGACCTCCATGAATACATAGATACTTCGGATGGTGTCTGAGCCCATTGCGTGTTTTATTTAGAGTCAACCCACCCTCTCGCAAGCTGTGCTCATGTTTGGAACCAAATAGCGATCTATAAGATAGAATGGCTATCAATCAAAACACCAGGAAGGTCCATCCCGAGACTAGCTATCAATATTCTTCGCGGCACAAATTTCTCGTTTAATTAATTAAATATGCACAGCGACTAGTCTTGTCCATGTTGGCATAGGTTCGGGAGATTCTATCCTCGCAATAGTGGTTTGCTGCAAATATTATTAAATGCTTTGGTGCCAAGCGATTAAGGGTCAGGGCAGTGAACACATCTTTCTACAACGGGTAGCACCGCGATCGTCCTTTAATCCAGCTAGACTTGGGCGATCTTAAACTAGCGTCTAGCACTGATACTCTTAACAAATAATGGAAATAACTCTCGCATGTCGATGCACCATGACTAGTATGAGATAGATATTCTTACCGGAAGTCCTGCGCAGCAAGTAATAGGTGAAGAAAAGATGATTCATAGATGCACTCTCCTTTTGGTTTACGACTCGAGTATTTAAGCCCCCTCCCCCGAAGTGACCTTTCATTTCCATCACCTTGAACCCCAATCATCTTAATCTCTGCAAGCGACAATAAATCTCTTGATTACACAACTTCCAAGCCCCACAGCCTCACAGACAATATAATCCACAACTCAGACGCACTAAGGCTCAAGGGGGCACTGTTAGTAAAGCCTATTATTCACAAAAAGCTTAATACACGAAACCCGCTTTAAAAGCCGGCTTGCAAAAGTCATGGCTACAGGCACGGTTCCCACATCTTCGGATGTTATGGAATGGCAGGCTGGGCCCTTTACGTCGCGGCCGGTCTGGAGGGTCGAGCCTAAGATAGATGTCGTCACCGATTTGATGCACTCTAAGATCCGGGAAATATTGCGAGACGGGGGAGATAACCCACAGGATCTTCCCAAAGCAGCTTTCCTCGGAGGCGGCGCTTTCAACAAATTGTACCTGATGGAATACCGCAATAGCAGTTGGATTCTACGGGTTACTCTACCAGTAGATCCGCACTATAAAACAGCCAGCGAAGTCGCCACGCTCAAGCTGTTGGAGTCCTCGACTTCTTTACCGGCACCTCGGGCTATGGCTCACTACGCAGGTGCTGCGGATGCACCTCCCGGAGATAATCGTCTCGGCCTGGAGTGGATACTTATGACAAAGGTCCCCGGCAAAACGCTAACAGATTCCTGGGATATGAGTATGAAGAAGAAACTAAACCTCGTTGAAATGGTCGCCGAGAAGGTACACGAGATTTATACCTGCGATTCATTGCAGTTTTCATCTATCGGCAACGTTTTTGAATGTGGCGGGTACGAGAATGCGCCGGGCATGGAAAAATCGCCGAAGCCGTCAAAATTTTCAGTCGATAGAATTGTTTCCATGACTTTCTTCTGGAATCAGCGACTCTCACAACCAGTCAACAGGGGCCCTTTCGCCTCATCCGCGGAATGGTTCACCTCCCGGCTTCAGCTGGTGGATTTTGAATGCAACCAGGTACTTGAATCCGAAGTGGCCGATGAGGACGACAAAGCAGACGCCGTAAGATTTAAATCTGTTGCCCAACGCCTCCTGAACCAAATTCCTCAGTTCGTGCCTGCCAATGAGAAATTTGTGCTCCACCACGACGATATCAATGCCGGCAACCTCCTCGTCGACCCTGATACCGGCGATCTGACCGGGATTGTAGACTGGGAATGCGTCTCTGTCCTACCAGCCTGGAAATCCTGTCAACTTCCCTGTTTCCTCGGTTACAATCCAATCCGGATCGCACAACCAATCCGGAGAGCTTATCATATAAATCAAGATGGCTCGCCAAACGAACTATACTTCCACCACCTCCGGGAATGGGAGTTGACAGTTTTAGGCCGACGCTTTTTGGAGTGGATGGAAATCCAGGATTCCGACTGGGTCGATGTATATCAAGCTTCCGGGAGAATTCGTGATTTCGACTATGCTGTCTCAAATTGCGACAACGAGTTTGCTGTTAAGAAGATTGAGCGGTGGTTGAATATTGTAGAGAAGGGGGATGAGGGGCAGTACGAGCGCCTCCTTCAAAATATCAACGAGTAGGATACACCTCGATAACGGGGCCCCGTATTGTATTTATTAAAGTGTTTGTCAGATTGTCCTTCTATTCTGTGGTGCACTTACACTTCTGAGCGATCGAAGGGTGGTTTCCAAGTCTGTTGCCACTATCCTAAATTGTACTTAGCCAGCCTGAATACTCGAATTCCAATTCTATAACTGTTTTAGATTTTGGTACTTCGCTTTCAAAACCTACGCAGCTTTCAGGACGCGAGAGTAATTAGCACTAGACTATTAGACTGGATCGCCCCTGTCCACGCTGGAAGCTATACCTTCTCCGAAGAATTGCTGTGTGTTTCGCTCTCAGTCTATCCCGCCAACTAATGAATTCAGCTATTCATTTCTAGAGACAGTAACGCCTAGCCATTCAGCCCTGGGCCCATGGAAACCTCTCGCCATCCTGCAGCGCTTTAGGTGCTAGCTAAGGTCATATACCCTTTCGAAAACAGCTGCCAGTGAGAACATGTACATTCTGCTGCAATTATTGATTATATCGCATAAATATCCCGGCGTTTTAAATTTTAAAACTTCTTTGGGTGCACATGCACAGACTGATGAAGAATTCAATTCGAGTGAAGAGCGGTGTGATAATTGCCCGAGCCGGGTCGATTGAAGAAACCATATACGTCCCGCAGGGCGAGGTCGCTCGAACCTCGAATCAGTGGGACATATGTAAGATGTTTGATAAAAGACCTTCTACAAGCATTACCCCGGATTAGGACCTGTAACTGAGAGCTGACTCGGTCCATCAAAGAAGACCAGGGAGAATGCTGGGCGACGAAACCTAGCGTACTCTACGGCGCGGAGAACCAATCAATTCCGACTACAAGCTTTCCCCTGTCTGAGCGACAGCTATTATATTCTCGAACTGGATAGTGGCAAGGGCCAGCTGGCAACCGGGATTGGCTTCGGCGAAGCTAGCTTAACCGGTGCTGCGACCCACATGCACAGTTGCACAGCGCCACGAGAAAACTAACTACCCTTGGCAACGCCTTCCACTGACCAAACCACCGATTACTGAACACCCGTTGAAGCGGAGATCATTGTTCACCGCCGAAAGCTTTAAACCCACGTTCGCTATCCGCGATTCTCTGGAAGATTTAAAACTCAAAATTAAAATAATTAATGAACACCGCTTTCGACCCAATCATACCGAATCTAGATATATAAATTTTTACAGTATCCAGCGAACTGCGCCCGTATATTAACCGGAAGCCAGGCTCTGCAACAGAATTAATCACGGGGACGTTTTAGGACGAGGCTGCGCGATAGAAGGCTTAAGACCAACGCTGGATTCGAGTGGAAGCTGCAACATGTTGACATGCCCCAGACGTACCTAGAACGCAATTCCGAACCTATCTATGGCCCAGCGTCCTTCGATAAACTTTGCAGCTACCTCTAATATAGAATATATCCGCCCAAAACCCTCATTTGATATGCTATCAACCTCATCCCATTTACTCCGTGTTTGCCATTGGATTGCACAGCTCAGCTCAGTCTCTTTGTCCGTCGGCTTCTTCGGCTAGCCGACCGCATAGTCGGCCCGATATCGGGATGGAATCCGGTCATTGCTTATGTCAGCAAACTAAATCTCCAACATCAACAACACGATTCACGTAGAGGGTAACCATCTCCAACGGCACGCTGACAACCTAAGCCCCAATCGATACTGCAAAAGTTTGAATGATGAACCCAGAGCCTTTCGTTCTATGTTCGTCCAGGTTATCTAAATTTTCCTGTTTTTTGGATAAATTGTCGCGAGGCTACAGGCCGTCCCGCTAAGTCTAGTCAGGGACCGTATCGGACTATGTACCTGTGCAGACGTATCGTTAGGAAAGCTGCTATTGGAAGTCTAGTAAGAACTCGAAATAGGTATTCGACGTAACCACTTTGTATTGATCAGTAAATAAAGATCTCAGAAAGAGGCCCTGTTCCGACGTATGCAAGGGTAATTGCCTCGACGGCTCGTATGGTTCTATAAAATGGATATATCGCCGGCATGGCCTTTTTCGTTGCCTACGGCCCCTGCAGTAAACTATACAAGTTGCGCACAGACGCTCTTCATAGTTTTTACCTCCTACATCCTCATACATACCTCAGGGACACCAATCGGCCTCAGTTAGAGGCTATATCTACGTGTGCATTTAATAAACCTATTCCTATACGCTCCTCACGTGTAGCGCATAGGAAAAGAAAACAACGCTCTTTTCGCCAAAGGAATAAAAGTTTATCGATACGACCCGGTACCCAATGTGTTGCATCGCCTCAATGCAGGTTGAGTAAACACATATATATATCAACGTACAACCCACAGCTGACAGGGAATCGAATTTTTAAAACTAAAGGGAACAGGGGAAACAGCGCATGAGCACACTCGCTCTCTGCGACTACCTATATCGAGTGAAAATATAAGCTTCATGGGGCTTTCCCGGCGCGGCTTGGCGTAGCTTAGACCTGCTAAGATGGCTGAAGCGAACTGAGCCCTCCGCGTTCGGTTACACGGCATTGAGATGTACCCCTGAGCTTGAAACTAAGTTATACAGTAAAATATAAAATATTGAAATGCTCGCATACGTGTACCATATTCACTTGATCGATTGAGTGGAAATAGAAGTATATAAAGGCGCAAGCTCTCCATGAGAGGGCTCCCGTTCCTTAGTAGTCCACATCCCACTCCTCATAGCTCTTCCATCACTACCTAGCTATTGCGAAATATAGGAAAAAGGACCTTGGTTTTCGCGTTACGATCAAAATCTTACCTCTTTTGATATACTATTAATTGTCAAACAATATCATTATTTCTACAATTCATCATGCGTCAATCTACAATTGTAGCCTTCTTCGGATTGCTCCTTTCAGCGGTCTCCGCTGCTCCAGTTAGTGACGCAGCACCTAGCAAGATAAATGCACAGCAGTTCAACGTTCATCTCGCACGTGCCCCTGAAACCACAGCGATCGCCAATACACCATCTGCGGAAGAATTGAACCTTGAATCCTTCGATATCCCGGTGTCAAAAGCTGTATCCCCTAACAAAAGAAACATCGAACGTCTTTTCAAACGGTCCGTTACCTGCTATGACCCAGACTACTACACCTTTAATACTAGCGACTACTGGGCTTTTGAAAACAGCTTCTGGTCCCATACGGACTGGATATACTTGGCCCGTTTGAAGGGTGTTACCTGGACCTGGGGGACGGTCAGGGTCTGTGCTGGGAATTACTATCTTTTTGCGGATACCAATATTTATGTGAGGAATATGGGCGATGCTATGGCTGTTATTGGTGGTTGTTGTACTGGCTCTACTTGTGCTGGAGGTACAACTACCATCAACGGTGACAACGGATTGTCGATTTCTGTTTGGGTTACTCAGTCGGCTAGGAATTGTTTCAACTAGATCTTGTTTTACACGCTTGATATCGTTTTTTCGCCAATGGAACCTGACGGCACACAGGGCGGGGTTGTTGTTTTTTAGTTTGAATCTAGGGTATCTTGCAATCAAGTCTGGTCGGACGTCGGTTGGCCAAGTCCCATCCTTCGCCCGTATAGTTTTTTGTATTTAGATCTATTCACCTCCACAAACTTCAATGGCATCTTTCTCCATGGATATACACGTCAAGAATCTTTTATAGTGTGGGAATCACGATATCTGATAACAGGGGGTCTAGACGAGGTGCACCATATAGCTTGTAAGCGCAACGTCTCTGCACAATATGCCCGACTACAAGGAGGGATTTACCTTTCTTCCTGCGAGGACTTTTTCCAGTGGGCTTTTGGGTCAGCTGAATTCGCGTCAGTTTCGCTCAACACGGCGCGTCGAAAATTAATGGGTTTACGAGGTCCGAAGGACCTTCCTTGTACTTTACAAGCACAACGCCTCTTTAAAGCTCATGAACTAAAGGCTAACAGACGTGAGCCAGTGTCTAGACCTCTAAAATAATACTTTCAGCGCCTTGATTTCCAATAAAGACGAAATTTATCTCCTATATTTCGGCCGAATCATCATAATTTATGATAATACACTGATAAGCTTAGAGTAACCATTATGGGTAGCTTTGGGCGGTGACTGGCCATCCAAGCTCGAGTTATTTATTGGGGCAAGTCTAGACTTATAGTGATAGCTGAACCGCTCCGAAAATTGGCCAAAAGCAGTGTAACCACCATTCTTATAGACGTATAAAACATTGTAGTTCCGTGCCGAACTATAAGGATATCAAACAACCGGGTAGCTTTGTTCCGAGGTCTATGCGACCCGGAAACCATTCTTACCGGCTACGTATGATAGCCCCGGATTAATACATTAACTAGACGGCAAGTTAGGTACGAAGTTGTGTCACAAGCGAGAGCTGACCAAAGGCACGGAGGGGTCATGGGGTTTTTACAATTATAAGTACGGTCGCTGCTTGTCTATCATGGGGAAAGATGTTAAATAGTATAAAGTACGACGACCGTGATGCAATAAAGTTCCAAAACAATGATAACGAGAGTTAAAATAAGGGGCGACCGAAAGATTTATTCTGAAAGACGATGAACACCAACCAAGCTGCTCCAGATCTGTGAGTCACCTCGCCTCTCACGCCTGTCTCCCAGAATCCGCCCTCTTAAAAAAAAAAAAAAAAAAAAAAAAACCAACCCCAGGTGGCTGTGTACGAGAACAATTACACGCCCAAGTCCGATAATAGTAAAACATTTCAGATCCGGAAACAGCATAGTAACTCCACAAGGTATTGTATCGCCGATGTTGCCAGTTGCGCAATCTATCATGTCCGCTCGCCACCTTAAGGTCGACTATGTCAACGTAATGATATTGTATTTCACCGCTCCCTCACTTAGCGCACAGGGCTCTATAGCCGTTTTTCCCGTCCGATCCTGGACCGTTAGTCTCTCGAGATTCGTATTTGTGACTTGATTCCGAAGATTCAGACCCATATTATGACCCAGAAACAGCACTTATCGTTATATCGTGGTGAGGCTCCACCTCTATTTCGGCAGGGCCTGCCGATAAACGAAGAAGATTGAACAATCTCCCGACAGAAAGGATCCGTCTAGTCCGGTCGGTCGGTTCGTCGGTCGGTCATTGTACCACATTTGAGAGGTACCGGGTCCTATATCGATGTTGTAGATTTTGAGATGATTTGGTCGACGCCGGAAAGCAAGAGCGACCGACTTGTGGCCTTTGAAGATGCAAAAATTTGTGGACGCTCGCGAATATGTCTCATAGGACTAAAGATTCAAGATGATATTCTCGAGAGCCGTAGCGTATCTCAGGCTGCTAGGTTATAATACCTTATTTTCGGTCTCTGATGTCCCAGTCTGCCTGGTAACGATAATCACTCCATAGACGTCTAGACACAAAGCGGCACCGTCCAGAAGCAGTCGGTCGATATATTTTCGGGGGGACCCGCCGTATCCTTACACATCCCCTATTCCCGATGTTGGGACTCGAGCGTTGCAACCCCCTCCAGATCCAGGTCAGAATACCCCAACACTCCGAGTTCAAACGTCGGTACCATCCATGGGTCTAGGAGATAAAGAATTTACTTCTATTTGGTGGGGTGGATAAGAGCCCTGACCTAATTTGTGATAATCGATCGTCAGTGGAAGTCTCGCACTCGTTGTTGCCCCTATTTTTCATATAAGTATGTTAGTAGTAACGAAGCCACATGATCAAATAACTTCATGAGCTTAACTTATCTTCTCTAGCCAGCTAGACTTAAATACCATATATTAGATAGAAGGCCGACGTTCTATCCCTGTTATCACCGGGCATACTCATAAACTGATATCGATAGTCATCAACACCCACATTATATGGGATTAGTACACCCGCCTAAAAGGCACCGTACTCATGACTGCCATGCCGCCGTTTAATGCCCTAGGCCCTCGTGAATGATATTCCAGAACGTTGAAACAACATCCCCAACCTTAAGCGTTTTGAAAGACGGATATCATATATATTGATGGCTAGGGAGACCAGAGAAATGTTATGTCAGGCTGACAAGAGAGACCTAAATACGATAGTTTTAATGAAGCGTGAGACGAGGGACGGGGAATCCGCTGCTATGAATTCATGAAATGTAAAAGATAGAGTGCAAGCGGATAACTTACAACGATTCAAGCACACTAAACTCAGTTATTTCTTCTCGGAGGGAGAAAGAATAAACGGTTAATATTAATACCGGAAGTCAAAAGGATCTTTCCGAATTTTTAGATGTAGTTCGGGGTTTTTTGTCTATATTTTGATTGTTGGGAGAAATGCTGCCAAGGGAAGCGGGGTCGCTCACCAATATTGGTACCACTGGACAGCTGTTCCAAACGGCGACCTTGAACCTCAACTCATTAATTTGACTGAAATTCGCATCGTCGTGAGACGTCTGCCAACCCGCACTAAGTTTGTGAGCCGATTTCTCGACTGGTGGTAAAAGCCTCCTTTGAAAGAACAGTTTCACGAAATACTTCGCAAGCCTGGCGGTTGTACTGTGGTGACGACACCACAACTGTCCCATTAGCCTTGATAGCGGAATAGGGATGGTATGGCGAAATAATCTTTAATCGCCTACAACAGCTCCTTGAGAACATACCAAAGAAACCCCAACCCGTAACGTACTATAGAGCTGATGGATAGTCACAAACTTCCGTTAGTCCGGTCCAGCAGATCTTGGTCAGCACGGTGCTACAAGTGCAGCCTTGCGTGTGAGTCCTCGCACGCAGCGGAACGACCTGCTTTCATTAATACATCCACCCATACGATTGACAAACCGTAAAATTGCCAGTCTCCTTGTTGCAGCCATGAGAAATGTGCGTGCCGTTTAGTTTCGCCATGTCCCCAAACGTCCGCTGTCCGCTGATTGGTATAGCTACATTGTATGAATTAGATAAATCCTGAATACCTGACCTTTGCGTTCATGCATTCGCAAAAGAACAAGTGATACAGATTTTTCCTGCCAATCTTCAAGTAAGCGGTGAAGGCTGTTTGGGGTTCTAAGAGACTGCACGTGCACCCAGCTAGGTGAGCTTTGCAAACCATGTCCCTTAAAAGAAACTGCAAAAATTCGGAAATAGCCCGAGTACTAAAGAAAGAAAGTGGTGTAGAAATTTGGATATTTGAATTGGGGTTAGTCTTCCAGTTTGTCGAGTAGCTGAGGTCCGGGCTTGTCAAGTTATGGCTGTGGATGGAAATAATTGAAGATCTCAATTCGTCGGATGAATCTCAACAGAAACAAATAAGGCACTCCAGTTCAGGTTCAGACAGATAGATAGGAATTTGGATCCAGAATAAAAATTGAAGAAAAAGGAGTAATTACCAACGTCGTTCCGAGGTTTACAATTCCAAAAGCGCCAATAGATGCGTGAACAAAAGTCAAGGCTTTTCGATTGTCGGTTTCCAGCTGTGAGGGTCCCTTCTCATAGTATTGTGAATTCGTTGACGAAAATACAGGCTACCCTGGCCATGATCTCGTAGATTACCATTGAGCTGTAAAAGGAAGGCAAAACGTGAAAAGAGAAACCGAGATTGCGGGGGATGGCCAGATACCCGTGTTTCTCACTCTCGAAACTGGTCAGCCTGGTCTCCGACCGCCTCAAACGACAACAACCCAACCCAGAAAAAAAAGCGTGTCGAGATGCGGGGAAGTCGTCGACGTGACGACGCGACACTTGAATGAGGTCCCGTCATAGTCGCTGCGAGAGAACGGAGTCGGCCAAAAATGCCAGGGATAGTCATTGAATCTTTTTTTTTCACCTTTCCCAGCCCCGGCTTTTTTTGGCGTTCAGTGGGCCGGAATTCCCACACCTGTTGGGGGAAAAAAAATCGAAATCATGCTTGCGGGGTTCCATACGATTCCATGAGAATCCAACATAGCGATGGGTCCAGCCCAAGTATCTCACTTGATCAATCGAAGGTCGTACAAGGGGAAAGAGGACTTACAGGACTATCAGGTCTGCCGAATGCAGATAGACTCGCAGAAAGAAAGGTGCAGAAATGGAGGGAAAATGAGATATCACAATTGCCGAACCTGGGACGGTCGTCGAAGTGATCAGGTTGTTGTTGTCGGCGACGGCTGGAGTTAGCTGTTACGCAATCAGCTTCGCATCCGCACCATGGATCCTTCATCAGATCTGGCCGCCACAAAGCAACTGCACCTGTTATTGGACAGCAGAGGGGCTAGTGCAGCCAAAGACAGCTGTCTCTGCATCTAACCATCCAGGTCAAGTCAGTTTGTTTGCTCGAAACACTAGCACGGGCTTCGCTCGGGGCCTGCACGGGCAACTCCGCGTGCAAGATATTTTCTGAGGGCCTGAAAAGATAACACTACCTTCACACCCTCAAAAATCCCTCATGCACGTACATCAAGAATTTAAACCTGTTTAGACGTCTGACGTGTCCCAGAATGATTGGATAGAGATCGAGAGTAGTTAAGAGCTGTCTCCGGGCCCCCACCCTCCCATATGAGTTCCTGGACGTAAACGAAAAAGAAGGAAAGCATCTAGCCGCGCACTCAATGGCTAAAGGGGGTCTAATGATAAATACTCGCCTATTTTCTGGTTTAGACTCCTATTTCATTCATAGAATAGGGGCATTTATTGGCACCTGTCAAAATGCCTTTAGTCACACGTAGTCGAAGGAACTGCAGTAGGCGCGACCAAACCCAAGAGCCCCCCCGGATAACAAAGCCTAAGAAAATTACCCAAGGCAGCCTTGAACGCCGATTCAACAACCAATATTACCGGTCGAAAACCGATGGTTGGGAGTCTGTCAAGATCGCGGAGGTTATTAAAAACTTAAAGGTATGCTGCAAATCTTCAATAGACTAACTTCTCTACGCACCCTGTCTCTTTTGCAAATCTTGATAGATTGACACTGTAATCGTCCATAATTTAGAGCTATAGCGAAAAGGTTTTCGAGCACTTCGAAAATGAATTAACCTTGGACCACACCTTTCAAAACCACACCCACAGGCTGGTCGCTAGGATATACGAGGAATTTTGGTCCGGAATCCAAGGTATGGCTGAAGAGCCTAAAATTGTCTCTGTAGCTACAGACTTTCTCCTATCAACAGGCGAATGCGGGTGGCTATTCATGTGGCTCGGCCAGTGGGTTATGAGTAAATGGAAGAGGCTAAAGCTGCTCAGAAGAGAAGCGCCGGAGGCCAAATTGGTTACGAGACTGGAGGCCTAAGGCTAAGGCGAGGGAGGTCGGCAGGTAAAAAGTGACACCAGAGCACCGAGCGTGAGGAATTGTCGTGAGTCTAATAAAATTTTGCAACATAGAATAGAAGACCCCAACTATCAGGTAACTGCAGCTAACTAGAAATACCTTGGTACCGTACCGTTTCACAGCACGCCCGTTGTCACACTTCTCAACCCAAATTTCGCCGGTCGCATCACAACACAACCTGTACCACGGTCGCATGTCGACATACCACTCGCTCTCTCCTACGTTACCATGGCCTCGACTCTCTCATCTTGAGTCTTCCGGCCTTCTTAGGTCTTTCTACCAACACCTTTCCACTCGAGCGCCTTTGTTATAGTTTTGTATCGGGTTTAGTCTCCTTCTTCTTTCTTCTGCTCGCAAGTAGTTTAGTTTCTCCACAACACAACACAAATCACTTAGCCGACCGTCCAGACTTGGCCGACCGATTCCATATCCCCAGATTTTCTCCGGGAGGCACAGGCGAGACAGCTAGCCTCCGCACGGATCGCCCCTGGAACAAGATTCTATGCCTAGGGCCCGGGGGATGTCGCGACCCTTCGCTTACCGAAAATGGAGGGCCTTGCCAACAAGGACGGTGCAATCCCATCGTTTACACACATCGACGCCTCCAGGGAATGGCAATGCAACAGTGATAGGTTCGCTGAGATGGCGTAACTTCATGGAGGCATCCTTGCGCAAAAGGTAGAGCTGGGTTAGACCGGCGCGAGCCACAAATAGACCTCAAGAATTCTCAAAAATTCAAGCAACCGCAGAGGCTGTCGAGATGATCTTGTATTTGTAACAGGTATTGAATTGAATTGATATTGCGATCTTAGAATATTAAAACCTCGCTCCTTCATTTACCTTTGTTTCTCGTACCGGGACCAGAGATACGCTTGCGAGGAGGGTGCTTTTCGTACTACATTGGACTGGCGATAAACATCGGTATTGTGTTGTGATAAACCTCGTAATGTTGTGATAAACTGTGTTGGTGCCCACAGTTTGGTTACGGGACTGGTGATAAACCTTGATAATTTGTGTTGTGATAAACTTATAAACATCTAGTCTGTGTTGTCCGACCCTTTTTCAATAATGCAACACTAGTTTACTAAACAACGCTTGGTTAGCCTTGGGAACCCGTGCTGTGTCTGGTTTACGAGACCAGTTAGCCTCGAATCCAACGCTTGGTCGGGCCACACAAAAGGTAAGTGCAGTTGCCACACCATCATAGCTACGATAAGCGTCTGTCTCGAACCTCTGAGCACGAACTTCAACCGCCTAGATGCATATGTTGTATAGGTCGTAGGCCTTGAGTTAGCCTATACTTACACCCAAGTTAGCTACGCGAGACCAGGTATTTATAAATATTGAAACTTACGATGGACGGGCCGAATCCGTGGGTGAAAAGAGAGTATAGTGCCAGGAACCTCATATGGAGAAACTCCGTATGTGTCGAGTAGACATGTATCGCTCGCTGATCTCTGCAAATTTCGCGTGCTCGAACCTGGCGTCGACTGTCCATACGGACCGTTATTCGACAATATAATTATAGAATACTCAAAATCATGTCAGATAGCCCTATAGAGCGAGATTACCCCTCGAATCCGTCGAGAAACCCAGTCAGTCAGACTGCTTGCGGAACTGAAGGTATCGAAGCGAGCGCTAACACTGAAATTAGCACCGGCCCAGGATCAGCCTTGTCTCAGCACCAGACACCTCAACTGCGGATTTTGCCACAGCATTTCTTAAGCTTTTGGCTTGGAACATCTCTTGGATAGAACAAGCAACGTATTCCAATACTTTTGTTTAGACTAATATAATTCGGGTATTATCTCAATGTTGGCCAAACCTTCTGTCCTCTCATAGGGTACAACAAAGAACTTTCTGTATGCAGTATCCACTAAAGGTATAGCTATCTACAGGGATCTAGATGCTTCCGCTTACTCCAAGTCATAGCTCTATATGTACAAAAAGTTCAGTTCCGATGCTAGCACAAAGTTGGCGGTTGAAATCCGTTCTCCAAAAAGCAACATAATATAATACGATATAGAATATTTGGGCCCTCGTTGAGGGTTATACGGTAGTAGCGTAAGCAAGTCGTTTCTAACGATAGAGTCGAAGTGAGATTCGGTGACTCCCCCACGGAGACTGGGACGCTCTAACCGGCCCGCCAACACCTACTATAGGAAACACAATGTTCATATGATATCATGATATGGGCGGCTCTCTCCCTTCGCTATCCTTTCCAAGAAAATGGAGTATTGAATAAGGTATATATATGCAGAGCAGAGGCCAAGGAAGGCCATATAGCTTAACTGCACTGACATTAGCGACCGAGGCGGCTGGTCGACAACAGTATATAGTGCGTACTTATTTAGAACTATACAACATGCAACAAAAGACCGAGTGAAACAATGGACTTGCAAACGAATAATAGCTCATGACGCTAATGGAAAACAAATAACGTGAATATGCAAAGCTTATTATTTCCTACATAGGAACACCCTGCGGCTATCTCGTAAACCAAATTTAATGCTACCATGTCTTCGACGTCTGTTGTCATGTAAACTCATACTTGATATTCATATAAACCCTAATTCCGCTCGTAAGCTCGTGCCGTAGTTTCGCACTTAGCGGCTGCCGATGGCTCCGAAACTCATTTTGTAACCTCCCTCGCCCAGGCCATACTCCTCGACCAGGGCTTCGGGAACATTTCCCACTGTTTCTATCACTTCACCATCATCGTTCGACTTTGTGATCGTGTAGACCCCATCCTATTATAGATCAGAATCATTTCCCCCCAAGTAAGCGTTATGAGGTAATACCGCATAGCTTTGGACATCCCCAAGCTCTTGATCGGCACCTTCCAACCTGCGAAATTGAACAAGAATTCCCTGTCAGTACTTGATATTAATATTTGCTGCTGTACAGAGAATAGCTGGGAGCAGTAATTAAAGTCTAATATAAACCACGCCGATTAGTAACTTAGTAACCTTTAAAATGGATTGACATCCACGCAGATATTTGTCAGTAGAGCTTACTTCGAGTGGCATGATAAAGATATCAATATCTACGTCTTTGTATAGATCTTTGCTTCTTTGTGAGGTTAGATAATCGGTTAGATGGTAGAAATATCAATTCAGGATTCAAAGTAGGAGGAAAACAGCTGCCATCTTTATACACTCGACGATCGAGAGGAGAGCGGGTAGCTAAGTGAGCCGTGTCCATATATCTCCGTTTCGTTGCGGAACGTCTACTGAACAAAGTGGGTCGTCAAGAAGGGCCCCCTGGGCGATTTAGCCAAACAGGCTAGCACCTCTCCTAGCTTGGTCAAGGATCTGGGTTTCACAAGATAAGTACTACCTTGGTCGACGACAACCCGGTCAGATTCATCCAGGTTAAGATTAGTTTAGGCTCTTGGATACGAGCCTATGTACATAAAAACCTATTTCTCCATCTCAGCTATGGCTAGGTCCACTAGGCATCTATTCAAGCACGTATAGTTATGTATTGCGTGCCTCCGGTTTCGATATTCCATTGGATGAGCTGACTTAGCCTCGAATCCAGGCGAAAATGACTCGGCAATTAGGAGTTTATCAGCGCGGATCAGCAATGCACAGTCCAAAGTGTAGAATATCGCAAAGGTCTCTATTGCCCCACAAACTTCAATGCTAGTTGACCTACAAGTTGATACCACCATTTCTTATCGATAATTCCGACCATATCGGCGGACATCGAGCACCTTGACTGAATTCTGCTGAAATCCCCTCCCGACGCAACCAGACCACGCCGAAACAAAGGCAAGCGCAGATGCAACAACACAACTCCTTGGATTCAATATCGATATATCACGACTCAATTGCTAGCATGCTCAATTTCAATTGCTCAACTGACGGGAGCGAAAGCGTCACAAGATCCAGGCTATAGGTTGCTTCGGCTGGCGACGTGGGAACTTTACCAAATGGCCAAGAAATTGAATGAAGTCCCGGTTTGTGACCTCCGGGAATAAGACTAAATAGTGATGCGAAAAGGTTGATATAGGGTTTCTCGGGTGTGGCATCCTCACATTTCGTGTTGGAACTACGTGGGGACAGACGAGCTCTCCCATCGATATCTGCAGTCGGCATCATATTTGGTTTACGAGGTAAACCCTTCCTGTGGTCGGTGGCGAACGCAATTTTGCAGCAACCCCTCCATCATTCCAGACTTTTCGTAACGGTTCCAATAGCGGCCATGATAGCGATAATACTGATTAGCGGTCATCTTGAGGACATGCAAAGATTCGAGTTCCAACAGCCAGCGGAATAATGTAATGTTCCTAGGCCAGCTAGCAGCCCAGCCATTGTTCATTTACAAGTCTTTAATCCGACTCTCGAATTTGCATGCCATGGCGCCACCAACACAAACTGTTTCGACCGACTTCGTATCGATATATCTACGTGAATCTTTTGTCGCAAATAAATGTGAGACCGCGTATACCGGCCCCAGCACGATCTCGGATATATCGTATCGCCAAGAAGCGTTAGAACCTTCATACTAACTAAGACTGCACTCTCTTCGCTACCACCATGCCTGAACTAGATCCGAGAAACGCTTCAGCCTCAGCCGAGAGCTCAAAAGCGGCGTTTGAGAGTGCTGTCGAAGTTCTGTCTGGATTGCGAGAAACGAACCCCGCATCCGAATACGACCAGCGTAACGAACCTCCTCTCGATTACAACAGTGACCGTCCTACGTTCTCGTCTTCGGCCCATTTGGTTCCAAAAACAGAGGAAGAACTCGCATATGACCGTTGCAAAAAGCTACCCGTAAAAACAAGTATGGTTAGTGTACGAGAGGAGCTTGGGATTCCGTCTACAGGCATGGCGCATGATTTCACCTAGGACCAGCTATCGGTAAACCATACCCCCTTTAATTAAAGCTTCTTCGGCTCATACCTTGTTGATTTTTGGGGGTTATGGTAGCTGACTACTCCGAATCTTGTGGCTCTGCTTGGCGAAGAATATGGTGTTCACTTCAAGGACGACATTTCCATCACAGACTTGACTAATATTTGTAAAGCCATTGAAGAGTCGATTGTATGGCGGGGTTGCGCCCCTAGACGGCCAGCGGCGGCCTTTATGCCGCTTCTCCTTTACCGCTGAAAAAAAAATAGAACCCGGGGCCAGAACAACAGAGAGAGTTGCGCCAATCATCTTAACAGAATTTGATTTATCTCGCGAGCTCGACTCCAGGCAAATTCTCCATGTCGCCATCGTCGTGATCCTTATATGTACACTTCATTCGCTTGATTTCTCTCATCCCACGAGACGACCATGAAGCGCAAGGACTATGATAAGGGCCACGCAGTTTGCTTTACAAGCCCAGTATAACTGTGCATGCGTGTAAATTAAAATAAGGAGACCCCATATTCCCTTTGAGTATTGTAATGAATCCCTGCTAATTTGTGAAATATTTATCTCTGTATACAATTCTTAGCTTATAGGCTACATATTTACGTACTTTTGAATCGGCCTACCGATTAGCCTCTAAATTGTATGCCTACTAGCCTGCGAATTTTATACTTACCAGTCTACAGCTTAAGAACTGCACGTCTACAAGATTGCGAGCTGCGTGCTTTACTCGTCTGTGAATTGCACGCTCACAGGTTTGTAGACCGCATGTACTTCTAATCTCTGAATTCAAGATTAGGTTGGTTGCTTAACTGGCACGTACTAAGGTGAAAATTGCTCTAGTTGTTATGGAGGGGTACCGAAGTAGAAAAAGAAAATAGGTATCGAGATAGTCCTCCCCATATTATACATATACTACCTATGTAGGATTGACCAAGACGTCTAGTTTGATATCTACAGGTGTGTAGAATGTACGAATCAATACTATATCAAGTCGGAGTTGATCAGGCCTTATCACGCGCAAACAACACCCGAACCTTGACCATTGGAGGATAACTCGAGTGTTCACGTTCGCCAAAAACACTGATTGACGTTTTGTGAACGGGAAAAGTGGGCCGCACACGAACATCCAGTTCGATCAATTTTGTGGAGGGCCTGCGATTAAACTCATATGAGCTATCCCGCCGGGCGCCCGGATTCGAGGCTAAGCTCAACGGAAGACCTAGTGGCCGTGTTTCCCTCGTAGCCATCTGCTTTGATCGCGCAGGGGTCAGCTAAGACCGTCTATGTAAAGCCAGATGTATGTACACTTATAGCTCTAGACTATATGAAGGAGCACATAAAAGACTTGTGAATGCCCTTTCAAAGCATCGGTTGGATTTGAACCAACTTCTCATGCTCTTAGAGCCCATAGAGAGCTAGCATGCGCTCTACCATTGAGCCACAGCGCTGCTAGGCATCTTTATTCATATTTTTCTTTATGGACTCCTTTATGTACCACATCAGAAACTGTGGATAAAATCGAACTGTCAGCTTAAGCTCGAGGTCAAATCGACGATATAGTCTCTTACCCCTAAGCCAGTAGAATAGAAGGCGCCCATTCCGATATTCAAGATGTGAAGCTCAAAGCTCATCGCCGTCACCGTCTATTCAAAACTCACGTTTAGTAGCTGCTAGTGTGTACTTGGATTTGCTCATCTTGGAGTGGTGTCACCTTGTTGAGTCCAGCGACTGCTTTATTAATCTCGGTCAGCTTGGCCACGATGAAATCTAGCTTTTGATCGATGTTACTATCAATCGGTAGGGACTAAGCGGATATTAGTAGATTTGTAAACAAAAAAAAGGTTAAAGGCCCGTAGAGGTAACCAAATTCCGGGAACTTACCGGTGGATTGGTGACGGGCCGGCATATATCAGTGAGAGATCGAGACGGGAGATGACGGACGAGAGAAGGGCGGGAGAGGAGGGGGCGGGAGAGGAGGGGACTGGGGCGGATCAGACGAGGGTGAATGAGACGAGCGGCGTTCATGGTGGTAATGATGGATGGAATTAACAAACGTGACGATGATGATTGATTGGAGAAGAGAAATCTAGATACATCGCTCTATCTTATTTATTTTATTTTATTCTATTTTGTTTTGGCGCTCATAACCAGCTCGAACCTTCTCAACCGCAAACTCCAACGCCGTAAGATATTTCTAGTGTTGTCGTGGGAATGAATTGGTGGCTGGAAGGAAACAAAGTCAAACGGCCAAACCTGTAGATCTCTACCGCCGCAACCCTAAACTCGCGGACTCTGCGGCGAAGTCTTAATTACACCTACGATGGTTTCAATCTGGGGAGGTTACCTGGCCTACTAGCATATTCTTCTTCCGCTGGGCTGGACTCACAGCTGAGGTTGGATCGCTAGACAATGTGTATCTGGATATCGATAGATCCGAGTTGCGTCATTTGATGGTGCTAGCGGTCGAGATGTCGAGGTCGAATGACATAGGCCTCTACTAACATAGTGCCGCGACATCTTCTGCCAGGTCCTAATCTCTCTCTTCGACATAGTTCTCTCGCTCGTTTCACCCATACTTCTCAAGCCGCCGTTAGGATTTCCCCCGGCTTATTGGTGACCTTGCCTGGTTCGAATATTTATGAATTCAGCGATATCATAATTGTGCCTACTGGATCCTGTAATTTTAGAACAACACAATTCATCATCATTCGAACATCAAACTCCTTTCCTTCCTACAGCTGCGATCCCACCGGATCTGCAGATCCTCAGAAAGCCTTTGAACTGGAGAGCCTACAAACATGGAAGCACATAAGGAGGCCGTCAATATAATGGACCCTGCGGGTGACACCATCATCAATTGCTGCGATGAAGCTGGGGATATTCTCGACAGCTTTCTGGTAGCTTCCAAAGCACTATCTCTCAGTTCGCCAGTCTTCCGCGCTATGCTCGATCTATCCAAACCTTATAATCAATCAAAGGCTGGTTCATCGGGCAAGCATGAAGTGAAACTGGCACTCGGGCACCCCCGATTGATGGGGATAGTCTTCCACATCTTACACCACCAAAACAAACACGTTCCCGTCAAGTTCTCGCTTGAAGACCTAACACTTCTCGCGGAAATTTGCGACTTTTATGATCTATCCGAAGCCTTGAGACCTTGGGTATTGCAATGGATACAGCACTTGTGGGTATCAGGCGGCAAGTGCAGCGACTTGGGCCTGTGGTTCCGAATCGCGATAGCGTTCTCAGTTGTGAATATCCTGGATCAAATTACGATCCAATTAGTCAAAAAATGTCGAAAGAACGGCCAAGAAGTCATATCGCCGTTGGGCGGGTCGGATTTTCCTTGCAGTGTTCCACAAACGCTACCGGGTGCGTATACTAAACAGCTTACGCTTAAAAAGATGAGTTCTAACAAAACGTGCAGGCAAACTATGGCAAAAGAGGGAGGAGCTATCGGCAATTCTCATCCAACAGTTAGAAAAAATATGCAAAGCATATAAGGAGGTAGCTTTTGCGGATTCCTCGGTTTGTCAAGTTGATCGCGGCACGGCTCGCCGATGTGATGATTCACAGCTGGCAGCGGTCTGCAGAATCGGCATCGCTTTGGGTTATCCTGTTCTAGGCTGGAACGCGGTCTCCCTGGAGGAAATATTAAATGCTTTTGAGAGCGTGCAAAGTGGGGGCTCCGAGATTACATATTATTATAAGTCTCATGCATATATGGATCAAGGAAACCACGCCGGTTGCTGTGTTGCGGGGAAGATAAGAGAAGCCGCGAAAGATGTTCACCAAACTCTCAGGTGTATTACATACGACATGGTCAACGAATGTTCTGTCTAAAATATCAAAAATTAAGACGATTCCACCGTCGGCCGTCCCTGAGGGCTACTCTTTGGGTTCTCACGGTCTTTTCGAGGTGGCCTATTCAAACAGCTGTCTGATTACTTCACGGTATTTGATGTACTCAGAGAAGATATTTATGTTTGATACGATGAACTTGCTGTTTTCAGACGATAAGCTTTTGGGCGGGCCGAATCCGAAGCACTGCACGGCCTCGTAACCAAACTGTGTTGTGGGCACCAACACAAACCGATCATGCCACAAAGCTGGACAAACAACACAACACCCCTGCGAGCAATCGGTATCACGAAGATATAATAGAGATTGTGAGATTGTTTAAAGAACGCTGGTGGAGAGAAGATGGAATGGGTACCATGCCTGGAGTGGAGAGACATAAAATGGGGAATGGCCCACGCACGGCAAACAAACTCCTCCATATTAGGGTCTAGCAATATATATCTGTAATTTGGATTTATAGCTAGCTTTTCTCAATTATAATACTACTCATATCCAAATCTTACAATATTATACAATGTCATCTTTGAATCGGCCATACGCACCGGTAAGCTAACTGAATACCTAGGTATTCACCTAATCACCATACAACATTTGGAAGATTGCTAATTATTTAGGAATCAAAAGACTACCCAGCTCACCTAACCCTTCCAGTACCCCACAATGCTCACACCCACCAGCACTCCACAAAGACGTCAGCTTCCACACCCTAAACACTATAACCACTCCTCCGAACACAATTTACAACCAGCATTGACGCAACAGTCAGCCTGTAAGCCAACCTATCTCATATCAACACTCAAGCTCTTATCAACAATTTCATGTCGCATTTGAGCTTCGTAAAGCCACCATGTTAATGCAAAACGTGAGTCAGAGGTTCGACTTCATGGCGGCCCCAAGCGCCAGCTACTCGCGACTGCCCAGAATCCGAAATTTTAGTGCTCAATCGCATCCGGAGGGCAGACCTATAGAGACAATTGGGAGCCCAGTAGAAGCTTCAAAACTTCGCGAAGGAAAATTAGGGTCCATCCTTTGGGACACCTCGTTGGTGTCAGAAATATTGGACGGGAGAGAGCCATACCCATGGATTAGGAGAGTCCTGAAAAACTCCCCAAGTGTCATTTGTGCCTATACTTTAATCGAATATGGTTCAATTATATGGGCGGGGAAGGAGTTTCAGCTTCAAGA